>JARQOD010000001.1:398087916-398146480 GCA_033576555.1 Oophaga sylvatica
AGGCAAAAAAAAACGGAAATACCCAGAGGGGTTTGGAATCTATGGATTGCAGTCCCCTGACTAACCACCACAAAAAAAGGCAGCCTTTTGGAGGTTCCTAGTTATCCTAGACGCCTCGTCACAGCCTGAGAGGTTAACTAAAACCTGTTGTGAGTGGGCTTGGGATGAGTTCTGAGCAGAGGCTCCCTCTGGTGGTTACAAGCGGTGTTTGGTCTGTCCAGTGAAGTTTGGGGAAGATTGTGAGGTTTTGGGAATCAGGTGTTACTGACTGGTCTTATATAAGGGAGTCACCTTCCCATCAGGGTTGCCGGTGATCAATTGTTCTGGTCTGAATCCTTGATTCCTGTTTCCTTTGTAGCCTGCTGTTCGTGTCTGCATCTCCTGCTAACAGATAAGACATTTTCTTCTTTTTGTTTTTGTGCTTGATTTTTGCATTTTGTCCTGCACTTTGTGGGCCTTCGGGCCCCCTCCGGGGCTTTTGCCCCTCTCAGTTTAGTTCACCCACTGATTTTTGTACCTTTGTTTTTTCCCAGTTTTTCAGTGGCTGCGTTTTGATTTTGTTACACCGAGATGAAAGGTTCTGTGTACATGTTCCTGTGTAATGTAGGGTAGTACATTTCATATAGCGTCTTGTGCTTGGGTGCGTGAAAACACAGGAGTCACAGGTTTGATATAGAAAAGTCCTGTATTATTCATACAATTTGGGCAGAAATAGTCACACAGTTTGCAGACACAAAAACAGGAGACACAGCAGGCCAGAGCAATCCAAGCTCAGAAATCACTCTCAATACAGATTCAGGATCTTCTTCTCTGTTACCGTAAGTCCATGCAAACGTGGGTCTTTCAAAGAGCAGGGTTCAGAGTCCATAAGTGCTTCAGAGTTCCTCAGTAGGAATAGCTGGAGTACAAGGTCCAAGGCTTACAGGAGTCAAGTCACAGGTTCACTGCAGGCTAGATTCTGAAGCACTGATTGCTCAGCTGTGGCTGCTTAAGAAGCAAAGGAGAGAATCAGGGCGGGAACATGCAAGCTGGAAACTCCATTTTGACTGAGGGCAAGATAGCTGCAGCAAGACAGAAAGTAAAATGGCTGACGAACAAACTGAGTTTCAGGAATATATACATAGAACCTTACATTACTCCCCCCTTAAGGACAACCTCCGAATGACCTCAGACCAGGCTTGTGTGGGTACCTCTGATGAAACTGACGGAGCAAGCGAGGAGCATTAACGTTATTGACCGGTTCCCATGAGTTGTCCTCCACTGGGTAGCCCTGCCATTTAATCAGATATTGTAACTGATTTCTATACAACCTGGAATCTAAAATCCTTTCCACCACAAATTCTTCCTGACCATTCGACTAGCACTGGGTCAGGGCAAGGAGAGGAACGTCCAGGAAACGTATTGGGTGTCGCAGCCTTTAGTAGGGATACATGAAAGACAGGGTGGATTCTCATAGTTCTGGGCAGTTGAAGACGACAAGCAACAGCACTTATAATTTTACTGATTTTATAGGGTCCAATGTACTTATGTCCCAACTTAGACGATGGAATCCTTAACTTAAGATTTCTGGTTGACAGCCAGACCAAGTCTCCTACCTTGAAAGCTGGTGCAGGTTTACGAAATTTATCTGCTGCTTTCTTGTACCTTTCTTGAGCCGATTCCAGATTTTCCTTTAGAAGATCTATATTCTTCTGTAAAGACGTGATTCTTTCAGCCACTGCTGGTAAAGGCGTTTCTATGGGAAATCGTGGTAGAATGTTAGGATGATAACCTAGATTAGAGTAAAAAGGAGACTGTTTAGTGGAGGCACTCTGAGAGTTGTTATACGAGAACTCAGCTAATGGAAGTAGATCCACCCAATCATCCTGTAGGTGGCAGATAAAGCAGCGGAGATACTGCTCCAGGGTTTGATTGGTTCGTTCGGTCTGTCCATTAGTCTGGGGATGAAAAGCAGAAGAAAGGTTTACTTTAATGTCCAATGCTGCACAGAAATTTTGCCAAAACCTAGAAGTGAATTGCACCCCTCGATCCGAAATAACCTCATCCGGTACTCCATGTAAGCGAAACACATCTTTAATCATCAAATCTGATGTCTGTTTTGCAGTGGGTAAGCCGACACAAGGGATAAAATGAGCTGCCTTTGTTAGACGGTCAACCACCACTAGAATGGTGTTCTTCCCCTGAGAGGTTGGTAACTCCACAATGAAGTCCATAGAAATGGATCCCCACGGGGGGGACGGGGTGGGAAGAGGCTGTAACAGACCAGTTGGTGAGGAGCGAGGTGTTTGCATCTTGCACAGACCTCACATGAAGTGACATAATTCAAAACATCCTTCCTGCAAGTGGGCCACCAAAAGAAACGAGAAAGAAATTCCTGTGTCTTTAGAATTCCTCTATGCTCAGCTATCTTGGAATCGTGAATGAGTTGCAATACTCTTAATCTGACTGTTTCAGGAATATACAGACGTTGTCCCTGAATCCACACACCATTCTTAAAGATAAGACTTACGTCCCTTGGGGTTGTGCCAAAAAGGAATCCGCATGGTATGCTTCCTTGATGTCCTTAAGTAGGTCTTGATTATGAATTACTCCTAGGAATCTAGAGTCAGGAAGAATAGTCTTAGGAGGAGTAATTGGACGTGTCTCTGCTGAGTAAATCCTAGAGAGTGCATCAGCCTTTCCATTGCGCGATCCTGGTCTATAAGAGATGATAAAATTAAATTGGTTTAAGAAAAGATTCCAGCGAGCCTGGCGAGGAGTCAGGCACTTAGCCGACCTGATAAATCAAGGTTACGATGGTCTGTCAGGACGACTATTTGCTGTGCAGCTCCCTGAAGAAGGTGTCTCCATTCTTTGAAGGCGGCAATAATGGCCAACAACTCTCTATTGCCCACATCGTAGTTCCTCTCAGCCGAAGACAACTGCTGGGAAAAGAAGGCACAGGGATGCAAGACATTCTTCTCACCTGTTCTCTGAGAGAGTATAGCTCCAACGGCACAGTCTGAAGCATCCACCTCTATTATGAAGGCAAGCTCGGGGTTGGGATGTACTAGGATAGGTGCAGTGGTAAATTTATCTTTTAGACGGGAAAATGCTTCCTGGGCTTGGGGAGTCCAGGAAAACCTAGACTCTTTCCGGGTAAGTTGAGTGATAGGTGACACTACCTCAGAGAAATTTCTAATGAAACGTCTATAGAAGTTGGCAAACCCGATGAAGCGCTGTACCTCCTTCACATTTCTAGGACTTGGCCAATCCTTGATGGCTTGGGTTTTGCTTCCATCCATACTAATTCCTTGTGTAGACAGTACATACCCCAGAAATTGAATTTCGGTCCTATGGAATTCACACTTTTCAAGTTTGATGTAAAGATGATTTTGTCTTAGACGTTCCAAGACCATTCTCACATGTCCATGATGTTCCTCTGTGGAGTTAGAAAAAATTAGAATATCATCCAAATAAATTACCACGAATGTATCTAGGAGATCCCTGAAGATGTCATTCACCAAGTTTGGAAAGTGGCTGGGCGGTACTCAGACCAAAAGGCATAACTAGATATTCAAAGTGTCCATAACGTGACCTGAATGCAGTCTTCCATTCATCCCCAGGTCTAATACGGACTAAGTTATAGGCCCCACGAAGATCTAGTTTAGAAAAAATTTTGGCATGTCGCACTCTCTCCAATAACTCAGGGATTAAAGGCAATGGATAACGGTTTCTAATAGTAACCTTATTGAGTTCCCTATAGTCTACGCATGGTCTCAGAGATCCATCTTTCTTCTTTACAAAGAAGATGGGTGCACCTGCAGGAGATGAAGAGGGGCGTATGAAGCCCTTGGCTAGATTTTCATCTATGTAATCCTTTAAAGCCTTTAGCTCGGGCCCCGCCAGGGGGTAGATCTTACCAAAAGGTATCTCTGCTCCAGGCAATAATTCAATTGGACAATCATATGGACGGTGAGGAGGAAGCTGGTCAGCGTTCTTCTTGTCACATAAATCCACATAGTCCTGGTATACAGCTGGTAGTTCAGGGACTGACATGATTCCTTTAGGAACAGAGCAAGCTGAAACTTTTGGACTCATCTGTTTCTCTGGAAAGTGTAATTCCTTGGTCTCCCAGTTAATGGTAGGATTCTGAGCCTGCAGCCATGGTAGCCCTAGAATAATGGGAAAGTGGGGAGAAGAGATAAGCATAAAGGACAGTTTCTCTTGATGATCTTTACCCATAAGAACCCTCAAAGGCTCTGTTTCCTGATCCACTGGTCCAGAGGTCAGCAGGGAGCCATCCACAGTTTCCATCTGTACTGGAGTAGCCTTCTTCACTGAACGTATTCCCTGTTTCAGAGCAAAGGAGACATCCATAAAATTTCCACTTGCCCCTGAGTCGATCATAGCAGAGCTAGACACCAAGCTGAGTCAACCCAGAGTTTGATGGAAAGAAAGCAATCAGAATTGTTTTTCTTACAACTCAGCTGGGACACCGCTGAGGAAACTTGAAAAATGGCAGCGTTTACACAGTCAACGTCCTCAGAGGTAACGGAGTTTAAGTCCGAGAAATCAAGATCTGTTGCTGCAGATCTCTCTGGAGCCTGAGGCTCGGACCTGACAGATCCCCTCTCGCAACACTCACAATGAATGAGTGCTGCAGTAGTCTTACGAGAACGGCTGGGGCAGTTTATAATGAAGTGCCCTGACTTACCACAATAGAAACATAGATTCTCCTTAAAACGATGTTCCTTGCGTGCATCACTAACCCGTCGTTGTAAAGAGTCTACCTGCATGGGTTCAGGTTCAGGTTCCCGTGTAATCCTACTCAAAGGTTCCTTAGCTGGAGAGGAAGGTAGGAAAAGGTTAGTACGATTGCTTTCGAACCATCTCTCTTGCCTGCGTTCAGTCAGACGAGTATCAATACGGATGCAGTAGTTAATAAAGTCACCTAACGCAGTGGGAGGGTCGGCACGAGCAAGTTCATCCTTAATCAGTGGAGATAACCCCTTTCGAAAAATAGATTTTTTGGCGGAACTGTCCCAGGTGGTATCAAGGGCCCATCTCCTGAAATCCAAGGCATATTCAGCTACCGAGTGCTTACCTTGGCGCAAAGCTAACATGGCTGCTTCAGCTGTTGCACCTCGATTGGGGTCATCAAACACCTGCCCCATGGCTGAAATAAAATCATCAAGGTGATTCAAACAATCATCCTCAGTCTCAATCAGAGGGTTTGCCCACATTAAAGCCTTGTTGGTAAGCAACATAATTATAGTAAGCACCTTAGATCGTTCAGTGGGAAATTGTGAAGCATGTGCAGAAAAAAAAAGATTGCATTGATTAATAAATCCCCTGAATTTCTCACGTTCACCGCCAAAACGAAAAGGGGGCAACTTGGGAATCCCAGAACTCGGGGCTACGGCAGGAGCCTGGACTCGCCCCTCTAGAACCTCAATCCTGGCTCGCAAATCCTGGGTAGTCTGTCCAACCACTTGCAAATTGTGATTATTGAGGTCCTGTAGATTTGTAAAACGGGTCTTTATATTCTGCAAATCTGCAAGGATATTATCAGTCACTCCGCAAAGTTCCTTTATGCGGGCCTCCATTTTCCAGATCTTTTAAGACAGGATTACTGGAAGAAGAGGAGAGAAAAAAAACAATAGTGTTCACCTGTGGCAACACTGCAGAGAGAAAAAAAATTAAGGGAACTGCTCACCTGGAATGGTTGTGAGAAGTCACAACCACTATCATCACAGAAAGTTTCAACCAGACATCTGATATCCAGAGTTACAGCAGACAAAAAAGAGAAAGAAAGGAAAAAATAAAAACAATAGTGTTTACCTGTGGTAACACTGCAAAAAGAAAAAACTTAAGGGAATTGCTCACCTGGAATGGTTGTGAGAAGTCACAACCACTGTCATCACAGAAAGTACAACCGGACGTCTGATATCCACAGTACAGCAGACACAGCCTTTCCAGACCCAGCAGACACTAACGTTTTGGCTTCAGAATCTTGTAATGTATGTAGTACAGTTCATATAGCGTCTTGTGCTTGGGTGCGATGAAAACACAGGAGTCACAGGTTTGATATAGAAAAGTCCTGTATTACTTCATACAAGTTGGCAGAAATAGTCACACAGTTTGCAGACACAGAAACAGGAGACACAGCAGGCCAGAGCAATCCAAGCTCAGCAATCACTCTCCAATACAGATTCAGGATCTTCTTCTCTGTTACCGTAAGTCCATGCAAACGTGGGTCTTTCAAAGAGCAGGGTTCAGAGTCCACAAGTGCTTCAGAGTTCCTCAGTAGGAATAGCTGGAGTACAAGGTCCAAGGCTTACAGGAGTCAAGTCACAGGTTCACTGCAGGCTAGATTCTGAAGCACTGATTGCTCAGCTGTGGCTGCTTAAGAAGCAAAGGAGAGAATCAGGGCGGGAACATGCAACGCTGGAAACTCCATTTTGACTGAGGGCAAGATAGCTGCAGCAAGACAGAAAGTAAAATGGCTGACGAACAAACTGAGTTTCAGGAATATATACATAGAACCTTACATCCTGAAACTCAGTTTTTCCGTAGCCATTTTACTTTCTGTCTTGCTGCAGCTGTCTTGCCCTCAGTCAATATGGAGTTTCCAGCTTGCATGTTCCCGCCCTGATTCTCTCCCTCTTGCTTCTTAAGCAGCCACAGCTGAGCAATCAGTGCTTCAGAATCAAGCCTGCAGTGAACCTGTGACCTGACTCCTGGAAGCCTTGGACCTTGTACTCCAGTTATTTCCTATTGTGGAACTTTGGAACACTCGTGGACTTTGGAACCTTGCTATTTGATAAATCCACGTTTGCATGGACTTATGGTAACAGAGAAGAGATCCTGAACCTGTTGTGAGAGTGATTGCTGAGCTTAAGTTACTCTGGCCTGCTGTGTCTCCTGCTTTTGTATCTGCAAACTGTGTGACTATTATTGCCACTTGTATGAAGTAATACAAGACCTTCTATATCAAACCTGTGACTCCTGTGTTTTCATCGCACCCAAGCACAAGACACTATATGAACTGTACTCCTTACATTACAAGATTCTGAAGCCAAACGTTAGTGTCTGCTGGGTCTGGAAAGGCTGTGTCTGCTGTAACTGTGGATATCAGATGTCCGGTTGTACTTTCTGTGATGACAGTGGTTGTGACTTCTCACAACCATTCCAGGTGAGCAATTCCCTTAAGTTTTTTTTTTCTGCAGTGTTACCACAGGTAAACACTATTGTTTTTTTTTTTGTTTTTTTTTTCTCTTTCCTCTTTTGTGTCTGCTGTAACTGTGGATATCAGATGTCCGGTTGAACTTTCTGTGATGATAGTGGTTGTGACTTCTCACAACAATTCCAGGTGAGCAGTTCCCTTAATTTTTTTTTCTCTCTGCAGTGTTACCACAGGTAAACACTATTGTTTTTTTTTTTTTCTTCTCCTCTCCTTCCAGTACTCCTGTCTTAAAAGATCTGGAAAATGGAGGCCCGCATAAAGGAACTTTGCGGAGTGACTGATAACATCCTTGCAGATTTGCAGACTATAAAAACCCGTTTTACAAACCTACAGGACCTCACTAACCACAATTTGCAAGTGTTTGGACAGACTGCCCAGGATTTGCGAGCCAGGATTGAGGTTCTAGAGGAGCGAGTCCAGGCTCCTGCCGTAGCCCCGAGTTCTGGGATTCCTAAGTTGCCCCCTTTTCGTTTTGGCGGTGAACGTGAGAAATTCAGGGGATTTATTAATCAATGCAATCTTTTTTTTTCTGCACATGCTTCACAATTTCCCACTGAACGATCTAAAGTGCTTACTATAATTATGTTGCTTACCAACAAGGCTTTGATGTGGGCAAACCCTCTGATTGAGACTGAGGATGAATGTTTGGATCATCTTGATGCTTTCATTTCAGCCATGGGGCAGGTGTTTGATGACCCCAATCGAGGTGCAACAGCTGAAGCAGCCATGTTAGCTTTGCGCCAAGGTAAGCACTCGGTAGCTGAATATGCCTTGGATTTCAGGAGATGGGCCCTTGATACCACCTGGGACAGTTCCGACCAAAAAATCTATTTTTCGAAAGGGGTTATCTCCACTGATTAAGGATGAACTTGCTCGTGCCGACCCTCCCACTGCGTTAGGTGACTTTATTAACTACTGCATCCGTATTGATACTCGTCTGACTGAACGCAGGCAAGAGAGATGGTTCGAAAGCAATCGCACTAACCTTTTCCTACCTTCCTCTCCAGCTAAGGAACCTTTGAGTAGGATTACACGGGAACCTGAACCTGAACCCATGCAGGTAGACTCTTTACAACGACGGGTTAGTGATGCACGCAATGAACATCGTTTTAAGGAGAATCTATGTTTCTATTGTGGTAAGTCAGGGCACTTCATTATAAACTGCCCCAGCCGTTCTCGTAAGACTACTGCAGCACTCATTCACTGTGAGTGTTGCGAGAGGGGATCTGTTAGGTCCGAGCCTCAGACTCCAGAGAGATCTGCAGCAACAGATCTTGATTTCTCGGACTTAAACTCCGTTACTTCTGAGGACGTTGACTGTGTAAACGCTGCAATTTTTCAAGTTTCCTCAGCGGTGTCCCAGCTGAGTTGTAAGAAAAACAATTCTCATTGCTTTCTTTCCATCAAACTCTGGTTGACTCAGCTTGGGTGTCTAGCTCTGCTATGATCGACTCAGGGGCAAGTGGAAATTTTATGGATGTCTCCTTTGCTCTGAAACAGGGGATACGTTCAGTGAAGAAGGCTACTCCAGTACAGATGGAAACTGTGGATGGCTCCCTGCTGACCTCTGGACCAGTGGATCAGGAAACAGAGCCTTTGAGGGTTCTTATGGGTAAAGATCATCAAGAGAAACTGTCCTTTATGCTTATCTCTTCTCCCCACTTTCCCATTATTCTAGGGCTACCATGGCTGCAGGCTCAGAATCCTACCATTAACTGGGAGACCAAGGAATTACACTTTCCAGAGAAACAGATGAGTCCAAAAGTTTCAGCTTGCTCTGTTCCTAAAGGAACCATGTCAGTCCCTGAACTTACCAGCTGTATACCAGGACTATGTGGATTTATGTGACAAGAAGAACGCTGACCAGCTTCCCCCTCACTGTCCATATGATTGTCCAATTGAATTATTGCCTGGAGCAGAGATACCTTTTGGTAAGATCTACCCCCTGGCGGGGCCCGAGCTAAAGGCTTTAAAGGATTACATAGACGAAAATCTAGCCAAGGGCTTCATACGCCCCTCTTCATCTCCTGCAGGTGCACCCATCTTCTTTGTAAAGAAGAAAGATGGATCTCTGAGACCCTGCGTAGACTATAGGGAACTCAATAAGGTTACTATTAGAAACCGTTATCCATTGCCTTTAATCCCTGAGTTATTGGAGAGAGTGCGACATGCCAAAATTTTCTCTAAACTAGATCTCCGTGGGGCCTATAACTTAGTCCGTATTAGACCTGGGGATGAATGGAAGACTGCATTCAGGTCACGCTATGGACACTTTGAATATCTAGTTATGCCTTTTGGTCTGAGTACCGCCCCAGCCACTTTCCAACACTTGGTGAATGACATCTTCAGGGATCTCCTAGATACATTCGTGGTGATTTATTTGGATGATATTCTAATTTTTTCTAACTCCACAGAGGAACATCATGGACATGTGAGAATGGTCTTGGAACGTCTAAGACAAAATCATCTTTACATCAAACTTGAAAAGTGTGAATTCCATAGGACCGAAATTCAATTTCTGGGGTATGTACTGTCTACACAAGGAATTAGTATGGATGGAAGCAAGACCCAAGCCATCAAGGATTGGCCAAGTCCTAGAAATGTGAAGGAGGTGCAGCGCTTCATCGGGTTTGCCAACTTCTATAGACGTTTCATTAGGAATTTCTCTGAGGTAGTGTCACCTATCACCCAACTTACCCGGAAAGAGTCTAGGTTCTCCTGGACTCCCCAAGCCCAGGAAGCATTTTCCCTCTAAAAGATAAATTTACCACTGCACCTATCTTAGTACATCCCAACCCCGAACTTGCCTTCATAATAGAGGTGGATGCTTCAGACTGTGCCGTTGGAGCTATACTCTCTCAGAGAACAGGTGAGAAGAATGTCTTGCATCCCTGTGCCTTCTTTTCCCAGCAGTTGTCTTCGGCTGAGAGGAACTACGATGTGGGCAATAGAGAGTTGTTGGCCATTATTGCCGCCTTCAAAGAATGGAGATACCTTCTTCAGGGAGCTGCACAGCAAATAGTCGTCCTGACAGACCATCGTAACCTTGAATTTATCAGGTCGGCTAAGTGCCTGACTCCTCGCCAGGCTCGCTGGAATCTTTTCTTAAACCAATTTAATTTTATCATTTCTTATAGACCAGGATCGCGCAATGGAAAGGCTGATGCACTCTCTAGGATTTATTCAGCAGAGACACGTCCACTTACTCCTCCTAAGACTATTCTTCCTGACTCTAGATTCCTGGGAGTGATTCATAATCAAGATCTACTTAAGGACATCAAGGAAGCATACCATGCGGATTCCTTTTTGGCACAACCCCCAAGGGACGTAAGTCTTGTCTTTAAGAATGGTGTGTGGATTCAGGGACAACGTCTGTATATTCCTGAAACAGTCAGATTAAGAGTATTGCAACTCATTCACGATTCCAAGATAGCTGGGCATAGAGGAATTCTAAAGACACAGGAATTTCTTTCTCGTTTCTTTTGGTGGCCCACTTGCAGGAAGGATGTTTTAAACTATGTCACTTCATGTGAAGTCTGTGCAAGATGCAAAACACCTCGCTCCTCACCAACTGGTCTGTTGCAACCTCTTCCCACCCCGTCCCGCCCGTGGGGATCCATTTCTATGGACTTCATTGTGGAGTTACCAACCTCTCAAGGGAAGAACACCATTCTAGTGGTGGTTGATCGTTTAACAAAAGCAGCTCATTTTATCCCTTGTGTCGGCTTACCCACTGCAAGACAGACATCAGATTTGATGATTAAAAATGTGTTTCGTTTACATGGAGTACCAGATGAGGTTATTTCGGATCGAGGGGTGCAATTCACTTCAAGGTTTTGGCAAAATTTCTGTGCAGCATTGGACATTAAAGTGAACCTTTCTTCTGCTTTTCATCCTCAGACTAATGGACAGACGGAACGAACCAATCAGACCCTGGAGCAGTATCTTCGCTGCTTTATCTGCCACCTACAGGATGATTGGGTGGATCTACTTCCACTGGCTGAGTTCTCTTATAACAACTCTCAGAGCGCCTCCACTAAGCAGTCTCCTTTTTACTCCAATTTAGGTTATCATCCTAATATTCTTCCTCGATTTCCCATAGAAACGCCTTTGCCAGCAGTGGCTGAAAGAATCACGTCTTTACAAAAGAATATGGATCTTCTAAAGGGAAATCTGGAATTGGCTCAGGAAAGGTACAAGAAAGCCGCAGATAAATTTCGTAAACCTGCACCAGCTTTCAAGGTAGGAGACCTGGTCTGGCTGTCAACCAGAAATCTTAAGTTAAGAATTCCATCATCTAAGTTGGGACATAAATACATTGGACCTTATAAAATCAGTAAAATTATAAGTGCTGTCGCTTGTCGTCTTCAACTGCCCAGAACTATGAGAATCCACCCTGTCTTTCATGTATCTCTACTAAAGGCTGCGACACCCAATACGTTTCCTGGACGTTCTTCTCCTTGCCCTGACCCAGTGCTAGTCGATGGTCAAGAAGAATTTGTGGTGGAAAGGATTCTAGATTCCAGGTTGTATAGAAATCAGTTACAATATTTGATTAAATGGCAGGGCTACCCAGTGGAGGACAATTCATGGGAACCAGTCAATAACGTTAATGCTCCTCGCTTGCTCCGTCAGTTTCATCAGAGGTACCCACACAAGCCTGGTCTGAGGTCATCCGGAGGTTGTCCCTAAGGGGGGAGTAATGTAAGGTTCTGTGTACATGTTCCTGAAACTCAGTTTTTCCGTCAGCCATTTTACTTTCTGTCTTGCTGCAGCTGTCTTGCCCTCAGTCAATATGGAGTTTCCAGCTTGCATGTTCCCGCCCTGATTCTCTCCCTCTTGCTTCTTAAGCAGCCACAGCTGAGCAATCAGTGCTTCAGAATCAAGCCTGCAGTGAACCTGTGACCTGACTCCTGGAAGCCTTGGACCTTGTACTCCAGTTATTTCCTATTGTGGAACTTTGGAACACTCGTGGACTTTGGAACCTTGCTATTTGATAAATCCACGTTTGCATGGACTTATGGTAACAGAGAAGAGATCCTGAACCTGTTGTGAGAGTGATTGCTGAGCTTAAGTTACTCTGGCCTGCTGTGTCTCCTGCTTTTGTATCTGCAAACTGTGTGACTATTATTGCCACTTGTATGAAGTAATACAAGACCTTCTATATCAAACCTGTGACTCCTGTGTTTTCATCGCACCCAAGCACAAGACACTATATGAACTGTACTCCTTACATTACAAGAGAACTAATTTAGGTGGTAGAGGTCGTGTGATCTCAGGTGTTTTTTGAAATTAGTAGAGTTGGTGCTTTTCAGGGTTTTCTGGGATTGCAGTAAGTACCCTTCTTATCCTTTTCTATTTAGTTAGTTTGGGCCCCAATGTTTGCTCATACTAT
Organism: Oophaga sylvatica; assembly: GCA_033576555.1. Taxonomy (NCBI): domain Eukaryota; kingdom Metazoa; phylum Chordata; class Amphibia; order Anura; family Dendrobatidae; genus Oophaga; species Oophaga sylvatica. Next base: position 398,100,540 of record JARQOD010000001.1, read on the forward strand.
TTTCTGTCTGTGTCAGTATTTCTTCTTGTCTAACCGCCATTACATGTTTGGGGCTTTCTATTATCTTTGGGGTTCTGCTCCGGGGCAGATAGCTTTCCTATTTCTATCTTTAGGTGTAGTTAGTTTCTCAGGCTGTGACGAGGCGTCTAGGACCAACGTAGGAACGCTCCACGGCTGCCTCTAGTTGTTGTGGTTAGTCAGGGTACTGCAATCTCGTAGATTCCAACTGCTCTGGTGTATTGCCTTTTTTGCCTGCACTCCTCAGCTACCGAAACATAACAGTATCACCGGCCCAAAATTTAAAATTGTATGGTACTCACAGAAGGGAAAAAATTTGTGAAAGAAAAAACGGTTGTCAGAGTTGTCAGAGATATTTTTCTGTTTGTTGCATTTTTTTTTTTTTCCCTCTGTATCTCTGGGTGCTGGGGAGGATTTTTTCTCTCAATGGAGTTTGCTCAGTTGTCTGGCCGTGTGGATCAGCTTGCCACTGAGGTTCAGAGTATTGCTGCATATCTTGCTAGGTTGCCTGTTGTGGAACCTAGGATTCCCATGCCAGATTTGTTTTTAGGGGATCGAGCTAAGTTTCAGAATTTCAAAAATAATTGTAAATTGTTTTTTGCCTTAAAATCTAAGTCCTCAGGGAACGCAGCGCAGCAGGTTCAAATTGTCATCTCTCTCCTGCGCGGCGATCCTCAGGATTGGGCTTTTTCCCTGACACCTGGGGATCCTGTTTTGAGTGATGTTGATGCATTTTTTCAGGCTTTGGGTTATTGTACGATGAGCCTAATGTCACTGATCAAGCTGAAAAAGCCTTGTTGGCATTAAATCAGGGGCTTGATGACGCTGAGTTATACTGTCAGAGATTCCGTAGGTGGGCAGTCCTGACCAAGTGGAATGACGACGCTTTGGCGGCCCTTTTTCGGAAGGGTCTGTCAGATAATGTAAAGGATGTTATGGTGGGATTCCTGTCCCCTCTGGTCTCAATGATTCTATGTCATTAGCGATTCAAATTGACAGACGTTTGCGTGAGCGGAGAAGTATGCGTGGAATAGTGTTGCCTTGTGAACCTGCTTCTGAATCCATGCAGTGTGATAGAGTGGTGTCTGGGCACAGCGTCATGAGTTTCGAAAGCGCAATGGGTTATGTTTCTACTGTGGTGATGCCTCTCATGCTATTTCAGTCTGCCCTAAGCGGGGAAGACGTTTTGCACGCTCAGTTGTCTTGGGTAGTGTTCAGACTAAGTTTTTGTTGACTGTCACTCTGATATGCTCTCTGTCCTCATTTTCTGCTCAGGCTTTCGTTGATTCTGGAGCAGCTATTAACCTGATGGATTATGATTTTGCTAAACGTTGTGGGTTTCCCTTGATACCCCTACAGAAGTCTATTCCCCTACTGGGGATCGATTCTACCCCTTTGGCTGAGAATAAACCTCAGTTCTCTACTCAGGTGATAATGAGGGTTGAACCTGATCATCAAGAGTGCTGCAAATTTTTGGTTCTGTATAATCTGCATGATATTATCGTACTGGGTTTCCCTTGGTTACAGTCTCATAATCCTGTTTTGGATTGGAAATCTGTGTCTGTAACCAGTTGGGGCTGCCAATGTGTTAATACCAACACTCCTGTTTTTTCTGCCTCCCCCCAGGCTCAGGATGTTCCTGACTTTTTGATTGATTTTTCTGATGTATTTAGCGAAAGTAAATCTGCATCCTTGCCTCCCCATAGGAGCTATGACTGCGCTATTGAATTAGTGCCTGGTAGTAAATTCCCTAAAGGTCGCCTTTTTAACTTGTCTGTACCTGAACATGACGCTATGCGGTCTTATATCAAGGAGTCATTGGAGAAGGGTCATATCAGACCATCCTCTTCACCCTTAGGTGCCGGTTTTTTCTTTGTGGCCAAAAAGGATGGTTCATTAAGGCCGTGTATTGATTATCGTCTTTTGAACAATATTACTGTGAAATATCAATACCCGTTACCCTTGATTTCTGACCTGTTTTCCAGGGTGAAAAATGCTACTTGGTTTACCAAGCTTGACCTCAGGGGGCATATAACCTTATTCGCATTAAGCATGGGGATGAATGGAAGACGGCATTCAATACCCCGGAGGGGCATTTTGAGTACCTTGTGATGCCCTTTGGGCTCACTAATGCTCCTTCTGTCTTCCAGTCCTTCATGAATGACATTTTCAGGGATTTTGTGGATAAATTTCTGATTGTTTATTTGGATGATATCTTGATTTTTTCTAATGACTGGGACTCTCATGTGAAACATGTTCGAACTGTATTCCAGATTTTGAGAGAGAATGCTCTGTATGTGAAGGGATCAAAGTGTCTTTTTGGCGTACAGAGGATCTCATTTCTGGGATTCATTTTGTCCCCATCTGTTATTGAAATGGACCCGGTCAAGGTTCAGGCCATCTGTGATTGGGTCCAACCTACTTCATTAAAGGCTCTTCAAAGATTTTTGGGTTTTGCCAATTTTTATCGTAAATTTATTGGTAATTTCTCGGTTATTGTTAAACCATTAACTGATTTGACCAAAAAGGGTTCTGATGTGGTGAATTGGCCTCCTGAGGCAGTCTCTGCATTTCAGGAACTTAAGCAGAGATTCACTTCTGCTCCTGTTCTACGGCAGCCTGATGTTTCTCTGCCATTTCAGGTGGAGGTTGATGCCTCTGAAATTGGGGCAGGTGCCGTTTTGTCCCAAAAAGATCCAGAGACCTCTAAAAGTAACCCTTGTGCCTTTTTCTCTCGAAAATTTTCTCCTACTGAACGTAATTATGACGTGGGTAATCGGGAGTTATTGGCCATGAAGTGGGCTTTTGAAGAGTGGAGACATTGGCTGGAGGGAGCCAAACATCAGGTGGTGGTCCTTACTGACCATAAGAATCTGGTTTATCTGGAATCTGCCAAGCGACTCAATCCTAGACAGGCCAGGTGGGCCTTGTTTTTCACACGTTTTAATTTTGTGGTTTCCTTTCTTCCTGGCACTAAGAATGTTAAGGCGGATGCCCTCTCGAGGAGCTTCCTTGCGGACTCTCCTGAGTTATCTGATCCTTCTGTTATTTTGAAAGAGGGTGTAGTTCTTTCCGCCATCTCACCTAATTTGAGACTTGCTCTGGAGGGGTGTCAGGAGGATAGGCCCGAGCGCTGCCCTGTTGGAAAATTGTTTGTCCCGGACCAGTGGAAAAAGAGTGTGATGTCTGAGATTCATTGTTCCGCGTTGGCTGGGCATCCCGGAATTTTTGGTACCAGAGACTTGGTTAGTCGGTCCTTTTGGTGGCCTACCTTGTCTCGTGATGTCAGGGAATTTGTGCAGTCCTGCGGGACTTGCTCTCGCTCCAAGCCTTGCTCTCGCTCTAGTGGTTTGTTGATGCCATTGCCTGTGCCCAAGAGACCATGGACCCATATCTCTATGGATTTAATTTCCGACCTTCCTGTTTCTCAGAGAATGACCGCCATCTGGGTGATTTGTGATAGGTTTTCTAAGATGATACATCTTGTGCCATTACCTAAGTTGCCTTCCTCCTCTGAATTGGTGCCGTTGTTCCTTCAGCACGTGGTTCGTTTACACGGCATTCCTGAGAACATAGTGTCTGACAGAGGAGTCCAGTTTGTTTCCAGATTTTGGAGGACTTTTTGTTCTAAACTGGGTGTTCAATTGTCTTTCTCCTCGGCATTTCATCCTCAGACCAATGGTCAAACTGAGAGAACAAACCAGACATTGGAGACTTATCTAAGATGCTTTGTGTCTGCTGATCAGGATGACTGGGTCTCTTTTTTGCCTTTGGCTGAGTTTGCTCTTAATAATAGGGCTAGCTCTGCCACTTTGATGTCTCCGTTTTTCTGTAATTCTGGGTTTCACCCTCGATTTTCTTCAGGACAGACGGAGGCTTCTGTCTGTCCAGGTGTTGACTCTGTTGTGGAGCGTATGCAACAGATTTGGGACCAGGTAGTGGAGAGGTTGTCCCTCTCTCAGGAGAGGGCCCAGCGGTTTGCTAACCGGCATAGGACTGATGGTCCTCGGTTTAAAGTAGGGGACTTGGTCTGGTTGTCCTCAAAAAATATTCCTATGAGAGTAGCATCTCCTAAATTTAAGCCTAGGTTCATTGGACCTTATAAGATCATAGAGATTCTTAATCCTGTTTCTTTTCGTTTGCTTCTTCCAGGGACTTTTAAGATCCATAACGTGTTCCACAAGTCCTTGTTGAAGAGGTTTGTTGAGCCAGTGGTTCCTGCTGCTGTGCCTCCTGACCCTGTTTTGGTTGAGGGCAATCTGGAGTATGTGGTTGAGAAAATATTAGATTCTCGTTTTTCTAGACGGAAACTCCAGTATTTGGTTAAGTGGAGAGGTTATGGTCAGGAAGACAATTCTTGGGTGTTTGCTTCGGACATCCATGCTAGGAGACTCATCCGTGCGTACCATAGAACTCATCCTGACCGACCTGGTTGCTCAAATGAGGGTTCGGTGACCCCTCCTCAAGGGGGGGGTACTGTTGTGAGTGGGCTTGGGATGAGTTCTGAGCAGAGGCTCCCTCTGGTGGTTACAAGCGGTGCTGGTCTGTCCAGTGAAGATTGTGAGGATTGGGAATCAGGTGTTACTGACTGGTCTTATATAAGGGAGTCACCTTCCCATCAGGGTTGCCGGTGATCAGTTGTTCTGGTCTGAATCCTTGATTCCTGTTTCCTTTGTAGCCTGCTGTGTCGTGTCTGCATCTCCTGCTAACAGATAAGACATTTTCTTCTTTTTGTTTTTGTGCTTGATTTTTGCATTTTGTCCTGCACTTCTGTGGGGGCCTTCAGGGTCCCCTCCGGGGCTTTTGCCCTCTCAGTTTAGTTCAGCCACTGATGTTTGTACCTTTGCTTTTTCCAGTTTTTTCAGTGGCTGCTGTTTTGATTTTGTTACACCAGAGAACTAATTTAGGTGGTAGAGGTCGTGTGATCTCAGGTGTTTTTTAAATTAGTAGAGTTGGTGCTTTTCAGGGTTTTCTGGGATTGCAGTAAGTACCCTTCTTATCCTTTTCTATTTAGTTAGTTTGGGCCCCAATGTTTGCTCATACTATTTTTTGTCTGTGTCAGTATTTCTTCTTGTCTAACTGCCATTACGTTTGGGGGCTTTCTATTATCTTTGGGGTTCTGCTCCGGGGCAGATAGCTTTCCTATTTCTATCTTTAGGTGTAGTTAGTTTCTTAGGCTGTGACGAGGCATCTAGGACCAACGTAGGAACGCTCCACGGCTGCCTCTAGTTGTTGTGGTTAGTCAGGGTACTGCAATCTCATAGATTCCAACTGCTCTGGTGTATTGCCTTTTTTGCCTGCACTCCTCAGCTACCGAAACATAACATACACCTAAAGATAGAAAGAGGAAAGCTATCTGCCCCGGAGCAGATCCCCAAAGAACATAGGAAGCCCCCAAACATGTAATGGCGGTTAGACAAGAGGAAATACAGACACAGACAGAAAATAGTATGAGTAAACGTTGGGGCCCAATCTTCCTAGAAAGAAAAGGATAGGAAGGACACTTACTGCAATCCAAAAAACCCTAAAAAAATACCAACTCTACTAATTGCAAAAACACCTGAGATCACACGATCTCTACCACCTAAATTAGTTCTCTGGTGTCACTAAAACTAAGCCGCAGCCACTGAAAAAGCTGGAAAAGGCAAATGAACAAATAACAGTGGCTCAGATAAACTGAGAGGAGCACAAGCCCCCGGAGGGGACCTGGCTGACCTGCACAGAAGAGCAGGGAACAATGCAAAAAGCAAGCACAAAAATAAAAACAGAAAATATCTTATCTGTTAGCAGAAGATGCAGGCAAGACTCAGCAAGCTTCCAAGTGAACCAGAACCACAGTTGAGACAAGAACAATTGATCACCGGCAACCATGATGGGAGGGAACCTCCCATATATAAGACCAGTCTGTAACTCCTGATTGCCAATCTTCATTGAATGGTTCAGTACTGTTTGTAACCACCAGAGGGAGCTTCTGCTCAGAATTCATTTCTAACACATTCACAACAGGTCCCCTTTTGGGGCCTGGCGCTGCATTTGTGCTCAGTTCGTGTTTGCACTTTTGCTCTGTTCCTGTGTCACTTTTTATTTGCTGAATTGCTGTGTGTTACACCAGAGATCTGATTTAGGTGGCAGAGATCGTGATCTCATGTTTTTTTGTTAATCATAAGTGTTGGTATTTTTGTCAGGGTTTTTTGGGTTGCAGTCAGAATTCTTTCCTATACTTTTCTATCTAGACCAGGGGTCTCAAACTCAATTTACCCGGGGGCCGCTGGAGGTAGAATCTAGGTGAGGCTGGGCCGCATCAGGTTTTCCACAAGAAAAGCTCTTACAAAACAGGTGGAAATAGGCTATCACAACTAAATGAATTATTTCTTAATATTATGTTACAATACCAGGATCTGAGGATTTTCTGTTTCGAGGTCAAGAGCTCTCTGATGCGATGTTGCTGCCTGTCTCGCTTCCTTCCTCTTTTGACACTGCAGTGTGGTGGACAAGAAAACATTAACTGGTTAACAGCAAGAAGTCATTCCCCCCAGCGCTCATTCTCCCCCAGCGCTCATTCTCCCCCATTGCTTTTTCCCCATCACCCCATCGTTGCTTTTCCCCATCACTCCCATCATTGCTTTTTCCCCAGCATTGCTTTTCCCCCATCACTCCCATCATTGCTTTTTCCACATCATTGCTTTTCCCCATCACTCCTATCATTGCTTTTCCCCATCACTCTCATCATTGCTTTTCCCCATCACTGTTTTTCCCCATCATTGTTTTTCCCATCACTCCCATCATTGCTTTTCCCCATCATTGTTTTTCCCCATCACTCCCATCATTGCTTTTCCCATCACTGTTTTTCCACATTGCTTTTCCCCATTACTCCCATCATTGTTTTTCCCCATTACTCCCATCATTGCTTTTCCCCAATCACTGTTTTTCCACATTGCTTTTCCCGATTACTCCCATCATTACTTTTCCCCATTGCTTTTCCCCATTACTCCCACATTGCTTTTCCCCATCACTGTTTTTCCACATTGCTTTTCCCCATTACTCCCACATTGCTTTTCCTCATCACTGTTTTTCCACATTGCTTTTCCCCATTACTCCCATCATTGCTTTTCCCCCAGCACTGTTTTTCCACATTGCTTTTCCCCATTACTCCCATCATTGCTTTTCCCCATTACTCCCACATTGCTTTTGCCCATCACTGTTTTTCCACATTGCTTTTCCCCATTACTCCCATCATTGCTTTTCCCATTACTCCCACATTGCTTTTCCCATCACTGTTTTTCTACATTGCTTTTCCCATCACTGCTTTTTCCCCATCACTCTCCTGCACACACACACACCACCTCTCACCTGTACACACACACACACACCTCTCACCTGTCCGCAGCATTACCGGTGCCCGCGCTTCCTCGCTCTGACAGAGCAGGCCGCTGAATGATGACGTCATCCAGCGGCGCTGCTGTGTCAGAGACAGGAAGCGCGGGCGGCAGCAGCAAGAGATGAGGTGAGTATGCCCGGCGCTGACATCTTTCTGTAGTACCGCTCATTAAGCTTATGAATATGGGCGCCACGCCTATGAGAGGAGTGGCGTCCATATTCATGACCTTAATGAGCGGTACTACGAGTGACTGGGATTTCACATGCGGTGTTTCTCGCATGTGTGATCCCAGCCGAGGGCCGCAAAGTATGAACCGAGGGCCCATGAGGTGAGGGCCGCAAACTAGTGTACCGAGGGCCGCAGTTGGCCTGCGGGCCGCGAGTTTGAGACCCCTGATCTAGACGGAATTGGGCCCCAGCGTTTGCTCATTCTATTTTCTGTCTGTGTTCGTATTTTCTTCTTGTCTAACCGCCATTACATGTTTGGGGGCTTCCTATTTCTTTGGAGGTTCTGCTACGGGGCAGTTAGCTTTCATCTTTCTGTCTTTAAGTGTACCTATCTCTCCGGCTGTGACAAAGCGTCTAGGATCACCGTAGGTACGCTCCACGGCTACTTCTAGTGTTGCGGTTAGTTTAGGGTCCTGCAACCCAGTAGTTTCCTCTCTGGTGTATTGCTACTTTGGCTATTTTTGCTATTTCTCCTCAGCTACCGAAACATAACACTTCTCCCTGCCGACCAACTCTCCGTCTTTGCGGTCGGTGGACGAGTTTTTGCGGCTATGACCTTGATGTATGGGGATCATGATGGTGTCTTCCTGGCTGAGTCCAAACTCCGTAAGATCAAGCAGGGGGCACGGCCTACTGAGGAGTACTGCTCAGAGTTCTGGACATAGGCCCCCGACGCTCAGTGGAATGACCCTGCCCTTTGGAGTCATTTCATGGTCTTGGTCTATCAGGTAGGCTTCAGGATTCTCTGTTGCAATATGCTAAAGGGGCCTTCACACATAGCGAGATCGCTAGCGATATCACTCAAGCGTCACCGATATTGTGACGCAACAGCGTTATTGCTAGCGATCTCGCTACGTGTGAAATGTAGCGGCGACCGGCCCCCCGCTGGCTATCACTGATCGTGCTCGAATGCGCTGGTCCATTTCTCCATCGTTGGCGTCCCGCTGGCCAGCACTAATCGCTGTGTTTGAAGCTTAAAAACGACGAGCGACCTCGTTAGTGACGCAGAGCTCAGCGACGCAGGTGTGACAAAGCTATGTTACCGGTCACGCCCCCTCTGCCCCTATTGATGAGTACAGCGCTCCCAATGTGTGAAAATTGGGCGACACAACGCTGTAGCGCCTCCTTCCATTCTTTGTTCCTGTGCACTGTGGATGGTATTAGCCAGTTTGCCTTCTGCGTTCCCGTGTGAGTCACTATAGCATTGATATTTTAACGGATTTCACACCGCGGTTGCTTCAGCGTCCCTGTCTGAATCGCTATTGCGCTGTTATTCGTGGATTTATTTTATTCATCAAAGGACTGCTCTGTCTGAGAGCGCAGCAGTGACCACCAATCAGTGCTGGGGGGCGTTGAAAGGGAAACGCTGAAGCACGCCCACCAAGGTCGGAATCGGTTACAATAAAGTAGTGTGACAAGGACTCAAATCGCTGATCTGTCTTGCGTCGTTGAGGAGATCGGACTGTTTGAAAGCTAATTAGAGATTCTGTAACGACGCACTAGCGATCTTTGCCTGGTCGGATCGTTATCGTGAACGCTGGGGCGACACTATGTGTGAAGGGGCCTTAAGGTTGTTGGAGGTTGAAATAGCCCTTGCTATCAGGGTGGACAGACATACACAGACTCTGCCCCTTGTTGTTCTTCCTAGGGAGGACACACGGGCTGACGGACGAACCCATGCAGTTGTGGGGGAGTCTCCCCCTCCTACTAGGTTGCCTGTTGTTTGCTTTGGGATGGTAGCATGTTTTTACTGTGGTTTTACTGATCATTATATTAAAGTCTGACAATCTCACCCCAAAACGGCACTCGATCACAAAAGCCGCGATTCCCTGGTTGTTTGGAGGGAGACGACCAGGGTGTGTAGATTTCCTCCACTTTTTTGTCTCAGTTTAACTTTTCGGCTGAAATAGTGGTTGGTGGGAAAACTGAGACTATTCTGGTTCTTGTGGCTAGTGGAGCTGGAGTCAGTTTGGTGGATTCTCGCTTTGCTAAGACCCATGGCCTGATCAGTAGGAGGCTGGCTAGACCCATTCTTATTCGTGCAATTGATTCGTTCCTTTCAGCCAGAAGAGTTTGACCCAAGTTGTACATAACGTAAACTTGCGCATAGGGACTCTTCATGATGTAGCACGACAGGAACTGTTCTTGGAGGGTATGCCTATTCCCATCGTCTTAGGCCTTCCCTGGTTGAAAAAACACAATCTGATCATTGATTGACGGTCCAGAGAAGTAATTAGTTGGGGCAAGTTTTGTAAAAACTGTTGCCTTGGAGCTACAATCTCGTCCGTCCTTAAATCTACCCCTTCTTCTCAGGTGGAGGCAGCTAAGGTGCTACCAGGAAATAGGGGCAAGACTCTATCCACATCTCAGGTAAACACCAGGGAAGAGTGGTCAGGGGAGGGTGGTGGTTCCCTTGGAGTATTCTGAGGGTATGAGTTAGGTGACACTGGGGACGCCTCTGTTGTCTGTTCCTCAAGGAGCGTACCGTCTTGTAGCAAACGTATGCATGGTAATAAACATTCAGGCCCTTACTTGTGGGTGTCCACTAAAAACATCAGAGGAAGTATGCATCTGGGATTTGGAGTTCTGGGGTGATCGGGCAGTATAGGGTGGCAGCTGTTTTCAGCCCTGGACCTTCCAATTAGTTACCTCCATTGATGCACGTACATAGCATGTTCCACAGGTCGTCTCTCTGGAGATTTGTTGTGCCTCCGGAGTCCACATTATTACCATCACCATCGGGCTGCGTTTGCTATGACCTTGAGGACCAGGTGACTACCGAGATGTATACTAGTTGTGTGATGTGTCCTTGCTGTATGTCATTTTTGTTAAAGTCCCATAAGGTCCAGACACCCCTCGTTAAAAGGGAGGTACTGTCAAGATTCATTATGGGCTTTGTAGCAGCTGTAAGTCTGCTGAAATTTAAATATTTTTTTTCTTTTGGTCCAGCAAGAGTTAATGTCTGTCTCTTTCTGGCTTTTCTCTTAGGCTGGTCATCTGATGTTGATTGGTAACCACTCCGACCTTCCTTTAATTAAATAGTCACATGACCCATCAGCTGATCGTCGATAATGGCTATTCTATGCTGACCAGCTAGGGGTGAGGAGCTCTCCTATGACAGTGGTGTTGCTGCTGTGGGAGTTCAGATTCTTTGTGCCATTTTCTATGCTGCTTTGGAGCTTAACATATCCTGAAGCTGAGTATTTCTTCCCTTTTTCTTTCTGTCCTGTGTTTGTCTCTGCCCGTGTGTTACCATCTGCAGTAGTGAGGCTAGTGTCCTTGCTGACCAGTGCACTAGCCAGGATACATTGAGGTGGCAATCAGGGACTACGCAAGTGACGGTGGTGGAGGGTAAGGACCCGCATAGAGAATTAAGGAAGCTTAGGGACAGGCACAGGTTGGTGTCAGGAAGTATCCCATCACTCGCTTCCTCCTGTTAGGGCCTTCCTCCCAACTCCGGATTTTGGTGTATCATCCGCAGATGGAGAGCCTGGTGAAGAGATTCAGCAAGAACTTGAAATCTATGCTTAAGAAGGTCATGGAGAAGGCTGGTCGAAACTGAGATTGCCTACTACCCTACCTACTGTTCTCCATTAGAGAAGTCACACAGGCCTCTAAGAGGTTCTCACCGTTTCAGCTGCTATAAGGATAGCACCCTCGGGGACTTCTAAACATTTCCAAGGAGACCTGGGAAGTTGATGTAACACCCCACTGAAGTTTCATAAAACGTGGCCCAGATACAGGCTAGAATCATAAAGGTGATGCCGATTGTGAGGGAGATCCTCCTTTAAGCGCAATAGGCTCAGGCAAGGGTCTATAACCGGTTGGCGAGACTGAGACCATTTAGCCCTGGAGACCCGGTATCGGTTTTGATCCTTACTGTGGAAAGTAAGTTCCTGACCAAGAGCAAGGACCATACGAGGTGGTCGAAAAGTTGAGTTATGTCAACTACAATGTCCACCAACCAGGGAGAAGAAAGCTGTACCATGTGTGCCACATTAACCTGCTGAAACCATGGCTAGACAGGGAACTAGTGGAAGCTTGTGCCTGGGATCCAATTCTGAACCCAGAGTCAAGGATGTCACAGTGGCGGAGACACTGTCACCGACTCAGAAGCAACAGTGCCGAGAACTGCTTCAGCGGAACCGGGACCTGTTTTCGGATTTGCCAAGTTTGTACGCAGGTTGTGGAGCATGAAATCCTCACGGAATCGTATGTGAGGGTGAGCCAAAAGCCGATTAGATTCCTGAAGCCCGTTGCGAGATGTTCTCCAAAAAAGTGAGGAGAATGTTGAGCGTCAGAGTCATCGAGGAATCAAAGAGTGGCTGGTCCACCTCCATTGTCCTGGTAGCAAAGCCTGATGGATAGTGTCGCTTCTGTAACGACTACAGAAAGCTAAATGAGGTTTCCAAATTCGACACGTACCCGATGCCCTGCATTGATGAACTAATTGTGAGTCTAGGGTCAGCCAGATATATCACCACCCTGGACCTAACAAAAGGGTACTGGCAAATTCTCCTGTCCACAAGTGCCAAGGGGAAGACAAGCTTCTATACACCTGACTGGTGTTTTCAGGACACCAGGATGCCGTTCGGTCTGCAGGGAGCCCCAGCTACCTTCCAGAGGACCATGGACTGGATCCTAGTATTTCACAAAAAGTATGCCACAGCTTATCTGGACGACATTGTGATCTTCAGCCTGGATTGGTGAAAGCAACTTCAGAACGTCTAGGCGGTACTGGATGCACTGAGGAAGGCAGGGTTTTCCATAAACCCAAAAGAAGTGCGACATAGGAGAGGCAAAATACTTTGAGCTACATATAAGATGATAAGGTGGAAGCAATCCAAAATTGACCGATACGGTCTCCAAGAAGCAAGTTCGGACGCTTCTGGGAATTGTAGGTTACTATTGATGATTTCTCACGAATTTGACCATGTTAGCCGCCCCACTGACTGATCTACTTAACGGCACAAAGACGTCGATGGCCAAGTGGTCCTGTGAAGCAGAGATGGTGTTCCAGGAGTTGAAGTTCACCCGTCTTGGTCGCACCTGACTTCACAAAGGAGTTTGTGGTCCAAAAGGACGCCTCCGCGGTCGGGTTCGGAGGTGTGTTTTCCCAGGTAGTAGATGGGGACATCTAGTCCTATACCAGAGTAGGAAACTCTCCTCCTGTGAAAAGAACTATGCAAGAAAAAGAAAGAAACCAGCTCACCCAGGCTCTCTCATGTGAAATCACGGATTCCAAGGGACTGCTTGGGAAGGAAACCATGGAGAAATATGTATCCTGCTTCCAAAGTTAGCAGAATTTATTGAAAAAGTTAAAATTCCAAGGTATCAATGACAGCAGCAACGTGTTTCAAATGCAACCAGCGTTCTTTGTCACAGCTGCAGTTATAATGATCGCAAAACAATTGGTCAAGAAACACCAATGAAAACATGCTCAGCAATCACATCATCGCTATAAAACCAACCTCTCAAGTGACAAGTTAAAATAAATTGCAAAAATGCAAAAAATACATGTGTGTGTGTGTATATATATATATATACATTCTGTATATACTAGCCCGGCGTTGCCCGGGCATAGCATACCCTTCATACATATCCTCCATCCCACAGTCCCGTGCCCATATACCTGTCATACATATCCTCAATCCCATAGTCCAGTATCCATATACCCATCACTCATCCTCCATCCCATAGTCCAGTGCTCATATGCCCATCACACATCCTCCATCCCATAGTCCTGTGCTCATATGCCCATCATACATATCCTCCATCCCATAGTCCCGTGCCCATCATACATATCCTCCATCCCATAGTCCCGTGCCCATATACCCATCACACATCCTTCATCCCATAGTCCCATGCCCATATACCCATCACACATCCTCCATCCCATAGTCCCGAGCCGGGTGGCGCTGAGCAGGGAGTTCCTGGAGATGTTCTGTTATGTAACCTGGCAGTGCGGCTCTGTGTGCGGCCGCTGATGATCGATTTTCTACACCGGTAACAATAGAGCCCGGCAGTCATAGAGGAGGGGGTGATTCATTTCTGTCATGTGCACTGTCTGCTCCTTTCTGAGGGGCAGACAATGGCTAAGAGCTTATTTTCCTGGGGATGCTAGATTTCTCCCACTCTGATGAGGTGTTGTGTGGTGGAAAAACTGTTGCTCATAGCAACCAATCACAGCTCAGCTTTCATCTTTTAAACAGCTCTGGTGAACTGAAAGATGCTTAGTGATTGGTTGCTATGGGCAACACAGGCAGTGTAATCTGTCGTGTTCAAGAAGATGTGCCTATGAAATATATATATTATATATATATATTAATTATATATATTTATTATACGGGGCTTTGTGTGTGGAGTGAGTGTGGCTATGTGGAGTGGGCGTGGCTTGATGCACACACACACTCCGCTATATATATATATATATACATATATATATCAGCATAAATGCACAAAAATAGAATAAAACCCCCGCCTGTTAGAGAGGAGTGAAGCAGATGGTGCAAAAAATGATTCAATAATGAAACAATTCCCTACGTATGTTCAGTTTGTTAGGATTGCATGTATTAAGATTATACATCCAGAATGCTTTACGGCCCCGGAGACTCTTCCTAATATCGCCTCCTCTCAAAGTAGATGGGATATTTTCAATTGCAAAAACCTCAAGTGAGGCGGTCTCTCGTTGGTGCTGTTGAATGAAGTGCCTGGAAGCGTGGGAAATCGTACGGACAGGGTCAGCGGTATTATAAGTGTCAGTCAAGTGTTCAGATTGGCGTTTTTTCACATTCCAAGATGCGCAACGAACATATAATTTATCACAAGAAAAAGGATTAATTATAAATGACATTGTCACTGTTACAATTTAAATATTGTTTGATGTCATACTGCTGTCAACCATCTGAATTAGAATAGTTGTTCGTTACATGCACAAATCGACTCCTCCTGCAGCGATTAACCACACATTTATAGAAAGCCTTAGGCTACTTTCACACATCAGGCTTTTTGAATCAGGCGCCATCCGGCCTTTTTTTTGAACACCGGATGCGGCGAACGGACACGCCGGATCCGGTGGGTTTAACATTAAAAAGATATAGCGCCGGATTGCGCCGCATGTACCTGCGTTCTGTCCGCTTTCTTCCGGATGCGGTGTCTGGTTTGTTTCCGGCGTCTAGAAAAGACGCATTTTGAAACTTTTTTTTTGTCCGGCCAAAACGCCGGAAGGGCCGGATCCGGTGCTTCCGGCCTTTGTGTGCAATGGAAGTCTATGAGCACCGCATTGCGCCGCATCCGGCAGAAACCTGATCCGGTGGCCTGATCCGGTTTTTTTGTCTGGGAATGTTAATTAGCCCAGACAGAAGCAAACAGATATATACCACGCCTGTGGGACACTCTGCCACATGCAATTAAAGCAGCAAGAGAGACACGTCATCAATTTTTCTCAGGAATTTGGAGCCACCACCACAACCTGCAAAATGGATTCTGGGGACCAACAAGATGTGGGAGCGGAGGAGACGGGAGAAAATAGCAGACGGTAAATATCACCCACCCCATGATACTATGCATGCATTTTATGTATTTGCATTGTTGCATACTTTATGGGTTGTGCTCAATACAATGTGGATATTACTCTATTGTGTTTTGGTATATTTTTAAATATATTGTTTGTATTGCTTTATTATGTTTTGTCGTATTTTTATATACATTGTTGGCATTGCTATATTGTGTTTTTTCGTATTTTTATATACATTGTTGGTATTGCTGTATGATGGTTTAAAAAAACTTGAATATTTTGTGGGTAGTACTATGTTATTTATTGGCGTACTTAAATGAGCTTGCTTGTCCACAGTTGTACTTTTTGTTTTCTAGTAATAAAAGGCAACATAGGGATTACTAGCAGTGCAATAAAAATTGGTCAAAAACTTGTGTGTGCTTATTCCATTCAATTGCATATTTGTGTAGCTTTGTGGTAATGTTAATGCAATGTGGTATGTATATTATTTTCTTACTTATATGCTATGTGTGTTTTGCTTAAAAATGTGTTTGCTATATCTTTGTATACTTTAATAATTTGTGGGTAGTGCTATTTATTATTGGCGTACTTAAATGAGCTTGCTTGTCACAGTTGTACTTTTGTTTTCTAGTAATAAAAGAACATGGATACTACAGTGCAATAAAAATTGGTCAAAAACTTTTGTGTGCTTATCCATTCAATTGCATATTTCTGTGTAGCTTTGTGTGTAATGTTTATGCAATGTGGGTATTATAATCTATGTGGCTAGTACTTAAATAATGTGGTTTGCAATATTGATTTTGGGTACTGTATACAAATTGGTATTGATATATACTGTGTTTGGCACAGTACTATACAATGTGCCAAAAGATATATCCTTTTTGAATTGATGTTATACTAGTTGTGTATAGGTATATACTGTGTTTGCATACTTCTTTATTATGGTAATTTATATATAGTGTTGCCAATTTTCTCTATTATGTTGTTATTGCTGTATGCTAGGAGGGTTGTGCTATGCAGTGAAAATATCCTAATTAATCATGATTGATTTGCTCAATGTATCATGTATATGATGATTGTGTCCATGTATTAAATTGAATTCTATTTTTCCACAGCAGAGGACATCAGAGGCAGCAGGCTGCGACTGCATCAGCACAAAATGTGAGAGCTGGAGGACAGCATCGTGCCCGGGCAGCATCTAGCAGACGGTAAATATCTCAACCAAATAACCGCAAACAGAACTTTTGTCTTTCAGACCGGTCCATGGTTTGAGCCATTTTTTTTTTCTCCTTTTTTTATTTTGTTACACTGCAGAGTACAGCATAGGAGGCCGCGGTCAGTGACACCACCACCACAACCTGAGGCAGAAGAAGAACAGGCGCCATCCAGGAGACGGTAAATATCTCAAACCAAATAACCGCAAACAGAACTTTTGTCTTTCAGACCGGTCCATGGTTTGAGCCATTTTTTTTTCTCCTTTTTTTTTTTGTTACACTGCAGAGTACAGCATAGGAGGCCACGGTCAGTGACACCACCACCACAACCTGAGGCAGAAGAAGAACAGGCGCCATCCAGGAGACGGTAAATATCTCAAACCAAATAACCGCAAACAGAACTTTTGTCTTTCAGACCGGTCCATGGTTTGAGCCATTTTTTTTTCTTTTTTTTTTTGTTACACTGCAGAGTACAGCATAGGAGGCCGCGGTCAGTGACACCACCACCACAACCTGAGCGCAGAAGAAGAACAGGCGCCATCCAGGAGACGGTAAATATCTCAAACCAAATAACTGCAAACAGAACTTTTGTCTTTCAGACCGGTCCATGGTTTGAGCCATTTTTTTTTCTCCTTTTTTATTTTGTTACACTGCAGAGTACAGCATAGGAGGCCACGTCAGTGACACCACCACCACAACCTGAGGCAGAAGAAGAACAGGACGCCATCCAGGAGACGGTAAATATCTCAAACCAAATAACTGCAAACAGAACTTTTGTCTTTCAGACCGGTCCATGGTTTGAGCCATTTTTTTTCTTTTTCTTTTTTTTGTTACACTGCAGAGTACAGCATAGGAGGCCACGGTCAGTGACACCACCACCACAACCTGAGGCAGAAGAAGAACAGACGCCATCCAGGAGACGGTAAATATCTCAAACCAAATAACCGCAAACAAGATTTTTTTTCTTTCAGCACGGGCATGATTGTGTCTATGTATTAATTTATTTTATTCTACTCTTTAATGCACAACAGACGAGCATCTCTGATAGAAATTGAGTATGGCCGGCAGGACAGTAGTTCTTCTGGGAGCCCTCCCACTCATCGGCAGCGTTTAGCGGTATTTTTGAAAAAAGAAGTTTCCAAAATCATAATTTTTTTTTTTTTGATTATTTAAAACAATGCATTTTTTTTTTTCTTTTCAATACAGGAATCTGAACAAGAGGAGCTCCCAGAAGAAGGACGTGGTGGACAGATACCCGGAGTGGGCTCGCAATTCGTAAGTTTCCTGCATCCATCATTACAACACAACATCTCACTACACAACGCATCCTAAAAAATAAAAAATAAAAGAAAAATTATTTTTTTTTTTAAATTTTTGGCAGTCTTCCGCACCTGTGGCTTCAAGAGGTCAAACCAGTGCCTCCCAGAGTCGACCTGAAGAACGCGGCGGTCTTCCATCTGTAAGTATAATTTTTTTTTTTTTTTTAGTTTTAAAAAATTTTTTAATAATTTTATTAATTAAATTTTTTATTTCAAATTTTTTTTAAAGGCTTCACAGCGTGCTCCCGACTCAGACGGAGAGGAGGGGATCGACATCGATCTATTGATAGATCTGATTAGAGAGCGGGAGCCGCTGTGGAACATGGGGGACCGCCGCCATTCTGATCAGATAGTGACACGTCGGCTCTGGGATGAAGTTTGTTCCCTACTTGTTGCATACTGGGAGGACCTCGAAGCTCGGTCACAGTCTAAAATGCGTAAGTATATACAGTTCAGTAGGGATGCTGGATTTAAACCTGTGTTTCCACAACTCCACTCCTCTTGAACCCCAAGAGGTAATGTTTTCAGGATTTCATTAGGTCCAACACTATGTAAATACTGAAAACATTACCCATGGGTGACATGAGGACTGTAGTTTGTATAAAACACATATGTATTATACTAACCAATTTGTGCTATCTCGTTTCAGGGGAGAGAATTGTGAAGCGGTGGCGGTCTATCAGGGATCGCTTCAAGAAAGAGTTCAACAAAGAAATGCGGGCCCCGAGTGGTTCTTCAGGACGCCAGAGTAAATATAAATATGCAAGAGCTCTGGCGTTCTTGCGTGAAACGATGGTCACCAGAAGGTAAATATTAAAAAATACATGTATTTATAATTTTTTTTTCACAGCCAGGGCCATTGAAATACACTTTATTAATTGTATCTTTTATCTTTATTCCACAGCACGGTGAGCAGCACTCGGGCGCCCGCAGAGTTGGGCCCTACTGAGGCGATCCCTGAGGAGACCGGCACCGAGGGACACTTTGACCGCCCCGACCCATCTGCACCCACACGTGAGCCCTCTTTCCCCTCAACCAGCACTGCAGCAGCGTGGCCGAGTGCATTGCATGAGTCTGCTGGTCAACAGATAGATTTTCCTTTACCCCACCCTTCTGCCCCTGCCACCTCTAGTACATCTGCGGCTACTGGGCGGCAACGGCAGAGGGGTCAGGAAAGTAACTATGCGCCCGAGTTCTTACACATGAACGCATCTTTCCAGAACTGCCTTAAGTTGCTATCTGAGCAGTTACCGCAGGTGTTAATCAGATAACCTCACTAGTTGGTGAGGTGAAGACACTTCTGGAAACTGTGCGTTCAGAGGTAAGAGGACCCCAAACCACAGTTTTTTTCGGTCGGTTGCGGAGCGCATAGATCCGCTATCTGCTGACCAGCAGATGTTTGTGATGCACACGTGCCACGCTGCTCTAGTGCAGGTTGTCTCCCATCCTCCTCCATCCACCCCAGTTGTTCCTCCACCTCCACCCCCTCCAGTCATCGTGCCTCCTCCCCCTCCTATTCATTATCAGCCACCTCAACAGTTCCAGCAACCTCCCCACTATCACCAACCTCCCCAGTACCAGCCACCTTCCCAAATTCAGCCACCTTCCCAAATTCAGCCACCTTCCCACCTTCAGCCACCTCAACACCTTCAGCCACATCACCAACTCCAGTCCCCTCAACAACTCCTGTCACCTATTCAATACCAACAACCTCCCCAGTACCAGCCACCTACCCCGTACCAACAAACTACCCCGTACCACACTCCCACCTCTTACCAATCTCCTTCCCCCTACCAATTCCCTACCATATCACCTGCTCCTCCAGTACCTGCCCCACCCTGCACGCCCCCACCCATCACCGAATCTGCCTCCAACTTGTCCTCCCATTCTTTAACCCTTTCCACCCCTTCACCTCTTATTAATGTTCCTTCCCCACCAGCATCCCAGTCCTCTCTACACACTCCCACGGTCGAAGTGTCCCGCAGCCCCTCCAATAGTATGTCCACCACACACTACACAACCTTGTAATGTTCTGTTTTTTTGTTTTAAAAAAAAAAAGAGTCATTTGATGCAAAACAAAAATTTTATGAAACATATTTTTCAAGTAAACTTGAACAAACTTGTTAAATTTTTTCAATAAATGTTGAATTGGTTGATTCAATTTTTTGTCTGTCATTTCTTTAAAATATTACATGTTATGTAAGGTTACATGTGTAATAAAGATTAAGAACAGTAGCAATATGTGGGGACAAACACAAACATAACAATTTATTAAACACGCTCATCCTGCCAGTCTACCTGTCCTTCGGCTGAAATAAAGTACTGGGCAAATCTGTCCCTCATCCTCGAAACAGCAACAGAACTTCTATAAGTATTATTATGGTAATCGTGTAAAGTTGTTTGTCGATGGTGGTCCTCAATGGCCAATTGTTCTTTGGAGATCACAACATTGTGGAGTACCACACAGGCTTTTATTACTTCGTCAACAGTGTCCGTTTTCAAATTGATGGCTGTCATTAGCACCCGCCACTTTGCAGTAAGTATTCCAAATGTACACTCCACCATTCTTCGGGCTCTAGTCAGCCGGTAATTGAAAATACGTTTGCTATGGTTCAGTCCTCTGCTGGCATATGGTTTCAGTAAATGTTCTGAGAGTTGGAAAGCCTCATCACCAACACACACATATGGCATAGGTGGGCCTGTGGTTTGAGGCAGCGGCCTAGGGGCTGGGAAATGGAATGTGTTGCCATAGAGTCTACGTCCCATTGCTGAAATTTTGAATACTTGAGAATCGTTCGATCGACCATATGCCCCTATATCGACTGCAATGAACCTATATTCGGCATCGGCGATGGCCATCAACACAACGGAGAAATATTTTTTATAGTTAAAATATTGTGATCCACTTCCTGATGGCTTCACAATTCTGACATGTTTGCCATCAATTGCTCCAAGACAATTTGGAAATTGGCAGATATTTTGGAATTTATCTGCTATTTCCATCCACCGCTGTGTGGTAGGTTCAGGCATATATTCTGAGACCAAACAGTCCCAGAGTGCACGGCATGTGTGCTTTATTATGCCAGATATGGTAGAGATTCCCAAACGAAATTGGAAATGGAGTGAGGAGAGTGATTCTCCACTTGCAAGGAATCTAAAAAAAAAAAAAAAAAAACATATCAATGCTCAGAACTCAGGTACAAAAATTTTAAAAGTCAAAAAAAAGAATAGATCACTACACACATAGTATAAAACAATACAGACATAGTTTACAAGTATCCCAAAAAAGAACATAGCACTACCCACCAACTATTAAAAGTACGCCAAAACAGAATAGAGCAATAGCCACATTAAATTACATTACACCAAAAAATAAGATAGCACTACCCACAAACTATTAAAAGTACGCCAAAACATAACATGGCACTACCCAGAAATTATTCAAGCATGCCAAAACAGAATACAGCACTACCCACATAGCATAAAAGTTAGCAAAAAAATAATATAACAATAACCACATTGTATTAAACATTACCCACAAATATACACATAAATATGCAATTGAATGAAATAAGCACACACAAGTTTTTGACCATTTTTTATTGCACCGGTAGTAATCCTTCTGTTGCCTTTTAGTCCTAGAATAAAAAACAACAATACAGCTGTGTGCAAGCAAGCACATTCAAAAATAATAGCTTACCTTATTGTCACCATGAGACGCTCCGACGGAGAAATCGAATACCGGCAGTACGTGTCACATCTCCTGATCTTGTCTTCAATCCTCTCCACCAACATGTCAAAGGTTGCCTTCTTCATACGAAGATAAGAAAAAAATTTATGTGGATTCTCTCTTAGCTCCATATTGAGTGTTGAATAGACTCCACGGGTTAGTCGCTGTGCCGTGATGGGATGGATCCACATACGACGGCGGCGCTGTCGCTGACGCTTTAGGCGCTGCTCGATCCTTCTCTCCTTCTCCATAACGATAAAACGCAAGCGATTCGCCTCCGCTGTGAAATCCACGAGATTCCGGAAAATATTACCAATAATCGCCTCCATCTTCATCAGTCACTTGCTCTTCTCTCAAAAATGCTCCTCTACAACCTGTCAAAGATGGTCTGTAGGAACACTGTATATATAGGATTTACAATAGCCAATCAGATTTTGAAATGAAAGGGGCGTGATTGAAAACCGGATCCGTCGTAATCCGTCCAAAAACGGATGAAACTGATGCGCCGGATCAGGTTTTCTGCCTGATCCGCAAAACGGATCAGGCAGAAAAACGGATCCGGCGTATCAGGTTTTTTATTTCATTGCCGCATCCGGCGCTCCGGCGCGACGCCGGACCGCGCCTGATTCAAAAAGCCTGATGTGTGAAAGTAGCCTTACAGTTAAGCAAGGTATGCCATTGTGGTTTAGTGCCAGGGGAATGGGACAATAAGATATTTCCAAGTATTCTCGCCCTCTTAGCCACCACTGAGCAGCCTGAGCCCAGGATTTTAGACAATGATGTCCTCCTCAAATGCAGGTAAGTATTTTAGTACAATATTTTTGATGTCACTGAATTGGCGGGAAAGAACAGCATTATGGTCACATGAGCTGTTAACCCTCGGTGAACATTTGATTCCTTATGATTTTTCTCCTCCACAATACTCCTAGCCCTGTTTAAAACCCAGGTTGAATAGCCCCTTTCCTTAGCTTATTATCACAGTCCACCAGCTCTCCCTCCAGCTTACGTGCATCATTGCAATTGATATGAGTGATCTCACCCACCGGCACAGCTTTGGATGACCACATATAAGATTATTTTCCCTGAGAGAGGCTTCACAAAGGTGGAGGTCACGATGTCACAGCCCACACCCTCTAATCTACAGTCATGGCCAAAAGTTTTGAGAATGACACAAATATTAATTTTTACAAAGTCTACTGCTTCACTTTTTCTAATGACAATTTGCATATACTCCAGAATGTTATAAAGAGTGATCAGCTTAGCAGCAATTACTTGCAAAGTCAATATTTGGCTAGAAAATGAACTTTATCCCCCAAAACACATTTCAACATCATTGCAGCCCTGCCTTAAAAGGACCAGCTAACCTCTTTTCAGTGATTGCTCCATTAGCACAGGTGTGGGTGTTGATGAGGACATGGCTGGAGATCAATCTGTCATGATTAAGTAAGAATGACACCACTGGACACTTTAAAAGGAGGCTGGTGCTTGGCATCATTGTTTCTCTTCTGTTACCATGGTTATCTCTAAAGAAACACGTGCAGTCATCATTGCAATGCACAAAAATGGCCTAACAGGGAAGAGTATCGCAGCTAGAAAGATTGCACCTCAGTCAACAATCTATCGCATCATCAAGAACTTCAAGGAGAGAGGTTCCATTGTTGCCAAAAAGGCTTCAGGGCGCCCAAGAAAGACCAGCAAGCGCCAGGACCGTCTCTTAAAAGTGTTTCAACTGCGGGATCGGGCTACCAGCAGTGCAGAGCTTGCTCAGGAATGGCAGCAGGCAGGTGTGAGTGCATCTGCACGCACTGTGAGGCGGAGACTCTTGGAGCAAGGCCTGGTCTCAAGGAGGGCAGCAAAGAAGCCACTTCTCTCCAGAAAAAACATCATGGACAGACTGATATTCTGCAAAAGGTACAGGCAGTGGACTGCTGAGGACTGGGGTAAAGTTATTTTCTCTGATGAATCCCCTTTTTGATTGTTTGGGACATCAGGAAAACGCCTCATTCGGAGAAGACAAGGTGAGCGCTACCACCAGTCTTGTCTCATGCCAACTGTTAAGCATCCTGAAACCATTCATGTGTGGGGTTGCTTCTCAGCCAAGGGAATCAGCTCTCTCACAGTCTTGCCTAAAAACACAGCCATGAATAAAGAATGGTACCAGAATGTCCTCCAAGAGCAACTTCTCCCAACCCTCCAAGAGCAGTTTGGCGATCAACAATGCCTTTTCCAGCATGATGGAGCACCTTGCCATGAAGCAAAGGTGATAACTAAATGGCTCAGGGAACAAAACATAGAGATTTTGGGTCCATGGCCTGGAAACTCCCCAGATCTTAATTCCATTGAGAACTTGTGGTCAATCATCAAGAGATGGGTGGACAAACAAAAACCTAAAAATTCTGACAAAATGAAAGCATTGATTGTGCAAGAATGGACTGCTATCAGTCAGGATTTGGTCCAGAAGTTGATTGAGAGCATGCCAGGGAGAATTGCAGAGGTCCTGAAGAAGAAGGGTCAACACTGAAAATATTGACTTGCTGCATTAACTCATTTTAACTGTCAATATAAGCTTTTGTTACTCATATGTTTGCAATTATTATATTTCTGTCTGTGATAAAAACATCTGTCAAACACACATAAAAACCAGAGGGCAGCAGATCATGTGAAAATATAATATTTGTGTCATTCTTAAAACTTTTGGCCATGACTGTATGATCCAAAAAATAAATACATATATCATGGGAATAAGATGTAAATGACAAACCATATGAGTTATTATTGGCATAGGAAACACATTTGGGTATGGCCGACACATCACAACCACCCCCCCCCCCCGACAAATGAAGAAGAGGTCGTCAATGTATCTCCCATACCAAAACAAGTTGTCAGAAAATGGATTAGAAGGAATATACAGCCAATTTAATTCCCAAAAGAACATCAACAGGTTGGCAAGAGATGGTGAGTATTTTGCACACATTTAAACCCCCTTGCATTGAAGGAAGAAATCCTGTCCAAATATAAAAAAGTTGTGACTTTTTTGTGTATTACATGTAATATATATGTACATAAGTTGACAGAGTAGATACTAAACCGAAATAAATGAAATTTAAGTGCTTCAAAGGCCACCTTGTAGGGTATGCATGAATAGAGCGAGATCACATCACAGCTAATCCATGAGAAACTAGGACCTCAAGATAACCGTGACAATTGGTCCAAGATGTCATGAGTGTCCTTGAGGAAGCCAGAAGTTCTCTGCACTAGGGGCTTCAATAGAGACTCAAGACATTCACCCAAATATCTGTTACTGCACCAATTCCTGACACTATAGGTTTCATTGGGGGAGATTTGTGACTTTATGTGTTTTAGGGAGACCATGCAACAGAGATAATTTGGGGTGTTCTACAATTAAATATTCTTTTTGTGAATAGTAAAATCATAAAAGATCCACTGGCGCTAAATCCTGTTGTCAGGAGATTGGAAATAAAATAAAACTGATAAAAGTCCAAACGGCGCTCAGAAGCAATCACTGTATAGTTAATGGTAAAACAAGCCGGCAAGAAAGGAGAATATTTGTCCTCGCATAGAATGTTCTTTTTTGTCTCTCAGTCAATACCCTCACTGCAAAGTCTTCAGTGATGATCAAATGTGTCTCTTTGGTATAAACTGGTAACTGATTGGACAATTTCTTGTATGTAGCTGCATCGGATCACATATTAAGAATTTGCTGATTGTAAATGTCAAAGATCCATATTGACAACCAGGCCTCCTTTATCGGACATTTTCACAATTATATTGTCCATATTTCCAAGTCCCTCCAATGCAGCAAACTCCAGCCAGGAAAAATGAGTACGTCTGTGTGTGGTGGTTAAAGATGCATGTAAATCTTTCCGTTCCTGCGGGACTATTTCTTGGAACTGTTCCATAGATGCTGTGCTGGACTGACTAGGATAAAAATGTAGATTGCGTGTTTTAAGCGTCGTAGCCTGGTTCACACTAGATGTGATTTTTTTTTCTCTCTCTGGTTTGTAGTTCCTGTTAGTTCAACAATGACATCCGCTCCATAAAATTAAGCATCCGAAAATCATTCTGCTGTTGAGTGGAGTCATCTACTTCAGATGCCAAATTATCCATAAAAAAGGTCTCTTGACAGTGAGATTCATGATAAATTTATTTATGTCCATGAGACTACTAAAAAAGATCAAAGTTCTTCGCCGGCACATAGTTTAGCCCATAAGCAAGAACATGATCCTGAGTGTTGGTCAAGGTCTGCTTGGACAATTTTAAGACATTATATGATTGTTGTGCGTTTAAAACACTTTCCTGCGTTGATTTGACATGCCCATGACGTTTGTGGATGATATCCGAGTGATGTGAGGTGTGTCACTCGAACCCATAGACTTATATAGGTGAGAGTGCGCCGAGACTCGGCCGAGTGTCGGTGACAATCACAGCATGCTGCAATTTCACTCGCACGTAGAATACGGCCAAGAAAAAAAACGGTGATGTGAGCTGTCCCATAGATGAATACTGGTCCGAGTGCTATGGGATGTTTTATCGCATAGCACTCGCCTGTATTCATCGCTAGTGTGACTCCGGCCTTACTTGCACATTTGATCTCTCCTATGAAACAGTACGTTTCAAAATCGATTTGGGAGATTTTAAGAATTTCTTCCATTCATACCCTTGTTCCATTTTATAATAATTGCTATCCCGCTGTAATTTATTTCTTTTCCTAGTGGTAATAACTTCTTCCAGCTTGGTGACAGCTGATTGTGTACGCTGCAATGATGTTTCATATTCTTGGACATCGACTTTTGCCTTTTAAGGCTATTTTAACATCATCAATTTAATTTTGAACTATGCCATTGTGGAGAAAAATTGCTTGGCCATCAAATGGGCAAATGACACGCTGAGGTACTACCTTTTAGGCTGGAAGTTCAGGATAGTCTCAAATCATGCGCCCCTGAGATGGTTGTGGGAAAGGAAAGGGAAGAATGCCCAGGTGACTAGATGGTTTCTGGCGCTCCAGGTCTTCAGCTTCCATGTGGAGCACAGGCCCAAAGTTACATGGTAACATAGATGCCCTATCCAGACTCTATGTTTTTGTGGCAACCATAGAGCAGGTGGAGGTTGTCCACTTTATCTCCACCCCAGGGGTTTAAATAGTCAGCATCTGGAGGCAGTCCGTGTTCAGTGTGTCTGGTGAGGCTAACTCCAGAGAAGAGTTTGTGTTAACCTGAATCATGAGTTTTGCTAACCCTGAGTGGTCGGATCCCCTCTACCACAAGGACTGTGCTTTGTGTTACCACTTTTTGTTTTCCTGTTTTTGCCCAAAGGGCCGTGTTTCTTTTTACTTCACTATGGTTATGCCACATATAAAATAAACCAGTGAAGATCTTAAAGAGACAGTGTTTGCGTGTCTACCTCCGTGAACAGCTGATTGAGCTGATCTACAACAGTATTATTATTATAGATTTTTATAGCGCCATTTATTCCATGGCACTTTACATGTGAAGAGGGGCAAATATAGACAAGTACAGTAAACATGAGCAATACAAGGCACACACAAGTACAGGAGAAAGGACCCTGCCCGCAAGGGCTCACAGTCTACAGGGTGTACACAGTAGCTGCACCAGCAGAATAGTGAGTGCAGCTCTGGAGCATAATACAGGATGTAATCAGGATCAGTAATGTAATGTATGTACACAGTGACTGCACCAGCAGAATAGTGAGTGCAGCTCTGGAGTATAATACAGGATGTAACTCAGGATCAGTAATGTAATGTATTACACGTGACGCACCAGCAGAATAGTGAGTGCAGCTCTGGAATGTAAATACAGGAGGTAATTTAGGATCAGTAATGTAATGTATGTACACAGTGACTGCACCAGCAGAATAGTGAGTGCAGCTCTGGAGTGTAATACAGGATGTAACTCAGGATCAGTAATGTAATGTATGTACACAGTGACTGCACCAGCAGAATAGTGAGTGCAGCTCTGGAGTATAATACAGGATGTAACTCAGGATCAGTAATGTAATGTATGTACACAGTGACCGCACCAGCAGAATAGTGAGTACAGCTCTGGAGTATAATACAGGATGTAACTCAGGATCAGTAATGTAATGTATATACACAGTGACTGCACCAGCAGAATAGTGAGTGCAGCTCTGGAGTATAATACAGGATGTAACTCAGGATCAGTAATGTAATGTATGTACACAGTGACCGCACCAGCAGAATAGTGAGTGCAGCTCTGGAGTATAATAAAGGATGTAACTCAGGATCAGTAATGTAATGTATGTACACAGTGATTGTACCAGCAGAATAGTGAGTGCAGCTCTGGAGTATAATACAGGATGTAACTCAGGATCAGTAATGTAATGTATGTACACAGTGACCGCACCAGCAGAATAGTGAGTGCAGCTCTGGAGTATAATACAGGAGGTAACTCAGGATCAGTAATGTAATGTATGTACACAGTGACTGCACCAGCAGAATAGTGAGTGCAGCTCTGGAGTATAATACAGGATGTAATTCAGGATCAGTAATGTAATGTATGTACACAGTGATGCACCAGCAGAATAGTGAGTGCAGCTCTGGAGTATAATACAGGATGTAACTCAGGATCAGTAATGTATGTATACAGTGACTGCACCAGCAGAATAGTGAGTGCAGCTCTGGAGTATAATACAGGTTGTAACTCAGGATCAGTAATGTAATGTTTGTACACAGTGACTGCACCAGCAGAATAGTGAGTGCAGCTCTGGAGTATAATACAAGATGTAACTCAGGATCAGTAATGTAATGTATGTATACAGTGACTGCACCAGCAGAATAGAGAGTGCAGCTCTGTGGTATAATACAGGATGTAACTCAGGATCAGTAATGTAATGTATGTACACAGTGACTGCACCAGCAGAATAGTGAGTGCAGCTCTGGAGCATAATACAGGATGTAACTCAGGATCAGTAATGTATGTACACAGTGACTGCACCAGCAGAATAGTGAGTGCAGCTCTGGATATAATAGTATAATACAGGATGTAACTCAGGATCAGTAATGTAATGTATGTACACAGTGACTGCACCAGCAGAATAGTGAGTGCAGCTCTGGGGTATAATACAGGATATAACTCAGGATCAGTAATGTAATGTATGTACACAGTGACTGCACCAGCAGAATAGTGAGTGCAGCTCTGGAGTATAATACAGGATGTAACTCAGGATCAGTAATGTAATGTATGTACACAGTGACTGCACCAGCAGAATAGTGAGTGCAGCTCTGGAGTATAATACAGGATGTAACTCAGGATCAGTAATGTAATGTATGTACACAGTGACTGCACCAGCAGAATAGTGAGTGCAGCTATGGAGTATAATACAAGATGTAACTCAGGATCAGTAATGTAATGTATGTATACAGTGACTGCACCAGCAGAATAGTGAGTGCAGCTCTGGGGTATAATACAGGATGTAACTCAGGATCAGTAATGTAATGTATGTACACAGTGACTGCACCAGCAGAATAGTGAGTGCAGCTCTGGAGCATAATACAAGATGTAACTTTATTTTATATGTATTGTACACTATATGAGCCCCTGTTGTGAGGCAGAGGTATCTGCAGAGCTCGTACCTCCTCTGGTGGGTTCATGCACATAAGACTGGGGCACTTCATGTGGAGAACAATAGTCGGCTCTGCAGGCTCAGACTTGTGTGTTACATCGGTGCAGACACTAGAAACTGAGTTCAGATCCAGCAGCAGACAGGACAGGTCAGGGCATGAATGTGCAGAGCAGCTGGAGCGATGCAGGTGGATAGGGGGTTGTGAAGAGCCATATCCAGCTGTACGCAAGCTGCTTTGTTTCTTACTGCTCCGTTCCTTATTGACCTGTATCTGCAGCAGCACCTGTGGGGTCCATGTTCCATTATTACACACAGTTATGACTGATCGTGACAATATTCAGAATCGGGACTGTCCTGATACTGATTACTGTCCCAATATTGATACTGACTACTGTCCTGTTCCGGGTACTGATTACTTTCCTGATTTTAATTACTGTCCTGTTATGGGTACTGAAAATTATTACTGTCTTGATACTGAATACTGTCCCAATATTGATATTTATTATTGTCCCGATACTGATTACTGTCTCAATATTGATATTATTACTGTTCCGATACTACAGTCATGGCCAAAAGTTTTGAGAATGACACAAATATTATATTTTCACATGATCTGCTGCCCTCTGGTTTTTATGTGTGTTTGACAGATGTTTTTATCACAGACAGAAATATAATAATTTCAAACATATGAGTAACAAAAGCTTATATTGACAGTTAGAATGAGTTAATGCAGCAAGTCAATATTTGCAGTGTTGACCCTTCTTCTTCAGGACCTCTGCAATTCTCCCTGGCATGCTCTCAATCAACTTCTGGACCAAATCCTGACTGATAGCAGTCCATTCTTGCACAATCAATGCTTTCATTTTGTCAGAATTTTAGGTTTTTGTTTGTCCACCCGTCTCTTGATGATTAACCACAAGTTCTCAATGGGATTAAGATCTGGGGAGTTTCCAGGCCATGGATCCAAAATCTCTATGTTTTGTTCCCTGAGCCATTTAGTTATCACCTTTGCTTTATGGCAAGGTGCTCCATCATGCTGGAAAAGGCATTGTTGATCGCCAAACTGCTCTTGGAGGGTTGGGAGAAGTTGCTCTTGGAGGACATTCTGGTACCATTCTTTATTCATGGCTGTGTTTTTAGGCAAGACTGTGAGAGAGCCGATTCCCTTGGCTGAGAAGCAACCCCACACATGAATGGTTTCAGGATGCTTAACAGTTGGCATGAGACAAGACTGGTGGTAGCGCTCACCTTGTCTTCTCCGAATGAGGCGTTTTCCTGATGTCCCAAACAATCAAAAAGGGGATTCATCAGAGAAAATAACTTTACCCCAGTCCTCAGCAGTCCACTGCCTGTGCCTTTTGCAGAATATCAGTCTGTCCATGATGTTTTTTCTGGAGAGAAGTGGCTTCTTTGCTGCCCTCCTTGAGACCAGGCCTTGCTCCAAGAGTCTCCGCCTCACAGTGCGTGCAGATGCACTCACACCTGCCTGCTGCCATTCCTGAGCAAGCTCTGCACTGCTGGTAGCCCGATCCCGCAGCTGAAACACTTTTAAGAGACGGTCCTGGCACTTGCTGGTCTTTCTTGGGCGCCCTGGAGACTTTTTGGCAACAATGGAACTTCTCTCCTTGAAGTTCTTGATGATGCGATAGATTGTTGACTGAGGTGCAATCTTTCAAGCTGCGATACTCTTCCCTGTTAGGCCATTTTTGTGCACTGCAATGATGACTGCACGTGTTTCTTTAGAGATAACCATGGTTAAAGGCTGGGTCTCACATAGCGATACACCAGCGATCCCGACAACGATCAGGATCGCTGGTGTATCGCTATATTATCGCTGCTGAGCTGCCAAACAGGCAGCTCAGGCAGCGATCAGCACAAGGACACTGCGGTAAACATCGCTAGTTACCCGCAGTGTACATTGGATACCAGCACCCTGATGCAGGGAGCTGGTAACCAAGGTACACATCGGGTTTCCAGGCGCTGCGCGCTGCCTGGAAGCCCGCTGTGTACCTTGGTTACAAGCTCCCTGCAGCAGGGCACTGGTATCCAAGGTACACAGCGGGTTTCTAGGCACAGCCCCGCGCCTGGAAACCCGCTGTGTACCTTGACTACCAGCGGATCGCTGGTCTCCCGCCTGTCACACGCAGCGATGCGTGCCTGTCAGCGGGAGACCAGCGATCAAAAAAATGTCCAGACATTTCAGCGACGATCAGCGATACCCGGCAGGGGGGCTGATCGTCGCTGAATGTCACACACAGCGATATCGCTGGTGAGCTCGCTGCTGCGTCACAAAACTAGTGACTCAGCACCGATCTCGCTAGCGAGATCGTTGTGTGAGACGGGCCCTTAACAGAAGAGAAACAATGATGCCAAGCACCAGCCTCCTTATAAAGTGTCCAGTGGTGTCATTCTTACTTAATCATGACAGATTGATCTCCAGCCATGTCCTCATCAACACCCACACCTGTGTTAATGGAGCAATCACTGAAAAGAGGTTAGCTGGTCCTTTTAAGGCAGGGCTGCAATGATGTTGAAATGTGTTTTGGGGATAAAGTTCATTTTCTAGCCAAATATTCACTTTGCAAGTAATTGCTGTTAAGCTGATCACTCTTTATAACATTCTGGAGTATATGCAAATTGCCATTAGAAAAAGTAGTAGACTTTGTAAAAATTAATATTTGTGTCATTCTCAAAACTTTTGTCCATGACTGTAATTACTGTCCCAATACTGATACCAGTGATTACTGTCCCAATACTGATACCAGTAATTACTGTCCCGATACTGATACGGATTACTGTCCCAATACTGATATCAGTAATTACTGTCCCGATGCTGATTACTGTCCCGTTGCTGATTACTGTCCCAATACTGATACCAGTAATTACTGTCCCGGTGCTGATTACTGTCCCGATGCTGATTACTGTCCCGTTGCTGATTACTGTCCCGATACTGATACCAGTGATTACTGTCCCGATACTGATACCAGTGATTACTGTCCCGGTGCTGATTACTGTCCCGTTACTGATTACTGTCCCAATACTGATACCAGTGATTACTCTCCCGATGCTGATTACTGTCCCGTTGCTGATTACTGTCCCGTTACTGATTACTGTCCCGTTGCTGATTACTGTCCCAATACTGATACCAGTGATTACTGTCCCGATGCTGATTACTGTCCCAATACTGATACCAGTGATTACTGACCCGTTGCTGATTACTGTCCCGATGCTGATTACTGTCCCGTTGCTGATTACTGTCCCGATACTGATACCAGTGATTACTGTCCCGATACTGATACCAGTGATTACTGTCCCGATGCTGATTACTGTCCCGTTACTGATTACTGTCCCAATACTGATACCAGTGATTACTCTCCCGATGCTGATTACTGTCCCGTTACTGATTACTGTCCCGTTGCTGATTACTGTCCCGTTGCTGATTACTGTCCCGGTACTGATTACTGTCCCGTTACTGATTACTGTCCCGGTACTGATTACTGTCCCAATACTGATACCAGTGATTACTGTCCCGATGCTGATTACTGTCCCAATACTGACACAGTGATTACTGACCCGTTGCTGATTACTGTCCCGATGCTGATTACTGTCCCGTTGCTGATTACTGTCCCGATACTGATACCAGTGATTACTGTCCCGTTGCTGATTACTGTCCCGATACTGATCCAGTGATTACTGTCCCGATACTGATTCCAGTGATTACTGTCCCAATACTGATTACTGTCCCGATACTGATACCAGTGATTACTCTCCCGATGCTGATTACTGTCCCAATACTGATACCAGTGATTACTGACCCGTTGCTGATTACTGTCCCGATGCTGATTACTGTCCCGTTGCTGATTACTGTCCCATACTGATACCAGTGATTACTGTCCCGATACTGATACCAGTGATTACTGTCCCGTTGCTGATTACTGTCCCGAATACTGATACCAGTGATTACTGTCCCGATACTGAACCATGATTACTGTCCCGATGCTGATTACTGTCCCAATACTGATTACTGTCCCGATGCTGATTACTGTCCCAATACTGATTACTGTCCCGATACTGATACATATGTCCTCTGATGCTGATTACTGTCCCAATACTGATACCAGTGATTACTCTCCCGATGCTGATTACTGTCCCATACTGATACCAGTGATTACTGTCCCGTTGCTGATTACTGTCCCGATACTGATACCAGTGATTACTCTCCCGATGTATTACTGTCCCAATACTGATACCAGTGATTACTGCCCATTGCTGATTACTGTCCCGATGCTGATTACTGTCCCGTGCTGATTACTGTCCCGATTGATCCAGATTACTGTCCCGATACTGATACCAGTGATTACTGTCCCGTTGCTGATTACTGTCCAGATAACTGATATCCCAGTTGATTACTGTCCCAATACTGATACAGTGATTAACTGTCCCGATGCTGATTACTGTCCCAATACTGATACCGTGATACTGTCCCGCATACTGATACCAGTGATTACTGTCCCGATGCTGATTACTGTCCCAATACTGATACCAGTGATTACTGTCCCATACTGATCCAGTGATTACTGTCCCGATGCTGATTACTGTTACCCAATACTGATACCAGTGATTACTCTCCCGATGCTGATTACTGTCCCAATACTGATTACCAGTGATTACTGTCCCGATACTGATTCCAGTGATTACTGTCCCGATGCTGATTACTGTCCCAATACTGATACCAGTGATTACTACGTCCCAATACTGATACCAGTGATTACTGTCCCGATGCTGATTACTGTCCCAATACTGATACATGTGATTACTGTCCCAATACTGATACCAGTGATTACTGTCCCGATGCGGATTACTGTCCCAATACTGATACCAGTGATTACTGTCCCGATACTGATCTGATTACTGTCCCGATACTGATAACCAGTGATTACTGTCCCGATCATCCCCTGTTTCTCCCGATTCGTTACTGTCCCAACGATACCATGATTACTGTCCCAATACTGATACCAGTGTTTTCTGTCCCGATACTGATACCAGTGATTACTGTCCCGATGCTGATTACTGTCCCATACTGATTCCAGTGATTACTGTCCAGATACTGATCCAGTGATTACTGTCCCAATACTGATAACCAGTGATTACTGTCCCATACTGATACCAGTGATTATCTCCCGATGCTGATTACTGTCCCAATACTGATACCAGTGATTACTGTCCCATACTGATTCCAGTGATTATTGTCCCAATGCTG
The DNA here is from genome assembly GCA_033576555.1 of Oophaga sylvatica. NCBI lineage: Eukaryota > Metazoa > Chordata > Amphibia > Anura > Dendrobatidae > Oophaga > Oophaga sylvatica. Next base: position 398,134,822 of record JARQOD010000001.1, read on the forward strand.
ATTACTGTCCCAATACTGATACCAGTGATTACTGTCCCAATACTGATACCAGTGATTACTCTCCCGATGCTGACTACTGTCCCAATACTGATACCAGTGATTACTGTCCCAATACTGATACCAGTGATTACTGTCCCGATGCTGATTACTGTCCCAATAATGATACCAGTGATTACTGTCCCGATGCTGATTACTGTCCCAATACTGATACCAGTGATTACTGTCCCGATGCTGATTACTGTCCCAATACTGATACTAGTGATTACTGTCCCATTGCTGATTACTGTCCCAATACTGATACCAGTGATTACTGTCCTGATGCTGACTACTGTCCCAATACTGATTCCAGTGATTACTGTCCCGATACTGATACCAGTGATTACTGTCCCGATACTGATTACTGTCCCAATACTGATTCCAGTGATTACTGTCCCGATACTGATACCAGTGATTACTGTCCCGTTGCTGATTACTGTCCCGATACTGATACCAGTGATTACTGTCCTGATGCTGATTACTGTCCCAATACTGATACCAGTGATTACTGTCCCGATACTGATACCAGTGATTACTGTCCCGATACTGATTACTGTCCCAATACTGATTCCAGTGATTACTGTCCCGATACTGATACCAGTGATTACTGTCCCGATGCTGATTACTGTCCCGATACTGATACCAGTGATTACTGTCCAGATACTGATACCAGTGATTACTGTCCCGATGCTGATTACTGTGCCGATACTGATTCCAGTGATTACTGTCCCGATACTGATTCCAGTGATTACTGTCCCGATGCCGATTACTGTCCCGATACTGATTCGAGTGATTACTGTCCCGATACTGATTCCAGTGATTACTGTCCCGATGCTGATTACTGTCCCAATACTGATTCCAGTGATTACTGTCCCGATACTGATTCCAGTGATTACTGTCCCGATACTGAAGAACTGTGAGATGATTTCCGCGCTTGGCTTCCAGTGCTGCACTGGTTCTGGACCCCCCCGGGTTAGCCCCCTCTTAGTGAGAATTTGGGTAAAAAATGATTGCATTCGTTAGATCTTTGTTAGATCCGGTTTGATCAACCAAAACTAACGTTAGATCACCCCTACAAAATGAGATATTTACGATCTTTTCCAGGGGGGGCTAACCCGTAGCTAGCCCCCCCTAACTTTGAAATTTGCCGTTTTTTGGATGGATTCTGATAGATATTCGTTAGATCCGGTTTGATCAGCAAAAATTAACGTTAGGTCTCCTTTCGTTCCCGAGATATTGGGGGTGTCAGGTGGGGGTTAGGTACAGGTTAGCCCCCCCTAATTTGAAATTTGCCGTTTTTTGGATGGATTCTGATAGATATTCGTTAGATCCGGTTTGATCAGCAAAAATTAACGTTAGATCTCCTTTCGTTCCCGAGATATTGGGGGTGTCAGGTGGGGGCTTAGGTACGGGTTAGCCCCCCCTAATTTGAAATTTGCGTTTTTTGATGGATTCTGATAGATATTCGTTAGATCCGGGTTTGATCAGCAAAAATTAACGTTAGATCTCCTTTTGTTCCCGAGATATTGGGGGTGTCAGGTGGGGGGTTAGGTACGGGATAGCCCCCCCTAATTTGAAATTTGCAGTTTTTTGGATGGATTCTGATAAGTTATTCGTTAGATCTGTTTCAGCATCGGTCCATTTTTTTAAAATTTTCCCTCTCCTAAACAATAAAAGTTATACAAAACATTATATGCACTCCAAAGTGGTGCCATGGAAAAATACAACTTGCTACGCAAAAAACAAGCCCCCTGTACTTTGAAATTTGCCTGTTTTTATATGGATTCTGATAGATACTGTATTTGTTAGATCCGTTTGAGCAGCGGCAACTTCGGCGGGGGCCAGATGTGGGCAGCATCCGGACTTCATTGGCGAAGTGTCGCGGCGAGGAAGGGGACAGTGTGCTGCGATGATTGCGAAGAGGCGTCATGGGGGACGAAATGACTCACTGACCGAACTTTCAGATTGTCCCACTCACACCTACCTCCTCACTTCACTCTCTCTGTTGGTCTCCCCCAAATGGACCCCTCCTCTTCTCCATCTACACCTCAGGACCGATGCTGAAACGGATCTAACGAATAACTTATCAGAATCCATCCAAAAAACGGCAAATTTCAAATTAGGGGGGCTAACCTGTACCTAACCCCCCACCTGACACCCCCAATATCTCGGGAACAAAAGGAGATCTAACGTTAATATTTGCTGATCAAACCGGATCTAACGAATATCTATCAGAATCCATCCAAAAAACGGCAAATTTCAAATTAGGGGGGCTAACCTGTACCTAACCCCCCACCTGACACCCCCAATATCTCGGGAACGAAAGGAGATCTAACGTTAATTTTTGCTGATCAAACCAGATCTAACGAATATCTATCAGAATCCATCCAAAAAACGGCAAATTTCAAAGTTGGGGGGGCTAGCTACGGGTTAGCCCCCCCTGGAAAAGATCGTAAATATCTCATTTTGTAGGGGTGATCTAACGTTAGTTTTGGTTGATCAAACCGGATCTAACAAAGATCTAACGAATGTAATCATTTTTTACCCAAATTCTCACTAAGGGGGGCTAACCCGGGGTGGTTGGTTCTGGGCCTTGGCCCCCCTTGTTCTGCACTGTCCCACTCCTCTGTACCGGACGCTGCGGCTCGGGACCTGCTCCTGCCCCACCACAACGTGCCACCTGCAGTACTGGTGCGGTCTTGTGTGGCTCCAGGCCCGTGTGCCAGCTCTGCCCTTTCCCAGCCTCCTACGTGTAAGGTGTTTGCTGAGGCGGGTCCACAGGTGACTTTTGCCCCCATTTTGCGTGTTGTGTTCATGGCGCGGTGTGACGTTGTCGCTGCTATCATCGCTCTCTCATTTTCCCCTCATTATTTGTCAGATTGTTCTCGCCTTACGGAAGCTACGGCTACTGGGCCCAGGAGCTGACACTCTACCGAGCAGCGACGTCTGGGCAGAGCTTCCTCTTGTTCTCCACTCCCTCCTCATTATTCCTCCAGTCTGTGCCCTCCCCGCACTCACATGAAAGGGAACGCATCCTCCCTGCATAACGGCTCCTTGCTGAAGCCCGCACACGCACAGCGCGGACCGGGCTCTGCACAAACGATACCTCACCCCGCACAGCGCGGAACCTCACCCCGCACAGCGCGGACCGGGCTCTGCACAGCGCATACCTCACCCCGCACAGCGCGGACCCACCCCCCGCACAGCGCGGACCGGGCTCTGCACAGCGCATACCTCCCCCGCACAGCGCGGACCTCACCCCCGACAGCGCGGACCGGGCTCTGCACAGCGCATTACCTCACCCGCACAGCGCAGACCGAGCTCTGCACCTTGCGCATACCTCACCCCGCACAGCGCATCATCACCACCCAGCGCGGACCTCACCGCACAGCGCGGACCGGGCTCTGCACAGCGCATACCCCAACCGCACAGGCGCGGACCTCACCCCGCACAGCGCGGACCGGTCTGCACCTTGCGCATACCTCACCCGCACAGCGCATACATCACCCCGCACAGCGGGACCGAGCTCTGCTCTTGCGCTGCACAGCGCATACCCTCCCCACAGCTCTGCACTGAAGTTGTGGTCCGGCTCGAGGAGGTGTGACGGTTATGTGGTGGAGGCTGCTGGAAAGAGTTGAGGCTCAGGTAAGTGAGGCTGTGCACCAGATCCGGCATTACCTAACAGTACTGGAATGATCAGATGAGGCCAGCAGTGGCTCTAGGGGAGTGAGGCCAGCAGTGGCTCTAGGGGAGTGAGGCCAGCAGTGGCTCTAGGGGGAGTGAGACCAGCAGTGGCTCTAGAGGGAGTGAGGCCAGCAGTGGCTCTAGGGGAGTGAGACCAGCAGTGGCTCTAGGGGAGTGAGGCCAGCAGTGGCTCTAGAGGGAGTGAGGCCAGCAGTGGCTCTAGGGGGAGTGAGGCCAGCAGTGGCTCTAGGGGAGTGAGGCCAGCAGTGGCTCTAGGGGGAGTGAGCCAGCAGTGGCTCTAGAGGGAGTGAGGCCAGCAGTGGCTCTAGGGGGAGTGAGACCAGCAGTGGCTCTAGGGGGAGTGAGGCCAGCAGTGGCTCTAGGGGGAGTGAGGCCAGCAGTGGCTCTAGAGGGAGTGAGGCCAGCAGTGGCTCTGGGGAGTGAGCCAGCAGTGGCTCTAGGGGAGTGAGGCCAGCAGTGGCTCTAGGGGAGTGAGGCCAGCAGTGGCTCTAGGGGAGTGAGGCCAGCAGTGGCTCTAGAGGGAGTGAGGCCAGCAGTGGCTCATAGAGGGAGTGAGGGCCAGCAGTGGCTCTAGGGGGAGTGAGGCCAGCAGTGGCTCTAGGGGAGTGAGGCCAGCAGTGGCTCTAGGGGGAGTGAGGCCAGCAGTGGCTCTAGAGGGAGTGAGGCCAGCAGTGGCTCTAGAGGGAGTGAGGCCAGCAGTGGCTCTAGGGGGAGTGAGGCCAGCAGTGGCTCTAGGGGGAGTGAGGCCAGCAGTGGCTCTAGGGGGAGTGAGGCCAGCAGTGGCTCTAGGGGGAGTGAGGCCAGCAGTGGCTCTAGGGGAGTGAGACCAGCAGTGGCTCTAGGGGGAGTGAGGCCAGCAGTGGCTCTAGGGGGAGTGAGGCCAGCAGTGGCTCTAGGGGGAGTGAGGCCAGCAGTGGCTCTAGGGGGAGTGAGGCCAGCAGTGGCTCTAGGGGGAGTGAGGCCAGCAGTGGCTCTAGGGGGAGTGAGGCCAGCCGAGTGAGGCTAGCACTGTGAAGCTAACGGCTATGCAGTTTTTGGTGATCATGCGATCGACCCTTAGTCCTCCGACTTTATTGTAGGAAGCAATTCATTGCTTGGGACTGACTTTGGCAGATTTTCGGTGGGGTGCTGGGGTCAGGTGGAGCAACCGTCCTGCATCCATCACAGCTCTTATTTCTGTTGTGCATGGAGAGTAATGAGCCGCCACAGGCTTCATGTCCCACGCTAACGTGCGGCAGACGGCGAGTACAGGTGGTGTAGAAAGAAGCGACAGATTGTCACCTCTTTAGACAAGTCACATTTGCTGAAGGGGTGATCACATGATCCGTGTCTGGGGGTCGGGACGTCTGTATCGTCACAACCATATACAGTGGGTATGGAAAGTATTCTGACCCCTTTAAACTTTTCACTCTTTGTTTCATTGCAGCCATTTGGTAAATTCGAAAAAGCTCATTTTTTCTCATTAATGTACACTCTGCACCCCATCTTGACTGAAAAAACAGAAATGTAGAAATTTTTGCAAATTTATTTAAAAAGAAAAACTGAAATATCACATGGTCATAAGTATTCAGACACTCATATTTAAGTCACATGCTGTCCATTTCCTTGTGATCCTCCTTGAGATGGTTCTACTCCTTTATTGGAGTCCTGCTGTGTTTAATTAAACTGATAGGACTTGATTTGTAAAGGCACACACCTGTCTATATAAGACCTCACAGCTCACAGTGCATGTCAGACCAAATGAGAATCATGAGGTCAAAGGAAGTGGCCAAGGAGCTCAGAGACAGAATTGTGGCAAGTCACAGATCTGGCCAAGGTTACAAGAGAATATCTGCTTTACTCAAGGTTCCTAAGAGCTCAGTGGCCTCCATAATCCTTAAGTGGAAGAAGTTTGGGACCACCAGAAGTCTTCCTAGACCTGGCCGTCCAGCCAAGCTGAGCAATCGTGGGAGAAGAGCCTTGGTGAGAGAGGTAAAGAAGAACCCCAAGATCACTGTGGCTGAGCTCCACAGATGCAGTAGGGAGATGGGAGAAAGTTTCACAAAGTCAACTATCACTGCAGCCCTCCACCAGTCGGGCCTTTATTGCAGAGTGGCCCGACGGAAGCCTCTCCTCAGTGCAAGACATATGAAAGCCCGCATAGAGTTTGATAAAAAACACATATGAAGGACTCCCAGACTATGAGAAATAAGATTCTCTGGTCTGATGAGACGAAGATAGAACTTTTTGGTGATAATTCTAAGCAGTATGTATGGAGAAAACCAGGTACTGCTCATCACCTGCCCAATACAATCCCAACAGTGAAACATGGTGGTTTCAGCATCATGCTATGGGGTGTTTTTCAGCTGCAAGGACAGGACGACTGGTTGCAATTGAAGGAAACATAAATGCAGCCAAGTACAGAGATCATAGAATCATAGAATGGTAGAGTTGGAAGGGACCTCCTGGGCCTTCTGGTCCAACCCCCTGCTCAAAGCAGGATTCTCTAAATCATCCCAGACAGATGTCTATCCAGCCTCTGTTTGAAGACTTCCATTGAAGGAGAACTCACCACCTCTTGTGGCAGCCTGTTCCACTCATTGATCACCCTAACTGTCAAAAAGTTTTTTCTAATATCTAATCTGTGTCTCCTCCCATTCAGTTTCATCCCATTGCTTCTAGTCTTTCCTTGTGCAAATGAGAATAAAGATGATCCTTCTACAATGTGACAGCCCTTGAGATATTTGTAGACAGCTATTAAGTCTCCTCTCAGTCTTCTTTTTTGCAAGCTAAACATTCCCAAATCCTGCAACCGTTCCTCATAGGACATGGTTTGCAGACCGGTCACCATTCTGGTGGCTCTTCTCTGAACTTGCTCCAGTTTGTTGATGTCTTTTTTAAAATGTGGTGCCCAAAACTGGACACAGTATTCCAGATGAGGTCTGACCAAAGAGGAGTAGAGGGCAATAATGACCTCACGTGATCTAGACTGTATGCTTCTGTTGATACATCCTAGAATTGCATTTGCCTTTTTTGCTGCTGCATCACACTGTTGACTCATGTTAAGTCTGTGATCAATTAGTATACCCAAGTCTTTTTCACATGTGCTGTTACTTAGCCCTATTCCTCCCATTTTGTATATGCTTTTTTCATTTTTATTGCCCAGATGTAGTACTTTGCATTTTTCCCTGTTAAAATCCATTCTGTTAGTTGCTGCCCACTGCTCCAGTTTATGTATATCTTTTTGAATCCTATCTCTCTCTTCTCTAGTATTAGCTACCCCTCCTAGCTTTGTGTCATCAGCAAATTTGATCAGTTTACCCTCAATTCCTTCATCTAAATCATTGATAAAGATGTTGAACAATACAGGGCCCAAAACAGAGCCTTGTGGTACCCCACTTGAGACATTCTTCCAACTGGATGTGCAGCCATTTACAACCACTCTTTGGGTCCGATCACTAAGCCAGTTATGAATCCACCTAACAGTTGCCTTGTCCATTCCATACTTAGTCATTTTTTCAATAAGGATTGTGTGAGATACTTTGTCAAATGCTTTGCTGAAGTCAAGATATACTATATCTACAGCATTTCCCTGATCCACCCAGTCAGTGATTCTGTCATAGAAGGAAATTAAGTTAGTCTGACATGACTTATTAGTTACAAACCCATGCTGACTCTGTTTAATCACTTCATTCTTATCCAGGTACTTGCATACATGTTCTTTAATAATTTGTTCAAAGATCTTTCCTGGTATAGAAGTCAGACTCACCGGCCTGTAGTTCCCTGGGTCCACCTTCTTCCCCTTTTTGAAGATAGGAACAACATTTGCTCTTCTCCAGTCTTCTGGGACTTCTCCTGTTCTCCAAGAATTTTCAAAGATTATGGACAGTGGTTCAAGAATTTCTTCTGCTATCTCCTTCAGTACCCTGGGGTGTAATTCATCTGGACCTGGAGACTTGAATTCATTTATGTTAGCTAAGTGTTTCCTCACTGTCTTTCTGTTTATAGATATCCTGGATTCCTCTATTCCTTTAATAGGACAGTGAAGATCAGTTGATGTTACATTTCCTTTCTGAGAGAAAACAGATGCAAAATAGGAATTTAAAAGTTCAGCCTTCTCAACATCCTGACTTACCATTTCATCATTTTCATCCTGTAAAAACCCTATAGCATCTTTGACTTTTCTTTTACTTTTGACGTATCCCCAAAATCCTTTTTTGTTGCTTTTGACGTCACTTGCAAGCCTTAATTCATTGTCAGCTTTAGATAATCTGATTTGTGCCCTGCAGGTTCTGCAGACGGCATTATATTCTTCTTTAGATATGCCTCCCTCTTTCCATTTGATAAACATTTCTTTCTTCCTTTTTAGCATGTGTTTAAGTTCTATGTTCATCCATCCTGGTTTCCTTAAATGCTTCCCATTCTTCCCTCTTTTCGGAATTGTTAACGATTGTGCTTTGAGAATCTCATTTTTCAAGATTTTCCATCCTTCCTGGACATTTTTGTCCTTAAGGATATCCAGCCATTGGATCCCTCCAATTCTCTTTCTGAGTTCCTTAAAATCTGCCTTTCTGAAATCTAACCTTGACGTCTGAGTCTTCACAGGTCTTCCTCCTCTTGTTATCCAAAATTCTAAAATAGCATGGTCACTACCTCCTAGAGTCCCAGCCACTCTTACCTCCTCCACCATTTCCTCCCTGTTTATGAGGATTAGATCCAAGGTAGCAGATCCCCTTGTTTTCTCCATTACCTTTTGGAAGATAAAGTTGTCAGCAAGAGAGGATAAGAATTTTCCTGGACCTGTTAGTTTTGCCTGAGAGAGATTCCCAACAAATGTCTGGATAGTTGAAATCTCCCATGACACTATGTCATATTTTTTGGAGAATTTGGGCCCATTTGATGCATAAAGAGTTCATCCATATCTTCAGCTTGCACAGGCGGCCTGTAGTAAATGCCTACAATGGTGTCCTTTCCATTGTTCTGTCCTTGTATTCTTACCCAAACAGTTTCCAAACAGAACTCCCAGTCTCTGAAGCGTCAATCTCTGTGCAGATATACGCTTTTCTAACATACAATGCAACACCTCCTCCTCGTTTATCAAGTCTGTTTCTTGCAAATAAGTTGTATCCTTCTAGCCTTGTATTCCAATCATGTGTATCGTCCCACCAAGTCTCAGTGATTCCAATGACATCATATTTCTTCTCCTGCGTTAGTAGCTCCAGTTCTCCTTGTTTGTTGCCCATGCTTTGTGCATTCGTATAGAAACACTTTAGTTTGTGATTGGTTTCTCTTCCTTCAATATTTTTTATGTAAATTTTTTGTATTTGTTCTTCCCCTTCACTTCTAATAGCAGAAATCTCAATAGTATTTGTCAAGTGTATGGCTTTTGCTGGCGTTTTGCTTCCCTCCCACATTGTTCTAGTTTAAAGCTCTCCTGATGAGTGTAGCAAGGCGACTTCCAAATACATGTTTTCCAGTCTTCGTAAGGTGCACCCCATCCTAGCAAGTAGTCCATCGTATAGGTAATTCACTCCGTGATCCAGAAATCCAAATCCTTGCTGACGGCACCATCGACGTAGCCAGTTGTTCACCTGCAGAATCTTCTTCCACCTCCTTGTTCCATGGCCATCCACTGGGAGGATGGAAGAGAAGACCACCTGCGCTCCCAGTTCTTTCACTTTCTTACCTAAGTTTTCAAAGTCACTGCAGATGGTTTCCAGGTCACTTCTTGTGGTGTCATTTGTCCCCACATGTATTAGCAGGAATGGGTAGTCATCTTTAGGTCTGAAGAGTCCTGATATCCTGTCAGACACATCTTTAATTTTTGCACCTGGAAGACAGCACATTTCTCTTGAGGTTCTATCCGGTCTGCAGATAGCGGCCTCTGTTCCTCTCAACAGGGAATCGCCCATGACAACAACTCTCCGTTTCTTCTTCACAACAGTTTTCTTTCTCCATTCAGGAGGACTCTGAGGGCTTACAAGGTTGTTTGTGGGCAAAGTCTTATCCTGATGTATTTCTTCATCGTTCTCCTGTGTAGAGCCTGGTATTGGTTCCTGGCAGTATTGGTGCTGACTGCCTCCTGATCCTCCTGCTTCTCTGGGTCACATGCTTCCATTCCTCTGTTTCTTCAGTTGCACTTCGAATTTCTTCTCTTTCTGCACCATGAAGAGATAATTCTGCTCTGTCTAAGAAATCTTCACCTTCCTTAATGGTCTTCAATGTAGATAACCTCTCTTCCAGATTTTGCAATTTTTCCCCCAACAGGGACACAAGCTTGCATTTCTGGCATGTGAAGTTTGGCTTTTCCACTGGTAAGTCTATGAACATGTAGCAAGAAATGCAGCCACCACATGGCTCCTAGCCTCTTCCATGTTCTTATTGTCAAAGAGATATCACAGCATGAAATATAAGCCAAAAACTCGGTTTACTGATGTCCTCCTTCAGCTGCAACGCCAAAATCCAGTGTTCCTTGAGCTCGCGGGACTCTTCACTTATCCCAGAAGGCACTGGGATATGCAAATTATCTCCTCGGACTCCTCCCCTGGTTTACGATGTCCTCCTTTCAGCTGCAACAGCCAAAATCCAGTGTTCCTTGAGCTCGCGGAGACTCTTCACTTATCCCAGAAGGCACTGGGAATATGCAAATATCTCCTCGGGACTCCTCCCTGGTTTACTGATGTCCTCCTTTCAGCTGCAACACCAAAATCCAGTGTTTCCTTGAGCTCGCGGAGACTCTTCACTTATCCCAGAAGGCACTGGGAATATGCAAATTATCTCCTCGGGACTCCTCCCCTGGTTTAGAAGAAAAACCTCTTCCGGAGTGCTCTGGACCTCAGACTTGGCCGAAGGTTCACCTTCCAACAAGACAATGACCTTAGCTAAGCACACAGCTAAAATAACAAAGGAGTGGCTTCAGAACAACTCTGTGACCATTCTTGATGGCCCAACCAAAGCCCTGACCTAAACCCAATTGAGCATCTCTGGAGAGACCTGAAAATGGCTGTCCTCCAACGTTCACCATCCAACCTGAGGAACTGGAAGGATCTGCAAGAAGAATGGCAGAGGATCCCCAAATCCAGGTGTGAAAAACTTGTTGCATCATTACCAAGAAGACTCATGGCTGTACTAGCTCAAAAGGTGCTTCTACTCAATACTGAGCAAAGGGTCTGAATACTTAAGACCATATGATCGTCAGTTTTTCTTTTTTAATAAATTTGCAAAAATTTCAACGTTTCTGGTTTTTTTTTTTTCAGTCAAGATGGGGTGCAGAGTGTACATTAATGATAAAAAAATGAACTTTTTTGATATTACCTAATGGCTGCAATGAAACAAAGAGTGAAAAATTTAAAGGGGACTGAATACTTTCCGTACCCACTGTAAATCCCCGGAATCGTCAGTGTTCTATAACATGTGTCTTCAGCTGCTTATCTCTGCAGGTTGTAATTGTGGCTGGGGGTAATTATGGGGCTGTGGGGGCACAATCTCGGTGCTGGAGTAATTGTGATTGCAGGGGCAAAAGTGGCAGGGGACAGGTAACTGTGGCTGTTGGGGTGTGGTTGTGGCTGAGGGGGGATGACTGTGCCTCTTGACGATGCCAGTGCTTACACAGCCCACAAGCTTGGCTCGGGCTGAATTGGCCTTGTGAGGGCGCCAAGGGGAGGATGTTTGACTAATGTCGCTGCTGGGCTTCGGGCTGCCCCACATTCAGTGCTGTCACATTATCCTCTCCGCGCCAACTTGCCTCCACACCAGAAAAACCTGTTCTTGTCACTTGTGAAAAGAAATTTTAAATTGGAATCACAGTGGAAAAAAAGATGGAGCCAAGTTAGACCCGCACCCCTGGTGCAAGACAGCAAATCTATTCAAGGAACTTCTCAAAGTGCAATCTTCTAAACTTAAGGTCAGAATCATTGAGGGGCAGTAGAGAGCAGACACG
>JARQOD010000001.1:398146580-398202919 GCA_033576555.1 Oophaga sylvatica
ACCTGTATGCCGTGTACTCTGCTGTTAATTATATACAGCGCGGAAATTTTTTGCCCCTTCCCCGATTTACGTGGAAAAAGGATTAACCCCTAAACCTAATAACAGGTTGGGGGCAACCTTTAGCACAAACAACTGCAATAGCATCGTTTTAAAGGCAATGAGCTTTTACAAGCTCTGGAGGAAATTTGGCCACTCTATTTGCAGAATTGTTGTAATTCAGCCACATTGGATTTTCCGAGCAAAAAACTGCCTTTTTAAGGTCATGCCACAGCTCTCAATGGTTAGGTCAAACTTAGACTAGGTCACTACAAAGTCTTAACTTTTTTTTTTCAGCCATTAAAGGTGGGCTTCGGTTGTTGTTCTGGATCATTGTCCTGCTGCATAACCCAAGTGCGCTTCAGCTTGAGGTCACTACAGATGGCTGAACATTCTCCTTCGATTTTTTGGTAGACAGAATTCAGGTTCCATTTACCATAGCAAGTCTTCTAGGCCGAAGCAGCAAAACAGCACCAGACCATCACACTACCCCATCACATTGTACTGTTGTATGATGTTTCTTTTCTGACATCCTGTGTTACTTCTACCCCAGATGTAATGATACATACACCTTCCAAAAAGATTAACTTTTGTCTCTTCAGTCCACAGAGTATTCCCCCAAAAAGTCTTGGGGATCATCAAAATGTTTTCGGGCCCAAAACTGAGACAAGTCTTTATGTTCTTATTTTCAGCAGTGGTTTTGTCTTGGAACTCTGCCATCCAGGCCATTTTGCCCATTTTCTTTCTTATAGAGGAGTCCTGAACACTGACCTTAACTGGATGTTGTTCTGGGGTCTTTTGTTACCTCTTGGATGAGTCGTCACTGCGATATTAGGGTAATTTTGGTCTGCCGGTCACTCCTGGAAGGTTGACCACTGTTCCATGTTTTCGCCATGTGTGGATAATGGTTCTCACTGTGGTTTGCGGAGTCCCAAAGCTTTAGAAATGGTTTTATAACTTTTTCCGACTGATGGTTTCATTTACTTTGTTTCTCATTTGTTTCAGATCGTGGAACAATGTTTAGCTTTGGAGGATGTTTTGGTCTACTTCACTTTGTCAGGCAGGTCCTATTTAAGTAATTTCTTGATTGAGAACAGGTGTGGCACTAATCAGGCCTGGGTGTGGCTAGGAATGTGGCTTTGCTTCACGAAGATTTAATAAACCACAGTTAATTTAGGTTTCAAGGGGATGGGAGGGGCAATCACTTTTGACACAAAGCCCTGTAGGTTTGGATTTCTTTTTTACCTAATAATAGACATTCATGTATAATCCTGCATTTGTGATTACTTTTTGTTTGTTTGTCTAATATTTACATTTGCTTTGTGATCTGAAACATTTAAGTGTGATAAACACGCAAAAGAATAGGAAATCATGAGGGGGCAAACGCTTTTTTACACAATTGTATATCCAGCTGTCTGTATAACAGTATACTCGTATATCTTCCTGTATACACATACAGATGGTCCAAAAGTAGGTTGACAGTATGTGAAAAAGGGGTTTATGAAGGGGGAGATTTATCAAACATGGTGTAAAGTGAAACTGACTAAAGTTGCCCTTAGCAACCAATCAGATTCCACTTTTCATTCTTCACAGACTCTTTGGAAAATAAAAGGTGGAATCTGATTGGTTGCTAAGGGCAACTGAGTCAGTTTCACAGATCCAGTATATAAAATGTTATTTTCTGTCCACCTACTTTTGGACCACCCTGTATATCCAGCTGTCTATATATCCATATATAATCTTCTGATACACTCTGCCTGGTTTAACATTATAATCCTGCTGTTATATCTATCCCGTATACTTGTATATCTCTGCCTGTATACACATATATGTCTATATACAGTACAGACCAAAAGTTTGGACACACCTTCTCATTTAAAGATTTTTCTGTATTTTCATGACTATAAAAAATTGTAAATTCACACTGAAGGCATCAAAACTATGAATTAGCACATGTGGAATTATATACTTAACAAAAAATTGTGTAACAACTGAAATTATGTCTTATATTCTAGGTTCTTCAAAGTAGCCACCTTTGCTTTGATGACTGCTTTGCACACTCTTGGCATTCTCTTGGTGAGCTTCAAGAGGTAGTCACCGGGAATGGTTTTTACTTCACAGGTGTGCCCTGTCAGGTTTAATAAGTGGGATTTCTGGCCTTAAAATGGGGTTGGGACCATCAGTTGTGTTGTGCAGAAGTCTGGTGGATACACAGCTTATACTCCTACTGAATAGACTGTTAGCTGCTTTTTTCTTGCCATAATACAAATTCTAAGTGAAGAAAAACGAATGGCCTCTTACTTTAAGAAATGAAGGTCAGTCTGTCCGAAAAATTGGGAAAACTTTGAAAGTGTCCCCCAGATGCAGTTGCAAAAACCGTCAAGCGCTACAAAGAAACTGGCTCACATGAGGACCGCCCCAGGAAATGAAGACCAAGAGTCACCTCTACTTCTGAGGATAAAGCCCCCGTCTCACATAGCGAGATCGCTGCTGAGTCACTAGTTTTGTGGCACATCACAGCGTATGCGGGACATTCAGGCGTCCCCCTGGCCGGGTATCGCTGATCGTCGCTGAAAGGCCAGGACATTTTTTGATCGCTGGTCTCCCGCTGACAGGCACGCATCGCTGCGTGTGACAGGCGGGAGACCAGCGATCCGCTGGTAAACCAAGGTACACAGCGGGTTTCCAGGCGCGGGGCTGTGCCTAAAACCCGATGTGTACCTTGGTTACCAGCTCCCTGAAGAGGGAGCTGGTAACCAAGGTACACAGCGGGTTTCCAGGCACTGCGCAGCGCCTGGAAACCCGATGTGTACCTTGGTTACCAGCTCCCTGCATCAGGGCGCTGGTATCCAAGAGAAAAAAGAAAATATGGAAAATGTAGACCCACAGACAGGGAAAGGATGACCAAGGTGAATGAAATAAAAATAAAATAATATAAAACCACCAATAATATTGTGTAAACAAAAGGCCTTTATTAGGTACACAAATGACACACTAAAACACCACAATATAATAAAATATATTCATGTAATAATAATGGCTGAAAATATATAAATCAAAGCTCCAAAAAAATATATATATAGGTGGGCTCCATAATAATAACCGGTATGCGGGTAAAATATATGCCACAGGCAAAAAAGTATATATAAATGTGAAAAAACAATATGTGCACAGGGATGAATGAGTGCAACGAAGCGTGCAAAAAATCTAATAATACATTATGTGTAGATATTATGTTATCACAACGAAAAAAGCACTCTGTGTGCTGGAAAAAACCAGACTACAATAACACACAAGGTAAGTGAATTTAAGAAAGACTGGGTGAAATAAAACCATGTAGCACCGCTATACCTGAGAGTCACAGTGAGCAATGTAAACAGCCAATAAATCCACGCCCCCGACGCGCGTTTCGGATTTCTCAATCCTTCGTCAGGATTGCCGGGTATCGCTGATCGTCGCTGAAAGGCCAGGACATTTTTTTGATCGCTGGTCTCCCGCTGACAGGCACGCATCGCTGCGTGTGACAGGCGGAGACCAGCGATCCGCTGGTAACCAAGGTACACAGCGGGTTTCCAGGCGCGGGCTGTGCCTAGAAACCCGATGTGTACCTTGGTTACCAGCTCGCTGAAGCAGGGAGCTGGTAACCAAGGTACACAGCGGGTTTCCAGGCACTGCGCAGCGCCTGGAAACCCGATGTGTACCTTGGTTACCAGCTCCCTGCATCAGGGCGCTGGTATCCAAGGTACACTGCGGGTAACTAAGCGATGTTACCCGCAGTGTCGCTTGTACTGATCGCTGCCTGTTTGGCAGCTCAGCAGCGATAATGTAGCGATACACCAGCGATCCTGATCGTTGTCGGAATCGCTGGTGTGTCGCTATGTGAGACCCAGCCTTAAGTTTATCCGAGTCACCAGCCTCAGAAATCGCAATTAACAGCAGCTCAGATTAGAGACCAGGTCAATGTCACACAGAGTTCTAGCAGCAGACACATCTCTACAACAACTGTTAAAGGAGACTTTGTGCAGCAGGCCTTCATGGTAAAATAGCTGCTAGGAAACCACTGTTAAGGACAGGCAACAAGCAGAAGAGACTTGTTTGGCTAAAGAACACAAGGAATGGACATTAGACCAGTGGAAATCTGTGCTTTGGTCTGATGAGTCCAAATTTGAGATCTTTGGTTCCAACCACCGTGTCTTTGTGCGACGCAGAAAAGGTGAACGGATGGACTCTACATGCCTGGTTCCCACCGTGAAGCATGGGGGAGGAGGTGTGATGGTGTGGGGGTGCTTTGCTGGTGACACTGTTCGGGATTTACTCAAAATTGAAGGCATACTGAACCAGCATGGCTACCACAGCATCTTGCAGCAGCTGCTATTCCATCCGGTTTGCATTTAGTTGGACCTGTTATGATTTGGTAGCTGAGGAGAGAGGCAAAAATGGCAATACACCAGAGAGGTTGGAATCTACTGGATTGCAGTACCCTGACTAACCACCACAACTAAAGGCAGCCGTGGAGCGTTCCTACGTTGGTCCTAGACGCCTCGTCACAGCCTGAGAGGTTAACTACACCTAAAGATAGAAAGAGGAAAGCTATCTGCCCCGGAGCAGATCCCCAAAGAACATAGAAAGCCCCCAAACATGTAATGGCGGTTAGACAAGAGGAAATACAGACACAGACAGAAAATAGTATGAGCAAACGTTGGGGCCCAATCTTCCTAGAAAGAAAAAGATAGGAAGGACACTTACTGCAATCCAAAAAACCCTAAAAAAAATACCAACTCTACTAATTGCAAAAACACCTGAGATCACACGACCTCTACCACCTAAATTAGTTCTCTGGTGTAACAAAACTAAGCCGCAGCCACTGAAAAAACTGGAAAGGGCAAATGAACAAATAACAGTGGCTCAGATAAACTGAGAGGAGCACAAGCCCCGGAGGGGACCTGACTGACCTCCACAGAAGTGCAGGGAAAAATGCAAAAAGCAAGCACAAAAATAAAAGCAGAAAATATCTTATCTGTTAGCAGAAGATGCAGGCAAGACTCAGAAAGCTTCCAAGTGAACCAGGAACCACAGTTGAGACAAGAACAATTGATCACCGGCAACCTTGATGGAGGGAACCTCCCTTATATAAGACCAGTCTGTAACTCCTGATTGCCAATCTTCACAATCTTCATTGAATGGTTCAGTACTGTTTGTAACCACCAGAGGGAGCTTCTGCTCAGAATTCATTTCTAACACATTCACAACATGGACCATTATTTATTTTTCAACAGAGCAATGACCCCAAACACACCTCCAGGCTGTGTAATGGCTATTTGACCAAGAAAGAGAGTGATGGGGTGTTACGCCAGATGACCTGGCCTCCACAGTCACCAGACCTGAACCCAATCAAGATGGTTTGGGGTGGGCTGGACCGCAGAGTGAAGGCAAAAGGGCCAACAAGTGCTAAGCATCTCTGGGAACTCCTTCAAGACTGTTGGAAGACCAATTCTGGTGACTACCTCTTGAAGCTCATCAAGAGAATGCCAAGAGTGTGCAAAGCAGTCATCAAAGCAAAAGGTGGCTACTTTGAATAACCTAGAATATAAGACATAATTTCAGTTGTTTCACACTTTTTTGTTAAGTATATAATTCCACACGTGTTAATTCATAGTTTTGATGCCTTCAGTGTGAATGTACAATTTTCATAGTCATGAAAATACAGAAAAATCTTTAAATGAGAAGGTGTGTCCAAACGTTTGGTCTGTACTGTACCTGTATGCATTTTCTGTCCAGGCTAATCCCATGTAAATGAGCAGATTCAGAGACTGTAACGAACATACAAGAGATTAGTGTATGCAGGTTCTATGCAGATTTGTGCGACTCTTGTCACAGACTGTAAACTAACCCAGTGTAGCCTGATCCTGCAGCTACTCCCCTACTACTTGCTGATGTTCTCCATGGCTCTGTTCTCAGTGCAGGAAGGTGCCCACCAACCATGACATGTGAGGAGATCGCTGATCCGCTGTCTCCAGAAATCCCAGACATGGCACTGGGGGGGGGGGGGGACACCCACTGAGCCCTGAACCTGCATCTTCACAAGTATCATGTCAGACATGTACAGAAGAAACCAAATGTTACAGCGGCAGACATTCGCCCATCCATATACATCGCTATGCTCCAGGCCATAGATCATGCCTGCCTGTGGCTGGAGAAGGATATTCGCGCTACTGCCGTTGGCACTATGAGTCACTGGGTTTGTCCTGTTGTTCTTGGGCTGCTTAGCAGAGCATTTTTGGCTCTCCGATTGCTGGTGACATCACAGTTGGGTGGTGATGTCATCAGATGGGTGAGGAGGTTTGCAGCTGTGGATCCCTCAGGGAACATTAACATCGTTTAGTTGAATCTTTCAGCCAAAGGGAGGGGACGCTGTTAACCCTGCGCTCTCAGGCCGGATATTAATGATTGTATCTCCTGACTCTGATCATATTGACTCCGTTACAATCTGAGAAAGTTCACGATGAGGCCCATCAGCACCATTTACCAGGTGAGCACTGGTATATTCATGTGGATATTGGATTTCATCTGTGAGCAGGAGACATGTTGCAGGTGGCGAGCTCCACGGCCTCGTTCACAGATGGAAGTGTATGCTTTTATTTGGGGGGCTGCCTATTGCTATTAATGGGAGAAACTGAAAAATGCAAACAGACGAGCGGTCCGCATGTTCAGTTCACACGTGCTCTCTTTCCCCTCACGTGCTTCTCGTGTGCACTCCCTCCTCACCTGCACTTCTCGGACACCCCTCATGGGTGTGATCACCTCATGTGCTTGTCTTGCACACTTCTCATGCGTGCTTTTTCCCTCACAAGCACTTTTTGTGGGCGCTCCACCTCATACGCTTCTTGTGCGTGCTCTACACTTTACACGCTTCTCATACACACTCATCCTCACACTTGCACTCTCCTCTTGAGTGCTCTCCCCTTCACAAGTGCACACTCTTCTTGAGTGCTTTCCCCCTCACACTTCAACACTCTTCTTGAGTGCTTTCCCCCCCACACGTGCACGCTCCTCTTGCGTGCTCTCCCCTTAAAACACGCGCCGCTCCTGCTCACACCCTTTCCTTTAAGACTGGCGCTCCCCGTTTGTGTGCAGCAGGCACAGATGGCAGTGACCCTCCTGGGGAGCCTCAGTGTCTGGCAGCAGGGCTGCTCCCTTCACCCGCCTTTGCCAAGTCCTTGCCACTCTTTCTGGGTGTGTGGCACAGTTTCCCAGGCTCCTCCATAGAACAGAGCAGATTCCCCCTCGCTGCCATAGTAACAGGTGGCGAATTCCTGCTCGCTGGTTCTTTGTATCTGTTGTGTCAGGATCCTGCCGTGGGGGCTGGGGATCAGAATCACAATGAATGGGGGGCAGCCCCCACCATCCAGCCCTTCTCCCTGGGGACAGACCACCCTCACCCTTCTTTTCCATCACATTCAGCTTTTTAACCCCTTCCTCTCAGGGGTCTCTATTAGCAGGTGCAATGCTCACGCCATGCTGGGATCAACGCGAGAGGCGCTCAGATATATCAGGTGTTAGTACTGCGAGGCGGACAGTACGGGCTATCGGTACTGTGAGGCGGACACTGGGGGGCATCAGTACTGTGCGGCAGACACTAGGGGGCATGGTACTGCTAGGCGGACACTGGGTGGCATGGTACTGCAAAGTAGACATGGGAGGCATGGTTACTGCGAGGTAGACACTGGGAGGCATGGTACTGCGAGGCGGACACTGGGGAATATCCGTACAAGGTGGACACTGGGACACATTAGTACTGAGAGGGGACACTTGGGGCTATTGGTACTGCGAGGTGGACACTGAGGGTATCAGTAAAGCGAGCGAGACATTAGTACTGCAAGGCGGACACTTTGGGTATCGGTACAAGGCAGACACTGGCAGTCAATGGTACTATGAGACGGACACTGCGAGGCATTGGTACTGCGAGGTGGACACTGGGGGGTATTAGTACAAGGTGGATACTAGGGGCTTTGGTACTGCGAGACAGACTGGTGGTATTAGTACAAGGCGGACACTTGGCATTGGTACTGCGAGGCGAACACTGGAGGGCACTGCTATTGCGTGGCGGTTACTGGGGTATTGGTACATAGTGGACACTGGGGGGCATTGATACTGCAAGGCAGACACTGAATGGTATTGTTACAAGGAGGACATTGATGCCGTCGGTACTGCAAGGCAGACATCGGAGGGTATTGGTATAAGGCGGAAACTAGGGCTATCGATACTGCGAGGTGGACACCAGGGGGCATTGCTACTGCGAGGGAGACTGGGCGTATTAGTACTGCGAGCCAGATTCCATGGGGCATTTGTACTGCGAGGCAGACACTAGTGGATATCAGTACAAAGCAGACACTGGTGGTGTGTGGGTGTATTGGTACCAGGCAGACACTGGAGGGTATTTACTGTGAGCTAGACACCAGGGGTATCGGTACAAAGTGAACACTTTGAGTATGCAGTATCGGTACGAGGCGGGCACCGGCGGGAGTATCGCTGCGAGGCGGTTATGGGGGGGTATTGGTAAGAGATGAACACCATGGGGTTTTCGGTAATAGTCAGGACACCGCGCGGGGGGCTATCGGTATGAGTCGGACATCGGTATGAGAGGTATCTGTATAAAGGAGATACCGGGGGGGAGGTACGATGCAGGTGCTTAGGGTATCGTTACGAGGCGGACACTGGTGAGGAAGGGATATTGGCATGAAGCTGACATCGGTGGGGGATACATACAAGGCAGACAGAAGGGGTATCCGCACGAGATGAACACTGGTGGAAGATGTACGAGGCGGACACCAGATGGGAAAAAGGTATTGCTATGAAGCGGATATCGGGGGGACGAGAGGTACAAAGCGGAAAGCAGGGAGTGTCGGTACGAGGAGGACACCAAGGGTATCGGTACAAGGTGGACGCAAAGGATATCGGTATGAGGCGGATAACGAGGGTATCGTGTGAAGCAGTCTCCGGGGTGAAAGGGGTATTGCTATGAAGCGGACATCGGGCAGGAGAGGTACAAGGCGGACAGCAAGGAGTATCATTACGAGGCAGAAACTAAAGGGTATCTATACAAGACGAACAGCAGGGTGGACACTGGGGGGGTATTGATACCAAGTGGACACCGGGGGAGTAGATATACAAGGCGGATAGTAGGGGTATCAGTACGAGGCTGACAACGGGATGAGGGGTATCTGTATGAAAGAGACACCAGGGGGGGACAGATACGAGGCGGACAACAGGGCATATAGGTACGAGGCGTACACCGTGAGGAGAAGTATGAGGCGGGCACTAAGGGTATCGTTACGAGGCGGACACCAAGGATATCGGTGCGAAGCAGACACCGGAGAGGAAAGGGATATTGCTATGAAGCAGACACTGGGGGGTGAGGGGAGATGTACAAGACAGACAGCAGGGCGTATCAGTATGAGACGGACACCGGGAGGAGATACGAGGCGGACACTAAGTGTATCGGTATGAGTTGAACAGCAGGGGGTACATGACTGACACTGGGGTGGGGGGGTATTCATGCGAAGTGGACACCAGGGCGAGGAGAGGTACAAGGTAGACAATAGGGGTTATAAGTACGAGACAGACACCGGGTGGAGAGATACGAGGCGGACACTAAGGGTATCAGTGTAATAGGTGACAGAGACTGGTACCTGCCATTACTCCCTAAGCACGTCCCGGTTAGAAGCTGTTATTAAATGTTTAATGTCTTGCTGTGTATGTCCAACATGTATATATTATGTCCTTTAATGCTGTCATGTTATATACCGAATGTACATATGTAGGGAAAGTGTAATGATAGATTTAGCCCACTAGAGGGGGGCACAGTAGTGCAAGTATAGGAATTAGTTAATTTAGGAGGGGCCAACTGTGGGTAAGCCAGGAGGATTTCCTTATTTTAGTTAGCAGAGAGTGAGAGCCCGGACAGGGCAGTTGGCAACGCAACGTTCAAGCAACTAGCTCAGTCGTCCAGGGCCTATGGGCTGAAGGTTACAGCAGTAATGGGATGCAGGGCAGCTCCAAGATGTGGCAGCTAACTACGTGTGCAGATGCCCTTATGTCTGGGGCGAAACAGACAGGGGAACTCCTGAAGTTAGTTGGGCTGGCCAGAAGGAACTCTGCGGTGCCGAATGAATCGGTACGACCATGGGACATTCTGGAAGAAGTGAGTGAAAGCACAGGGAAAGTAAAGGATGTGCTCTGTGATGAACCCTGTGTTATGTCTGTGACTGAGCTGGACGTACTGAGAATGGAACCAAGTGAAATTGTTTATTTTAAGTTGGAACTGGACTCTGTCTCTCTTTCTATGAAGCTGCCCGAAGGAAATCCTCACCAGATCCGAGAGGACCCTGATGAAATAGAACGTGGGAAGAAAGGTACGCTACAAAGGGGTCAGTGTGTATATGTAACAGAGGGCCAGGGCGTGCATAAACAGCCATCATTGCGGGCCACAACTATGGCCCTGGACTCTCTTACATCTGTACGAAGCAGACAGCAGGGGGCATTGGTGCTGGGCGGATACCGAGGGTATCGTCAGTATGAGGGTGACACCGGGGGGAGGGGTGGTGGACAAGGCAGACAGCAGGGAGTAAGAGACGGACATTGGGGGGAGAGGTACGAGGTACACAGTAAGAGTACCGTTACGGGGTGGGTATCGGTATGAGGCAGACACGGGGGGAGATTATTCGAAGCGGACATCGGGGGTACAAGGTGGACAGCATGCAGTATCAGTACGAGATACAAACTGGGGGAAGAGGTATGAGGCGAACAGCAGGGTGTACTAGTACAAGACGGACACTGTGGTGAGAGGGAATTGATACGAAGCGGACAACGTGGGGAAGGAGAGGTACAAGGTAAACAGCAGGCGCTATCAGTAGGAGGCGGAGAGCAGGGGGAATTGGTACGAAGTGGACAGTGGGGAAGGTACAAGGCAGACAGCAGGGAGTATCACTATGAGACGGAGATCGGGGGGAGAAGTATGGAGTGGACACTAAGGGTACTGTTGCAGGGCGGGTATCGGTACCAGGCGGACACGGGAGGGGGGTGGTATTGGTACAAAGCGGACACCGGGAGGCGTACAAGGCAGACAGCAGGTGGTACTGGTATGAGACAGACACTGGGTGGGAGGAGCGGTACAAGGCAGACAGCAGGGGGTATCGGGTACAAGGTGGACACCAAGGGTATTGGTGCGAGGCGGACACCAGGGGTATCTGTACAAGGCGGATACTGAGGGTACGAGTATGAGGCTTGCTGCAGACTGGTAGAAAAGCAGTATAGATGTGAGAATGTGGGGTCGCACCCGTGGGCAGACACTGTGCCATTGTGCCATCTCCGGGCTGCTGGGCACTTGAAGTTTGTGACCTTTCTGCGGCTGCATACAATTTCCATGAATTAACCCCATCCTTTCTACATTGTTGTTTTTCTGACTCAGCAGTGACTAGAAACCAATCGAGAAGTTCCTCTGCTACCCGTTCTCACTATCATCAATAGCTCTTGTTGCCGGCAGGGGATGAGAACTTTCTCTTTGACGTCTAGAAGCTGAAATCCTGCCCTGACTTGCACTTCTACAGCTGAGGCCTTGTCACAATTGCATCTAGTCTATCCTCTATGAGATAAAGAGCCCAGACTGACACACGTACACGCTGTACAGACAGGAGAGACTGGTGCTCTATGTTTAGCTCGCAAAGGATTGTCTCAACTGGATACAACTGGAACAAACACTCAGCTGTGAGAAGTATTCAATAAAGACAATGTTTCCGCCTCTGAGTGTGAACAAAAATGTTGTGATTCACTGACAGCAAGCAGAGATCTCACCGTAGCACTGTTAGACAGCTGTAGAGCTCTTCATCTCTTTGCCGCTTATCACTTTCTCACGCAGGATTGTTCAGCCTTGATTTCTGTCTTGGCCACTGCTTGCGTCTCAGATTATTAATGCACATAAAGAGTTAATGGCGTCAATCTTGGTTTTGCAGGAACAATGAAGGATTTCAGCTCCTGAGATTCATTGCCTGCGGCCTTCACCTAGTAATACTTGGGCGTGTTCAAACTCAGGAGCCTTGTGGACAGTTTCCAAACCAGGACTCTCACCTGGGGCAGCGCCAGCAATGGGTGTGTGGGAGCAAGCAAGCAAGACATGCAGAGAAGGGGCGACTGCAGGGAGAAGGGACTGAGTAACCAAGACGTGCAGAGAAAGGGCTGCTGTAGGGAAACTTGGGGAGAAGGGACTGAGTAAGGCTACTTTCACACCATCAGGTGTAATCCGTCTATTTTTTGAAAAAACTGATCCGTTTTTCTCTACCGCCGAATCCGTTTTTTTCTCATTGACTTGTATTAGTGCCGGATCGCGCCGCATGGCCTACCGTTTCTTCCGTTTTTTTCTGGATCCGGCATAAATCTTAATTCCGGCGTCTGGAAAAACGTCTCTAGGAACGTTTTTTTGTATGCGGCAAAAAACTGTACAGCGCCGGAAGCGTTGATTCCGTCTTTTTGCTAAAACGGAAGTCTATGGGTGCCGGATCAGGACAAAGACGGATCTGGTCACCCGACTCTGTTTTTCCACTCTGAGCATGCCTGGAACTATTCATATTGGCTTTTTGGTCTCTCTCTCTCTTTCAACTTTGACGGATTGTGCCTGATTGTAAAAAACTGATGTGTGAAAGTAGACTAAGCAGGACGTGGTGAAAAGGGACTCAGCAAGCAAGACACGCTGAGAAGGGGCAGCTGCAGCAGGAGTTGGGGAGAAGGGACTGAGTAAGCAAGACATGCAAAGATGGGGCAGATGCAGCGGAGGTGGGGAGAAGGGGCTGCTGTCCTGGTTATATAATGCACAGAGGAGGCTTATCTCTGTATAATGGGTAATGGAGGTGTAGTCAGAGGGTGTGGTTATCTCTGTATAATATACAGGGGGATGGTTATCTGTATAATATACGGGGGGATGGTTATCTCTGTATAATATACGGGGGGCGGTTATCTCTGTACAGTATATAGAGGGGCAGTTATCTCTGTAAAGTATATAGAGGGGCAGTTATCTCTATATAATATACCGGGGGGATGGGTATCTCTATAATATATTGGGGGGATGGTTATTTCTGTATAACATAACCACCCCTCCGGTATCTCTGTATAGTATACGGGGTTGAGGGGGGCGGTTATCTCTGTATAGTATATAGAGGGGCGGTTATCTCTATATAATATACTGGGGGGATGGTTATCTCTGTATAATATACCGGGGGATGGTTATCTCTGTATAATATACCGGGGGGATGGTTATCTCTGTATAATATACCGGGGGATGGTTATCTCTGTATAATATACCGGGGGGATGGTTATCTCTGTATAATATACCGGGGGGATGGTTATCTCTGTATAATATATGGGGAGGGATGGTTATCTCTATAATATACAGGGGGATGGTTATCTGTATAATATACGGGAGGCGGTTATCGCTGTATAATATACGGGGGTATCTTTGTATAATATACGGGGGTGGTTATCTCTGTAAAATATACCGGAGTGGTGGTTATCTCTGTATAATATACCAGAGGGGTAGTTATCTCTAGAATATACCAGAGGTGTGGTTATCTCTGTATAATATCCCGGGAGAGGCGGTTAGCTCTGTATAATATACGGAGGGGAGGCAGTTTATACGGGGGGGCGGTTATCTCTGTATAATATACGGGGGGAGGCGGTTATCTCTGTATAATTTCCGGAGGGGAGGCAGTTTATACGGGGGGGCGGTTATCTCTGTATAATATACGGTGGGGAGGCGGTTATCTCTGTATAATATACGGAGGGGAGGCGGTTTATACGGGGGGCGGTTATCTCTATAATATACGGTGGGGAGGCGGTTATCTCTATAATATACGGAGGGGAGGCGGTTATCTCTATAATATACGGAGGGGAGGCGGTTTATACGGGGGGATGGTTATCTCTGTATAATATACCGGGGGGATGGTTATCTCTGTATAATATATGGGGAGGGATGTTTATCTCTATAATATACAGGGGGATGGTTATCTGTATAATATACGGGGGGCGGTTATCGCTGTCTAATATACGGGGGGTATCTTTGTATAATATACGGGGGGTGGTTATCTCTGTAAAATATACCGGAGTGGCGGTTATCTCTGTATAATATACCAGAGGGGTAGTTATCTTTATAATATACCAGAGGTGTGGTTATCTCTGTATAATATCCCGGGAGAGGCGGTTATCTCTGTATAATATACGGAGGGGAGGCGGTTTATACGGGGGGGCAGTTATCTCTGTATAATATACGGGGGGAGGCGGTTATCTCTATAATATACGGAGGGGAGGCGGTTTATACGGGGGGCTGTTATCTCTGTATAATATACGGTGGGGAGGCAGTTATCTCTATAATATACGGAGGGGAGGCGGTTTATACGGGGGGGCGGTTATCTCTGTATAATATACGGTGGGGAGGCGGTTATCTCTATAATATACGGTGGGGAGGCGGTTATCTCTATAATATATGGAGGGGAGGCGGTTATCTCTATAATATACGGAGGGGAGGCGGTTTATACGGGGGGGGCGGTTATCTCTGTATAATATACCGGGGGAGGCAGTTATCTCTGTATAATATACGGGGGGGGCGATTATCTCTGCATAATATACGGGGGGAGGCGTTATCTCTGTATAATATACGGTGGGAGGCGGTTATCTCTGTATAATATACGGAGGGGAGTGCGGTTTATACGGGGGGCGGTTATCTCTATAATATACGGTGGGGAGGCGGTTATCTCTATAATATACGGAGGGGAGGCGGTTATCTCTATAATATACGGAGGGGAGGCGGTTTATACGGGGCGATGGTTATCTCTGTATAATATACCGGGGGATGGTTATCTCTGTATAATATATGAGGAGGGATGTTTATCTCTATAATATACAGGGGGATGGTTATCTGTATAATATACGGGGGGCGGTTATCGCTGTCTAATATACGGGGGGTATCTTTGTATAATATACGGGGGGGTGGTTATCTCTGTAAAATATACCGGAGTGGCGGTTATCTCTGTATAATATACCAGAGGGGTAGTTATCTTTATAATATACCAGAGGTGTGGTTATCTCTGTATAATATCCGGGAGAGGCGGTTATCTCTGTATACTATACGGAGGGGAGGCGGTTTATACGGGGGGGCAGTTATCTCTGTATAATATACGGGGGAGGCGTTTATCTCTATAATATACGGAGGGAGGCGGTTTATACGGGGGCGGTTATCTCTGTATAATATACGGTGGGGAGGCAGTTATCTCTATAATATACGGAGGGGAGGCGGTTTATACGGGGGGGCGGTTATCTCTGTATAATATACGGTGGGGAGGCGGTTATCTATAATATACGGAGGGGAGGCGGTTATCTCTATAATATACGGAGGGGAGGCGGTTTATACGGGGGGGCGGTTATCTCTGTATAATATACCGGGGGAGGCAGTTATCTCTGTATAATATACGGGGGGAGGCGATTATCTCTGCATAATATAGGGGGGGAGGCTGTTATCTATGTATAATATACGGGGGGTGGGCTTTTATCTCTGTATAATATACCGGGGGAGGTGGTTATCTCTGTATAATATACGGGGGGCGGTTATCTCTGTATAATATATCGGGGGGGTGGTTACTTCTATCTAATACACGGGGGGGCGGTTACCTCTGTGTAACATACGGGGTGGCGGTTACCTCTGTATCATATACGGGGGGACGGTTACCTCTGTATAGCATACGGGGGGAGGTTATCTCTGTATTACACATACCTTATGTCTGACCCCTGGCGGTTACCTCTGTGTAATATACGGGGGGTGGTTACCTCTGTAAAATATACGGGGGGCGGTTACTTCTGTATAATATACGGGGGGGGCGGTTACCGCTATAATATATGTGGAGCGGTTACTTCTGTATAACATACGGGGGGGCAGGTTACCTCTGTGTAACATACGGGGGTGGTTGCCTCTGTATAATATACGGGGGGCGGTTACCTCTATAATATACGGGGGGACGGTTACCTCTGTATAATATACGGGGGGGAGGTTGTCTCTGTATTACACATGCGTTATGTCTGACCCCTGGCTGACACTCCAGTTCTGCGCTTTGCCCTATATGCAGACACTGCGTGTTCTTCATCTGCCCAGGGACAATTCATGGAGAGAAGATGATGGCCGGAAGGTTCAGTGTAAAAGTTCTGCGCCTCTGTTTTCTAAGTGCTGCTGTTACCTGCGATGCTCTGCAGCCTGAACTCATTGTTTTGGCTGCAGCACATCACAACCAAGCTGAATAGTATGTTAATGGCCCCCTTGGGGGTCTTCCGCGGAGAGGGGTGGGAGATGAGCTCCTGCCACTTTTAAGGCTGGGTCTCACATAGCGATACACCAGCGATCCCAACAACGATATGCACTTGTCAGGATCGCTGGTGTATCGCTATATTATCGCTGCTGAGCTGCCAAACAGGCAGCTCAGGGCAGCGATCAGCACAAGGACACTGCGGGTAACATCGCTTAGTTACCCGCAGTGTACCTTGGATACCAGCGCCCTGATGCAGGGAGCTGGTATCCAAGGTACACAGCGGGTTTCCAAGCGCTGCGCGGTGCCTGGAAACCCGCTGTGTACCTTGGATACCAGCTCCCTGCATCAGGGCGCTGGTATCCAAGGTACACAGCGGGTTTCTAGGCACAGCCCGGCGCCTGGAAACCCGCTGTGTACCTTGGTTACCAGCGGATCGCTGGTCTCTCGCCTGTCACACGCAGCGATGCGTGCCTGTCAGCGATCAAAAAAATGTCCAGACATTTCAGCGACGATCAGCGATACCCGGCAGGGGGGCTGATCGTCGCTGAATGTCACACACAGCGATATCGCTGGTGAGCTCGGTGCTGCGTCGCAAAACTAGTGACTCAGCACCGATCTCGGTAGCGATATCGCTATGTGAGACGGGCCCTTTAGACCCCAGTAAAGGTACTGCCACACTAAACGCTCCCGCTAACGATCACGATAACGACGCATACTAATGCGATCGTTTTTGTGATCGGTTTAATGTCGCTAGTAGCTGCCACACTTAGCGATCTCGTTAACGACGCATAAGCGGTTAGCGATCTCCTTAACGACTTTGGCGGTCATTGCGATGTAAAAAACAGCGCACATCGTTCACAAAAGGTGCCAGACACAGCGATATAGGCTCACCAGCGGGACGCCAACGATCAAAATACGGTCCAGAACTCTAGTGAACGATCAGCGAGATCACAGCAGGGGCCACGTCGTTGCTACATGCCACACACAACAGCGTCACTAACGAGATCGCTAAATAGTGACGTATTTTAGCGATCTCGTTAGCGACGCTGTTTAGTGTGGCATACCCTTAACACTGTGGCTGTTGCTGATATCATCACTGTTAATATGCGGCGACTCTACTTAAAGTGTATATTTGGCACCCACATATTCATTCCAGCCTGCTTCTCCTACCCATCACTGTATAAGTGCCCACTATAATCAGTAACTAGTAGCACTGTGATCTCTGAGTGTTCTGGACCAGTCTTTTGTGGTGCTCTCTGAGGATCCGTCACAGCGTGTCAGCGGGCTGGACTCCGAGCTTCTCGTTGTCTTGGGAACAGGGTTCTGTTACATGAGCCAATTCGGTCCAGTTTAGTGTGTGATGAGCAGACGTTGCTATTCCATCTGACCATTTGTCCCATCCGACCATCTGTGCCATCTGACCATCCGTGCCATCTGTCCCATCTTGCCATCTGACCATCTGTCCCATCCATACCACCCTACCATCTGTCCCATCTGACCATCCATCCCATCCAACCATCTGTCCTATCGGTTCCAACCGTCATCTGTCCCATCCATTCCATCCGACCATCCAATTTCTTCACATGCTGCATGTTGTGTTTGAGGAGAAGGGACTTTTTCTTGCTGCTATCTGTTCATAGGTCTTGTGATTTGCTGTTTGGGACATGGCCACCATCCATAATGTATACCACCGTCCTCTGCAGCACATTACACTGGGATGAGATGTGCTCCTGCGTGCAGTGATCAGGGGAGCGGCCCCCGATGAGGGAATGACACCTCAGCTTCCCGGAGACCTTTGTGTCACAATCTGAAGCATGTTGTGTCAGCAAGGGGTTAACACCGGGGCTGTCAGATGCCAAAGTTATGCCGCGACTGAGTCTGGATCCCGTCTAGAAACCGCACTCATTTCCGTTATATCAGTGGATCCGAGCCGTCACATGTGCTCCGCACACGGCTGATGGCTGTACCGCGATATGGTGGTGACACCTCAGAGTGAATGTGACACCCTTCACACAGGAGGTCATGCTACCGTCATGTGCAGCCCCAGAGATGGAAACCAACTGGCAAAGGGCAGCCAGATGCCTGAGAACACCCATCCATCCGGCTGCTGCTGTGCACGGCTTTGTTTGCATCGGAGCCAATATTCATTCTGTTATCAGCTAGTCAGGCTTGTTAGAGCCCGTGTGCAGATATATGTATAGGGTGTAGCTATAGTCATGGCCGAAAGTGTTGGCACCCTTGAAATTGTTCCAGAAAATGAAGTATTTCTCCCATAAAATTATGGGGCAGTAGGACACTCTGCTGGGCATTTGTGCCCCCTTCCCCATGTTTTGATATACACATAATTATTTCCTGTGTGTATTGGAACAGCACAAAAAAAAACAGAAAAATGCCAATTTGACATAATGTCACATAAAACCCTCAAAATGGACCGGACAAAATTGTTAACGCCCTCATATTAATATTTGGTTGCACACCCTTTGGAATAAATGACTGCAATCAATCTCTTCCTATAACCATCCACAAGCTTCTTGCTTCTCTCATCTGGAATTTTAGACGACTCTTCTCACAAAGTTCTCCAGGTCTCATATGTGAAGGCGCCTTTCCCAACAGCAATTGTAAGACCTCTCCACAGGTGATCAATGGGATTTAGATCCACACTCACTGCTGCCAATTCACAACTCTATAGCGCTTTGTTTCCTTCCTTTTCTGGGGATTTCTTGAAGTATGTTTGGGGGTCATGCTACTCCTGGAAGACTCATGACCTAGGACACAAGCCCAGCTTTCTGACTCTGGGCATTACGTTGCCACCCAAAATCCTTTGGGAATCTTCACATTTCATGTGCCTTGCACACAGTCAAAGCACCCTGGGCCAGAGGCAGCAAAACATCTGTCACCCTCCATCATGTTTGACTGTAGGTACTGTTATTTTCTTTGTAGGCCTCATTCTGTTTTTGGTAAAACGTAGAATGATGTGCTTTACCAAAAAGCTCTTTCTTGGTCTCATCTGCCCACCAGACGCTTTCCCAGAAGGATTTTGGTTACTCTCGTACATTTTTGCAAGCTGCAATCTAGCTTTATGTCTCTCTCAGCAGTGGGGGTCCTCTTGGGTCTCCTGCCATTGCATTTCATTTCATTCACATGTGAACGGATAGTTTGTGGTAACACTGATGAACCCTGAGCCTGTAGGACAGCTTGGATTTCTTTGGACCTTGATTGGGGTTGCTTATTCACCATCCAGACTGCGTTTCAACCTTTCATCAATTTTTCTCTGCCGTCCACGTCCAGGGAGATTAGCTACAGTGCCATGAGTTGGAAACTTCATCATTATGTTGCGCACCATGGACACAGGAACATCAATATCTCTAGAGATGGACATGCAACCTTGAGATTGTTGAGATTTTTCAACAATTTTGGTTCTCAAGTCTTCAGACAGTTCTCTTCTCCTCTGTCTGTTTTCCATGCTTAGTGTGCCACACACTTTTTATTTGGTTTCAGGTGTGATTTTCTTATTGCCCACATCTGTTACTTTCCACAGGTGAGTCTGAAAAAGCATCAAATGCTTTAAACATAGGGTATATCCACAATTTTGGAAGGGTGCCAGCAATTTTTACCGGCCCATTCTTGGGGTTTTGTGTGAAATTATGTTTTTTTTTTCCCCCTGGTTTTTGTCATGTGTACATTATCGGCTCAGCGTCACTTTCCCTCTCTTGTCACTGTCGACGCTCTGGTTCCTTCGATCTGATCTGCTGAAGTAGTGAGCCGCAGACCTGTACCCCCTCGTATCACAGCAGCCCTGACCGCAGAAAATATTAGGATTAGATACATTGCTCAGCAGACTATCACACAGGATAGGATTAGATACACGGCTCAGCAGAAAGTATCACCGAGGAGAGGATTTAGATACACGTCTCAGCAGACAGTATCACGCAGGATAGGATTAGATACACAGCTTATTACGCCCGCTCCCGGGTACTCATCTTTTTGCTCCGGCGTTGCGGCGTCTCGCTGGTCGGGGCTCACGGCGTGTGTCTCCAGCGCTGTCGGGTCCGCGGCCGGCGGCAGCACTGCACTCCTCGCGCATGCCCTGTAGGCCGTGGCCGCGCGCCTCGCCATCTTTTTGATCCACAGCGGTGCCCTGACCCGGAAGCACCACCGGACCAATGGGCTGCTGTCTCCAGGTATTACAGGCTGCTCTTCTTTAGCGGAGTTGCCTGATTTCTGTGTATCTTTTTACCCGTTGTTAGGCCTGTGTTTTCTGCTATTTAGAGATTTATCTTTTTCCCTGCTTGTGTCCCCTCAGCCCTGGTTTCTCCCTGCTTCCTGTGTCTGCTCCGTCCTGGTGTTCTCGTGGTCCCCTACCCGGCTCTGCAGTTCCTGTCCTTCGCCTGTCCTGGTTCTTCCCTCGGTCCAGCTACTTCCTCGTCTGTCCCTTCCTGAGGCTCCAGTGTACACCATCCCCGCATCTAGCCCTCCTCGTCAGCATGGCCTTCCCCGTACCTGTCCTTTTGGCGCTCCTCCCTGCGGCTGCCTCGGCCCAGTTGGTATTTCTCTGCTTCTCTCGAGCCGCCCCTCTTGTTACCGGCTGTCATGGTATTTGAACCCCCTGGGCCTACTCCTTACGCTCCCTGTATAGGGGTCGGTCCCACCTGGCTCGCTCACCCGGGAGGAGCTCAGTACCATGACCCAGAGGGTCCACTCCTGGAAGCTCACTTTGCTGAGTCGTAACACGGCTCAACACAATATCACACAGGAAAGGATTAGATACAGCTCAGCAGACATATCACACAGGATAGGATTAGATACACAGCTCAGCAGTAAGTATCACACAGGATAGGATTAGATACACGCTCAGCAGAAGTATCACACAGGATAGGATTAGATACACGGTCAGCAGACAGTATCACACAGGAAGGATTAGATACACAGCTCAGCAGTATCACACAGGATAGGATTAGATACACGCTCAGCAGTAAGTATCACACAGGATAGGATTAGATACAGCAGCTCAGCAGACAGTATCACACAGGATAGGATTAGATACACAGCTCAGCCATAAGATGGTAATCACACACAGTAGATAAGAGGATTAGATGCACAGCTCAGCAGTAAGTATCACACAGGATAGGATTAGATACGCGGCTCAGCAGATGGTATCACACAGGAGAGGATTAGATACGCGGATCAGCAGATGGTATCACACAGGAGAGGATTAGATACGCGGATCAGCAGATGGTATCACACAGGAGAGGATTAGATACAGCTCAGCAGACATATCACGCAGAAGAGGATTAGGTACACTGCTCAGCAGTAAGTATCACACAGGATAGGATTAGATACGCGGCTCAGCAGATGGTATCACACAGAGGATTAGATACGCGGATCAGCAGATGGTATCACACAGGAGAGGATTAGATACGTGGCTCAGCAGATGGTATCACACAGGATAGGATTAGATACGTGGCTCAGCAGACGATATACAGGATAGGATTAGATATGCGGCTCAGCAGACCGCATCACAAAGAAGAGGATTAGATACACAGCTCAGCAAACGGTATCACAGAAGAGGATTAGATACACACGCAGCAGACGGTATCACACAGGAAAGGATTATATACAAATGATTTTCACTTTTTTTCTTGTCCACAACAGCCAATTGGAGCAAAGCTTTCATTTTATATTCTGCTTTTGAAAAATGAAAGCTGCTGTGTGATTGGTCGCTTTGGGACGATCTTTCAGTCCATGAGATGTGATGAGTTTGCATTACATGGGAAGGGTGAGCGACTTTGACCGCAGCGACACAATTGAGTTTCGTTGTGAAGACCCCGCAGATTGGTTTCTGGTCTGTTTCCAAGTAGCATTTATCCAGAATTCATTAAGAAAACGTCATGATCAGCGTCTGTGCTCGTCTTTCCGGAGCGGCGACCTTGGAGCCTCGCCTGCCCCTATCTCGGCTCACACTTCCCGCTACTGTCACTGCCTCTTCCTGACACGAGGAGTAGTGCTGCTTCGGCTGCGTATGGTGGAGATTCTGGGAACCAACATCGCGTCCTGTTTACTCCATCTGCCCCCGGCCTGGGAACATCGTGATAATAATATCATTTCCTCCTAAAACTGAAAATTCCAGAAAATGCTTGTCCCAGAGTCAGTGGACCACCCGTCGCACCAAGGAGTAAAAGCTGCACCTTTCTCATTCTTGGGTTATATGGACCGAGCCAGACAGAACGTGTCAGACAAGGTGAATGCCCTCCCTCAGCCCCAGTAATGTCCTATAACTTTATAGCTGGCGGGGGGCAAAATACCCTGCAGCCTCCACTACGTGGAGCTCCCTGTATACAGAGATTCATAAGATCCTGTCTGCAGCCACTACTAGGGAGAGTTCCCTGTATACAGAGATACATGATAAGATCCTGCCTGCTGCCACCACTAGGGGGAGCTCCCTGTGTACAGAGATACATGATAAGATCTTGTCTGCAGCCACCACTAGGGGGAGCTCCCTGTATACAGAGATTCATAAGATCCTGTCTGCAGCCACTACTAGGGAGAGTTCCCTGTATACAGAGATACATGATAAGATCTTGTCTGCAGCCACCACTAGGGGGAGCTCCCTGTATACAGAGATACAAGATAAGATCCTGCCTGCTGCCACCACTAGGGGGTGCTCCATGTATATAAAGATACAAGATAAGATCTTGTCTGCAGCCACCACTAGGGGGAGCTCCCTGTATACAGAGATACATGATAAGATCTTGTCTGCAGCCACCACTAGGGGGAGCTCCCTGTATACAGAGATACATAAGATCTTGTCTGCAGCCACCACTAGGGGGTGCTCCATGTATATAGAGAAACATGATAAGATCTTGTCTGCAGCCACAACTAGGGGGAGCTCCCTGTATACAGAGATACATGATAACATCCCGTCTGCAGTCACCACTAGGGGGCGCTCCCTGTATACAGATATACATGATAAGATTCTGTCTGCAGCCACCACTAGGGGGAGCTCCCTGTATACAGAGATACATAAGATGCTGTCTGCAGTCACCACTAGGAGGATTTCCCTGTATACAGAGAGATACATGATAAGATCCTGTCTGCTGTCATCACTAGGGGTAACTCCCTGTATACAGAGATACACAAGATCCTGCCTGCAGCCACCACTAGGATGTAGCACCCTGTATACAGAGATACATAAGATGCTGTCTGCAGTCACCACTAGGAGGATTTCCCTGTATACAGAGATACATGATAATATTCTGTCTGCAGTCACCAATAGGGGGAGTTCCCTGTATACAGAGATACATGATAATATTCTGTCTGCAGTCACCAATAGGGGGAGTTCCCTGTATACAAAGGTACATGATAAGATCTAGTCTGAAGTCACCTATAGTTGGAGGTTGGAGCACTATCTGATATTTGCTGTATTTCTTCTCTGTAAAAGCCTTGAGAATTCCTATACTGCTAATTCCTCTACTATCCCTTAAACATTAGAGACATCCACAACAATATTAATAATTATGTTGTCTGTTATTCTTCCAGATGACTCATCTTTCCAGGAAGATGAAGACCTAGACATGGAATCTGTAAACTGGCCTGGCACAGTCAATGGTCATCCGGAGTCATGCGCAACAACTCGATTCCCTAGTTGGGTCACCTTTGAAGATGAGATAATAGCACCCAGTCCTATAGATTCTCCCCAGAAACTTACAGACAGTCCACAATCCCCTCTATCCCTGACAGCAACTTGAATAATGTCAAAGTCATAAAAAAAAGAGAGCGACCCAAGAGCTCACTGATTGACCTCTCTAGGACTCAGAGACTTGACTTTTCAACATTGCACAGACAGCTCTCATTAAATTCCACTCCTGCTAAGGCTCCTAATCCTTTTCTTGATGAGGCCTTGAAGGATGTCCAGCCATCCCCAATTAATCCTTTTAGCTCCTTCTTTGAGGAGCAGGAGAGACGCTCTCAACACTCCTCAGTATCCAGTGGGCCAGGGTCCAGCCAAAGAAACTCCATCTCAATTCTTGCTGAAGAGCTTGATACGGAACAGTTTGAAGATTATCGGAAGAAGGTCTTACAAGCTGATGTGGTAGAACAACTCAAGCAGATTCAGATAGAGGACCCAGAATCTCCGGGGAGCCCTTCTCTACCAGACGACCCCTTGAAGTTTAATGAACCTATAGGCCCCTCTTTATCTTTCACAAAGCCTCAACTAAAAGAAGGATGGCCAATGCTGCTGAGAATTCCGGAGAAAAAGAACATTATGTCTTCTAGACACTGGGGTCCTATCTACGTGAAAGTCAATGAAGCTGGATTCCTGCAGCTATTCTATGAGAAGGGTTTGGAAAAACCATTCCGAGAATTTAAACTGGAAGTCAACCATGAGATCTCAGACCCAAAGCTCCAAAACTATGACGAGAGTGGAAGGATTCACACCATCCGTATTGACCGGGTATTATACAGGGAGAAACGCAAATATCAGCCAATGCCGCTTGTTACTCACACAGGAGAGAGGGAGCAGGTGATAAAGCTGGGGACAGTTGACTATACGGACTTTATAAGTTTTATCTCCACCATCCAAGATGTTTTGTTTCATCTTCCGGCCACAGTGGACCTCAGTACCATGCACCAGAACTACATTGAGGAGGAGATCACCATAGATGTCAGAGACGAGTTTAGAGGAATTCTGGCCAAGAGGGACAACCAGCTTCTGCAGTGCTCTGTAGTCACACATGTCCATGTTCTGAATTTCATCTCAGGGATGGCGGATTGCAGGATAGGACTCAACGATGTTCTCATCAAAGGCAATGAAGTTGTCTCCAGGCATGACATAATGCCAACTACAACCACAAAGTGGGTGAGACTGCATGACTGCCAATTCCATTCATCAGTAGATGAAGAGGCTTTCCTTGGCTCCAGAACTGTTCTATTCACCCCACTTGATGCCTGCAAGTTTGAGTTAATGAGGTTCCAGACTGTGTTTTCTGAAAAAACTTTGCCCTTCGCCCTCAGAACTATGGCCTGTGTTCGAGGAGCAGAGGTTGAGCTGCAGAGTTGGGTTGTCATGTCTACTGGCTTCTCTTCTAACAGAGACAGTCTATCCCAGGTTCCCTGCGAAAACATAACTATCCGTCACCCAGTACCATCAGAGTGGGTGAACTATTTCCGAAGAGACAGTGTACTTGGGAGAGGTCACTAAAAGCTAAAGTCAATAGGGAGGCCAGTTTTGGCTCTCCCAGCTTCTCTGGTTCAGAGCCAGCTATGAGAGTTACACTGGGAACTGCAAAATATGAACATGCATATAACGCCATTGTATGGAGGATTAGCAGACTTCCTGACAAAAACTCAGGTGAGGACAAGTGTCCATCGCACACTGACAATATATTATATTAAATAAAAGTATTTGATGTATGTTGGGTCTTTAGATTCATCTGTAGTCAGTGTGGGGATCAGTTCAGGCTGTGGAGTTGGATTTATTTTTAGAATTGTGGAACCCTGGGGCTAGGTGTCTTTCTGGAGTTGGTTCTAAGGGGTTAGAGTTGGAGGATTCTGGAGTTAGTGGGTCCCTGGGGCTGTTAGCTGTCTAGAATTGGTTTTAGTGAGTCTCTGGAGTTGTTGGATCCTAGGTTAGTGGTGGCTCTCAAGGGTAAGTGGCTTTTGGAGGTTGGTGTTAATAGCTCTCTAAAGTTGATAGCTCTCAAGAATTGGTGGCTCTCAGAGATCTGTTGGCTTCATATTTTACTGGACTCCAAGATTTGTAGTTTTGAGAAGTTGGTTTTAGTAGTTTCTAGAGTTGGCATCTCTTAGCATAGATGTGGCTCTCAAAGTTGCTTTCGATGGTTTGTTTTTGAGGCTCTCTACAGTTGGTAGCTCTTGGGGTGGGATTGATGGCTTTTGAATGTTTGCGTTGGTGGCTCTCTGGATTTGGTGGTGGCTACTTAGGTTTGGTGTTGATGAAGGTTAGGAGGTTAGTGTGAAACTTAGGAGGTTAGAAGGTGGGGTGTCTGTGGTTCTCTGGCATTAGTACCCCTCCAGATTAGGGAGGATTAGCATGTCATAACCCCCCTTTAGCTGACCTAAAGAAAATATACATTTTTTTTATGTAGATGTGGAGACACTGGGGACAGCGGGTGCCCTGGTCCGCTAGCCGAAACCACATGGACCAGGGATCATCCTACCGACAGCCCGCTCTCCTTTCCCCGTGGGCTTAATACTACTCAGACAGCACATGGTGAGGGTAAAACAATTTGGCAATACTTTATTGAACCACAAAACAGGCAAATACGTAGAACAGTCCCAGCAAAATACCAAAGATAGTGAAAATTAGAGTCTCGCCCTTCCACTGACTCGCTGGGATAAGAGCAGTTGTGACTTCAGAGCTGCCAGGGCCGACTACCCCACCAGTGGCACACACAGAGAGGCGGTAATGACAAGCATAGGAACATGACAGTCCATTCAGGTACAAGGCCAGTTTACTGGAGGGCCACAAACTGGTTTCCCCAAACGTCTCCATGGAGCCAGGCAACCGGCGGGTCCCAATCCTGTCCCCATAGATGTAGTATCCATAGGGCTCAGGTGACCAGTAAGTCCAAATCCTGACTACCCTAAACATATCCATGGTTCAGCTATGGTCAATGGATCAGATCTGCATTCTTTCAGTTGGGGCTCTGGTCCCCCATCTTGTAGTATGTCAAATCTGTGTCCCTCTTGATGGAGCCATGATGTATTGGCCACTGTCTTGTAAAGAGTCTCTGGATCTCTTGGCTGTCTGGATGACTGAATGTAAATCTGTATATGGAGGGATCTGTTAAGAGGCACATATATATTCTCTTTTTATATTTAACAACTGTCTTTCAAGCCAGCATCTAATGGTAAAGGGGAAGAATGGTGATTAGATCAACTTGTGATGTTTAACCCCTACATGACCCAGCCTATTTTGACCTTAAAGACCTTGCCATTTTTTGCAATTCTGACCAGTGTCCCTTTATGAGGTAATAACTCAGGAACGCTTCAACGGATCCTAGCAATTCTGAGATTGTTTTTTCATGACTTATTGGGCTTCATGTTAGTGGTAAATTTAGGTCGATAATTTTTGCGTTTATTTGTGAAAAAAATGAAAATTTCGCAATTTTCAAATTTTGAATTTTTATTCTGTTAAACCAGAGAGTTATGTGACACAAAATAGTTACTAAATAACATTTTCCACATGTCTACTTTACATCAGCACAATTTTGGGAACAACATTTTTTTTTTGTTAGGAAGTTATAAGGGTTAAAAGTTGACCAGCGATTTCTCATTTTTACAGCAAAATTTACAAAACCATTTTTTTTTAGGGACCACCTCACGTTTGAAGTCACTTTGAGGGGTCTATATGGCAGAAAATACCCAAAAGTAACACCATTCTAAAAACTTCACCCCTCAAGCTACTCAAAACTACATTCAAGAAGATTATTAACCCTTCAGGTGCTTCACAGGAACTAAAGCAACGTGGAAGGAAAAAATGGACATTTAAATTTTTCCAACAAAAATTTTCTTTTAGCATCATTTTTTTCATTTTTACATGGGCAACAGGATAAAATGGATCCTAAAATTTGTTGGGCAATTTCTCCTGAGTACACAGATACCTCATATGTGGTCATAAACCACTGGGCGCACGGCAGGGCTCAGAAGGGAAGGAGCGCCATTTGACTTTTTGAATGGAAAATATGCTGGAATATTTAGCGGTTGCCATGTCGCATTTGGAGAGTTCCTGTGTGCCTAAACATTGGAGCTCCCCCACAAGTGACCCCATTTTGGAAACTAGACCCCCCCAAGGAACTTATCTAGATGCATAGTGAGCACTTTGAACCCCCAGGTGCTTCACAAATTGATCCGTAAAAAAAAAGAAAGTACTTTTTTTTCACAAAAATGTTCTTAGCCTCAGTTTTTTCATTTTCACATGGGCAACAGGATAAAATGGATCCTAAAATTTGTTGGGCAATTTCTCCTGAGTACACCGATACCTCATATGAGGTCATAAACCACTGTTTGGGCGCACGGCAGGGCCCAGAAGGGAAGGCGCGCCATTTGACTGTTTGAATGGAAAATTAGCTCCAATCATTATCAGACACCATGACGCGTTTGGAGAGCCCCTGTGTGCCTAAACAGTGAAAAAAAAGCACATGTGACACCATTTTGGAAACTAGACCCCTTAAGAACTTATCTAGTTGTATTGTGAGCACTCTGAACCCCCAAGTGCTTCACAGAAGTTTATAACGCAGAGCAGTGAAAATAAAAAAATCATTTTTTTCCTCAAAAATGATTTTTAGCCCGCTATTTTTTATTTTCACAAGGGTAACAGGAGAAGTTGGACCACAAAAGTTGTTGTGCAATTTGTCCTGAGTACACCGATGCCCCATATGTGGGGGGGAACCACTGTTTTGGCGCTTGGGAGAGCTCAGAAGGGAAGGAGCGCCATTTTGGAATGCAGACTTGATGGAATGTTGTGCGGGCGTCATGTTGCGTTTACAGAGCCCCTGATATGCCTAAACAGTAGAAACCCCGACAAGTGATTTTGGAAAATAGACTCCCCAAGGAGCTTATCTAGATGTGTAGTGAGCACTTTGAACCCCCAAGGGCTTCACAGAAGTTTATAAACACAGAGCAGTGAAAATAAAAAAATCATATTTTTTCCACAAACATGATCTTTTAGTCCCCAATTTTTTTATTTTCCCAAAGGTAACAGGAGAAATTAGACCCCAAAACTTGTTGTCCAATTTGTCCTGAGTACGCTGATATCCCATATGTAGGGGGAACCACTGTTTGGGCACACGTCGGGGCTCGGAAGGGAAGTAGTGACGTTTTGAAATGCCGACTTCATGGAATGGTCTGCTGGCGTCATGTTACGTTTGCAGAGCCATGATGTGCCTAAACAGTAGAAACCCCCCCAAGTGACCCCATTTTGGAAACTAGATCCCCCAAGGAACTCCTCTAGATGTGTGGTGAGCACTTTGAATCTGCAAGTTCTTCACAGAAGTTTATAACGCACAGCTGTGAAAATAAAAAATCATTTTTTTTTTTCACAAAAATAATTTTCAGTCCCCAATTTTTTTTTCCCGAGGGTAACAGGAGAAATTAGACCCCCAAAATTGTTGTACAATTTTTCCTGAGTACGCTGATACCCCATATGTGGGGGTAAACCACTGTTTGGGCACAAGTCGGGGCTCAGAATAAAGGGAGCACTGTTTGAATTTTTTGAACGCCAAATTGGCTGGAATCAATGGTGGCGCCATGTCGCGTTTGGAGACCCCTAATGTGCCTAAATAGTGTAAACCCCTCAATTCTAACTCCAACCCTAACCCCAACACACCCCTAATCCCAACCATAACCCTAACCACAAGCCTAACCCTAATCCTAACCCTAACCACAAGCCTAACCCTAATTCCGACCCTAACGAAAATTCCAACCCTAACCCTAATTCTAACCGTAACCCTAATTCTAACCCTAATGCTAACCCTAGTTATAACCCTAACCCTAGTTCTAACCCTAATTCTAACCCTAGTAGAAAAAAATATATATTTTCTTAATTTTTTTACTTGTCCCTACCTATGGGGGTGATAAAGGGGGAGTTTATTTACTTTTTTTTTTATTTTGATCACTGTGAGAGTTTATCACAGTGATCAAAATAAATGTATGGAATCTACCGGCCGGCGGGCGCCCTGCGCATGCGCCCGCCATTTTCCAAGATGGCAGCGCCCATGAAGAATCCCGGAAGGACGCCGGGACGGACCCAGGGACATCGGAGGACCGGGGGGAGGTGAGGGGGGGATCGGAAGGCGGTGGGAGCGGATGCAAGGAGGAGGGGAGTAGATAGTGACGGCGGCGACCGATCGCCGCCATCAATCGGTGCGGGGGCTGATCGCCGCCGTCACTCGGTGTGGGGGGGGGGTCGTATCTGGGTCTCCAGCCATGGCAGATGCTATTGCAGCATCGGCCATGGCTGGATTGTAATATTTCATCGGCGATCGCTCTGATTGGCTGTTAAAAGTGAAACAGCCAATCAGAGCGATCGTCGATGTGAGGGGGCGGTGCAACTCCCCGGCGCTACGTGGAGAGATGGTCTGCTGTCAGGGACAGCAGCCATCGGAGCCCGGCTGACCGAAAATGGCGGCGCCGTACTAGTACTGCTCTGGGCAGAAATGCACCTCCCGCAGAGCAGTACTAGTACGGCGGAGGTCGGGAAGGGGTTAATTATTTAATCTATTTGCATAGTTTTTCCTCTGTTTTGTAAGTCAGCAAGCAAGCTGGCCTGGACAATGTGTAATCAACATATCAGCAAACATCATTGTTCAATTATCCTTCATCTCTAGTCATCCAGGATAAAAGCACAAAATGTTACATCAAATGTCAACTTACAATTCAATATTACAGGCTTATATGAACAAAATTCCGTGTTTTCTTCACCAACCAGAAAGAAACACATAAATTGAAAAGTCAACATATAGATAACAGTCAATGACTGAAAATAGAGGTCTGGTTAATTAAGATAAAATGCTGTGTTGTCACAGTAGATAAGATGTATCAAGTGTCTCACTAGATCTTTAAAGGGTATGCCACACTAAACAATATCGCTAACGGGATCGCTAAAAAATGTCACTATTAGCGATCCCGTTAGCGATATTGTTCAGTGCGGCAGCTTCCAGCGACGAGCTTCCTGCTGTGATCTCGCTCGTCGCTGGAATCGTTCCGGACCCTATTTTCTCGTCGGCGCTCCCGCTGGGTAAGTATCTAATCGCTGTGTGGCACCTTTTCTTAGCGATTTAGCGGTACTTTTGTACCGCTAAAGTCGTTAAGAAGATCGCTAACGGCGATAGCGTCGTTAACTATATCGCTAAATGTGGCCGCATTTAGCGATATAGAAACAATCCCGCTAGCGATCTCATTAGTATGCAACGCTAACGAGATCGCTAGCGGGATAGCTTAGTGTGGCAGTACCTTAAGTCCCAGTAATATTTGACACAGATTTTGTCTCTCCTAGGATGGGGTCACCCACACTGCTTCTACTGCCACTTGGAGTTGGGCTCAGACAGGGAAGTGCCCTCAATCTTCTCCAAGTACGTGGAGGTGGAATTTTCTATGCCTGCAGCATCTGCTTCCAAGACAGCTTTGCGTTCCATTTCCATAGAGGGAAGGACGGAAATCAAGAAGTGGGTGAACTACTCTGCGCATTACTACTACAAGGTAAGACAATGCCGAAAATCCTGAGGCCACCCAACATGATATGGTAATTATTGACCAGCTAGGAACTTGATCCAGGCTAGAAATATATAAATGGAGGCAATGATTTGCCTTTCTGTGCCCACTGTGGCTCCCGATCCATTGACGTCTCTATGGATGGTTGCAGGCTTATTCTAATTTTTCCCTTCCTATGATCAGGTGGAAATTGAGCAGAAGAAGACTCTGAACCCCGAGGCTGAGGACGAAGTTGTGGAGAATCCTGCTGAATGTGTTGCACAGTAGATGACCAGGAAACTGTAGTGAAGCAATTTCTGCAGCATTAATGGTGGCTGGAGACTCCTACAAAGCTGAGACCAGATGCCCATCACCAGCTTCATAAGTGCCAGTGCTCCTTCTTCCCTGGGCAAGATGATGAGTAACCTTACAATGTTACATCCTGATAGCCACTCATTCATGAACATTAATGGGAAAGAGACTTATAACGTTAGACGTCGTGATTGCACTAGAGAAGGAAACTGTAGAAGATGTGTATAGAGGACCAAGAAGGCGGGAAAACATGAAGAGCTGCACTACAGGGTGGAGAATCGCACAACCTGTCCGTAGTCGCCTTCCTCCATAGAAGTGACAATTCTGAGACTGGTCGTAGCATGGGGAGGGGCGCCAGGTGACAATGAGCAAAATCTCAATTCTAATGTTCATTAAATAGACCAGAAGCCGAATGTTGTGTAGTGTTTAATGTCAAAAGGAAAGTCAGATGGAGAGGTGTGCTGGAGGCTTGTGTATGTGCTGGAGTCTGGCGTGGGCTGGAGGCTTCTGTACGTGCTGGAGACTGGGACAAGCTGGAGGCTTGTATACAGGCTAGAGGCTGGGGCGGACTGGAGGCTTGTGTACACGCTGAAGGCTGGGGTGTGCTGGAAGCTTGTGTACGTGCTGCAGGGTGGGGTGGGCTGGAAGCTTGTGTATGTGCCGGAGGCTTGTTTACGTGCTGGAGGCTCGTGCGCGCCCTGGAGGCTGGAGCGTGCTGGAGGCTTGTGTACGTGCTGGAGACTTTTGTGAACGTGCTGGAGACTTGTGTATTTGATGGAGGCTGGGGCGTCCTGGAGGCTGAGGAGGGCTGGATGCTTATGTACAAGCTGGAGGCTGGGGTGTGCTGGAGGCTTGTGTAGGTCCTGGAGGCTGAGGGGGGTTGGAAGCTTATGTACGTCCTGGAGGCTGAGGAGGGTTGGAGGCTTGTGTACGTGCTGGAGGCTGAGGTGGGCTGGATGCTTGTGTACATGCTGG
The DNA here is from genome assembly GCA_033576555.1 of Oophaga sylvatica. NCBI lineage: Eukaryota > Metazoa > Chordata > Amphibia > Anura > Dendrobatidae > Oophaga > Oophaga sylvatica. Next base: position 398,179,451 of record JARQOD010000001.1, read on the forward strand.
AGGATGGAGTAGTCTGGTGCCTTGTGTACGCTCTGGAGGCTGGTGCAGGATAGAGACTTATGTACATGCTGGAGGCTTGTGTACACACTGGAGGCTGATGCGTTCTGGAGGCTTGTGTACATGCTGGAGGCTAGGGTGGACTGGAGGCTTGTGCATGTGCTGGATGCTGGGGCGAGTTTGGGGCCTGTGTACATGCTGGAGGCTTGTGTACGTGCTGGAGGCTGGGGCGGGCTGATGCTGGGGCGAGCTTGGGGCCTGTGTATGTGCTGGAGGCTTATGAACATGCTGGAGGCTGGGGCATGGTGGAGACTTGTGTACATGCTGAAGGCTGGAGCATGCTGTAAGCCTGTATACGTGCTGGAGACTGGGACGTGCTGGAGGCTTGTGCACGCGCTGGAGGCTGGAGCGGAGTAGAGACTTGTGTACGCGCTGGAGGCTGGGGTGGGTTAGAGGCTTGTGTATGTTGTGGTGGGCTGGAGGCTTGTGTACGTGCTGGAAGGTGGGTCGTGCTGGAGGCTTGTGTACGCTCTGGAGGCTGGAGCATGCTGGAGACTTGTGTACGTGCTGGAGACTAAGGTGGGCTGGAAGCTTGTGTACATGCTGGAGACTGGAGTGTGCTGGAGACTTTTGTGTACGTGCTGGAGGCTGAGGGGCTAGAGGCTTGTTCACGTGTTGAGGGAGCTAGAGCCTTCTGTACATGATGGAGGTTGGGGCGTGCTGGAGGCTTGTGTATGTGGTGGAGACTGGGGCGTGCTGAAGGCTTGTGTACGTACTGGAGGCTGAGGTGAGCTGGAGACTTTTGTATGTGCTGGAGGCTGGGGTGTGCTTGAGGCTTGTGTATATTCTGGAGCCTGGGGCGGACTGGAGGCTTGTGTATGTGCTGGAGGTTGGGGCGCGCTGGAGGCTTATGTATGTGGTGGAGGCTTGTGTGCATGCTGGAGGTTGGGGAGCGCTGGAGGCTTGTGTATGTGCTGGAGGCGAGGTGGCTGAGGCTAAGGGGCTGGAGGCTTGTGTACACGCTGGAGGCTGGGGCATGCTGGAGCCTTTTATGTATGTGCAGGAGGTTGGGGCGTGCTGGATGCTGAGGCTGGCTGGAGATGGGTGTGCTGGAGGCTAGTGTACATGCTGAAGACTGAGGTGGGCTGGAGGCTGGGGTGTTCTGGATGCTGAGGTGGGCTGGAGACTGGGGTGTGCTGTAGGCTAGTGTACATGCTGAAGGCTGAGGTGGGCTGGAGGCTGAGGTGTGCTGGAGGCTAGTGTGCATGTTGAAGACTGAGGTGGGCTGGAGGCTGGGGTGTTCTGGAGACTTGTGGATAGGCTGGAGCGGGCTAGAGGCTTGTGTACGTGCTGGACGCTGGGGCGTGCTGGAAGCAGAGGATTAGCATGAGACTGATCCAGGTCTATGATCAGTGTTATCTCCTCAGGGTGGGCCGTTACGGTACCAGTCCTACTGCAATAGATGATGCCCGTCCCGTAGGAATCGATGTGACGGCGTGGGGCGAGTGGCTGCACTTATACACATCCAGGCTAATCTGCCCGTGGTGCGACGCTCGCATTCTCAGCGCTGCCACGTCGGTTACTAAATAACATGAAGTGGTTTTCTGATAACACCGGACACTGCTTTTCCTTCTCTCGTCGTCTCATTTCCTGACTATTGATTTATCTTCTGCTCTACAGATAAAGTATCGATAGTACTGTACCGATAATGCCGCCAGACCGTGACCTGATGTGACCACAGTAGTGAGACTCACACTGGCCACATATTGCTAGGTAGCAGATAACAGCGGTGCTCTGTGTATAATGCCCGGATCAGTGACCACCGATGATGTTCCCGAAGATCTTTTCCATTTGGCTTCATCAGCTTTTTCCTTCCACCACTCAGTTCTGCAAAATGTAACAGACGTCTTTGGGTCGGCATTTTACCCACCTTTACAGAAGCTAAACCCCAGCGCCCCAGGAGTAATAACTCGCACTCATGTCCTACACAGTAATAATACTCGCACTTTGTGCACCCCAATATCAGTACTTCCACATAATAGTGCCCCCTGTGTAACTACACAGGTAATAGTGCACCCCTGTGCCTCCACATATAGTAGTGCCCCTTTTTGCCTCTATATGTAACATGCAACTCCATCATTGTAATAGCGCTCACTCTGTGCCTCCACGAGGAAATAGTGCTTCCACATAGTAATAGTGCCCTCTGTGCCTCCGTATGATAGCAGTGCCCTCTGTACCTCCACATGGAAATAGTGCCCCCTCTGTGCTTCCACATGGTAACATTGCCCCCTCTGTGCTTTCACATAGTAGTAGTGCCCTCTGTTCATCCGTATGGAAGCAGTGCCCTCTGTGGCTCCGTATGGTAATAGTGCGCTCTGTGCCTCCACATGGAAATAGTGCCCCTTCTGTGCCTCCATATGGTAATAGTGCCACCCTCTGTGCTTCCGCATGGTAATAGAGCCCCCTCTGTGCTTCCACATGGTAACAGCGCCTCTTCTGTGCCTCCATATGGAAATAGCACCCCTTTTGTGCTTCCACATGATAAAGCACCTACATTATTCCTCTACAAAGAAATAGTGCCCCCTCTGTGCCTCCACAGGGAAATAGTGCCCCCTCTGTGCTTCCACATGGTAATAGTGCCCTCTGTGGCTCCATATGGTAAAAGTGTCCCCTCTGTGCCTCCACATGGAAAAAGTGCCTTTTGTGGCTCCATATGGTAACAGTGCCTTCTGTGCCTCCACATGCTAATTATGCCCTCATTACCTCCACATGGAAACAGTGCCCCCTCTGTGCCTCCACATGGAAATAGTGCCCCATCTGTGCTTCCACATTGTAATAGTGCCCCAGCTGTGCTTCCACATGGTAATACTGCCCCATCTGTGCTTCCATATGGTAATAGTGTCCCCCTGTGCCTCCACATGGTAATAGTGCCCTCTGTGCCTCGACATGGTAATAATGCCCCCTCTCTGCTTCCACATGTAAATAGTGCCACCTCTGTTCTTCCACACGGTAATAGTGCCACCTCTGTTCTTCCACACGGTAATAGTCGTATGCACCCTTCTATGCTTCCACATGGTCATAGTGTCCCCTCTGTGCCTCCACATGGTAATAATGCCCCCTCTGTGCTTCCACATGTTAATAGTGCCACCTCTGTTCTTCCACATGGTAATAGTGACCCCTATGTGCCTCCACATTATAATAGTGCCCCCTCTGTGCCTCCACATGGTAACAGTGTGCCCTTTGTGCTTCTACATGGCAATAGTGACCCCCTCTGTGCTTCCAGATGGTAAAAGTGCCCTCTGTGCCTCCACATGGTCATAGTGCCCCCTCTATGCTACCACATGGAAATAGTGCCCTCTCCGTGCTTCCACATGGTAATAGTTCCCTCTCTGTGCTTCCACATGGTAACAGTGCCACCTCTGTGCTTCCACATGGAAATAGTGCTCCCTTTGTGCCTCCACACAGTAATAGTATCATCTTTGCCTCCACATAGTAATAGTACCACATCTGTGCTTTCACATAGTTATAGTGCCCCCTCTGTGCTTCCATATAGTAATAGTGCCCCCCTGTGCTTCCACATGGTAATATTGCCCCCTCTATGCCTCCATATGGTAAAAGTGCTCTGTGTGCCTCCACATGGTAATAGTGCCCCTCTGTGCCTCCACATGGTCATAGTGCCCCTTCTGTGATTCCACATGGTCATAGTGTCCCCTCTGTGCCTCCACATGGTAATAATGCCCCCTCTCTTTGCTTCCGCATGGTAATAGTGCCCATTCTGTGCTTCCACATGGTAATAGTGCCCATTCTGTGCTTCCACATGGTCACAGTGTTCCTTCTGTGCTTCCACATGGTAATAGTGCCCCATTCTGTGCCTCCACATGGTAATAGTGCCCATTCTGTGCTTCCACATGGTAATAGTGCCCCCTCTGTGCCTCCACATGGTAATAGTGCCACCTTTTTTGCCTCAACATGGTAATAGTGCACCCTCTGTGTTTCCACATGGTCATAGTGCCTTCTGTGCCTTCTCCACATAGTAACACTTTATCTACAGAATATTAAAGGGGTTATTAATACTCTGTGTGCTCGCTCCCACATAGTAGTCTTTCAGTTTGCACCCCATTTTCTAGTTTTCCTCCCCCTATGTGCGCTCCTCTTAGTAATACTTGACTTTTTATTTTTTCTGGACAGCTGATCAAAAATCATGGACACACAATATTTTTAGGGACACATTGGAAAACCGCAATAAGTGATTATCAGTGATCTCTGACAACAGCCCAGAATTCTGATGCTGCAGTAACTGGAAACTGTAAAATGATGAGAATTACAAACAGAATAATCTGTTCAAATTTATTCAGCCTTAAAAAAAACACGGATGCCTGAAATGGTTTTATGGACAGTGCGAAAAAGTGCCATATTTTAATGGACTGTTCTGGATTTTCTGGACAGTTGACCATCCTACTTCCTGATTCCACACCACGAAGACCTGACTTCTCTCGCATCTGCACTCCGAAAACGCAGTCAAAACATCACTAAATCGCAAAGTGAAGTCATCAAGCAATGTATCTTCAGGACCTCAGAAGGGCGTCTGCTCTCTACTACCATCAGATGGTGAGATAGGAGCACTGCACATATACTGTAGAAGACGTCCTGCTCTTGGCTGCCATCATATGGTAAGAGTAGAGCATAGCAAATATTAAAGAAGTCCTGCACTCTGCTGCCATCATGTGGTCAGATAAGAGCACAGCACACGTTATACAATGCTGTATGATCAGGGTCATCTGCAGAAGTAAAAGGGGTAAAAAAAAAAAAAGTTTCAGCTGCAGATGAAGGAAGGGAGACACACCATAACTAGTGGGTAGGCGGAGCCCCAGATAGGATCAATACCTCAGATTAGAAAGCGTGTTGACCGGCCCCTCCAGCTCAGGCTCCTCCTACTCAGCTCTTCAGTCTAAAATTTGAGGTCTCAGAGGACGGTCGCTGCTGGAAGCAGCTCCTCAGAAGATTTTATTATTTTTTATCGGACAAGAGACTTGGATCACCAGAAGTGGTCTAGAGTCTCAGGAGTCTCAGCGCTGCTGGACCCCACCTCTCCCTTGGCGGATCTGTATTACCTAATGGTGGTCCATGCAGAACCCTGCCGGCCCGGGGGGATGAGGATGGCTTCCCTGGCAGGGGCGCAAACCGCGCACAGGGGTCACTGCGTCCCCCGCCCTGGTGGGAAGCATGGGCATAGCGCCAGAAACCCCTGGGGGTCCCTGTGGCGCTCGGCTGGTGAGTACCTCACATTTTTACCTCACATTTTTATTAAAGTGTGTGTGAGTGCTTTCAGCGGCTGTTGCGGCAGCCGCTGTTACTTGTGAAATACATGTTTGGTGACTGTATTCTGTCCGCAGGCAGACGCCTGCAGGACAGGGGGGAACAGAGAGCGAAGGAGTTCGCGCTCTTTTTTTGAGCCGGCGGGGGGCGTGGCTTCACGCTCCCGGGCTTTTCTGTCACAGAAGCGCGCGATTAGGCGCTTCTCTTCAGATTCCTCTCAGCGCGGCGGCCATTACAAAAAGGCTCCACGGGATCCTTCCTGCTCCCCCTAACCCGTATCACATTTACATCACCGCGACCAGCTGGGTGAGTGATAACGCTCTCACCCCCACAGCGCAGAACCTATCTGTAGAGAAAATACAGATAGCGTTATCTTGCAGCTGCGGTCTTATATAGAGACCTTATTTTGCCATGGGACTCGCACACCCCTTCTATTAATAAGGGAGTAGTGGGGAGTCGGCGATATTAACCCCTTTTAAAGGGTTAACCTTTTCAGCAGCCGCACAGGTTCTATCCCAGTTTGGGGTCAGAACTTGTAAGAGTTAATTATAATTATATTGCTGAATATTCAGCTGATACAGCTGGGGTAGCTCTCTCACTAAGGGCTTTAACCCTTCAGCGTGCTTGCTGCGTCGCTTGAGAAGCCACACTTTTTTTCATAGTTGCTGACAGGCTTTGACCTGCCTTATACTGTGTGAGGGCATGTCGGAACAGGGTCCAGAAGGTGTGGACCGTGTGCCAAATCTGCTTCAGAATCAGTCATGCGAGTCTGATACGCAGGCCTCGACGTCAAGCGCAGCAATTGGAGGTCACAGCGATGCCAAATTGGATGCCATCGCTCGCTCTATTGATGGCCTTTCTGACCTTTTAGGTCATTGGGTGTCAGCTAGATCCTCTCATGGAAGGAAGCGATACAGGCCGGTTTCATCATTTCCACGTAGCGAATCAGACCTCTCTGATATGGAATGCGGTCACGGTTCCCCTTCAAATTCAGATGGGGAGTTATCCGGTTCAGATAAGGATCGGCAGGGACATTCTGTCTCTTTAGACCGAACAGAGGCTTTTATTGAAGCCATGAGGGAGGCGTTACAGTTGCCGGAGGAGGTAACTACACGTCCTGGTAAGTCACCTCGGATGTACCAAGAGTACCGTAAGTCACGAGCGACATTGCCAGCTCTGGATGAGCTTAATGAAGTAGTGGAGAAGGAACGCCTGTGTCCAGATAAACGTTTTCAAGGAACACGTTTTTTTGACGCACTATATCCGTGTTCTACGGAGTTGACGGATAATTGGATTTCTTCTCCTGAAGTGGATGTTCCTTTATCCCAGCTTAGTAAATCCTCATTGCTCCCTGTTAAAGGGAAGGCAAGTCTGCAGGAACCGTTAGACAGAAAAACGGAGATGGCAGCGAAATCCAACTACGAGGCCTCGGGTCATGGATTCAAAGCGGTGCTAGGATCCATGTGTGCTTGTAGGGCTTCCCTGTGCTGGTTGGACCGTATACGAACGGCGTTGCAAAATGGATCTCCGTTATCCGAGATAGATGGACTTCTCGGTTTATTGGAGACTGCAGTTTCTTATAGCTATGATGCAGGTCTGGATACTGCATCTCTGTTGTCCAGGGCGCAAGCTTCGGCAGTCACAGTCAGAAGAGCACTGTGGCTTAGACAGTGGACTGGGGACGCAGTGTCAAAACAAGGTTTGCTGTCTCTAGCCTGCAAGGGTAGTCAGCTTTTTGGATCTGATCTCTCAGAGCTGATTGCCAAGGCAAAGACGAAAGAAGCAGCCTTACCACAGCGAAGGGCTACGGCTTCTGCGCCTGGCAGGACTGGTGCCGGTGGTGGCCGGCGATCCTTTCGTTCCAAGGGACGATTCGGTCAGTCCTCTTGGGGATCGGGTCGTCCCTCTTTTTCGGGAAAAAAGTTCACTCAGAAATCCCGTACTCCCTGGAAATCAAGTTTCCATCAAGACAAGGACAAGAAGCCCGCCAAGGCGGACTGACGCCAGGTTTCCATTCGAGGGCTCTCGAGTGGGGGGTCGCCTGCTCCAATTCAAAGTGACTTGGGTTTCCCGCGTTCCGGACACCTGGGTAACGCGGGTAGTGTCGGCAGGCTATTTCATAGAGTTTTCGTCTCGACCTCCGGACAGGTTTTGCCAGTCTCGCACACCGTCAGAGCCCGAGTTAATTACCGCTCTGCTGCGAGAGGTCGACTCCCTTCTGCAGAAGGGTGTGGTAATACCGGTACCGCCGGAGGACCGAGGAAGAGGATTTTATTCCAATCTTTTTGTGGTTCCCAAAAAGGAGGACAAATTTCGTCCTATTTTGGATCTCAAAAGATTGAATCGGCATGTCCACACCCAAAAATTCCGCATGGAGTCACTTCGCTCCGTGGTGGCGGCCCTGTCGCAGAACGATTTTTTGGTGTCAATCGACATTCGCGACGCTTATTTGCATGTTCCCGTCGGAAGGACTCATCAGCGCTTCCTTCGTTTTGCCATAGGTCAGGACCATTACCAGTTTGTGGCTCTGCCATTCGGCTTGGCCTCGGCGCCCAGAGTTTTTACAAAAATTCTGGCGCCTCTCATGGCAATTCTTCGAAGACAGGGGGTTGCGATTTTTCCCTACCTGGACGATCTTTTGATTGTGGCATCCTCAAAGGAGGAGGCGGTGACGGCTCGCAACCTATCCCTTCAGCTCCTGGAGGATTTCGGGTGGCTGGTCAATTGGGAGAAGTCGTCTCTGGAGCCGTCTCAGTCAATCCTGTTTTTAGGGATGCATTTCGACACGGTACGGGCAGTGGTGTCCCTACCCCCAGACAAGCGGACATGTCTACTGCGACATGTACAGACTATGAAGTCTTCGACAGCAATGTCCCTTCGGAAGTGTATGCGCCTCCTGGGTTTGATTGTGGCGTCCATGGAGGCACTTCCGTTTGCCCAGTTTCATTCCAGGGCCCTCCAGAGGCTCATTCTGAGTCGTTGGGATCGATCGCAGGCTTCGCTGGATTGCAGCGTCATCATCTCTCACAGGGTATGGGAATCCCTAGAATGGTGGTTACGTCCAGAAGCTTTTATCCCTGGGGAAATCTTTCCTCCCTCCGAAGTGGTCGGTCATAACCACCGATGCCAGCCTGACGGGCTGGGGGGGTGTCTGGGACGACCTTTGGATCCAGGGAGTATGGTCATCGGAAGAGTCTATTCTACCGATCAATATCTTGGAATTGAGGGCAATTTTTCTTTGCCTCCAACACTGGACGGTCCCTTTGAGCGGTCTGCCAGTACGAGTGCAGACAGACAACGCGACGGCGGTCGCGTATATCAATCACCAAGGCGGGACGAGGAGTTCCAGGCTCATGATGGAGGTGTCTCGGATCCTGCTATGGGCCGAGACCAGGGTTCCAGCCATCTCTGCGATCCACATTCCAGGAGTCCAGAATACCACGGCGGACTTCCTCAGTCGCGAGAAGATGGATCCTGGAGAATGGAGTCTCCATCCGGAAATGTTTGCACTACTGTGCTCCCGTTGGGGAACCCCCTAAGTGGATTTGATGGCATCCAGGTTCAATGCCAAACTACCAACCTTCATATCCAGGTACAAGGACCCGAAGGCTGTGGCGGTGGATGCTCTGGTAGCTCCGTGGGACCATTTCGAACTGGTCTATGTGTTTCCGCCAATTTCCTTACTTCCTCTGGTGCTGCGTCGGATCAGACTGGAGAGAATTCCGGCTATGCTGATAGCCCCGGATTGGCCAAGGAGGACGTGGTTCTCGACACTGGTGTCGCTCTTGGCGGCTCCGCCATTTCCACTTCCTCTTCGCCCGGACCTGTTATCCCAGGGGCCCGTTCGTCATCCGGACTTGAAGTCTCTACGTTTGACGGCGTGGCTCTTGAGACCGAAATATTGACCCGTAGAGATTTCTCAGCTGCAGTCATTGCCACTCTGCGAGCTGCTAGAGGTCCGGCCACTACTAAGATTTATCACAGAACTTGGGAAGCCTTCTTTTCATGGTGTTCGGGTTCCTCAAGGAATCCGAGGATTTTTTCCATTCCCAATCTGTTGGCTTTTCTACAGTACGGGTTGGACAAAGGTTTAGCAGTTAGCACTCTGAAGGGTCAGGTTTCTGCTTTGTCCGCGCTTTTTCGGAAGGCTATCGCCTCGCGTAGGGACGTGCGTTCTTTTTTTCAAGGAGTAACCCTTCAGTTTCCACCGCGGAAGGCACCTGTGTCTCCTTGGAGACTCAACCTTGTCTTGGAGGCTCTTCAGCATGTGCCCTTTGAGCCTATGGGTTCTACTAGCCTTTCGTTACTTTCTTGGAAGGTTGCATTCTTAGTGGCGGTAACCTCTTTAAGAAGGGTTTCTGAGTTGGCAGCTCTTTCTTGCTCGCCGCCTTTCCTGGAGTTTTACCCGGATCGAGTAGTGCTTCGCACACGGGGCGACTTTCTACCTAAGGTGGTGTCGCAGTTTCATGTTAACCAGGATATTGTGTTGCCCTCACTTTGTCCGGGCCCGAGGAATGCAAAGGAACAAGATTTGCACAAATTGGATTTAGTGCGGGCCTTGAAGTTCTATCTGTCTGTTACTCAAGGTTTTAGAAAGTCAGATTCTCTGTTTGTGATTCCAGCAGGTCGTAGACGTGGTCAACGAGCTTCCAAGGACTCTATAGCTCGTTGGATTCGGTCAGCCATTTTGGAGGCTTACCGTCTTAAAGGCGAACCTTGCCCGATTAAGGTTCGAGCTCACTCCACGAGGGCTGTGGCTTCATCGTGGGCCTTTCATCAAGGGGCTTCGGCAGCTCAGCTCTGCCGAGCGGCGACCTGGCGTTCCGTCCACACATTTACAAAGTTTTATAAGGTGGACATCAGTGCTTCCGCTGATGCGGCCTTAGGACGTAGGGTCCTGCAGGCAGCGGTAATCTAAGTTTTAAGTTAACTTGTATTTGGCGCCTGTTGCGCATTTATCTAGGTTGTTGGGTTTCTGCCTCTTTTGGTTTTTTTCCCACCCTAATTTTTGGACTGCTTTGGGACATCCCACTAGTTATGGTGTGTCTCCCTTCCTTCATCTGCAGCTGAAAGACGGATTTTGGTAAGAACTTACCTGTAAAATCCTTTTCAGCGAAGAAGGAAGGGAGATACACATCCCTCCCATGGCAGAAGTGTGTTGTTATATTTACAGAAGCAGCGTGGCCCTTCTCTGATAGCGATTTTCTGAGCTGAGGTCGACGCGCTACGGCTCTGTTCCAGCATTGCCAGCTTATCGCAGTAGTCAGGTTCAGTGAGTAGTACCTGGGACTGTGTGGTTTTTCTTTGCCAAATGCATGAATAACCTGTACTTTTGTATTTTTCTCTGAAGTCCTTCAGAAGGGGTTATGTTGCTTCGCTGGTGATATTGTTCTTCCTTAAGCTTTGGTACGACTGAAGAGCTGAGTAGGAGGAGCCCGAGCTGGAGGGGCCGGTCAACACTCTTTCTAATCTGAGGTATTGATCCTATCTGGGGCTCCGCCTACCCACTAGTTATGGTGTGTCTCCCTTCCTTCTTCGCTGAAAAGGATTTTACAGGTAAGTTCTTACCAAAATCCGTCTTTTTGTTCCATGTCGCCAGTTGAAAAAAGATTGTTCTCAGTAGGAGAAACAAAATAATAACCTTGTAGTTATGAGACCTTTTAATGGCAATTGGATAAAATAAGTGACGTCAGAGCTTCAGACTATCTCTTCACTGGGCGTCAGGTACAACTAAGTATCTGAAGAAACCTAAGTATATACACAAGAAGAGCAGAGAATAAATAAATAAATAAACTGAGCTCCGATAAGTGGAGTGAAAGTATTATTGTCCCAATATCTATGTAAGATCAGAGACCTGATGCCCTCCCTGTGCAGAAGTAATCACCGCCCAGATACTGTACATGATGGGCGTCACTGTGCAGAAGTAATCAAGCCCAGATACTGTACATGATGGGCGTCGCTGTGCAGAAGTAATCAAGCCCAGGTATTGTACAGGACAGAGGTCACTGCACAGTAGTAATAACAGCCCCAGGTACTGTATATGATGGGGGTCACTGTGCAGAATTAATCACTCCCCAAGTACTGTAGATGATGGTCACTGTATAGAAGTATTCACCCCCAGTTACTGTACATGATGGGGCTCACTGTGCAGATGTAATCACCCACAGGTACTATACATGATGGGAGTCTCTGCAGAAGTAATCACCCCCAGGTACTATACATGATGGGAGTAACTGTGCAGAAGTAATTACCTCCCAGGTACTGTACATGATAGAAGTCACTGTACAGAAGTGATCACCCCCCCAGGTACTGTAGTCTATAGTTGGTGGGGGTCACAGTAAAGCGTAATCACCCCCCCAGTTACTGTACATGATGAGGGGCAGGGCCATCATCAGGGCATTACTGCCCTGACTGGCGTATGGGGCCCGATCAGCAGAGGGGGCCTGCATCGGGCCCCGTCACTTTTTCCCATCGGACCCCACTGCCCCAGCGGCAGGATTCTGCTGATCAAGTAACTGAGCCTGTGTCCGAGATGCAGGTTCAGTTACTCTATTGCCGTGCAGGCCCGCACGGCTATAGTTAAAGCCGCCAGCCAATCGGAGGCTGGCAGCTGACGTCAGCACGCACGTCACCGGCATCTGACATCATTGTCATTCACCGGCGAGTGTGCGCTTTCACCCTGGATGAAAGATCGCTCACCGCAGGAGCACAGCAAGGTAAGGAGAAAGGTTTTTTTTTTATTAATTTTATTGAAAGCGGCAAGCCGGCAGGGTAGAGACATGGGGGCAGGATTCGAGTCACAGGGGGCAGGATTGGAGGCACAGGGTTGGAGACACAGGGGAAGGATGGAAGACACGTGGGCAGAATGGAGACAGGGGGCAGGATTGGAGACACAGAGGGCAGGATAGGAGGCACAGGGTTGGAGACACAGGGGGCAGGTTTGGAGTCACAGGGGGCAGGATTGGAGGCACAGGGTTGGAAACACGGGGAAGGATGGAAGACACGTGGGCAGAATGGAAATGGGGCAGGATTGGAGACACAGGGCAGGATAGGAGGCACAGGGTTGGAGACACAGGGGGCAGGATTCGAGTCACAGGGGGCAGGATTGGAGGCACAGGGTTGGAGACACGGGGAAGGATGGAAGACACGTGGGCAGAATGGAGACAGGGGGCAAGATAGGAGGCACAGGGCTGGAGACACAGAGGGCAGGATAGGAGGCACAGGGGGCAGGATTGGAGGCACAGGGTTGGAGACACAGGGGGATGGATGGAAGACACGTGGGCAGAATGGAGACAGGGGGCAGGATTGGAGACACAGAGGGCAGGATAGGAGGCACAGGGTTGGAGACAGGGGCAGGATTGGAGTCACAGGGGGCAGGATTGGAGGAACAGGGTTGGAAACACGGGGAAGGATGGAAGACACGTGGGCAGAATGGAGACGGGGCAGGATTGGAGACACAGGGCAGAATAGGAGGCACAGGGTTGGAGACACAGGGGGCAGGATTGGAGTCACAGGGGGCAGGATTGGAGGCACAGGGTTGGAGACATGGGAAAGGATGGAAGACACGTGGGCAGAATGGAGACGGGGCAGGATTGGAGACACAGAGGGCAGGATAGGAGGCACAGGGCTGGAGACACAGGGGGCAGGATTGGAGATACAGGGGCAGGATTGGAGACACAGGGGGCAGAATTGGAGACACAGAGGGCAGGATGGAGCCATGGTGCGGGATCATGGGGCAGGATGGAGACAGATGGGGCAGGATAGAGACAGATGGTGCAGGATCATGGGCAGGATGGAGACAGATGGTGCAGGATCATGGGGCAGGATGGAGACAGATGGTGCAGGATCATGGGGCAGGATGGAGACAGATGGTGCAGGATCATGGGGCAGGATAGAGACAGATGGTGCAGGATCATGGGGCAGGATGGAGACAGATGGTGCAGGATCATGGGGCAGGATGGAGACAGATGGTGCAGGATCATGGGGCAGGATAGAGACAGATGGTGCAGGATCATGGGGCAGGATGGAGACAGATGGTGCAGGATCATAGGGCAGGATGGAGACAGATGGTGCAGGATCATGGGGCAGGATGGAGACACATGGTGCAGGATCATGGGGCAGGATGGAGACAGATGGTGCAGGATCATGGGGCAGGATGTAGACAGGTGGTGCAGGATCACAGGGCAGGATGGAGACAGGTGGTGCAGGATCATGGGCAGGATGGAGACAGATGGTGCAGGATCATGGGGCAGGATAGAGACAGATGGTGCAGGATCATGGGGCAGGATGGAGACAGATGGTGCAGAATCATGGGGCAGGATGGAGACACATGGTGCAGGATCATGGGGCAGGATGGAGACAGATGGTGCAGGATCATGGGGCAGGATGGAGACAGATGGTGCAGGATCATGGGGCAGGATGTAGACAGGTGGTGCAGGATCACAGGGCAGGATGGAGACAGGTGGTGCAGGATCATGGGGCAGTATGGAGACAGATGGTGCAGGATCATGGGGCAGGATAGAGACAGATGGTGCAGGATCATGGGGCAGGATGGAGACAGATGGTGCAGAATCATGGGGCAGGATGGAGACACATGGTGCAGGATCATGGGGCAGGATGGAGACAGATGGTGCAGGATCATGGGGAAGGATGGAGACAGGTGGTGCAGGATCATAGGGCAGGATGGAGACAGGTGGTGCAGGATCATGGGGCAGGATGTAGACAGATGGTGCAGGATCATGGGGCAGGATGGAGACAGAAGGGGCAGGATGGAGACAGATGGTGCAGGATCATGGGGCAGGATAGAGACAGATGGTGCAGATCATAGGGCAGGATGGAGACAGATGGTGCAGGATCATGGGGCAGGATGGAGACAGATGGTGCAGGATCATGGGGCAGGATGGAGACAGATGGTGCAGGATCATGGGGCAGGATAGAGACAGATGGTGCAGGATCATGGGGCAGGATGGAGACAGATGGTGCAGGATCATAGGGCAGGATGGAGACAGATGGTGCAGGATCATGGGGCAGGATGGAGACACATGGTGCAGGATCATGGGGCAGGATGGAGACAGATGGTGCAGGATCATGGGGCAGGATGTAGACAGGTGGTGCAGGATCACAGGGCAGGATGGAGACAGGTGGTGCAGGATCATGGGGCAGGATAGAGACAGATGGTGCAGGATCATGGGGCAGGATAGAGACAGATGGTGCAGGATCATGGGGCAGGATGGAGACAGATGGTGCAGAATCATGGGGCAGGATGGAGACACATGGTGCAGGATCATGGGGCAGGATGGAGACAGATGGTGCAGGATCATGGGGCAGGATGGAGACAGGTGGTGCAGGATCATAGGGCAGGATGGAGACAGGTGGTGCAGGATCATGGGGCAGGATGTAGACAGATGGTGCAGGATCATGGGGCAGGATGGAGACAGAAGGGGCAGGATGGAGACAGATGGTGCAGGATCATGGGGCAGGATGGAGACAGATTGTACAGGACCATGGGACAGATGGGGCAGGATGAGGAATCATATGGGGCTAGGATGGGAGAACATATGGCTGGAGCCAGGAATGAGACACACAGGGGCCAGGATGGGGGATATTATTACCATAGGGGCTAATTAAGGGATATTATTACTGCAGTGATGTATTTATTTTATTTTTAGAGGATACTGTTTTAAATGGGGGGGAGGTCCTGTTACTGTGCAGAGTGACACTATGTTGCCTTTTTTCTTCATGTGGTGTAGTGTAGAAGTTGGGGAAAAAATAAGTAATGTGTTATGCAAGCGGTGCTCTAAATAACTGTGTTATTTTCCTGCAGAGATGAGCCCTGGCTGGATGAAGATGAAAGACTTCACCTAGAGACGTCACTAGTGAGTCAGTGTGTTACCTATACACTGACACTATACACTGTATACTATATACAGCGGTCCTGTGTATAATGTCACCAGTGATCACTGTATTACCTGTACACAGACACTGCATACTAAGTACAGATCTCCTGTGTATAATGGCACTTATGGTGATATTAGTGTTGTGTTTTTTTTATTAATGATCAGTATTGTAGTATTCAGTCACTATGTGGTGGTAATATGTTGTCCGGCCATGGTGTGGCAGTATTTGTTCCTTATATGTACTATTATTTGGTCACTATGTGGTGGTAATATGTGGTCTGGTCATGGTCTGGCGGTATTTGTTCCTTGTATGTGCTATTATTTGGTCACTATGTGGTGGTAATATGTGGTCTGGTCATGGTCTGGCGGTATTGTTCCTTGTATGTGCTATTATTTGGTCACTATGTAGTGGTAATATGTGGTCTGGACATGGTACGGTGGCATTTGTCCCTTGTATGTGATATTATTCGGTCACTGTGATGGTAATATGTGGTCTGGACATGCTGTGGCGGTATTTGTTCCTTGTATGTGATATTATTCGGTCACTGTGGTGGTAGTATGTAGTCTGGACATGGTGTGGCGGTATTTGTTCCTTGTATGTGATATTATTCGGTCACTGTGGTGGTAATATGTGGTCTGGTCATGGTGTGGCGGTATTTGTTCCTTGTATGTGATATTATACGGTCACTGTGATGGTAATATGTGGTCTGGACATGGTGTGGCGGTATTTGTTCCTTGTATGTGATATTATTCGGTCACTGTGGTGGTAGTATGTGGTCTGGACATGGTGTGGCAGTATTTGTTCCTTGTATGTGATATTATTCGGTCACTGTGGTGGTAATATGTGGTCTGGTCATGATGTGGCGGTATTTGTTCCTTGTATGTGATATTATACGGTCACTGTGGTGGTAATATGTGGTCTGGTCATGATGTGGCGGTATTTGTTCCTTGTATGTGATATTATTCGGTCACTGTGGTGGTAATATGTGGTCTGGTCATGGTCTGGCGGTATTTGTTCCTTGTATGTGCTATTATTTGGTCACTATGTGGTGGTAATATGTGGTCTGGACATGGTACGGTGGCATTTGTCCCTTGTATGTGATATTATTCGGTCACTGTGATGGTAATATGTGGTCTGGACATGGTGTGGCGGTATTTGTTCCTTGTATGTGATATTATTCGGTCACTGTGGTGGTAGTATGTGGTCTGGACATGGTGTGGCAGTATTTGTTCCTTGTATGTGATATTATTCGGTCACTGTGGTGGTAATATGTGGTCTGGTCATGGTGTGGCGGTATTTGTTCCTTGTATGTGATATTATACGGTCACTGTGATGGTAATATGTGGTCTGGACATGGTGTGGCGGTATTTGTTCCTTGTATGTGATATTATTCGGTCACTGTGGTGGTAGTATGTGGTCTGGACATGGTGTGGCGGTATTTGTTCCTTGTATGTGATATTATTCGGTCACTGTGGTGGTAATATGTGGTCTGGTCATGATGTGGCGGTATTTGTTCCTTGTATGTGATATTATACGGTCACTGTGGTGGTAATATGTGGTCTGGACATGGTACGGTGGCATTTGTCCCTTGTATGTGATATTATTCAGTCACTGTGATGGTAATATGTGGTCTGGATATGGTGTGGTGGTATTTTTTCCTTGTATGTGGTATTATAGGTCACTATGTGGTGGTAATATGGTGTCTGGTCATGATGCGGTGGTATTTGTCCCCTGTGATATTATTGGTCATTTTAAAAATTTAAAAATAAATAAAAATATACCTAAATTGTATTGGATATTTTAACAAATGTTTAATAGGATAGAGCAGAGTAGGGCCTGGCGAAAAGAGTCTACCTTGTCGTGGTGCCGGCTTAAAAAATCTTTTGGCCAAAACAAAAGCTGCTGGCTATATGTGTGATCTGGTGATGGGAACTGTTAATGTGTGATTGGTGAGAAGTGGAGTTTTTCCAAGAGAACGTGGTGGGACTGTGGACAGTTCGAGGGGTGGAGGCGGGGCTGGGGTGGAGCCTGGGCGGAGTCTCAAAGGGGCCGAAAATTTTGCCAGTATGGGGCCCTGAAATTCCTAGTGACAGCCCTGATGGGGGGTCACTGTGCAACAGTAATCACCCCCTTGTACTGTACATGTCAGGGGTCACTGTTCCATAGTAATAACACCCCCAGGTACTGTAAATGATGGGGGTCACTGTACAGAAGTATTCACCCTCAAGTACTGTACATGGTGGGGGTTATTGTACAGAAGTAATAACCCCCAGGTACTGTACAAGATGGGGGTCACTGTACAGTAGTAATAACACCCCAGGTACTGTATATGATGGGGATCACTGTGCAGAAGTAATCATCTCCCAGGTACTGTATATGATGGGGATCACTGTTGAGAAGTAATCGTCCCCCTTGTACTGTACATGATGGGGGTTACTGTACAGTAGTAATAACACCCCCAGGTACTGTATATGATGGGGGTCATTGTTGTGAGAACAGGATTTATCTATCTTGACTCATTTTGGTTTTTCTATGTGCATCTCCTCTTTTGACAAAATGTAGTCTGAGCCAACATGTGTATTTTTAGATAATGGAGATTCTGATTTGGCTTTTATCCTAAGTCATATTACAAGACTCGTTAAAGGGTTGATTATGACTTGTAGGATCGCTACTTCCAATAGGTGGCGCTATAGAGTACAAGTCCTCTTTGTTTGAAGAGGCAATTTGCATATTTTTAGATAAGTAGTTTCAGGAATTTCTTTGTCTGACTCAGAGATAACACATAGCAAAGTGAAAGAAAGAAGAAAGAGAGCCACACCTAAACTCTTCAGTGGGGTGTAGACAGTATTAACTTTAGCCAATGAGATCTATGTATGCTAATGCCAGCACATTTAGAGATAAGCTGAGCCAATTATATTGCTACAATATACATGTGCTTCTCACAAAATTAGAATATCATCAAAAAGTTAATTTATTTCAGTTCTTCAATACAAAAGTGAAACTCGTATATTATATAGAGTCATTACAAACAGTGATCTACTTCACGTGTTTATTTCTGTTAATATTGTTGATTATGGCATCGGTGATCCATCTATTACCTGTATAATACTAGAGAATACTTAAGGTACTGCCACACTAAACAATCCAGCTAGCGATCACGATAACGACGCATACTAATGCGATCGCTAGCGGGATTGTTTCTATATCGCTAAGTGCGGCCACATTTAGCGATATAGTTAACGACGCTATCGCCGTTAGCGATCTTCTTAACGACTTTAGCGGTACAAAAGTACCCTAAATCGCTAAGAAAAGGTGCCACACTAGCGATATATACTTACCTGCGGGGCGCCGACGATCTAAATAGGGTCCGGAACGATGTCAGCGACGAGCGAGATCACAGCAGGGGCCTCGTCGCTGACAGATGCCGCACACAACAACATCGCTAACGGGATCGCTAAATAGTGACGTTTTTTAGCGATCCCGTTAGCGATGTTGTTTAGTGTGGCATACCCTTTAGAAGAGAAAAGCGCGAATAGGGTCTTATCCGATAGATAAGGGATAATGTACAATCAAATTGTACTCACCTAGTAGAAGATTAAATTGGCGCATAGAAACTTGTTAGAGTTGACAGCTGCTGCAGCTCCACTGGTCAGCCAGTGGCCAAGTTATAATATTAGAAACTGGAGAAATTCGTGGAGTAAACCTGCGCTGCTGTATAAAATCCGATCAACACAATTTAGGGATGAAATTATGATTTATTCACTCAACGCGTTTCGAAGTCTCTCAGACTTCTTCTTCAGGAGATGCCATAGTTGTACAGACATACTATTTAAATAGATAAAGCATTCAAATCTGGTGCCAATACAAGGAGAATCACATGTCAAACAGTGTCAAAGTTCAAAAATCAGACATATGGTATAGCACATGACAGTTCATAAATTACGTTTCACAATAATAAGAGAAATCAATACGATCTAATTGTGATTGAATATTCTTATTTCTAGGTACATTATGATCTAATAAAGAAGTCTGAGAGACTTCGAAACGCGTTGAGTGAATAAATCATCATCTATATCCCTAAATTGTGTTGATCGGATTTTATACAGCAGCGCAGATGTACTCCACGAATTTCTCCAGTTTCTAATATTACCTGTATAATGACACTACATACAGAGCTCCTGTGTATATTGTCACTGGTGATCACTGTATTACCTGTACACTGACACTATATGCAGAACTCCTGTGCATAATGTCACTGGTGATTCCTGTATTACCTGTACACTATATACAGGACTGTCATGGGTGCATCGCCACGAAGATTGTCGCGATTGCACATTCTGACTTCTCGCAGCTGAGTTGCTGTTTCTTTGTGTTTGGTAATGAGGGAGTTAATTTTACCTAGCTCTTTGCTAAGACTAGGTCCAGCCTCGCCCGGCTGCTTTTGATTATGTTCTAATTAGCTTCCTTTATATAGCTGCAAGTCTGCTGGTTAGATGCCGGTGAAAGCATTCATACAGACTGCAGATAGGATCTGTTCTGAGAAGACTTAAGCTAAGAGCTCTTTTGTTGTTTCTCCTCACCTTGCTTATAGTTTATCTCCTAGACCTTTGGTGTTCCCTCTGTGTTTTAATGTTGTATGCAAGACAGTATTTACTTTATCCCCTGTCTGTCTCGTTTGTCTATACTGTTTGTTAACCTTTACCTGTCCATTCCCTATGGTGGTAATCAGGGTCCTTCTAAGGACTAGATTACAGTGGTCAGGGATTTATAGGAGACAGGGTTTACGCTGGTGGCCTGGACCTCTGTACCATTATCAGTACCTCCAGGTAGAGGGACTAGTCAGGACCCCAGTTTAGGGTCAGCATAGACCCCGGTCCACCTCTAGCCAGAGACAGCGTGAAAAGGATTCAGTATTGACCCACAGGATATTATGTCAGGTAATACTATGCTATATATACATGTTAATGTTACCTATTTATATGTTATATAGAATGTTGTCCCACTTGATAGATTATTGACATTATATATTTATACATCTGCTAGACAGCGTGACATTTTCACCGGCCCAAACTATAGATTCTCCCCAGCTACCATGGATCCAGTAGCCCAGCTTGCCCTGCAGTTGCAGAAATTGTCCATGGAGTTTATGGACATTAAGTCCAAGGTTTTGTCCCCCCCGGAGCAAACCAGATCTGAACCTAAGGTTGCTCTCCCGGACAGGTTCACTGGTGGGCGGGACAAATTTTTTACCTTCCGGGAGGCATGTAAATTGTACTTTCGGCTACGGCCTCGGTCATCGGGGAGTGAGGAGCAGAGGGTGGGAATTGTCATCTCGCTCTTACAAGGGGACCCTCAATCCTGGGTGTTCTCTCTTCCTCCGGCCTCCCCGTCCCTCCAGTCAGTAGATCGATTTTTTGCTGCCCTGGGGCTGGTGTATGATGACCCGGATCGGGTCTCCCTTGCTGAAACGAAGTTACGTAGGATACAGCAGGGAGATCGTCTGGCGGAGGAATTTTCTTCTGAGTTCCGTAGATGGGCCACAGATACTCAGTGGAATGACCCAGCTCTTAGGAGCCAGTTTTGTTAAGGGTTATCTGACAAATTAAAAGATGTTTTGGCTCAGTATGATTCTCCTCCGTCACTGGAGGCTGCTATGGCCCTTGCTATTCGTATTGATAGACGGCTTCGGGGGAGGTGCGAGGTAACTCCGCCCCCTGTTATTACTCCACCCACTACTAAAGTCCCTTATATGGAGGTTCCCCTGGTCTGTTCTGAGGAACCTATGCAGTTGGGTGGGACATAATTTTGTAGGAGGGAATCGGCGGTGCGCCGCAAGACAAGAAGGTGTTTCTTCTGCGGGAGAGAGGGACATTTTGTTGGGGGGTGTCCCTCCCGTGCCTCATGGAGCAAAAAAGTCACCGAAAAACTGTTAATCCCAGGTTGTGTGGTGGACGACAACCTGGGAGTAGGTATTTCGTCCCCAGGTCTGTCTCAATTTCTCGTGCCTGCGGAGGTGGTGGTTGGTGCGAGAGTTGAGAGGATTTCTGTTCTTCTTGATAGTGGGTCTGGGGCTAATATGGTGGACGCTCGGTTTGCCCAGGTGCAAGGTATGCAACTGAGTGTATTGGCCAAACCGATCCCTATACTTTCTATTGACGCCAGACCTCTCGGTCAAGGTAGCTTTGTACAAGCTGTTCATAACATAGACCTTCGAGTAGGGGCAATACATAAAGAACAGTTGTCTTGTTATGTGTTGGAGGGTCTTCCTACTCCTATTGTGTTGGGACTTCCCTGGTTGGCTAAACATAACCCAGTGATTGATTGGCAATCCAGAAAGATAAGCCAGTGGGGTGAATTTTGCAAGAATAACTGCATGAACACGGTCATCGGTGCGGTCGTGCCTAGGACTTTGCCTCCTTTTCTGGAGGACTTTGAGGAGGTGTTGGAGGCTCAGGGGGACGCCCCTGTAGGACCTCCAGGGAAACTGTTTGTTCCTAATCAGTTAAGACAAAAAGTTATCGAGGCACATCATAGTTCTGCTTTAGCAGGACATCCAGGGAGTAAAGCAACTGTGGATCTCCTTTCTCGCCGGTTTTGGTGGCCTAACTTAAATAAAGAGGTAATAACTTTTGTCGCGTCCTGTGGAGTTTGTGCTCGCTCTAAGACCCCACATACCCGTCCATCTGGGGTTCCTGAGGAGGAACGATTCTCGTCGTCACTTGCTTCAGTTTGGAGAGGAGTGCTGAATGGTCTGAGTGCTATGGGGAACTGTTTCAAGCGGAGGTCTGATAGTAGGAGAGTGTCTGGTCCGGACCTAGGTGTGAACGATCTGGTGTGGTTGTCTACCAAGAATATAAAACGCAAAGTTCCCTCCTGGAAACTGGGTCCCAGGTTCATCGGTCCATACAGGATCAGTTCTATAATTAATCCTGTGGCATTTCGTCTGGACCTCCCTCCTACGTTTAAAATCCATAATGTATTCCACAAATCGTTGCTTAAGAGGTACGTGGCGCCAGTTATACCGTCACTTCTACCTCCTCCTCCAGTGGTGGTCAATGGTAACTTAGAATTCAAGTGTTGAAGATCATTGACTCACGTCTGAATCGCCGGTCCCTTCAGTATTTGGTTCATTGGAAGGGATATGGTCCTGAGGAGAGGACGTGGGTCTCTGCGTCTGAGATTAACGCAGATCGATTGGTTCGGACCTTCCACACGACTTACCCGGACAGACCTGGCCCTGAGGGTCCGGAGGCCCCTCGTAGAAGGGGGGGGTACTGTCATGGGTGCATAGCCACGAAGATTGTCGCGATTGCACATTCTGACTTCTCGCAGCTGAGTTGCTGTTTCTTTGTGTTTGGTAATGAGGGAGTTAATTTTACCTAGCTCTTTGCTAAGACTAGGTCCAGCCTCGCCCGGCTGCTTTTGATTATGTTCTAATTAGCTTCCTTTATATAGCTGCCAGTCTGCTGGTTAGATGCCGGTGAAAGCATTCATACAGACTGCAGATAGGATCTGTTCTGAGAAGACTTAAGCTAAGAGCTCTTTTGTTGTTTCTCCTCTAGAGTTGAGCGATACTTTCCGATATCCAAAAGTATCGGAATCGGAATGGTATCGCCGATATCATTAAAATATCGGTGATACCCGATACCGATACAGGAAGTCCCATGTAAGTCTATGGGAACAAAATATCGTAACTAAAAAAACCCCATTCTTTCCTTGTAAACACTAAATATACACACATAGAATACATATATATATATATATATACATGTCATTGTGACATATATATATACATATATGTATAGTTTATACACTTCTACATAGTAAAATATCCTCTGATTCAATTGCCGGGTAAAGCCGGCTTCTGTGAAAAGACAGAAGCACCCGACATGAAATGACACTTGGTGTACATAGGGTTAACCATGTCTTTTCATGTCGTTTGCTATCTAATTTGCACAAACAATTAAATCAGTCTATGTGTGCAAAATTTCACACCTGTAGGGGTTAATTAAAGGTGTAAATTCGTTGTAAAAAAAACGGACTTTTTTGCTACGAATTTACACCTTTAATTAACCCCTACAGGTGTGAAATTTTGCACACATAGACTGATTTAATTGTTTGTGCAAATTAGATAGCAAAGGACATGAAAAGACATGGTTAACCCTATGTACACCAAGTGTCATTTCATGTCGGGTCACCCGACATGAAATGACACTTGGTGTACATAGGGTTAACCATGTCTTTTCATGTCCTTTGCTA
>JARQOD010000001.1:398203019-398229820 GCA_033576555.1 Oophaga sylvatica
AAACAAAAAGACCAACACAGTCCCCTTGGTAACCACAGAGATCCTTTTAAACCTACCAAACCCCAATGGTGGTCATTCTCTGAGAAACAGGAAGATCGGAAATGAAATCCATAGAGATATGGGTCCAGGTCTCTTGGGCACAGCAAGGGAAATCAACAAACCACTAAGAGCGAGAGAAAGCTTGGACGAGAGCAAGTCCCGCAGGACTGCACAAATTCCCTGACATCGCGAACAAGGTGGGGCCACCAAAAGGACCGACTAACCAAGTCCTGGTCCAAAAAAAATTCCGGGATGCCCAGCCAATGCGGAACAATGAATCTCAGACATCACACTCTTTTTCCATTGGTCCGGGACAAACAATTTTTCCAACAGGGCAGCGCTCCGGCCTATCCTCCTGACACCCCTCCAGAGCAAGTCTAAAATTTTGCCGAGATGGCGAAAAGAACTACACCCTCTTCAAAATAACAGAGGATCAGAAAACTCAGGAGAGTCCGCAAGGAAACTCCTCGAGAGGGCATCCGCCTTAACATTCTTAGTGCCGGGAAAAAAAAGGGAAAAACCACAAAATTAAAACGTGTGAAAAACAAGGCCCACCTGGCCTGTCTAGGATTGAGGTCGTTTGGGCAGATTCCAGATAGACCAGATTTTTATGGTCCGTAAGGCCCACCACCTGATGTTGGCTCCCTCCAGCCAATGTCTCCACTCTTCAAAAGCCCACTTCATGGCCAATAACTCCCGATTACCCACGTCATAATTACGTTCAGAGGAGAAAATTTCGAGAGAAAAGGGCCCACAAGGGTTACTTTTAAGAGGTCTTCTGGATCTTTTTTTGGGACAAAACGGCACCTGCCCCAATTTCAGGGGCATCAACCTCCACCTTAAATGGCAGAGAAAACATCAGGCTGCCGTAGAACAGGAGCAGAAGTGAACTCGCTTAAGTTCCGAAAGCAAGAGACTGCCTCAGGAGGCCAATTCACCACATTCAGAACCCTTTCGGGTCAAATCAGTTAATGGTTTAACAATAACCGAGAAATACCAATAAATTTACGATAAAAATTGGCAAACCCAAAAAACTCTGAAAAGGCCTTTAAATTTAAGTAGGTTGGACCCATCCAAAAGATGGCCTGAACCTTGACCGGGTCCATTTCAATAACAATGGGGACAAAATGAATCCCAGAAATGAGATCTTCTGTACGCCAAAAAGACACTTGATCCCTTCACATACAGAGCATTTCCCTCAAAAAACTGGAAACAGTTCCCAACATGTTTCACATGAGAGCCCATCATTAGAAAAAAAACAAGATATCATCCAAATAAACAATCAGAAAATTTGTCCACAAAAACCCTGAAAAGTCATTCATGAAGGACTGGAAGACGGAAGGCATTAGTGAGCCAAAGGGGATCACAGGTACTCAAAAAATCCCTTCAGGGGGGTTTAAAAGCCGTCTTTCCCTTCATCCCCGTGCTTAATGCGAATAAGGTTATACGCCCCCCTGAGGTCAAGCTTGGTAAACCAAGTAGCGTTTTCACCCCCGGAAAACAGGTTTAGAAATCAAGGGTAACGGGTATTGAATTTCACAGTAATATTGTTCAAAAAGACGATAATCAAACACGCCTTAATGAACCATCTTTTTTGGCCCACAAAGAAAAAAACCGGGACCTAAGGGTGAAGAGGATGGTCTGATATGACCCTTCCCCCAATGATTCCTTGATATAAGACCGCATAGCGTCATGTTCAGGTACAGACAAGTTAAAAAGGACCTTAGGGAATTTACTACCGGCACTAATTCAATAGCGCAGTCATAACTCCTATGGGAGGTAAGGATGCAGATTTACTTTCGCTAAACACATCAGAAAAATCAAACAAAAAGTCAGGAAAATCCTACCCTTGGGGGGGAGGCAGAAAAAACAGGAGTTTTGGGTATTAACACATTGGCACCCCAACTGGTTACAGACACAGATTTTCCAACCCAAAACAGGATTATGAGACTGTAACCAAAGGGAAACCCAGCACGATAATGTCATGCAGATTAAAATAGAACCCAAAAAATTTTGAAACCCCCTTGGTGATCAGTTCAACCCTATTAAAACCTGAGTAGAAAACGGGGGTTTTTTTCCAGCCAAGGGAAATGATCCCCGTGGGGAAAAAATCTTGGGGTAAAAGGGAAACCAAAACGTTTAGCAAAATCATAACCACAGTTAAAGCTGCCCGAATCAACGAAACCCTGACAAAAAATGGGGGACAGAGAGCATATAAAGGACAGTTAAAAAAAAAATTTAGCCCTGAACATACCCAAGAAAATGAGCGTGCAAAAGTCTTCCCCGCTTGGGGCAGAGAAAAAAGCATGAGGGGCATACCACAGAAAAACAAAACCCATTCGCTTTGAAACCATGACGCGTCCCCAACACCACTCCACACACTGCAGGGCTAGAGCGGGCTCAAAAGGGCAAACCCCCCAACATACTTTCCGTCACCAAACGCTGTCAATTTAAAATCGCAATGCAAAAATCATTGAGACCAAGGGACGGGAACCCCACCATAACACCTTTACTTATCCACAGACCCTTCCGGAAAAGGGCCCGCCAAAGCGTGTCATTCCTTTTGGGTCAGGACGCCCACCTCGGAATTCCTGACATAACCCCGCGCAAAAACCCCTGATTTAACCCAACAAGGCTTTTTTTCAGCTTGACATAAATTAGGCCATCGACAATAACCCCAAACCCTGAAAAAAGCATCAACTCATCAAAACAGGACCCCCGGTATCAGGGAAAAAGCCCAATCCGGGGGACGCCGCGAGGAGAGAGATGATAATTTGAACCTGCTGCGCTGCGTTTCCTGGGGACTTGTTTTTTAAGGGAAAAAAAAACAATTTAAAATTATTTTTGAAATTCGAAATTAGCTCGATCCCCTAAAACAATCGGGCAGGGGATCCTGGGTTTCCACAACGGGAAACCAGCAAATATAGAAATACTCCGAACCCAGTGGCAAGCTGACCCAGGCCAGAAAATGTAAAACTCCTTTGGGGAAAAAGATCCTCCCCGCACCCAAGATACGGGGGGAAAAAAAAAAAAAAAAAAAAAAATGCAAAAAACCCGAAAAATATCCTGACAACTTTTTTTCCCTTCAAAATTTTTTCCCCTTTCTGTGAGTACCATAAAAAATTTTAGGCGGGAACTGTTATTTTGGGTAGCTGAGGAGTCAGGTAAAAAAGGAAATACACCAGAGCAGTTGGAACATGGATTGCAGTACCCTGACTAACCACCCAACTAGAGGAAACCCGGGGAGCCCCTCGTGGCCCTAGACGCCTGTCACCGCCTGAAAATAATCCCCTAAAGAAGAAATGGGAAAGCATCCCCCCGGAGCGAACCCCAAAGATAATAGAAAGCCCCAAAACTGAAATGGGGGTTGACAAGAGGAAATATGACACAAAAGAAAATGATGGCAAACGCGGGGGCCCAAACAACTAAATAAAAAGGACGGAAGGGTATTACGCAACCCAAAAACCCTGAAAACCCAAACCAACAAATTTCAAAATCCCCTGAGATCACACACCTTACCACCTAAAATTATTCTTGGTAACAAAACAGAGCCCCGAAAAAACTGAAAAAGCAAAAAACAAAACCAGTGGCTGGACTAAACTGAGAGGGCAAACCCCCCCGGGGGGACCCAAAAGGGCCCCCCAAGAAGTGCAGGAAAAAATGCAAAAATATGCAAAAAACACAAAAAAGAAATTTCTTATTTTAAAGCAGGAGATGCCCCCCGACCAGCAGGTACAAGGAAACGGGAAAAGAAGGATTCAGCCCAGAACAATTGATCCCCGGCAACCCTGAAGGAAAATATTTCCCCTTTAAAAACCAATCATAAAACCTTTTCCAATCCTCCTGTACGTTGTAACCCCCGAGGGAGCCTCTGCCAGCCTCCCCCACCCATAAAACCCTTCCCCCCCCCCAAACCCAGCCCCCCGCCCCCAGCTCGCCCCCAAAAAAAAAAACAGGGCCCATCCACCAACCAAACCCTTTCCCCCCGGGGTAAATCACAGACCAAAACCCTTTTCCCAAGTCAAAAAGCTTTTTTTGGCTGTTTACCGCCGGGAAAGAAATTGCGGCCCTAAAAAGCCCCCAGCCATTTTTTCCAGGAGGCCCCTAACCTGAAAAGGGGGGAAAAAGACAGTAAGTGCAATCCCTTTTGGATCCATTTTCGAAAAATCGCAATTTTAAAATTCCCCTACCCCATTTTGGGAAAATTTAAACCCATTTCCCCCACCGGGATAGAACCCAAACCCTTTGGTTTTCCCCTTTTTTAAAATTTGAGAAGAAGTTTTCTTTATCCCCCCTTTTGCCGTTTTTTTATTTTTTTTAAAACCCCTTCCCCCCCTTTTTTGGGCCCAAAAGATTACATGGGCGGGATTTTGGGCAGGGTTTGTGGGGGGTTTTTTTTCCAAAAATAATAAAATAGAAACATCAGAATTTAGGGACAAAAACCCCCCCTCCCCCCCTTTTAAAAAAAAAAAAATTTATTTACCCAAAAATTTTTTTTAAAACAAAAAAAATTTAAACCATTTTTATTTTTTTTTGAAAGGCCACGTTTAAAACGACATTAAATAAAACATTGGGTGACAGCGCAAGGGCCTGGTTTGTCCTGGCCCGGAAACTTCCCATTGACTCCCCCGGGAACTTTTCAAATGCCTTGTTTCCTTATACGCCTAACTCTTATTTGATAATTTATTTTTAAAATAAAAAGCTCCCGTTATAATGTTTGGGGTACATTTTCGTAATTTTCAACCCCCCTTTTAAAATTTATTTTTTTTCCCTTCCCTTTTATCGAATTTTTTTAAAAATTTTTTCCCTTTTTTACAAATTTTAAAAAAATTAAACTTTTAAAACACGGGAAAATTTTTTAATATGCTTCACTTTTCAAGTTTTGTTATAATTTTGGGTTTTGGGTTTTTTTTAAAAAAACGGCCCCTAAATTAATTACCCCGTTTACCTGTTCGACAATATATTTTGAAAAAATTATTTTGATCCGACACATATAAAAAATTTTTTCTTAAATTTAAATTTTCACAAACGGCCCCCCCAAATTTTCAATGGTTTGTTACCTTTAATTAAAATTTTAAAATTTTGGTTTGTCCTAGAAAAATTTTTCCCCGAACCAATTTTAAAGGGGGGGTTTTTGGGCCTTTTAAATTTCCAACCCAAAATTTAAAACTCGAACTATAAAACCCCAAAATTTCACAGAAACCCCTTTTTAATTAAACAAAACCTTTTTTGGGGGGGAAAACAAAATTTAAAAATTTTTTTTTCCCCACAAAAGACCCGGTATAATTCAGTTCCCTGTTTTACCCTTTCATAACCTACTTTTTCATTGGGATTTTCCAAACCCCGTTCCAATGCCCCCCGTTTAAAAATTTTTGTGCATTTTCCTGAAACCCCAAAACGGCCCCAGAATGAAACCTTTTTACCAAACCCTTTTTCGGCTTGAATAAGCCACTTTCCCCGACCTTTACTATTTAACCCGTGAAATTTCTTGCCCCTTTGTTTCCTGTAACTGACACTATATCAGTGCCCCCTGTGTATAATGTCACTGGTGATTCCTGAATTTCCTGTACACTATATACAGGGCTCATGTGTATAATGTCTCTGGTGATCCCTGTATTACTTGTACACTATATACAGAGCTCCCATGTATAATTTCACAAGTGGTCTCTGTGTTACCTTTTATACTGACACTATATGAAGAGCTTCTGTGTATAATGTCACTAGTGATTACAGTATTATCCTTACACTGACACAAAATACAGAGCTCCTTTTATGTTACTGGTGATCACTGTATTAACATGTACACTATACACTATATACAGATCTTCTGTATACTATATACAGAGCCCCGGGTAGAATTTCACTAGTGACCCCTGTGTTACCTGTATACTGACACTAAATACATGCTGCGTGTAAATGTCAAATGGTGATTATTGTATTACTTGTACACCTACACTATATACAGAGCCCTGTGTATAATGTCACCGTGATCCCTGTAAATTTCCTGTACACTAACACTACATACATACTACTGGTATAATGTCACTAGTGACCCCTGTATTACCTGTACACTGACACTACAGAGACACAGTATATAATGTCACTGTGATCACTGTATTACCTGTACACTGACACTATATACAGAGCTCCCATGTACGACACTGGGAATTCCTGTATTACCTGTACACTAAACACTATATACAGAGCTCCTGTAAATAATGCCACTGGTGAACCCTGTATTACCTGTACACTATATACAGAGCTCCAGTGTATAATTTCATTAGTGACCCCTGTGTTACCTGTGTATTGACACTATATGAAGAGCTCCTGTGTATAATTTCACTTATGATCCCTGTATTACCTGTAGACTGAAACTATATAAAGAGCTCCTGTGTATAATGTCACAGGTGATCCCTGTATTACTTGTAACCTGACACCATATACAAAGCTCCTGTGTATAATGTGAATGGTTTTCCCTGTATTGCCTGTACACTGACACTATATACAGAGCTCCTGTGTATAATTTCACTGCTGACCCCTGTCTTACCTGTACACTGACACTACATAAAGGGCTCCTGTTTATAATGTCACTGGTGATCCCTGTATTACATTTACACTATATAATTACAGATCTCCCATGTAGAATTTCATGGTGACCCCTGTGTTACCTGTATACTAACACTATATAGAGTTTCTGTGTATAATGTCACCTGTGATGCCTGTATTACCTGTACCCTGACACCATATACAAAGCTCCTGTGTATAATGTCAATGGTGATCACTGTATTATCTGTACACTGACACTATATACAGAGCTCCTGTGGTGATCACTGTATTACCTGTACACTGACGCTAGATACAGAGCTCCTGTGTATAATGTCACTGGTGATCCCTGCATTACCTGAACACTATATAGAGAGCTCATGTGTATAATATCACTGGTACTCCCTGTATTACCTGTACACTTTATATAGAGCTCCTATATATAATTTCATAAGTGACCTCTGTGTTACCTGTATACTGACACTATATGAAGAGCTCCTGTGTATATTGTCACTAGTGATCAATGTATTATCTTTACACTGACACTATATATATAGAGCTCCTATGTATGTTACTGGTGATCACTGTATTACATGTGCACTATACACTATAAATAGAGCGCCTGTATTTAATTTCACTGGTGAACCCTGTATTACATGTACACTATATACAGAGCTCCTGTGTATAATTTCACTGGTGACCCCTGTATTACCTGTACCCTGACACCATATACAAAGCTCCTGTGTATAATGTCAATGGTGATCACTATATTATCTGTACACTGACACTATATACAGAGCTCCTGTGATCACTGTATTACCTGTACACTGACACTAGATACAGAGCTCCTGTGTATAATGTCAATGGTGATCACTATATTATCTGTACACTGACACTACATACAGAGCTTCTGTGGTCACTGTATTACCTGTACACTGACAATATATACAAAGCACCTGTGTATAATGTCACTGGTGATTATTGTATTACTTGTACACTGACACCATATACAGACTGACACTGACACTATATGAAGAGCTCCTGTGTATATTGTCACTAGTGATCAATGTATTATCTTTACACTGACACTATATACAGAGCTCCAATATATGTCACTGGTGATCACTGTATTACATGTACGCTATACACTATAAAGAGAGCTACTGTGTATAATTTCACTTGTGAACCCTGTATTACATGTATACTATATAGAGTTCCTGTGTATAATTTCACTGGTGATCCCTGCCTTACCTGTACACTGACACTACATACAGAGCTCCTGTGTATAATGTCACTGGTGATTATTGTATTACCTGTAAACTGACACTATATACAGAGCTCCTGTGTATAATGTCACTGGTGATCACTGTATTATCTGTACACTGACACTACATACAAAGTTCCTGTGTATAATGTCACTGGTGACCTCTGTATTACCTGTACACTGACAAAATATACAGAGCACCTGTGTATAATGTCACTGGTGATTATTGTATTACCTGTACACTGACACCATATACAGAGCTCCAGTGATGATCACTGTATTACCTGTGCACTGACACTATATACAGAGCTCCTGTGTATGTGTTCCCTGTATTACCTTTACACTATATACTTTATAGAGAGCTCCTGTGTATAATGTCACTGGTGATACCTGTATTGCCTGGACACTATATATAGAGCTCCTGTGTATAATTTTACTAGTGACCCCTGTGTTACCTGCATAGTGACACTATATAAAGAGCTGCTGTGTATAATGTCACTGGCAATCACTGTATTACCTGTACACTATATACAGAGCTGCTGTGTATAATTTCACTGGTGACCACTGTATTATAAGTAGACTGACACTGTATACAGAGATCATATGTATAGTGTCACCGGTGATAACTGTATTACCTATAAACTGACACTATATACAGAGCTCTTGCATATAAAGTCACTGGTGATCCCTGTATTACCTGTACACTGACACTATATACAGAGCTCCTGTGTGTAATGTTACTGGTGATCCCTGTATTACCTGTACAGTGACACTACATAGAGATCTCCTGTGTATGATGTCACTCGTGGCCCCTGTATTACCTGTACACTGACACTACATACAGATACACAGTGTATAATGTCACCGGTGATAACTGTATTACCTATAAACTGACACTATATACAGAGCTCTTGCATATAAAGTCACTGGTGATCACTATATTACCAGTACACTAACAATATATACAGAGCTCCTGTGAGTAATGTCACTAGTGATCACTGTATTACCTGTAAAATGACACTATATACAGAGCTCCTGTGTATAATGTCACTTGTGATCACTATATTACCTGTAGAAAAGGAAATTGACAGCACTCCAGGAATGGAAAAATAAAAAAAAGTTTATTTGGCAAATCAAGCCATATTAAGAACAAGAAGCCTGACGCATTTCGAGTGCATAAAAACCCTCTTCATCATAGGATACAACACATTAATGGAACAGACATATATACAGTATAAACAACAGACCAATCAAAGAACAAAGAAAATAATTCATTACATCTGTGTGAGGTGTGGTTGCTGAGAACTCTGAAGAAAGAGAAAAAAAGCCTTTATTTCTTTAAGACATGTTATTTTCAAATCATTTTTAGAATACATGCTTATATAAAATTGAACTGTGAATTGCAAAATATTTCATGCGCATGAAAACATTGAGTGTTGTAAACATTGCGAAAACCTTTGTTGCTCCCAGTAACATATGCATAAAAAAAATTATATATTTTTTAAAGCCCACAAAATTATTATTGTATAGACATTAGGTATAATAGTTATTCATACATATGATACAAATGCAGTGCACCAACGCAATTATTGGTATATCAGTACAAAAAATTGTGAGAGAAAAAAAAAACACTCTAATAAATGTAAAACAAATCATTTTTGGAATTCATGCCTGCCGGAAACTTAGTTTTCAATTTAAGAATCCAGAAAGCTTCACGCATAAAAAGCATTTTCTGTTTGTTACCCCCTCGTGCAGGGTGAAAAAAAATGTCAAATGCAAAAAACTGAAGGAAGAAATATCTCCTTGGTGGACATTCAGGAAATGTTTTGCTGCACCTGAATAACATGCATTTTTGTTTGCGATATTAGTGAGATGTTCAGAAATAAATTTTTTAATTTTTCTGGATGTACATCCAATTTATTGTGCTTTGCATGTTGTGCAAAAAATACAATAAATTACAGATTGTGTATTGCAATTGATAAAAGAGGTGATCTTTTTGGGGGTAAAACTGGGAACAGAGAAAGAAAAAAACTCTTTGGTTCTGTCTAAAGCGAAATTGCAAGCACTGCAACGGTTGCCAGCACACCTGAAAAAACCCTGGGTGGATATCCAAGAATTACTGGCTGAGGCTTCACAAAAAAGGCTGGGTGAGAGCACATTCTCCAGACTAAAACCTTTCTTCACCACATAACGACATCCATGGTTAATTATTGTGCTTAATTTTTCATCCTGATTAAGAACAGGTAAATATTTCTTGACTATCGCTTTTATAGAATTAAATTGGGGACTATACAGTGTAGAAAAAGTTATGAGTGAATCAGATGAAATAGAGGTTTTCGAAAAAATCTAGATTGGTTAGAGACTTTGTTAATCGCAAGATCATCGCATGTTGGTTGTAACCCCTGTTTAGAAGACGCTGGGAGACAATGCGACTTTCCTTCAAAAACAAATCCTTATTAGAACACAGACGTCTGACTCTATTAAGTTCTCCATATGGGATAGCTTTAATGGTGTGCCTATCATGTGAAGATGTGGATAGAAGAAAGCGCATTACCAGACACAATTTTTCTATGTACAGAAGTGTGTATTTTTTAACTGTAAATATCCCATCAACCAAATATCGAGGAATGGCACTTTGTTACCAATATTACTTATGGCGAATGCTAAATTTAATTCATTAGACTTCAAGAACACATGAAAAGTATTGAGCTCTGCACTAGGACCTTTCCATATGAAGATCAAATCGTCCACATATCTGCCGAACCAGTGGATATAATGAGAAAAGAGAAATTTTTCTTCCCACCAGGCCAAATAGAGGATGGCTAGGGACGGGGAAAATTTCAGCCCCATAGGAGCACCAAGAGTTTGCAGAAATTTTTTTTTATTGAACATGAAAAAATTATGATTCAGCAGATATGTGAGCGAACTAATAATAAAGGATTTCAAAGGCACAGAATAATTGATGTAGCAATCCAAATGACGAATGGCTTGTAAAGCTAGAATATGTGGGATGGAAGAATAAAGGTTGACAACATCGCATGTAAAAAAGCAAACATTTTGCTCCCATTTCAAATTATCAAATGCAGTTAGAACAGAGGATGAATCCTTTAACAGACCAGGAACTCTAGAAACCAAGGGCTGCAGGTGGCTGTCGACCCAAGAGCTGAGGTTTTTCATTTAGAGAACCTATACTGAATATAATAAGTCTTAAAGGGGGAGGAAAAACCTCCTTGTGAGTTTTGGGAAGACCATGAAAAATGGTCAAAATGGGAAAATCTGGCAACAGCTATTTGCCAACCTTGGAATCAAGAACATTGGAATCAATACCCTCCTGGATTAACCCCTTCCCGACCCATGACGCCTACGTTGGCGTCATGAAAACCTGTGCCATCCCGACCCATGACGCCAACGTAGGCGTCATGCTATAAATCATGTTCCTGCGGGTCGGGGGACCGG
Organism: Oophaga sylvatica; assembly: GCA_033576555.1. NCBI lineage: Eukaryota > Metazoa > Chordata > Amphibia > Anura > Dendrobatidae > Oophaga > Oophaga sylvatica. The sequence goes on from JARQOD010000001.1 coordinate 398,214,322, forward strand.
AATCACTGAAAGGTCATCCGACCCGCAGGCACAGGACCCCTTGCGCATCACCACAGTGGGGGTGGCTTAACCCCCACGTGGTTACGATCGCTCTGATTGGCTGTTAAAAGTGATTAGTAATATTTCACATCGGCCATGGCTGGACACTGTGTTCCCACCCTCGCCACACCGAGTAACGGTGGTGATCGGCCGCCGCCGCCGCCGATTCATGGCGGCGAACGGTCACCGCCATTACTATCATCTGCTGGCCGCTCCGATCCTCTCCCCTCCGGTGTGCTCCGCTCCCCCCTGCCCTCTGATCACCCCCCCGCCAATATACTCACCTCCTCCGGTCTTCTGTGGCCTCTTGATCCGTCCCGGCGGCCGCCCGGGACTCTTCATGGGCGCCGCCATCTTGGAAAATGGCGGGCGCATGCGCAGTGCGCCCGCCGGCCGGCGCATGCGCAGTGCGCCTTTCAAATTACAATTTATTTTGATCACTGTGATAAACTCTCACAGTGATCAAAATAAAAGTAAATTAACCCCCCCCTGTCATAGGTAGGGACAAAAAATAAAATAAAGAATTTTTTTTTTTTTCCTTTTAGGCCCTGTCCACATGTTGCGGATTTCGCTGTGGATCCACAGAGGATTTCGCTGCGTATCCGCAGCGGATTTCGCTGCTGATCCGCAGAGGATTTCGCTGCGTAACCGCAGCGGATTTCGCTGCTGATCCGCAGAGGATTTCGCTGCGTATCCGCAGCGGATTACACTGCTGATCCGCAGCGGATTTTGCTGCTGATCCGCAGCGGATTTCGCTGCGTATCCGCAGCGGATTTCGCTGGGGATCCGCAGCGGATTTCGCTGCTGATCCGCAGCAGATTCGCTGCTGATCCGCAGCGGATTTCGCTGCTGATCCGCAGCGGATTTCGCTGCTGATCCGCAGCGAAATTTAGCAGCTGATCCGCAGCGGATTTTGCTGCGGATCCGCAGCTGATTTTGCTGGGGATCCGCAGCGGATTTTGCTGCTAATCAGCACCGGATTTTGCTGCGTATCCGCAGCGGATTTCGCTGCTGATCCGCAGCGGATTTCGCCTCTGATCCGCAGCGGATTTTGCTGCGGATCCGCAGCTTATTTCGCTGGGGATCCGCAGCGGATTTCGCTGCTGATCCGCAGCGGATTTCGCTGCTGATCCGCAGCTGATTTCGCTGCTGATCCGCAGCGGATTTCGCTGCTGATCCGCAGCTGATTTCGCTGCTGATCCGCAGCTGATTTCGCTGCTGATCCGCAGCAGATTTCGCTGCTGATGCGCATCTGATTTCGCTGCTGATCCGCAGCTGATTTCGCTGCGGATCCGCAACGGATCCAGAAACCATGTACAGTACAATGCAAATAAATGGTAAAAAAAAACGCTGTGCACATGCTGCGGATTTTTCAGCGCGGATTTGCTGCGGTTTTAAATCCGCAGCATGTCAATTCTTTGTGCGGATTCCGCAGCGGTTTTACACCTATTCCATTATAGTTGTAAAACCGCAGGGAAAAACCGCAGCAAATCCGCGCTAAATTCGCAGGTAAAAGGCAGATCATTTTACCTGCGGATTTTAGAAAAATCCGCAAGTGAATCCGCAACGTGTGCACGGGGCCTCAGGGTTAGGCTGGGTTCTTATTGCATTATGGCAGTCCGTTAGATGGACTGCGTTTCACCGCGGTATAACGCGGTGTAACGCAGTCCGTTAACGCTGCCATTCACCCCATTTGTGTGCGCATCACAACGCATGCCGTAAAGCGGCATGCGTTCGCGACGTGCTGACATTCAGTGACAGAGCCTCGGACACGGGCTGCAGCATCTGGGCTCCATCACCGCTAGCACAGATGAATCATCTGATGATTCATCTGCGCTAGCGGGTATAGCATAACGCGATCGCGTTATGCTATACCATTACCAGCCGGTCAACGCTACGTGTTGAACGGGCTGGTAAAACGCAATATGAACCCAGCCTTAGGGTTAGGGTTAGAATTTGGGTTCGGTTAGAATTTGGGTTAGGGTTGGAATTTGGGTTAGGGTTGGAATTAGGGTTAGGGTTGGGATTAGGGTTAGGTTTGTTGTTAGGGTTAGAGTTAGGATAAGTGTTAGGGGTGTTTTGGGGTTAGGATTGGGATTAGAGTTAGGCTAGTGGTTAGGTTTATGGTTAGAGTTGGGATTAGGGTTAGGGGTGTGTTGGGGTTAGGGTTATGGTTAGGGTTTGTATTAGGGTTAGGGGTGTGTAGGGGTTAGGGGTGTGTTGGGGTTAGGGTTTGAGTTAGAATTGAGGGGTTTCCACTATTTAGGCACATCAGGGGTCTCCATACGCGACATGGCACCACCATTGATCCTGCAATTTTGCGTTCAAAAAGTCAAACAGTGCTCCCTTTATTCCAAGCCTCGACGTATGCCCAAACAGTGGTTTACCCCCACATATGGGGTATCAGCGTACTCTGGAAAAATTGCACAACAACTTTGGGGGTCTAATTTCTCCTGTTAACATTGGGAAAATAAAAAAATTGGGGACTAAAGATCATGTTTGTGGAAAAAATATGATTTTTTTATTTTCATGCCCGGGCGTTATAAACCTCTGTGTAGCCCTTGGAGGTTCAAAGTGCTCACTACACATCTAGATAAGTTATTTGCGGGGTCTAGTCTCCAAAATGGGGTCACTTGTGGGGAGTTTCTACAGTTTAGGCACATCAGGGGCTCTGCAAACGTAACATGACGCCCGCAGACCATTCCATCAAGTGGGCATTTCAAAACGTCACTACTTCCCTTCCGAGCCCCGACGTGCGCCCATACAGTAGTTTTCTCCCACATATGGGGTATCAGCGTACTCAGGACAAATTGGACAACAACTTTTGGGGTCTAATTTCTCCTGTTACCCTTGGGAAAATAAAAAAAATTGGGGACTAAAAGATCCTGATTATGAAAGAAATATGATTTTTTTATTTTCATGCCCGGGCGTTATAAACTGCTGTGTAGCCCTTGGCGGTTCAAAGTGCTCACCACACATCTAGATAAGTTCTTTGCGGGGTCTAGTTTCCAAAATGGGTCACTTGTGGGGAGTTTCTACTGTTTAGGCACATCAGGGGCTCTGCAAACCTAACATGACGCCCGCAGACCATTCCATCAAAGTCGGCATTTCAAAACGTTACTACTTCCCTTCCGAGCCCCAACGTGTGCCCGAACAGTGGTTCCCCCCCACATATGGGGTACCAGTGTACTCAGGACAAACTGTACAACAACTTTTGTGGTCCAATTTCTCCTGTTACCCTTGTGAAAATAAAAAATTGCGGGTTAAAAAAATCAGTTTTTGAGGATAAAAATTATTTTTTATTTTCACGGCTCTGCATTATAAACTTCTGTGAAGCCACTTGGGGGTTCAAGGTGCTCACCACACATCTGGATAAGTTCCTTTGGGGGTCTAGTTTACAAAATGGGGTCACTTGTGGGGGGTTTCTACTGTTTAGGCACATCAGGGGCTCTGCAAACGTAACAAGATGCCCGCAGACCATTCCATCAAGTCGGCATTTCAAAGCGTCACTATATCCCTTCCGAGCCCTGACGTGTGCCCAAACAATGGTTCCCCCCACATATGGGGTACTAGCGTACTCAGGACAAACTGGACAACAACTTTTGGGGTCCAATTTCTCCTGTAACCATTGTGAAAATAAAAAATAGTGGGCTAAAATATCATTTTTTGAGAAAAAAAAGGATTTTTTATTTTCACGGCTCTGCATTATAAACTTCTGTGAAGCACCTGGGGGTTCAAAGTGCTCACTTTGCATCTAGATAAGTTCCTTAGGGGGTCTAGTTTCCAAAATGGGGTCATTTGTGGGGAGCTCTAAACTTTAGGCACACAGGGGCTCTCCAAACACGACATGGTGTCCGCTAACGATTGGAGCTAATTTTCCATTCAAAAAGTCAAATGGCGCTCCTTCCCTTCTGAGCCCTGCCGTGCGCCCAAACAGTGGTTTATGACCACATATGAGGTATCTGTGTACTCAGGAGAAATTGTCCAACAAATTTTAGGATCCAATTTATACTGTTGCCCATGTGAAAATGAAAAAACTGAGGCTAAAAGAAAATTTTTGTGAAAAAATAGTACTTTCTTTTTTTTACGGATCAATTTGTGAAGCACCTGGGGGTTCAAAGTGCTCACTATGCATCTAGATAAGTTCCTTAGGGGGTCTAGTTTCCAAAATGGGGTCACTTGTGGGGAGCTCCAATGTTTAGGCACACAGGGACTCTCCAAATGCGACATGGCAACCGCTAAATATTCCAGCATATTTTCCATTCAAAAAGTCAAATGGTGCTCCTTCCCTTCTGAGCCCTGCCGTGCGCCCAAACAGTGGTTCATGACCACATATGAGGTATCTGTGTACTCAGGAGAAACTGCCCAACAAATTTTAGGATCCAATTTATACTGTTGCCCTTGTGAAAATGAAAAAACTGAGGCTAAAAGAAAATTTTTGTAAAAAAAAAGTACTTTCTTTTTTTTTACGGATCAATTTGTGAAGCACCTGGGGGTTCAAAGTGCTCACTATGCATCTAGATAAGTTCCTTAGGGGTCTAGTTTCCAAAATGGGGTCACTTGTGGGGGAGCTCCAATGTTTAGGCACACAGGGACTCTCCAAATGCGACACGGCAACCGCTAAATATTCCAGCATATTTTCCATTCAAAAAGTCAAATGGCGCTCCTTCCCTTCTGAGCCCTGCCGTGCGCCCAAACAGTGGTTTATGACCACATATGAGGTATCGGTGTACTCAGGAGACATTGCCCAACAAATTTTAGGATCCATTTTATCCTGTTGCCCATGTAAAAATGAAAAAATTGATGCTAAAGAAAATTAATTTTTGTTGGAAAAATTAAAATGTCCATTTTTTCCTTCCACGTTGCTTTAGTTCCTGTGAAGCACCTGAAGGGTTAATAATCTTCTTGAATGTAGTTTTGAGTAGCTTGAGGGGTGCAGGTTTTATAATGGTGTCACTTTTGGGTATTTTCTGCCATATAGACCCCTCAAAGTGACTTCAAATGTGAGGTGGTCCCTAAAAAAAATGGTTTTGTAAATTTTGCTGTAAAAATGAGAAATCGCTGGTCAAATTTTAACCCTTATAACTTCCTAACAAAAAAAAATGTTGTTCCCAAAATTGTGCTGATGTAAAGTAGACATGTGGGAAATGTTATTTATTAACTATTTTGTGCCACATAACTCTCTGGTTTAACAGAATAAAAATTAAAAATTTGAAAATTACAAAAATTTTCAAAATTTTCGCCAAATTTCCATTTTTTTCACAAATAAACGCAAAAATTATCGACCTAAATTTACCACTAAGATGAAGCCCAATATGTCACAAAAAAACAACCTCAGAATCGCTAGGATCCGTTGAAGCGTTCCTGAGTTATTACCTCATAAAGGGACACTGGTCAGAATTGCAAAAAATGGCAAGGTCTTTAAGGTCAAAATAGGCTGGGTCATGAAGGGGTTAAAGTAGATAACTCTAGTTTGTAATTAAGAGGGGGATCTGTTTGTAAGGAAAATTAAGTAGAACAATCATGAAGAATTATATTTACAGAATGCATATATAACCCAGTATCCATAATGACCGTGCACCCCCCTTATCAGATGGTCGAATAACTATATTTGAGTTACTACGTAACTCAGAGATAGCTTTCGATTGATTCAAAGATACATTATCTTGAAAATTATTATGGCTAGTTTGCTTATTAAGTATTTTGAGGTCTCTTTTTATTAAAGATTGGAATAAATCCAAGCTAGGTACACGGGATTGTAAAGGATAATAGGAAGCATTCTGAGGGGTGATGGAAATATCTGAATCCTGAATAGCATTAGGATCAAAACAAGGATCTTGCAAAGAAGACAAAGTAGCAATAGTTTTCAATTCATCAAAAATAAAAAAAGAAGAAGGCACAGTGGTAACCTTCTGGGATTGAACCAGAACATCGGAAGGCACAGAATCCTCTGTGAAGAAATGTCTTTTGACCGTGAGGAGGTGTGTAAATTTATTAATGTCCTTAATTGTTTGAAACAAATCAATTTTTTTGGACGGTACAAATTGGACCCTTTTGAAGAACCTCCAGTTGATCATGGGAAAGTATCGTTGGACTTAGAACGATTATGCTGGAAGAAGAAACATTTATTTCATCGGTCTGTCTCTTAGTGGATACCGTTTCCAGGTATGCCGTTCTTTTTATCTGACTACCAAACCTGCACCTTCTGCATTTTTTGATCGTGTATGTGAAGATCTTTTAGGATCAAATTGTCGTTGTGGTTCCGTATCACAGAACGAGGAGTCAGAGTCCCTCTCAGAGCTATAATATTCAGATGAAGTAACCGATCTATTACTTTTATAACCTTTGTTTTGCTCTGATGGTTGATATGTTAGAATGGATTTACGGCAGATCTTTTCCAATCATAGACTTTGGTGTTCTTGTAGTCACGAGTATCTCTGGCTAATTTGGATTTTTTTATTTTCAAAATGTCTTCCATGTTGGCAATATTTTCATTGATTTTCTTCATTCGTTTGTCAAAATCAGTCCATGTATGGAATTTATTCAATTCACTGGTAGTGATGTCAATTTCCTTTTTTAGATTGGCTAAACGTACTTCTTCATGCGAAATAATCAATTCCATTAATTTGAAGGAACATTGAGAAAGAATTAGGTTCCATTTAGTGAGAAATTCCTCAGAGAAAACATATGTGGGGAGTTTCTTCATTCTGAGACCTCGGGGAATCATCTCCTTTTCCAAGTATTTTCTCAAGGAATTATGATCCCACCAAGTTTTCAGCTCTTTGAGACGATGTTTCATCAGATGGATCTGCTTCATTAAACACACCGGCTAATTTTTCTAGCCTTGCATCAATAGATGTGGTCATATTTGAAAAGTCAAAAGGCTTACCTGTAGACTGACACTATATACAGATTTCCTGTAATCAACATAATCTATTATGGTTGGGTGCCATAAAGATAAGAAGTGATTTGTAGCAAGTGTGAGTGACTGGTGTTATATGCGAGGGTTGCTATATGTCCCCCAGGATGCGTACAGAAGTGTATTGAGGCCATGGGAGTGCATTGCAGTCACAGGCATAGCTGTGATTGCAATGCAAAATAAAAGTAAGTGTTGGTCTTGGGCAAGCTATTTCCCCAAGGCAGATTTAAGAAAACCTGCCATGGGCTTTTATTTTTGAAGCAGACTACAGGAAGGTAGTGGGGCGGTCCGATTCCTCCCGGCCAGGTCTTCCAAGTGGCCTATGGCCACAAGTTCCTTGTAAAAACCCTGCAGTATAGGGTTGGGTGTGTCAGTTTTGGTTTGCAAGCGTGCAGAGCAGGAGGCTCTGCAGAGCTCAGCCTGTGTGAAGCAACACAGAGCCAACGGAGCCAAAAGGCCTGGCACCCCTCAGCGTACATGGCGGTGCAGTCGCCCACACCCAACGGTCTTAGATATGGACTGTCTTGTCTCCCAGCTGCAATCCGGAGGATACTATTTGCTTTTTGTTTGTGAGTACGCTGACCATTAAAAGAGACTTTGTTTTGAACTTTGCTGTTTCACTGCCTTTCTGTCACACTGCACCAACCCCACTGCACTACACAAGTTAAAATTAAGTAACAAAAAATATAAAAAAACAATTAAAAAGACAGGTCGATCAAGCCTCCAATATAGGGGAGGAAAGCAGCAAAAATAAGAAAAGTAGTACACTCTATGCAGGTGATGGGGAGGGAGTAGAGTAGGGGTGGGGAACGTCCAGCCCGTGGCAGTATACGGCCCACGATATCATCTGGTGTGGTCCGCAGACACTTTGCCCTTTTTTTGGCCGTGGGCCCTTTAATTTTAATAGCGGCACTGCACGCGGTCGCTATTTGGCCCGGCGCAGCCCCATAGCTCATTCAACTTATCAGCATCATAGACTCCGACACAGTTGAAAGCAGTGATGAAGGAGAGAGCATTAGACGTTCCCACTCCCATCATTCCCCCTCTGCTTGTGAATCAGCGGGCGCGTGATGACATTACTTAATCGCGTGCCACGCTGTACCAGCAGTGGAGCCTATGAGACCGGAGCAGAGCCAGGAGCAGCGCGGGGAACAAGGAGGAGGGTGAGTATTTTGTGAGTGTGTATGTGTAGGCATTATTGTGTTTGTGTGTGAGCTCAGGGGCTGCACTATACTGTGTGTCTGCACTATGCTGTGTATTGGGAGAGCTGCGCCTGCACTATACTGCACTATAGTGTGTGTTGAGGGGGAGCTGCACTATACTGTGTGTTGGGGAGCTTCATTATAGTATGTGTTGGGGGAGCTGCACTATACTTTGTGTTGGAGGAGCTGCACTATACCTTAGATGGTAGGGGAGCTGCACTATACTGTGTGGGGGGTGAGCTGCACTGTACTGTGTGTTGGGGGAGCTGCACTATACTGTGTGTTGGTGGGGAGCTGCACTATACTGATTGTTGGGGAGCTGCACTATATTGTTTGTGGGGCGAGCTGCACTATACTGTGTATTGGGGGAGCTGCACCTGCACTATACTGTGTGTTGGGGAACTGCACTATACTGTGTATTGGGGAGCTGCACTATACTGTGTGTTGGAGGGAGCTGCACTATACTGTGTTGAGGGAACTGCACTGTACTGTGTGTGTGGGGGAGCTGCACTAATCTGTGTATTGGGGAAGCTGCGCCTGCAGTATACTGTGTGTTGGGGAGCTGCACTATACTGTGTTGGAGGGAGCTGCGCTATACTGTGTGTGGGGGAGCTGCACTATACTGCAAATTATTTAAATGCTTGAATATAGTTGGCTAATGTTTAAGTTAATAATTTTATATGGTGCCCGAACGCTATTATAAAATTCCAAATGTCCCTTGGCAGAAAAATTGTTCCCCACACCTGGAGTAGGGGGTAGTTGTATATCAAAGGCACTGTTATATCCTATGTGAGATTACTGACAAGAGGGCCAGTGAGCACTGGAAGTTGCTTCAAAAACTGGGTTTATAAGTAGAATACTAAGTAGGTGTCCATTAACCCCTTCACGACATGCGCCGTACTAGTATGGCGCATGTCGTGTCTCCCCCTTTGATGTGGGCTTCGGCGCTGAGCCCACATCTTTTCCAGCACATGTCAGCTATTTTAAACAGCTGACATGTGCCCAGAACAGCTGCGGGTGGAATCGCGATCCACCGCAGCTGTCAACTCATTAAATGTCGCTGTCAAACTCTGACAGCATTTAACGCGCGCTTCCGGCAATTGCACCAGAAATCCTGCCCATCAGTGACCCCATCACATGATCGCGGGTCACCGATGGGTCGGCATGATAACCAGAGGTCTCCTGCAGGTAGTGCTAATGATATCATGATCAGTAGTCCTTAATAGCATGGATTTAATCAGGTATGCATGACACTAAACACCATGAAGCTTACCCCTAAAAGAGGAAAAAACCTCTCCCTTCAATTTGCAGACCACCTGAACCACCCATCCATAAATACTGTAACGGGTCTGGTGGGTGGAACTACTGACGAGACAGGTCAGGTTGGTGGAACCACAAAGCTTTATTATACAAGAGAGTTTACTTGTAAGAGAGCGGGTGGCACCCGGGAAAAGGGCAGGGAATCACGGCAGGGGATATAGGTAGTCTCTGGACAGGCAGGTTTGTCACAGCAAGTGACCAAGGAAGTCTCTGGGCAGGCAGGTTGTAACGGTAAGTAACCGAGGCAGTCTCTGGACAGGCAGGCTGTCACGACAAGTGACCAGGCAGTCTCTGGACAGGCAGGTTGTCACAGCAAGTGACCAAGGCAGTCTCTGGGACAGGCAGGTTGTCACAGCAAGTGACCAAGGCAGTCTCTGGGACAGGCAGGCCGCCACGGCAAGTGACCAGGCAGTATCTGGACAGGCAGGCTGTCACAGCAAGTGACCAAGGCAGTCTCTGGGACAGGCAGGTTGTCACGGCAAGTGACCAGGCAGTCTCTGGACAGGCAGGTTGTCACGGCAAGTGACCAAGGCAGTCTCTGGGACAGGCAGGTTGTCACGGCAAGTGACCAGGCAGTCTCTGGACAGGCAGGTTGTCACGGCAAGTGACCAGGCAGTCTCTAGAACAGGGCAGGCATATACGACCTGATATGGTGGAGCCTCCAGGTAGGCTGCAGTCGGATGGCAGATGATCGCTCCCAGGTGAGCAGGCAAGAGCCGTGGATCTCTGCAGATGATGTCCGAACTTCCGGATGGAGCTGCAGTCGGATGGCAGATGATCGCTCCCAGGTGAGCAGGCAAGAGCCGGGGATCTCCGCAGATGATGTCCGAACTTCCGGATGGAGCTGCAGTCGGATGGCAGATGATCGCTCCTAGGTGAGCAGGCAAGAGCCGGGGATCTCTGCAGATGACGTCCGAACCTCTGGATGGAACTGCAGACGGATGGCAGACAGGCAAGCCGACAGGTAACAGGCAGGTAACTGGAATCAGGAGCTGATGGCTGAAACAGAGTTAGACTGCACAGGAACAACATTGCTCGGGCACCTACATCAAGGAGGAAGCCCTTAATATAGGGTGGAGTCCTCCAGCATTGGCTGGAGACTGATTTGGAAAATGCGCGCGGCTCCTTTAAGAGCGGGGGAGGGTGCGGGCGCGCGCCCTAAGGCCAGTAGCAGGGAAGGAGCGCGCGGGACCAGCAGGGCGGAAGGAGGACGCCATAGGCGCAGAGGAGGCTGGGAGCACTGAGGACGCTGAGCGCAGGTGAGGAGAGCGACGTCCCTGTCTGGCAGCAGGCAGGGACGCGGGCGCTACAGTACCCCCCCCTCTAGGCCCCCCCTTCTTTAGGCCAGAAAGAAATTTAGCTAGGATAAGAGGGGCATGGATGTTCTCCCGAGGCTCCCAGGTTCTCTCCTCAGGACCAAACCCCTTCCAATCCACCAAAAAATAAGTCTTTCTTCCTACCCTTTTTGTGGCCAGAATGTTCTCTACCTCAAATTCATCATCAGCAGACACTGGAGCAGGAGGTGTACCTGTAGACTTAAAAAAGAGTTAAGAACCACAGGTTTGAGGAGAGATACATGAAAAGAATTAGGAATTCTCAAATTGGCCGGGAGTTTCAATTTATAGGACACCGGATTGATCTGACTGATGATCTCAAAAGGACCGATGAACCGAGGACCTAACTTGTAGGACGGAATTTTGAGTCGAACATATTTGGACGAAAGCCAGACTTTGTCCCCAGGACGGAATTGAGGAGGATCCAGACGTTTTTTGTCAGCATGTCTTTTCATGCGCTCGGATGACTGAATGAGTGCGGACCGGGTACTCTCCCAGATGGAGGAGAATTCTCTAACCAGAGATTCCGCAGCTGGATTGTCCACAGAGATGGAAACAGGGACAGGGATCCGAGGGTGCTGACCGAAGACTACAAAAAACGGAGACTTGGTGGAAGATTCGCTCTCATGATTATTGTAGGAGAATTCGGCCCAAGGCAGGAGCTCCACCCAGTCAGAATGGTGGGCATTAACGAAGTGTCGAAGATAACTGGTCAAATTCTGATTTATTCGTTCAACTTGTCCATTGGACTGTGGGTGGTAAGCGGAGGAAAAATCCAGGGTGACGTCTAGCAACTTACAAGTGGCTCTCCAGAAACGTGAGGTGAACTGAACCCCACGATCCGACACAATGTGACGAGGCAGACCATGAAGACGGAAGATGTGGCGGATAAAGTCTTTAGCCAACTCGGGTGCAGACGGAAGACCTGGCAGAGGAATGAAGTGAGCCATCTTGGAAAAGCGGTCAGTGACCACCCAAATGACTGTACAACCAGCAGAGACGGGAAGATCAGTAATGAAGTCCATGGCTATATGCTGCCAGGGGGCAGCGGGTACAGGAAGCGGAAGAAGACGGCCGGTGGGCAGGTGTCTCGGAACTTTGTTGCGGGCACAGGAAACACAGGCAGAAACAAAGTCTATTACGTCTTTGTGCAGGGTAGGCCACCAATAATGCCGGGTAATGAGTTGGAGGGTCTTTTTTTGACCAGCGTGGCCAGCGAGTTTAGACGAGTGACCCCAATGTAGGATTCTCTTCTGATCGGTTTCTGATACGAACGTCTTACCAGGAGGGAGACGATTTAGACTCACGGGAGCCACCTGCATCACTCTGGCGGGATCGATGATATGTTTAGGCTCATCTTCGAGATCCGACACCAGGAAAGACCGAGACAAGGCATCCGCCTTGACGTTTTTGTCAGCTGGGCGAAAATGCAAAAGAAAATCGAAGCGGGCAAAAAACAAGGACCACCGGGCTTGGCGAGGATTAAGTCTCTGTGCCTGCTGGAGGTATGCCAGATTTTTGTGGTCCGTGTAGATGATTACCGGATGAAGAGCCCCTTCGAGTAGGTAACGCCACTCCTCCAATGCCAACTTAATGGCCAATAACTCTCGATCTCCTATGGAGTAGTTGCGCTCGGAGGAGGAGAAGAGTTTGGAGAAGAAACCGCAGGATACCATCCTCCCGGATGGCGATTTTTGGGTAAGAACCGCTCCGGCTCCAGCAGAGGAAGCGTCCACCTCCAGGAAGAACTGCTTGTTGCCATCCGGGCGATGCAGCACTGGAGCGGAAGAGAAGGCCTGTTTCAGAGAAAGGAAGGCCTCCTCTGCTTCGGTCGTCCACTGTTTGGGGTTAGCATCCTTGCGAGTGAGCGCTGAGATTGGAGCAGTCCTGGAAGAGAAGTGCGGTATGAAGAGACGGTAATAGTTGGCAAATCCCAGGAACCGCTGAATGGCCTTCAACCCCTCCGGTCGGGGCCACTTCTCGATGGCAGACAGTTTCTCTGGATCCATTCGTAGGCCTGTCTGAGAAATGATGTAGCCCAGAAACGGAAGCGATGTCTGCTCAAAGAGGCACTTCTCATATTTGGCGAAGAGGTGATTCTGCCTGAGCCTGAGCAGAACCTGACGAACATCCCTCCGGTGAGACTGAAGATCCGGAGAGAAGACCAAGATGTCGTCAAGGTACACCACAACGCAGGAGTAGAGGAGGTCCCGGAAGATGTCATTGACCAACTCCTGAAAGACTGCTGGAGCATTACAGAGACCAAAGGGCATCACCAAGTACTCGTAGTGGCCGTCCCGGGTGTTGAATGCCGTCTTCCATTCATCTCCTCGACGGATACGAACCAGGTTGTATGCTCCACGAAGATCTAGTTTGGTGAAGACTCTAGCCCCTCTAAGACGATCAAACAGTTCTGGAATGAGCGGAAGAGGGTACTTATTCTTCACCGTGATCGAATTTAGGCCTCTGTAGTCAATACAGGGACGGAGAGATCCGTCTTTCTTTTTAACGAAGAAGAAACCTGCTCCCGCTGGGGAGGTAGATTTCCGGATGAATCCCTTTGCTAAGTTCTCCTCGATATATTCGGACATCGACCTGGTCTCAGCAGCAGACAACGGGTAAATACGCCCACGGGGAGGCGTAGTACCGGGCAACAGGTCAATCGGGCAATCATATGGTCTATGCGGGGGTAATGTCTCTGCTTCCTTTTTATTGAAGACATCAGCAAATGACCAATATGGAATTGGGAGTCCAGGTAGATTAGCAGGTGTAGGAGAAGAATAGACAGGATGAACAGGCACCAGACACGTTTTATGACAGTCCTGTCCCCAGCGAAGAACCTCTCCATTCTGCCAGTCGAGCACAGGTGCATGTTTTTGGAGCCAAGGCAGACCTAGTAAGAAAGCATGAGAGAGTCCAGGTAAAACATGAAACGAGATGCTCTCAGAATGCAACATTCCCACCTGCAGGGTTATGACTTCGGTGATAAGTCGTATGGGACGAGGTAGGAGGCCCCCATCCACAGCAGCAACAGATACCGGTTCAACAAGAGGTTTGGTGGGAATGTGATACTTCTCTACTAGAGCCTGTGACACGAAATTCCCAGCTTCTCCAGAATCAAGTTGGGCCATTTCGAAGTGGCGGTTCTTACCGAGCAGGATTGAAACCGACAGCAGCAGGGATGAAGAGGATTTATTTTTGTCTAGATTGACCTCTCCGAGCGAACCTAGACACAGGCGTTTCCCGACTTCTCCGGACAGGTTTGGATCCAGTGCTCCTTACTGCCGCAGTAGAAGCAACTTTTCTCGGTACGGCGTGAGTCCTGATGGGCTTTGACCATCTTGGTCTGGTCGACCTGCATAGGCTCAGCAGTGTGCACCTGAGGAGAAACGGAAGAGGTTATAGATCTCTGACACGAGGGTGCAAGAGGGGAAAATTGTTTTTTACGGGTGATCTCTTTGGCTCGTTCCTGGAACCGTAGATCAATTCGATTGGCAAGATTTATTAAATCATCTAGAGAGGTTGGAATGTCCCGACCGGCAAGTTCGTCTTTAATACGGCCAGACAGACCCTCCCAGAAGACCGAAATTAGAGCTTCATTGTCCCAAGTTAGTTCTGAGGCTAAAGTCCGGAACCGTATGGCATATTGACCAACGGTGAGGCTCTCCTGACGGAGACGCAGCAGAGATGATGCAGAGGAAGTCTTCCGTCCAGGTTCGTCGAATACCTTCCGGAAGGCCGAGAGAAAAGCAGGCAGGTCAGATACCAGAGGATCCTCTCTCTCCCAGAGAGGATTAAGCCAGGCCAGGGCCTCTCCGGTAAGATGGGACATGATGAAGGCAATTTTGGCCCGGTCAGAGTTAAACTGGTGTGCCAGGAGTTCAAAATGCAGGGTGCACAGATTAATGAAACCCCGAGCCAGAGCAGGATCGCCTCCAAACCTAGGAGGAGCTGACAGTCGGGGTCCGGGAATGGAAACCACGGAATTGGGAATCAGCGGGACTGACGGATTATGAGTCATGGCTCCAGCGATGGTTGCTGGTGATGAATTCAGAGTGTCCAGACGGGAATTGACGTTCCGCAGGTGACCCAGGATAGCCTCCTGTTGAGACCTCTGGCGAGACAGCTCATGACACAGTTCCGGGAGTGAAGGGGTTTGGGTGCCACCGGGTTCCATGGCCCGAGCAAACTGTAACGGGTCTGGTGGGTGGAACTACTGACGAGACAGGTCAGGTTGGTGGAACCACAAAGCTTTATTATACAAGAGAGTTTACTTGTAAGAGAGCGGGTGGCACCCGGGAAAAGGGCAGGGAATCACGGCAGGGGATATAGGTAGTCTCTGGACAGGCAGGTTTGTCACAGCAAGTGACCAAGGAAGTCTCTGGGCAGGCAGGTTGTAACGGTAAGTAACCGAGGCAGTCTCTGGACAGGCAGGCTGTCACGACAAGTGACCAGGCAGTCTCTGGACAGGCAGGTTGTCACAGCAAGTGACCAAGGCAGTCTCTGGGACAGGCAGGTTGTCACAGCAAGTGACCAAGGCAGTCTCTGGGACAGGCAGGCCGCCACGGCAAGTGACCAGGCAGTATCTGGACAGGCAGGCTGTCACAGCAAGTGACCAAGGCAGTCTCTGGGACAGGCAGGTTGTCACGGCAAGTGACCAGGCAGTCTCTGGACAGGCAGGTTGT
>JARQOD010000001.1:398229920-398350473 GCA_033576555.1 Oophaga sylvatica
TCGCTAGGATCCGTTGAAGCGTTCCTGAGTTATTACCTCATAAAGGGACACTGGTCAGAATTGCAAAAAATGGCAAGGTCTTTAAGGTCAAAATAGGCTGGGTCTTGAAGGGGTTAATAATAGGGCTAGCTCTGCCACTTTGATGTCTCCATTTTTCTGTAATTCTGGGTTTCTCCCTCGATTTTCTTCAGGACAGACGGAGGCTTCTGTCTGTCCAGGTGTTGACTCTGTTGTGGAGCGTATGCAACAGATTTGGGACCAGGTAGTGGAGAGGTTGTCCCTCTCTCAGGAGAGGGCCCAGCGGTTTGCTAACCGGCATAGGACTGATGGTCCTCGGTTTAAAGTGGGGGACTTGGTCTGGTTGTCCTCAAAAAATATTCCTATGAGAGTGGCATCTCCTAAATTTAAGCCTAGGTTCATTGGACCTTATAAGATCATGGAGATTCTTAATCCTGTTTCTTTTCGTTTGCTTCTTCCAGGGACATTTAAGATCCATAACGTGTTCCACAAGTCCTTGTTGAAGAGGTTTGTTGAGCCAGTGGTTCCTACTGCTGTGCCTCCTGACCCTGTTCTCGTTGAGGGCAATCTGGAGTTTGTGGTTGAGAAAATATTGAATTCTCGTTTTTCTAGACGGAAACTCCAGCATTTGGTTAAGTGGAGAGGTTATGGTCAGGAAGACAATTCTTGGGTGTTTGCTTCGGACATCCATGCTAGGAGACTCATCCGTGCGTATCATAGAACTCATCCTGACCGACCTGGTTGCTCAAATGAGGGTTCGGTGACCCCTCCTCAAGGGGGGGGTACTGTTGTGAATGGGCTTGAAATGAGTTCTGAGCAGAGGCTCTCTCTGGTGGTTACAAGCGGTACTGGACTGTCCAGTGAAGATTGTGAGGATTGGGAATCAGGTGTTACTGACTGGTCTTATATAAGGGAGTCGCCTTCCCATCAGTGTTGCCGGTGATCAATTGTTCTGGTCTCAATCCTTGATTCCTGTTTCCTTTGTAGCCTGCTGTGTCGTGTCTGCATCTCCTGCTAACAGATAAGACATTTTCTTCTTTTTGTTTTTGTGCTTGATTTTTGCATTTTGTCCTGCACTTCTGTGGGGGCCTTCAGGGTCCCCTCGGGGGGCTTTTGCCCTCTCAGTTTAGTTCAGCCACTGATGTTTGTACATTTGCTTTTTCCAGTTTTTTCAGTGGCTGCTGTTTTGATTTTGTTACACCAGAGAACTAATTTAGGTGGTAGAGGTCGTGTGATCTCAGGTGTTTTTGAAATTAGTAGAGTTGGTGCGTTTCAGGGTTTTTTGGGATTGCAGTAAGTGCCCTTCCTATCCTTTTCTATTTAGGTAGTTTGGGCCCCAACGTTTGCTCATACTATTTTCTGTCTGTGTCAGTATTTCTTCTTGTCTAGCCGCCATTACATGTTTGGGGGCTTTCTATGTTCTTTGGGGATCTGCTCCGGGGCAGATAGCTTTCCTCTTTCTATCTTTAGGTGTAGTTAGTTTCTCAGGCTGTGACGAGGCGTCTAGGACCAACGTAGGAACGCTCCACGGCTGCCTCTAGTTATGGTGGTTAGTCAGGGTACTGCAATCTCATAGATTCCAACTGCTCTGGTGTATTGCCTTTTTTACCTGCACTCCTCAGCTACCGAAACATAACACCGCCCTTTTCTCACCATGGAAACAACAAAAACCCTCACTGTAGCTTTGATCCACTCCCGCCTGAACTACTGCAATACTCTGTTACTTGGCCTCCCCGTTACTCAACTATCCCCTCTCCAGTCCGTACTGAATGCAGCAGCCAGGGTTATCTATCTGGCTAATCGGTACTCGGACGCGTCTGCTCTTCGCCAGTCCTTACATTGGCTGCCCATTCATTATAAGATCCATTTCAAAGTACTTGTTCTCACCCACAAAGCTCTCCACAGTGCAGCACCCCCCTACATCTCCTCCCTCATTTCTGTGTATCGGCCTAACCGACCGCTGCACTCTGCAAACGACTTTCGACTAAGCGCTGCGCCAATCCTCTGTAATGCTCTAACCCAAGAAATTAGGACTATCCACAATTTGCATGGTTTCAGGCGCTCCCTTAAAACACATTTGTTCAGAGCGGCCTATCAAGTTCACTAATCAAAGTCATTCTAGGTGTAAGTGTGTATGTGTAGCCCATTTACTATCTCCATCCATCCCTCACTCCCTCAAGATGGCGGACTATCATTGTAAATACACCATTGTATATACACACCTGTACTTTGTATCTCCCCCACCTCATTGTAGATTGTAAGCTCTCACGAGCAGGGTCATCTTATTTTGCTTTAATTATTGTATTGTTATGGTTGTTACTTATGACTTGTGTTTTGAAACTGTCAAACTGTAAAGCGCTGCAGAATATGTTGGCGCTATATAAATAAAGATTATTATTATTATTATTAGAAGAGCGACTAGAATGGTGACCGGTCTGCAAACCATGTCCTATGAGGAACGGTTTGCAGGATTTGGGAATGTTTAGCTTGCAAAAGAGAAGACTGAGAGGAGACTTAATAGCTGTATACAAATATCTCAAGGGCTGTCGCATTGTAGAAGGATTTTCTTTATTCTTATTTGCACAAGGAAAGACTAGAAGCAATGGGATGAAACTGAATGGGAGGAGACACAGATTAGATATTAGAAAAAACTTCTTGACAGTTAGGGTGATCAGTGAGTGGAACAGGCTACCACGAGAGGTGGTGAGTTCTCCTTCAATAGAAGTCTTCAAACAGAGACTGGATAGACATCTGTCTGGGATGATTTAGAGAATCCGGCTTTGAGCAGGGAGTTGGAGCAGATGGCCCAGGAGGTCCCTTTCAAATCTACCATTCTATGAGTCTATTATTCTAACCCAACTTACAGTGCCTGTGATACCCACAGCATCCGCAGAGACCCAAGACCAACGCCATGATGTGTCCCCTCAGGAGCAGTCATCACCGCAAGATGATCACAATGCGCATTCCAGCCTGCCTCCACTGTTCAAGCAGCAGTCACCAGAATCTCCAGAGGTTAAACCACAGCTCAATCCTGCAGCGACATCATTTTACCCGGGAACAATTCACCCCTTCACACCACATAGCTTATATGCCCGAGGGGCATCACAAGCTAAAGCCCCCGTCTCACACAGCGATCTCGCTAGCGAGATCGCTGCTGAGTCACTAGTTTTGTGACGCAGCAGCGATCTCCCCAGCGATATCGCTGTGTGTGACATTCAGCGACAATCAGCCCCCCTGCTGGGTATCGCTGATCGTCGCTGAATGTCCTGGACATTTTTTTGATCGCTGGTCTCCCGCTGACAGGCACGCATTGCTGCGTGTGACAGGCGGGAGACCAGCGATCCGCTGGTAACCAAGGTACACAGCGGGTTTCCAGGCGCCGGACTGTGCCTAGAAACCCGCTGTGTACCTTGGATACCAGCGCCCTGATGCAGGGAGCTGGTAACCAAGGTACACAGCGGGTTTACAGGCACCGCGCAGCGCCTGGAAACCCGATGTGTACCTTGGTTACCAGCTCCCTGCATCAGGGCGCTGGTATCCAAGGTACACTGCGGGTAACTAAGCGATGTTACCTGCAGTGTCGCTGTGCTGATCGCTGCCCTGAGCTGCCTGTATGGCAGCTCAGCAGCGATCATGTAGCGATACACCAGCGATCCTGACAAGTGCATATCGTTGTCGGGATCGCTGGTGTATCGCTATGTGAGACCCAGGCCTAATACAGTAACAAGGAGTGAAAGATCAGACTTATCTGAGTTTGCCAGGTTCATGGTGAGCAGAGAGCTAATCAACACCAGTCTCTCGAAATTTGATGGCCGTGCAGAGAACTACAGAGCCTGGAAAGCAACCTTCAAGGCCGCCATTGCTGATCTCAACCTATCCGCGGAGCAAGAGCTCGACCTCATGGTTAAATGGTTTGGTGCAGAATCTACAAACCATATCAAGAGTCTTAGGACCGTCTATGTGGGACAAGCTGAAGCAGGTCTCGCTGCTGCCTGGCAGAGACTTGAAAGAACATACGGCAGCGCTGAAGCCATAGAAAAGTCCCTTTTCAAGAAACTGCAGAACGTTCCAAGGATCAACCTTAAGGAAGCCCACAAGCTACTGGATTTAATTGATCTGCTTATGGAGCTGGAACTTGCTAAAAGAGACCCTCGTCAGTCTGGAATGTACTACCTGGACACTGCCCATGGGGTGAACCCAATCATCTCAAAGCTGCCACACAGTTGCAAGAGAATTGGGCAGTGTGTGTCCCAAGGTGCAAAAGGTCACATGATGTCACCTTTCCTCCATTCATTCAGTTCTGCAAGTTCATCGACGAGTAGGCCCAAATGAGGAATGATCCTAGCCTCGACTTCCTGGAGTTAACACTGCAACTCCAGCAACACCATCATCAAGGTATGAAAGTGTCACACATAGAAGCAAAGACTTGAGGAACAGTATAAGCGTTAGAAAGACTAACCTGCCATCACCCGCAGCACCTGCCGATAAACAGTACACGAGTCCATCGAGGGATAAGTCGTTCAATCATGAGTGTCCCATTCACAAAAAAACAAACTCATTGAACAAATGTAGTGGCTTCAGGTCGAAAACCATGCAGGAGCACAAGAAAATCCTCAGCAAATTTGGGGTATGTTTCAAGTGCTGCGCCTAATTAGAACACATGGCCAAGGACTGTAAATCTGCCATTAAGTGTGAAAAGTGTCATAGTGACAGACACCGATCAGCCTTGCATCCAACCTCAGCCACCAGCGATCCAGCAGTCGCAGTTACCCCTAGTCCAGCTGCAAGCCATGGAGGGGAGTCACAGAATCATGCCAAGTCCACCACGGCTATCTCCTGCTCATGCTCAGAGGTATATGGGCAGAACCAAAGTGCTAAATGCTGTACCAGGATATGCCTAATCAGAGTCTATCCAGAAGGGCAACCAGAGAAGGCAGTAAGAATGTATGCCATCATTGACGATCAGAGCAATCGATCCCTAGCTGGACCTAAGTTCTTTAAAGCCTTTGGAATCCAGGGACCAGCAACGCCCTACACTCTGAATACTTGCTCGGGCCGCATAGAGACTAGCAGCAGAAGGGCACAAAGTTTTATTGCTTCTCCTATCAACGGAGACGTAGAAATGCTCCTACCTACGCTAATCGAATGCGATCAAATTTCTGACCAAGGGGATGAAATCCTCACCCCGGAAGCTGTGTTCCACCAACCACACTTAAGGCACCTAGCCAGCGTTATCCTTCCTATGGACACAGATGCTGAAATCCTACTCCTGCTCGGCAGTGACAATTTAAGGATACATAAAGTCTGCCAACAGTGTAATGGTCCTGACTACGCCCCCTACGCCCAGAAACTCAACTTGGGGTGGGTAGTCATAGGAAATGTATGCTTGGATCGAACAGGAGTCGATTTATTTAAGACCTACGTACGCCGGGATGGACGCACAACTTTCTGCAAACCATGTCCTCATCACTACAAGGTGAAAGACAAACCTCCAGATCCCGTACAGCTGCCTGATGTCATCCCTTCTCCCTACGCAGACGACTTGGGAAGATCGGTGTTTCGTACCACTAAGGATGACAAGAAAGTAGCCCTGTCAATGGAAGACAAGGAATTTGTCAAGATAATGGACAATGAGTTCCTTAAGGATGAGACTTGTCACTGGGTTTTTCCCCCACCCTTCCGAGCTACCAGGGTAATGCTCCCGAACAATCGTGAACAAGCCTTGTCCAGATTCAACTCTCCAGTGCACACTGAGCAACAAATCGGAGATGAAAGAACACATTGTCACCTTTATGGGAAAAATATTCCATAATAACCATGCAGAGCCAGCGCCACCCTTAAAGGAAAACGAGGAGTGCTGGTACCTACCCTCATTCAGAGTAGATCACCCGCAAAAACCTAAGCAAATTAGAGTTGTCTTTGACTCAAGTGCCAAACATCAAGGCATATCTGTCATGGGTGTATCGCCACGAGGATCGTCGCGATTACACACTCTGACTTCTCACAGCTGAGTTGCTGTTTCTTTGTGTTTGGTAATGAGGGAGTTAATTTTACCTAGCTCTTTGCTAAGACTAGGTCCAGCCTCGCCCGGCTGCTTTTGATTATGTTCTAATTAGATTCCTTCATATACCTGCCAGTCTGCTTGTTAGATGCCGGTGAAAGCATTCATGTAGTCTAGCAGACTGGATCGGTTCTGAGAATACTTAAGCTAAGAGCTCCTTAGTTGTTTTTACTCTTACAGCTTATAGTTTATCTCTGAGACCTTAGGTGTTCCTACTGTGTGTGAGTGTTGTATGTGAGACTTTGTTTGCTTTGTTTCTTGTCTTTCTTGTGTGTCTTTCTGTTCATTAACCGTTACCTGTTCATTCCCTTTGGTGGTAATCAGGGTCCTTCTTAGGACTAGATTACAGTTGTCAGGGATTGATAGGAGACAGGGTTTACGCTGGTGGCCTGGACCTCTGTACCTTTAACAGTACCTCCAGGTAGAGGGTTTAGTTAGGACCCCAGTTTAGGGTCAGCATAGACCCCGGTCACCCTCTAGCTGGAGACAGTGTATAACGGATTCCGTATTGACCCACTGGACATTGTCAGGTAATTCTATGTTATCATATATCTATGCGCATGTTATATAGGATGTTGCCCTTTTGATATAGATTACTGACATCACATATATATATATATCTGCTATACAGCGTGACATTTTCACCGGCCCATACTAAAGATTCTCCCCAGCTGTCATGGATCCAGTAGCCCAGCTGGCCCGGCAGTTGCAGGGGTTGTCCATGGAGTTTGCAGACATTAAGTCCAAGGTTTTGTCCCCCCCGGAGCAAACCAGATCTGAACCTAAGGTTGCTCTCCCGGACAGGTTCACTGGTGGGCGGGACAAATTTTTTACTTTCCGGGAGGCATGTAAATTGTACTTTCGGCTGCGGCCTCGGTCATCTGGGAGTGAAGAGCAGAGGGTGGGAATTGTTATCTCGCTCTTACAAGGGGACCCTCAATCTTGGGCGTTCTCTATTCCTCCAGGCTTCCCAGATCTCCAGTCAGTGGATCGATTTTTTACTGCCCTGGGTCTGGTATATGATGATCCGGATCGAGTTTCCCTTGCTGAAACAAAGTTACGTAAAATACGGCAAGGAAATCGTCCAGCGGAGGAATATTCTTCTGAGTTCCGTAGATGGGCAACAGATACTCAGTGGAATGACCCAGCTCTTAGGAGCCAGTTTTGTCAAGGGTTGTCTGACAAATTAAAAGATGTGTTGGCTCAGTATGATTCTCCTCCATCACTGGAGGCTGCTATGGCCCTCGCTATTCGC
The DNA here is from genome assembly GCA_033576555.1 of Oophaga sylvatica. Lineage (NCBI taxonomy): Eukaryota > Metazoa > Chordata > Amphibia > Anura > Dendrobatidae > Oophaga > Oophaga sylvatica. Next base: position 398,237,255 of record JARQOD010000001.1, read on the forward strand.
ATTGATAGACGAATTCGGGGAAGACGCGAGGTAACTCCGCCTCCCGTGATGACTCCACCTACTACTAAAGTCCCTTATACTGAGGTTCCCCTGGTCTGTTCTGAGGAACCCATGCAGTTGGGAGGGACATCTTTTTGTAGGAGGGAATCGGCGGTGCGCCGCAAGACTAGAAGGTGTTTCTTTTGCGGGAGAGAGGGACATTTTGTTGGGGGGTGTCCATCCCGGGCCTCTTTGAGCAAAGGAGTTAACCTGGGAGTGTGTATTTCGTCCCCAAATCCCTCTCAGTTTCTCGTGCCTGCGGAGGTCGTGATTGGTACTAGAACTGAGAGGATTTCTGTTTTTCTTGATAGTGGGTCCGGGGCTAATCTGGTGGACGCTCAGTTTGCCCAGGTGCATGGTATGCAACTGAGTGTATTAGCCAAACCGGTCCCTATAGTCTCTATTGATTCTAGACCTCTCGGTCAAGGTAGCTTGGTACAAGCTGTTCATAACATAGATCTTCGAGTAGGGGCAATACATAAAGAGCAATTGTCTTGTTATGTGTTGGAGGGTCTACCTACTCCTATTGTGTTGGGACTTCCTTGGTTGGCTAAACATAACCCAGTGATTGATTGGCAATCCAGAAAGATAAGCCAGTGGGGTGAATTTTGCAGGAATAACTGCATGAGCACGGTCATCGGTGCTGTTGTGCCTAGGACTTTGTCTCCTTTTCTGGAGGACTTTGGGGAGATGTTCTCAGAGGAGGGGTGTAAAGAGTTAGCTCCTCATTGCGCATATGACTGCTCAATAAAGTTGCTTCCTGATGCCTTATCTCGTACTTTCCCAGGGGCCGGGAGTACGGATGATCCGGTTCCTATTCCTCAGGAGGGAGTTGTAGTGTCAGCTGTATGCTCTGAGCTTGAGGGGGAGGTTTTGGGGGCTCAGGGGGACGCCCCTGTGGGACTTCCAGGGAGACTGATAGTTCCAGATCGGTTAAGACTGAAGGTTACGGGGAACCGTTACAAACGGATGGCTGATAGGGGGAGAGTTTTTGGTCTAGATCTGAAGGTGAACGATCTGGTTTGGTTGTCTACCAGGAATATAAAACTTAAAGTTTCCTCCTGGAGGTTGGGTCCCAGATTCATCGGGCCGTACAGGATCAGTTCCATAATTAATCCGGTGGCATTTCGTCTGGATCTCCCTCCTACGTTTAAAATTCATAATGTGTTTCACAAGTCATTACTTAAAAAGTATGTGGCACCAGTCATACCGTCACCTCTACCTCCTCCTTCAGTGGTGGTCAATGATAACGTGGAATTTCATGGGTCGAAAATCATTGACTCACGTCTCAGTCACCGATCCCTTCAGTACTTGGTTCATTGGAGGGGTATGGTCCTGAGGAGAGGACGTGGGTCCCTGCGTCTAATGTTAATGCAGATCGATTGGTTCGGACCTTTCACACAACTCACCCGGGCAGACCTGGCCCTGAGGGTCCGGAGTCCCCTCGTAGAGGGGGGGGTACTGTCATGGGTGTATCGCCACGAGGATCGTCGCGATTACACACTCTGACTTCTCACAGCTGAGTTGCTGTTTCTTTGTGTTTGGTAATGAGGGAGTTAATTTTACCTAGCTCTTTGCTAAGACTAGGTCCAGCCTCGCCCGGCTGCTTTTGATTATGTTCTAATTAGATTCCTTCATATACCTGCCAGTCTGCTTGTTAGATGCCGGTGAAAGCATTCATGTAGTCTAGCAGACTGGATCGGTTCTGAGAATACTTAAGCTAAGAGCTCCTTAGTTGTTTTTACTCTTACAGCTTATAGTTTATCTCTGAGACCTTAGGTGTTCCTACTGTGTGTGAGTGTTGTATGTGAGACTTTGTTTGCTTTGTTTCTTGTCTTTCTTGTGTGTCTTTCTGTTCATTAACCGTTACCTGTTCATTCCCTTTGGTGGTAATCAGGGTCCTTCTTAGGACTAGATTACAGTTGGCAGGGATTGATAGGAGACAGGGTTTACGCTGGTGGCCTGGACCTCTGTACCTTTAACAGTACCTCCAGGTAGAGGGTTTAGTTAGGACCCCAGTTTAGGGTCAGCATAGACCCCGGTCACCCTCTAGCCGGAGACAGTGTATAACGGATTCCGTATTGACCCACTGGACATTGTCAGGTAATTCTATGTTATCATATATCTATGCGCATGTTATATAGGATGTTGCCCTTTTGATATAGATTACTGACATCACATATATATATATCTGCTATACAGCGTGACAATATCTCTCAATGATGTCCTCCTCACGGGTCCTAATCTGACAAACAACTTAGTAGGAGTGTTGATGAGATTCAGGAAAGAGCCCGTTGCCATCACTGCTGACATTGAACAGATGTTCAACTGCTTCATAGTCAGAGAAGACCACAGGAATTTCCTCAGGTTTTTGTGGCACAAGGACAACGACCCCAGCAAAGAGATGGTGGAGTATCACATGAGGGTGCACGTACTTGGGAACAGCCCTTCGCCCACCGTGGCAACCTATGGCCTGCGGAGAACCGCACTGGAAGGAGACTGTTACCGCTGCTGTGCCTGCCGCTCCGCTGCCCGTCGGTCCTCTATGCGGTCCGCTGCTGCCCTCTCTCCTTCTTCTACGGATGGCTCCTCCGACTCTGCTCCTGGGTCCCGGCACGCTGTCCTTGCGCAGTCCCGCCGTGCTCCTCCCCGACTTCCGATCTCGACATCTGCACATGCGCCTTGGGATCCTTAGAGGGCGGCTGTGCACCTCTCCAGCTTTTTATGCCCCCAGATGCCCTGACCCCGAAATCCTCAGCAACCTATCTGGGTAAGGCATAGGGTATTTTAGGCTACCTCCCCTAGGCGGAGGTGCCTGGTTATCGTATAGCTTTCTACTTAGTGACTCAGGCCGGCACCTGCTCCTTTGTGTGCTTGCACTCCTGCACGCTCATATCCTTGCTGCACTTTTCTGCCTGCATCCTATTCGCCCGTTCTCCGGTGCGCTGCGCTGGCAGCATATACCTCTGCCCACTAACACTCTCTCTCCCCGCAGTTGACTTCCGCTTCAGCTCTCCTAGAGTCCTGTCCTGGCCTCCTGCTCACACTGGGTTCATTCGTCCTCCCTGGATCCGTACCCCTGGCTCCTGTACGATTGTGTCCACTGTCCTCCCACGGTCCTTCTCTGTCTCGCTCCCCATTCACTATCTGAGCCGCCCCTCTTGGTATCGGCTACTGTGGTCTAGTGAGCTTGCCCCTGACGATCCCTGTATAGGGGCCGTTTCCATTAGGATAGCTCGCCCAGGGGTAGGTCTGTTCCACGGTCCAGAGCGTCCAATCGAAGTGCTCACCTCCCTGCGGCATCACAGAAAGTCCGAATATTGAACTGACGCCAGAGACTTTGTAGAGAAAGACTTCTACGTAGATGATGGACTAAAATCTCTACCCACAGAAGAAGGGGCGATCGACTTACTTAAGAGGACCCAAGGTATGATGTACCGAGCTAAGCTTAGACTGAACAAAATTACTTCAAACAGCCTGGCTGTCATGAGAGCCTTTGAGTCAAGTGACCACGCACCAGGATTCAAGGACATAGACCTGGGACCAGACTGTCCGCCTGTGCAGAGAAGTTTAGGCCTGAGGCAGAACCTGTCAGCCGACACCTTCGGTTTTCAAATCAACTATGCAGTCAAACCATTCACTAAACGTGGTGTCTTGTCAGTGGTGAATAGCTTATACGACCCACTGGGATTCGTAGCACCGATTACCATACAAGGTAAATCCCTTCTGAGACAGCTTTCTGAAACCGTCAAGGACTGGGATGCCCCACTTCCTCCTGATAAGGAACCAAAGTGGGAAACTTGGAAGCCGTGAGTGAAATCCACATACCAAGATGCTACGCCAGAATCTCACTTGCTGCTAGCACTAGGACGGAACTCCATGTGTTCTCGGATGCATCCACGGAGGCCAATGCAGCTGTTGTCTACCTGAAGGTGATGGGATCCGACAATCAAGATAATTTTGGGTTCATTTTTGGCAAGGCTAAGTTGGCTCCCAAGCCTGATCACACTATTCCCAGGCTTGAACTCTGTGGGACTGTACTTGCAGTAGAACTCGCAGACTTTATACAGCATGAGCTGGACACCAACATATAAGACGTACAATACTACAGTGACAGTATAGTCGTCTTAGGTTACATCTACAACCAAACAAGGCGCTTTTATGTGCATGTCAGTAATCACATAGAGAGAATAAGGAGGTCTTCCAAGCCTGAACAATGGCACTATATCCCATCTGAACTTAATCTAGCTGACCATGCCACTAGACCTATGTCTATAAATTATTTTGCTAACTCTTCTTGGCTTTCAGGTCCGAAGTTTCTGCTGGAACAGAAGGGGAGTGAATGTGTCCAGGAAGCCTTCAACATCCAGGATCCGGACGATGATCCAGAAGTCTGCCCCGAGGTCAGTGCTCTGGCCACGAACAATAAACCAACCTCCAGCCTCGGTTGCCACTGCTTCGAACGCTTCTCCAATTGGATGAAACTCGTCAAGACTATTGCAAGGTTAGTCCACATTGCGAGATCACAACTCACATGGAGACAAAGACTGTCACGGTTGGCATGTCTGCCATAAACCGCGCTCTGCCAAGGACATTTCTTACTGTGAGTCTCTTATAATACGTTCCGTCCAGCAGAGCGTATTCAATACTAAATGCTTAAACCACAAACAGCAGATCCCTCTGAAAAGTCCCATTGCCAATTTGAATCCAGTAATGGACAGCTTCGGTTTGCTGAGGGTCGGTGTTCGATTAAATTGAGCCAAGCTAGGGGTTTCAGAGCAACATCCTTGCATCATTCCCAATAAACATCATGTCACCAATCTACTGATCAGGCACTTTCATAAAAAGACTGACCACCCAGGCAGGTAGATCACAGAGGGCAAATTACGGTCTGCAGGACTTTGGATAATAGGTATGAAAAGATGTGTTGTGGGATCACTACAATGCTGTATGCAATGTCGCAAAACCAGAGGAAAACAGGCGCATCAACAAATGGCTGACCTGCCCTCTGACAGACTGAGTGCTGAACCGCCTTTCACCTATGTTGGCCTAGACGTCTTTGGGCCATAGATGGTATCTGCACGCAGAACTTGAGGCGGCCACGCGAACAGCAAATGTTGGGCCTTACTGTTCACTTGCATGAGTGTCCGTACCGTTCACATAGAGGTGATAGAATCTATGGACACAGCCAGCCTGATCAACGCTCTTCGACCGTGTCTAGTGATCAGAGGACCGGTAAAACAGCTGAGGTACGACTGCGGAAGCAAATTCATCGGTGCATGTCGAGAGCTGGATATTGACATCAAACCAATATAAGATCATCTGGCAGAAAGAGGTTGCACCTGGATCTTCAATCCTCCGCATAGTTCTCACATGGGAGGTTCCTGGGAAAGGATGATCGGGATCTCACACAATATCTTGAACTCTATGCTTATGGACATAAACTCTTCAAAACTCACGCATGAGACCTTGGTTACTCGTCTGGCTGAAGTTTCTGCCATAATCAACTCAAGACCCCTTGTCCCAGTATCAATGGTTCCCTAAATACCGACCATTCTTACGCAAGCTGCTCTTCTTAATCAAAACAATGGGAACCAGCAAATAAACAGTCAGTGGAGAGTTTACTAACGCAAACACATAACAAAAGCGCGTACAATACCTTGTTGATTACTTCTGGAATCGGTGGAGAAAGGAGTATCTCGATGGTTCTGCAAGGAAGAAGGAAATGGAGACACAGTAAACCGAACTTGAAATAAGGAGATATTGTATTATTGAAGAAACAACAAGCTTAAAGGATCGATTGGCCTATGGGAATCGTTACAAAGGCTTTCATACAATCATAGAATCATAGAATGGTAGAGTTGGAAGGGACCTCCTGGGTCATCTGGTCCAACCCCCTGCTCAAAGCAGGAGTCACTAAATCATCCCAGACAGATGTCTGTCTAGCTTCTGTTTGAAGACTTCCATTGAAGGAGAACTCACCACCTCTCGTGGCAGCCAGTTCCACTCATTGATCACCTTAACTGTCAAAAAGTTTTTTCTAATATCTAATCTGTGTCTCTTCCCATTCAGTTTCATTCCATTACTTCTAGTCTTTCCTTGTGCAAATGAGAATAAAGATGATCCTTCTACAATGTGACAGCCCTTGAGATATTTGTAGACAGCTATTAAGTCTCCTCTCAGTCTTCTCTTTTGCAAGCTAAACATTCCCAAATCCTGCAGCCGTTCCTCATAGGACATGGTTTGCAGACCGGTCACCATTCTGGTCACTCTTCTCTGAACTTGCTCCAGTTTGTTGATGCCTTTTTTTAAAATGTGGTGCCCAAAACTGGACACAGTATTCCAGATGAGGACTGTCCAAAGACGAGTAGAGGGCAATAATGACTTCACGTGATCTAGACTGTATGCTTCTGTTAATACATCCTAGAATTGTATTTACCTTTTTTGCTGCTGCATCACACTGTAGATTTATGTTCAGTCTGTGATCTATTAGTTTACCCAAGTCTTTTTCACATGTGCTGTTACTTAGCCCTATTCCTCCCATTTTGTATATGCTTTTTTCATTTTTATTGCCCAGATGTAGTACTTTGCATTTTTGCCTGTTAAAAACCATTCTGTTAGTTGCTGCCCACTGCTCCTGTTTATTTATATCTTTTTGAATCCTCTCTCTCTCTCCAGTATTTGCTATCCCTCCTAGCTCTGTGTCATCAGCAACTTTAGCTTACCCTCAATGCCTTCATCTAAATCATTGATAAAGATGTTGAACAATACAGGGCCCAGGACAGAGCCCTGTGGTACCCCACTTGAGACATTCTTCCAACTGGATGTGCAGCCATTTTCAACCACTCTTTGAGTCCGATCACAAAGCCAGTTATGAATCCACCTAACAGTTGCCTTGTTCATTCCTTAATTAGTCATTTTTTCAATAAGGATTGTGTGAGATACTTTGTTAAATGCTTTGCTGAAGTCAAGATATACTATATCTACAGCATTTCCCTGATCCACCCAATGATTCTGTCATAGAAGGAAATTAAGTTAGTCTGACATGACTTATTAGTTACAAACCCATGCTGACTCTGTTTAATCACTTCATTCTTATCCAGGTACTTACATACATGTTGTTTAATAATTTGTTCAAAGATCTTTCCTGGTATAGAAGTCAGACTCACCGGCCTATAATTCCCTGGGTCCACCTTCTTCCCCTTTTTCAAGATAGGAACAACATTTGCTCTTCCACAGTCTTCTGGGACTTCTCCTGTTCTCAAAGAATTTTAAAAGATTATGGAGAGTGGTTCAAAAATGTATTTTGCTATCTCCTTTAGTACTCTGGGGTTTAATTCATCTGGACATGGAGACTTGAATTCATTTAGGTTAGCAAAGTGTTTCCTCACTATTTTTCTGTTTATAGATATCCTGGATTCTTCTATTCCCATAATAGGACAGTGAAGATCAGTTGATGTTACATTTCCTTTCTGAGAGAAAACAGATGTAAAATAGGAATTTAAAAGTTCAGCCTTCTCAACATCCTGTCTTACCATTTCATAATTTTCATCCTGTAAAAATCCTATAGCATCTTTGGCTTTTCTTTTACTTTTGACATATCCCAAAATCTGTTTTTATTGCTTTTCACGTATCCTGCAAGCCTTAGTTCATTGTCAGCTTTAGCTAATCTGATTTGTGCCCTGCAGGTTTTGCAGACAGCATTATATTCTTCTTTACATATGCCTCCCTCTTTCCATTTGATAAACATTTCTTTCTTACTTTTTAGCATGTGTTTAAGTTCTGTGTTCATCCATCCTGGTTTCCTTAAATGCTTCCTATTCTTCCCTCTTTTCGGAATTGTTAACTATTGTGCTTTGAGAATCTCATTTTTCAAGATTTCCCATCCTTCCTGAACATTTTTTGTCCTTAAGTATATTCAGCCATTGGATCCCTCCAATTCCCTTTCTGAGTCCATTAAAATCTGCATTTCTGAAATCTAACCTTGACATCTGAGTCTCCTAGGGTCCCAGCCACTCTTACCTCCCTGGTCAAGACAGTAAGGTCCGGAAGGTGGAGCTGAAGATCCTGAGGAAAGATGAGCCTAAGACATTTCAGAGGCCAGTCCATGAGCTCGTATTGATACTACCGATCGAGGACATTCCGGTAGGATGAATGATGAACAGAACACCGCACTAGTACTTTGTGCATTGATTGCAGTTGGGTCGGAGATAGTTTGGCCTAATGCGACTTCTCTGAACCGAAGATGGGTATCTTTTGGATTGTCTCAGGAACTGACTTAATGACATTCATCTACCTCGTTTTGAAGTTATTATTCTTGCATGCATGTTTTTGGTTTCATTTTCTAGGTTGTTGGATTTGTTTCAAAGACACTAGTACAGTCATGGCCAAAAGTTTTGAGAATGACACAAATATTATATTTTCACATGATCTGCTGCCCTCTGGTTTTTATGTGTGTTTGACAGATGTTTTTATCACAGACAGAAATATAATAATTGCAAACATATGAGTAATAAAAGCTTATATTGACAGTTAGAATGAGTTAATGCAGCAAGTCAATATTTGCAGTGTTGACCCTTCTTCTTCAGGACCTCTGCAATTCTCCCTGGCATGCTCTCAATCAACTTCTGGACCAAATCCTGACTGATAGCTGTCCATTCTTGCACAATCAATGCTTTCATTTTGTCAGAATTTTTAGGTTTTTGTTTGTCCACCCGTCTCTTGATGATTGACCACAAGTTCTCAATGGGATTAAGATCTGGGGAGTTTCCAGGCCATGGACCCAAAATCTCTATGTTTTGTTCCCTGAGCCATTTAGTTATCACCTTTGCTTTATGGCAAGGTGCTCCATCATGCTGGAAAAGGCATTGTTGATCGCCAAACTGCTCTTGGAGGGTTGGGAGAAGTTGCTCTTGGAGGACTGTTATGTTACAGTAGCTGAGGAGTGCAGGTAAAAAAGGAAATACACCAGAGCAGTTGGAATCTATGAGATTGCAGTACCCTGACTAACCACCGCAACTAGAGGCAGCCGTGGAGCGTTCCTACGTTGGTCCTAGACGCCTCGTCACAGCCTGAGAAACTAACTACACCTAAAGATAGAAATAGGAAAGCTATCTGCCCCGGAGCAGAACCCCAAAGATAATAGAAAGCCCCCAAACATGTAATGGCGGTTAGACAAGAGGAAATACTGACACAGAAAGAAAATAGTATGAGCAAACGCTGGGGCCAAAACTATCTAAATAGAAAAGGACAGGAAGGGTACTTACTGCAATCTCAGAAAACCCTGAAAAAACACCAACTCTACTAATTTCAAAATAACCTGAGATCACACGACCTCTACCACCTAAATTAGTTCTCTGGTGTAAAAAAAAATCAAAACAGCAGCCACTGAAAAAAAACTGGAAAAAGCAAAAGTACAAAACACAGTGGCTGGACTAAACTGAGAGGGCAAAAGCCCCCGGAGGGGACCCTGAAGGCCCCCACAGAAGTGCAGGACAAAGTGCAAAAATATAGCAAAAACACAAAATAAGAAATTGTCTTATCTGATAGCAGGAGATGCAGACACGACACAGCAGGCTACAAGGGAAACTGGAAAGAAGGATTCAGACCAGAACAATTGATCACCGGCAACCCTGATGGGAAAATGACTCCCTTATATAAGACCAATCAGTAACACCTGATTCCCAGTCCTCACAATCCTCACTAGTACCGCTTGTAACCACCAGAGGGAGCCTCTGCTCAGAACTCATCTCAAACCCATTCACAACAGAGGACATTCTGGTACCATTCTTTATTCATGGCTGTGTTTTTAGGCAAGACTGTGAGAGAGCTGATTCCCTTGGCTGAGAAGCAACCCCACACATGAATGTTTCAGGATGCTTAACAGTTGGCATGAGACAAGACTGGTGGTAGCGCTCACCTTGTCTTCTCCGAATGAGGCGTTTTCCTGATGTCCCAAACAATCAAAAAGGGGATTCATCAGAGAAAATAACTTTACCCCAGTCCTCAGCAGTCCACTGCCTGTACCTTTTGCAGAATATCAGTCTGTCCATGATGTTTTTTCTGGAGAGAAGTGGCTTCTTTGTTGCCCTCCTTGAGACCAGACCTTGCTCCAAGAGTCTCCACCTCACAGTGCGTGCAGATGCACTACACCTGCCTGCTGCCATTCCTGAGCAAGCTCTGCACTGCTGGTAGCCCGATCCCGCAGCTGAAACACTTTTAAGAGACGGTCCTGGTGCTTGCTGGTCTTACTTGGGCGCCCTGACGCCTTTTTTTTTCAACAATGGAACCTCTCTCCTTGAAGTTCTTGATGATGCGATAGATTGTTGACTAGGTGCAATCTTTCTAGCTGCGATACTCTTCCCTGTTAGGCCATTTTTGTGCATTGCAATGATGACTGCACGTGTTTCTTTAGAGATAACCATGGTTAACAGAAGAGAAACAATGATGCCAGGCACCAGCCTCCTTTTAAAGTGTCCAGTGGTGTCATTCTTACGTAATCATGACAAATTGATCTCCAGCCATGTCCTCATCAACACCCATACCTGTGTTAATGGAGCAATCACTGAAAAGAGGTTAGCTGGTCCTTTTAAGTCAGGGCTGCAATGATGTTGAAATGTGCTTTGGGGGATAAAGTTCATTTTCTAGCCAAATATTGACTTTGCAAGTAATTGCTGTTAAGCTGATCACTCTTTATAACGTTCTGGAGTATATGTAAATTGCCATTAGAAAAAGTGAAGCAGTAGACTTTGTAAAAATTAATATTTGTATCATTCTCAAAACTTTTGGCCATGACTGTATAGTGAAATCCCTTACGGAATTTCAGACGGGGAGTGTGCTGTTCCGTTCGGCTGGCTTATATTATTTTCATGGTATCTGTTCTTACATGCTGCTCTGCTGCCACCTACTGGCCTTTTTCCGCATAGCAGTCTGTAATTAATTCTTATGGGCGTGCCTTCCACTTCTGGTTCAGAGGTCACATTCCCTCCTAGCAGTCATTTCATTTTTAGTTTCTCTTTCAGTGGGAGAGACACCCTTGAACCAAGCTGAGAAAGACATCAGTTTTCACCACTTTCTGCTGTACTTGCTATTACACTATGTTTACATCTGCATTCTTGGAGAAGTAATTGCACTATTGATTATACATTGTATGTCTGGATTTCCGAATAAACAAATCTGGATTGCACAATCCCTGGTATGCATCATCTCTCCGGATGCTGAACAGCATCGGTTCTGTCTGCTCTGCATTGAGGAAACGGAGGTACAAACTCTCCCAGCCCCTATTAATTAACCACATCTCCATTCGCCTCATGTGGGTGACAGAACAGTCAGTGGTGTAATAAACTCAGAACTCTAGAGAGGTCAGTGGTGTAATAATCTGCAGATATCTGGAGAGGTCAGCTGTGTAATAATCCGCAGATCCCTGGAGAGGTTAGTGGTGTAATAATCTGCAGATCTCTGGAGAGGTCAGTGGTATAATAATCTACAGATCTGTGGGGAGGTCAGTGGTGTAATCTGCAGATCTCTAGAGAGGTCAGTGGTGTAATAATCTGCAGTTCCCTGGAGAGGTCAGCGGTCTAATCTGCAGATATCTGGAGAGGTCAATGGTGTAATAATCTGCAGATCCCTGGAGAGGTCAGTGGTGTAATAATCTGCAGATCCCTGGAGAGGTCAGTGGTGTAATAATCTGCAGATCCCTGGAGAGGTCAGTGGTGTAATTGCAGATGTCTCGAGAGGTCAGTTGTGTAATAATCTCAGATCTGTGGAGAGGTCAGTGTGTAATATCTGCAGATCTGGAGAGGTCAGTGGTGTAATAATCTCAGATCTGGAAGGTCAGTGGTGTAATTCAGATTCTGGAGAGGTCAGTGGGGTAATAATCTCAGATCTGTGGAGAGGTCAGTGGTGTAATACTTGGTCTGGAGAGGCAGTGGTGTAATAATCTCAGATCTGTGGATAGGTCAGTGGTGTAATAATCTCAGATCTGTGGAGAGGTCAGTGGTGTAATAATCTGTAGGTCGCTGGAGAGGTCAGTGGTGTAATAATCTGCAGATCCCTGGAAAGGTCAGTGGTGCAATAATCTGCAGATCTCTGGAGAGGTCAGTGTTGTAATAATCTGCAGGTCCTGTGAAGAGGTCAGTGGTGTAATAATCTCAGATCTGTGGAGTGGTAGTGGTGTAATAATCTGCAGATCTTGAGAGGTCAGTGGTGTAATAATCTGCAGATCCTGTGAGGGTCAGCTGGTGTAATAATCTGCAGATCTGGAGAGGTCAGTGTGTAATAATTCAGAATCTCTGGAGAGGTCAGTGGTGTAATAATCTGCAGATCCTGGAGAGGTCAGTGGGTAATAATCTGCAGATTCCTGGAAAGTCAGTTGTGATATAATCTGCAGTACTTGAGAGGTCAGTGTGTAATAATCTCAGATCTGTGGAGTGGTCAGGTGTAATAATCTGCAGATCCCGTGAATGAGTCAGTGTGTGAATAATCTGCAGTCATGTGGAGGTCAGTGGTGAGATAACTGGGCAGCTTGATGAGTCAGTGGGTATAATACGAGATCTCCTGGAGAGGTCAGTGGTGTAAAATCTGCAGATCTGGAGGGTCAGTAGGGTATAATCGCAGATTGGTCATTACTATCTACCAGACTGTGCACTGCGTGAGTTCACATCTGTGGAGGTCATGGATTATCCACCCTGAAGTCGTGTGACAGCTGTGGAGGGTGGTGTAATCAACTGGACGGTAGTAACTGGATTCACCACCCCAGAAGCTGTTGCACTGCGGGGGTTTCACACTGTAGGATACACTGGATACACCACCCACTGGACTGGGGGGTCACACTGTAGATACCTAGATACACCCCAGAACTGTGCACTGCGGGGGGTTCACACTGTATGATACACTAGGATTACACACCCAGAACTGTGCACTGCGTGGGGTTACACTGTACGGATACACTTGATACACCACCAGACTGTGCACTGCGGGGGGTTCACACTGTATGGATACACTTGATTACACCACCCAGAACTGTGCACTGCGGGGGGCTCACACTGTACGGATACACTATGATTACACCACCCCAGAACTGTGCACTGCGGGGGGTTCACACTGTATGGATACACTAGGATTACACCACCCCAGAACTGTGCACTGCGGGGGGTTCACAACTGTATGGATACACTGTGATTACACCACCCCAGAACTGTGCACTGCGGGGGGCTCACACACGTAATAAACCCCTGGATCTACTACACTATGATTACACCACCCCAGAACTGTGCACTGCGGGGGGTTCACACTGTATGGATACACTGTGATTACACCACCCCAGAACTGTGCACTGCGGGGGGCTCACACTGTACGGATACACTATGATTACACCACCCCAGAACTGTGCACTGCGGGGGTTCACACTGTATGGATACACTGTGATTACACCACCCCAGAACTGTGCACTGCGGGGGGCTCACACTGTACGGATACACTATGATTACACCACCCCAGGACTGTGCACTGCGGGGGGCTCACACTGTACGATACACTGTGATTACACCACCCCAGAACTGTGCACTGCGGGGGGCTCACACTGTACGGATACACTAGGATTACACCACCCCAGGACTGTGTACTGCGGGGGGCTCACACTGTAGGATACACTTGATTACACCACCCCAGACTGTGCACGCGGGGGTCACACTGTAGGATACACTAGATTACACCACCCAGGACTGTGACCGGGGGGCTCACACTGTATGATACACTGTGATACACCACCCCAGACTGTGCCTGCGGGGGGCTCACACTGTATGGATACACTATGATTACACCACCCCAGGACTGTGTACTGTGGGGGGTTCACACTGTACGGATACACTATGATTACACCACCCCAGGACTGTGTACTGCGAGGGGCTCACACTGTACGGATACACTATGATTACACCACCCCAGGACTGTGCACTGCGGGGGGCTCACACTGTATGGATACACTGTGAATACACCACCCCAGGACTGTGCACTGCGGGGGGCTCACACTGTACGGATACACTATGATTACACCACCCCAGAACTGTGCACTGCGGGGGGTTCACACTGTATGGATACACTATGATTACACCACCCCAGAACTGTGCACTGCGGGGGGTTCACACTGTAGGATACACTGTGATTACACCACCCCAGAACTGTGCACTGCGGGGGGCTCACACTGTACGGATACACTATGATTACACCACCCCAGAACTGTGCACTGCGGGGGGTTCACACTGTATGGATGCACTGTGATTACACCACCCCAGAACTGTGCACTGCGGGGGGCTCACACTGTTACGGATACACTATGATTACACCACCCCAGGACTGTGCACTGCGGGGGCTCACACTGTACGAATACACTGTGATTACACCACCCCAGAACTGTGCACTGCGGGGGCTCACACTGTACGGATACACTAGGATTAAACCACCCCAGGACTGTGTACTGCGGGGGGCTCAAACTGTACGGATACACTATGATTACACCACCCCAGGACTGTGCACTGCGGGGGGCTCACACTGTAGGATACACTAGGATTACACCACCCCAGGACTGTGTACTGCGGGGGGCTCACACTGTACGGATACACTATGATTACACCACCCCAGGACTGTGCACTGCGGGGGGCTCACACTGTATGGATACACTGTGAATACACCACCCCAGGACTGTGCACTGCGGGGGGCTCACACTGTATGGATACACTATGATTACACCACCCCAGGACTGTGTACTGTGGGGGGTTCACACTGTACGGATACACTATGATTACACCACCCCAGGACTGTGCACTGCGGGGGGCTCACACTGTATGGATACACTGTGAATACACCACCCCAGGACTGTGCACTGCGGGGGGCTCACACTGTACGGATACACTATGATTACACCACCCCAGGAACTGTGCACTGCGGGGGGCTCACACTGTATGGATACACTGTGATTACACCACCCAGAACTGTGCACTGCGGGGGTTCACACTGTATGGATACACTTGATTACACCACCCCAGGACTGTGCACTGCGGGGGGCTCACACTGTACGGATACACTATGATTAACCACCCCAGGACTGTGCACTGCGGGGGGCTCACACTGTATGGATACACTATGATTACACCACCCCAGAACTGTGCACTGCGGGGGGTTCACACTGTATGGATACACTGTGATTACACCACCCCAGAACTGTGCACTGCGGGGGGCTCACACTGTATGGATACACTATGATTACACCACCCCAGAACTGTGCACTGCGGGGGGTCACACTGTACGGATACACTGTGATTACACCACCCCAGAACTGTGCACTGCGGGGGGTTCACACTGTATGGATACACTATGATTACACACCCCAGAACTGTGCACTGCGGGGGTTCACACTGTAGCGATACACTGTGATTACACCACCCCAGAACTGTGCACTGCGGGGGTTCACACTGTATGGATACACTATGATTACACCACCCCAGGACTGTGCACTGTGGGGGGTTCACAATGTACGGATACACTGTGATTACACCACCCCAGAACTGTGCACTGCCGGGGTTCACACTGTATGGATACACTATGATTACACCACCCCAGAACTGTGCACTGTGGGGGGCTCACACAGTATGGATACACTATGATTACACCACCCCAGGACTGTGTCACTGCGGGGGGTTCACACTGTATGGATACACTATGATTACACCACCCCAGGACTGTGCACTGCGGGGGGTTCACACTGTACGGATACACTATGATTGATGGGTGTCATGTTCAGTTTGCAGAGCCCCTGATGTGCCTAAGCAGTGTAAACCCCCACAAGTGACCCCATTTTGGAAACTAGACCCCCTAAGGAACTTATCTAGATCTGTGGTGAGCACTTAGAACCCCCAAGTGCTTCATACAAGTTTTTAATGCCGGGGCATGAAAATAAAAATTCCTAAATTTTTTCCCATAAAAATGATATTTTAGTCACCAATTTTTTATTTTTCCAAGGGTAAGGGGAGAAATTGGACCCCAAAAGTTGTTGTCCAATTTGTCCTGAGTACACTGATACCCTATATGTGGGAGACAACTACTGCTTGGGCACACATCGGGGCTCAGAATAGGAGTAGTGACGTTTTGCATGGCAGACTTTGATGGAATGGTCTGCGGGGGCCATGTCGGGTTTGGAGAGCCCCTGATGTGCCTAAACAGTGGAAACCCCCCCAAAAGTGACCCAATTTTTGGAAACTAGACCCCCAAAGGAACTTATCTAGATGTGTGGTGAGAACTTTGAACCCCCAAGTGTTTCACAGAAGTTTATAACGTAGAGCCATAAAAATAAAAAATATTTTTTTCCACAAAATGATATTTTCGCCCCCAATTTTTTATTTTACCAAAGGTAACAGAAAAAATTGGTCCCCAAGAGTTATTGTGCAATTTGTCCTTAGTATGCTGATACCCTATATGGGGGTAAACTACTGTTGGGGCGCATGGCAGAGCTCAAAAGTGAAGGAGCACGGTTTGACTTTTCCAACGCCGAATTGGCTGGAATTGAGATCAGACGCCATGTCACGTTTGGAGAGCCCCTGATGTGCCTAAACAGTGGAAATCCCCCAATTCTAACTCCAACCCTAACCCCAACACACCCCTATCCCTAATCCCAACCCTAATCATAACCCTAACCACAAACCTAACCCTAACACATCTGTAACTCTAGTCCCAACCCTAACCCTAACTTTAGCCCCAACTCTAACCCTAACTTTAGCCCCAACCCTAACCCTAATGGAAAAATGGAAATAAATACATTTTTTTAATTTTATTATTTTTCCCTAACTAGGGGGGTGATTAAGGGGGGTTTGATTTACTATTCATAGCGGGTTTTTATGTTTGGCAGCTGTCACACGCTAAAAGACGCTTTTTATTGAAAAAATAGTTTTTGCATCATCACATTTTGAGAGCTATAATTTTTTCTCATTATGTCCCACAGAGTCATGTGAGGTTTTATTTTTTGTGGGACGAGTTGACGTTTTTATTGGTACCATTTTTGGGCACATGACATATTTTGATTGCTTTTTATTACGATTTTTGGGAGGCAGAATGAACAAAAACCAGCAATTCATGAATTTCTTTTGGGGGGGGCGTTTATACCGTTCCCGTGTGGTAAAATTGATAATGCAATTTTATTCTTCAGGTCAGTATGATTACAGCGATACCTCATGTGTATCATTTTTTTATGTTTTGGTGCTTTTATACTATAAAAACAATTTTATATAAAAAATAATTATTTTTGCATCGCTTTATTCTGCGAGCTATAACTTTTTTATTGTTTCGCTGATGATGCTGTATGGTGGCTCGTTTTTTGCGGGACAAGATGATGTTTTCAGTGGTACCATGTTTATTTATATCCGTCTTTTTGATCGCGTGTTATTCCACTTTTTGTTCGGCGGTATGATGATAAATCATTGTTTTTTAGACTTGTTTTTTTTTTTTAAGGGGTTCACTAAAGGGGTTAACTAATAGGATAGTTTTATAGGGGGGGGTCGTTACGGACGTGACAATACTAAATATGTGTACTTTTATTGTTTTGTTTTTTTTTATTTACATGAAGAAAGTAATTTATTGGGGAATATTTTTTTTTCTTTATTTATGATTTTTTTTTACATGTTACTTTTATTTTTTTGACTTTTTTACTTTGTCCCAGGGTGGGACATTACTGTATTATATCAGATCGCTGGTCTGACAGTGTGCACAGCACTCTGTCAGACCAGCGATCTGACTAGCAGTGCTGCAGCTTTCTCAGCGCCTGCTCTCAGCAGTCACTGAGGAAGCCGCCTCCCTGCAGGACCCGGAAGGACCCCACGGCCATCTTGGATCCGGGGTCCTGCAGGGAGGAGGGTCCCTCGGAACAGTGCGATACATTGCGCTGTTCTAAGGGTCTCAGGGAAGCACGCAGGGCGATGCTTCCCTGTGCCCCTGGTACAACACGATCATCTTTTCCTCTCTTAACCCCTTAACGACCGCCGATATGCCTTTTAACGGCGGTCATTTATTAAAAAGGGTACTTAAAAGTGAATAGCGCCCCCCAGAGGCGCATTTTCTCCGGGGTCTCGGCTACCGAGACCCCAGAGAACATGAATCGGATCGGTTTTTACCGACCCCGATGTTGCGATCGCCGTTATTAACCCTATAACGGCGATCGCAACAAAAAAAAAAATGGTGTGCCATTTAATTTCTCTCTCCTCTGATGTGATCAGACATCAGAGGAGAAAGAAAAAGGGCCCCCGATCCCCCCCTTGTGGCCCTCGATCCCCTGCATGTAGCCCCCGGGTTCTCCGGTGTCCCCCGGTGTGCGCCGCCATCTTTGGGGCCTAGAAAATGGCGGGCGCATGCTCAGTGCGCCCGCTGCAATGTGCTGGAGGGCTTGGGCAGTTTTTCTCTGGGGTCTCGGTTGCCGAGGGTAGCCGAGACCCCAGAGAACATGATCCGGGTGGTATTTAGCCGACCCCGGTGTCGCGATCGCCGTTATACCGAGTATAACGGCAACCGCAAAAAAAAAAAAAAATGATTTCTCTCCCCTCTGATGTGATCGCACATCAGAGGGGAGAGAATTAGGGTCCCCAGTACCTCCGAACCCCCCCCATACCTCCCAGTGTCCTCCGGCAGCTTCCCCTGGCCTGTGATCCTCCCGGGTCTTCTTCCTGTGAAAAAAAATGGCGGCAGATTCAAAAAATGTTTCATTCATTCTCCTAAAAGTACATTTTGATCACTGTGATAAATTATCACAGTGATCAAAATAAAAAAAAAACAGTACATAACCCCCCCCCTTTATCACCCCTTTAGTTAGGGACATATAATAAAATATAGAAATTATATTTATTTTCATTTTTCCGTTAGGGTTAGGCTGGGTTTATACTGCGTTATGGCAGTCCGTTAGACGGACTGCGTTACACCGCGGTATAACGCGGTGTAACACAGTCCGTTAACCCTGCCATTCACCCCCATTTGAGGGCGCATTGCGACGCATGCCGTAAAGCATGCGTTCGCGACGTGCCATCATTCAGTGACGGAGCCAAGACGCTGCAGGCCGCGTCCGAGATGAATCATCTTCTGATTCCTCTGCGCTAGCGGGTATATCATAACGCGATCGCGTTATGCTATACCGTTACCAGCCCGTCAACGCTATGTAAAACGCAAAATGAACCTATCCTTAGGGTTAGGGTTATAATTAGGCTTAGGGTTACAATTAGGGTTGGAATTAGGGTTGGGATTTAGGTTAGGATTAGGGTTAGGGTTGGGATTAGGGTTAGGGGTGTGTTGAGGTTACGGTTGGAGCTAGAATTGAGGGGTTTCCACTATTTAGGCACATCAAGGGGTCTCCAAACACGTGGCGTTCAAAAAGTCAAATGGCGCTCCCTCCCTTCCGAGCCCTGCCGTGCGCCCAAACAGTGGTTTACCCCAACATATGGGGTATCAGCGTACTCAGGACAAATTGCAAACTAATTTTGGGGTTCTAATTTCTCTTGTTACCCTTGGGAAAATAAAAAATAGCTGGCTAAAAAAATCATTTTTGAGGAAAAAAATAATTTTTTATTTTCACGGCTCTGCGTTTATAAATTTCTGTGGAGCACTTTTGGGTTCAAAGTGCTCACCACACATCTAGATAAGTTCCTTAGGGGTCTAGTTTCCAAAATGGAGTCACTTGTGGGGTTTTCCACTGTTTAGGCACATCTGGGGTACTGCAAACGGAACATGACCTCATCAACGTCTGCATTCCAAAACGTTATTACTTCCTTTCCAAGCCCTGCTGTGCGCCCAAACAGTTCCCCCCCCCCCCACATATTTGGTATCAGCGTACTCAGGACAAATTGGACAACAACTTTTAGGGTCTAATTTCCTTGTGAAAAATCAAAAATTTGGGACTAAAAAATCATTTTTGTGGAAAATTGTTTTGTTTTTATTTCACACCCAGGCATTATAAACTTTTGTGAAACACTTGGGGGTTCAAAGTGCTCACAGCAGATCTAGATAAGTTCCATAGGGGGTCTAGTTTTCAAAATGGTGTTACTTGTGGGGGGTTTCCACTGTTTAGGCGCATCAGGGGCTCTCCAAACGCGGCATGGTGTCCAATCTCAATTCCAGCCACTTTTGGTTTGAAAAAGTCAAACGGCGCTGCTTCCCTTCCAAGCCCTGCCGTGCACCCAAACAGGGGTCCCCTCTCACATATGGGGTATCAGCGTACTCAGGACAAATTGGACAACAACTTTTGTGGTCTAATTTCTCCTGTTACCCTTGGGAAAATAAAAAATTGGGGACTAAACGATCAGGTTTGTGGAAAAAATATGATTTTTTATTTTCACGCCCGGGCGTTATAAACTTCTGTGAAGCACTTGGGGGTTCAAAGTGCTCACCACACATCTAGATAAGTTCCTTAAGGGGTCTAGTTTCCAAAATGGGGTCACTTGTTGGGGGTTTCCACTGTTTAGGCACATCAGGGGCTCTCTAAACACGACATGGCATCCAGCCAATTCTGCGTTGAAAAAGTCAAACGGCGCTCCTTCTTTTGCGACCTCTGCCGTGCGCCCAAAAAGTGGTTTACCCCCACATATGGGGTATCGGCATGCTCAGGACAAATTGCACAAAAACTTTTGGGGGTCTTGTTGCCCTTGGGAAAATAAAAATTGGGGTGAAAAGATCATTTTTGTGGAAAAAATATGATTTTTTATTTTCACGGCTCTACATTATAAACTTGTGTGAAGCACTTGGAGGTTCAAAGTGTTCACCACACATCTAGATAAGTTCCTTAAGGGGTCTAGTTTCCAAAATGGGGTAATTTGTTGAGGTTTCCACTGTTTTGGCACCTCATGGGCTCTCTAAACGCGACATGGCATCCAGCCAATTCTGCATTGAAAAAGTCAAGCGGCGCTCCTTCCCTTGCGACCTCTGCTGTGCGCCCAAAAAGTGGTTTACCCCCACATATGGGGTATCGGCATGCTCAGGACAAATTGCACAAAAACTT
This sequence comes from Oophaga sylvatica, assembly GCA_033576555.1. Lineage (NCBI taxonomy): Eukaryota > Metazoa > Chordata > Amphibia > Anura > Dendrobatidae > Oophaga > Oophaga sylvatica. The sequence goes on from JARQOD010000001.1 coordinate 398,258,313, forward strand.
TTGGGGTCTTGTTACCCTTGGGAAAATAAAAATTGGGGTGAAAAGACCACTTTTGTGGAAAAAAAATGATTTTTTATTTTCACGGCTCTACATTATAAACTTGTGTGACGCACTTGGAGGTTCAAAGAGCTCACCACACATCTAGATAAGTTCCTTAAGGGGTCTAGTTTCCAAAATGGGGTCACTTGTTGGGGGTTTCCACTGTTTAGGCACATCAGGGGCTCTCTAAACGCGACATGGCATCCAGCCAATTCTGCATTGAAAAAGTCAAACGGCGCTCCTTCCCTTGCGACCTCTGCCGTGCGCCCATAAAGTGGTTTACCCCCACATATGGGGTATCAGCGTATTCAGGAGAAATTGCACAACAAATTTTGTGGTTCATTTTTTCTTTTAACACTTGCGAAAATAAAAAAATTGGTTCCGAAGTTAAGCTTTTGCAAAAAAAGTTAAATGTCAATTTTTTCCTTCCACATTGCTTCAGCTCCTGTGAAGCATCTGAAGGGTTAATAAACTTCTTGAATGTGGTTTTGAGCACCTTGAGGGGTGCAGTTTTTAGAATGGTGTCACTTTTGGGTATTTTCTATCATATAGACCCCTCAAAGTGACTTCAAATGTGATGTGGTCCCTAAAAAAAATGGTGTTGTAAAAATGAGAAATCGCTGGTAAACTTTTAACCCTTATAACTTCGTAACAAAAAAAATTTGTTCCCAAAATTGTGCTGATGTAAAGTAGACATGTGGGAAATGTTATTTATTAAGAAATTTGTGAGACATATCTCTCTGATTTAAGGGCATAAAAATTGAAAGTTTGAAAATTGCGAAATTTTCTAAATTTTCGCCATATTTCCGTTTTTTTTCATAAATAAAAGCAAGTCCTATAAAAAAAATTTTACCACTAACTTGAAGTACAATATGTCACGAAAAAACAATCTCAGAATCAGCAGGATTCGTTAAAGCGTTCCAGAGTTATAAGCTCATAAAGTGACAGTGGTCAGAATTGTAAAAATTGGCCCGGTCATTAAGCTGCAAAATGGCTCTGTCACTAAGGGGTTAAAGGGATCCCTAGTATGGAAGTTAGGACCGTTCCACTCAGTGCTGTGGTTCTGACCCCAGGGCCTCTTTCACACATCCGTCTTTTTGTATCAGCATGATCCGTCCTATGCCTGAAGGGACGGATCCGGCGCTGAAACAAAAAAACTGATGCAACGGATCCGTTTTTTTGCTGGATCCGACCTGAACTTTTGAACCCATAAAAAGAGCGTTTCTGATGCCCGGAGACACTGGAAAATGTAGTAGTAGTAGTGGTAGTAGTAGTAGTAGTAGTAGTAGTAGTAGTCGTCCTCGATTTCCGGAATCCGGATCAGACTTTTGCCAGATTGCACAAAAGTCTGATCCGGTTCCATTCAATTCTATTGTTTCCGGCCGCCTGATGCGCCGCTTCAGGCACATCAGGCAGCTCCGGCAAAAAAAAAAAACGTTAGATGCTGCGTTGTGTCCGGCCGCCGGAATGTACATTTCCGCGGATCCGGACAAAAACGGATACAACGCTCTGACATCAGGCGCCATCCGGCGCTAATGAAAGTCAATGCAAAAAAAAACGCATCCGGCATTACATTTCGCCGGATGCGGTTGGACAAAAAAATGACGGAGGCGCCGTCAGGCCACAACGGATGTGTGAAAGAGGCCTTAAAGGGATCATTGGTATGGAAGTTAGGGCAATTCCATTCAGCACTCTGGTTCTGACCCCAGGCCCCTCTTAAAGGGATCCCCGGTTTGGAAGTGAGGGCAAATCCACTCTGCGCTTTGGTACTGACCCTAGCCCTCTCTTAAAGGGATACCCGGTATGGAAGTCAGGGCAAATCCAGTCAGTGCTCTGGTTCTGACCCCAGGCCTCTCTTAAAGGGATCACCGGTATGGAAGTTAGGGCCATTCCACTCAGCGCTCTGGTTCTGACTCAAGGCTGACGGGATGATGTGGGATATTAGGGGTAGTAGTCCGGTGGCTCTGACAGGATGATGTGGGATATTAGTGGTAGTAGTCTGGTGACTCTGGCTGACAGGATGATGTGGGATATTAGGGGGAGTAGTCCAGTGGCTCTGGCTGACGGGATGATGTGGGATATTAGGGGTAGTAGTCCGGTGGCTCTGGCTGACGGGATGATGTGGGATATTAGGGGTAGTAGTCTGGCGGCTGTGACGGGATGATGTGGATATTAGTGGTCGTTGTCCGGTGGCTTTGATGGGATGATGTGCGATATTAGTAGTCTGGTAGCTCTGGCTGACAGGATGATGTGGGATATTAGTAGTCCGGTGGCTCTAGCTGACGGGATGATGTGGGACATTAGGGGTAGTAGTCTGGTTGCTCTGGCTAATGGGATTGTGTGGGATATTATAGTGAATGTGGCTATGCGGAGTGGGCGGGGCTATACACTCAGCTTTATATATACAGTATATACTAGCTATGAACCCGTTCTACGCCTAGGTGGCGAACATTTTTATTGGTATATGGTCTCCCATCCTGGTATGTGCTGCCTCCTTCCTATCCTGGTATGCATTGTACCCCTCATCCTTATCCTGGTATGTATGGTACCCCTCATCCCTATCCTGCTATGCATGGCCCTCTCATCCCTATAATGGTATGCATGGCCCCCTCATCCTTATTCTGATATGTATGGTCCCCTCACCCTCCCATTCCTGGTATGCATGTCACCCCATTCCTCATCCTGGTATGCATGGACCCTCTCATCCCTATCCTGGTATGCATGGTACCCCCTCATCCCTATCCTGGTGTAAGGTTCTATGTATATATTCCTGAAACTCAGTTTGTTCGTCAGCCATTTTACTTTCTGTCTTGCTGCAGCTATCTTGCCCTCAGTCAAAATGGAGTTTCCAGCTTGCATGTTCCCGCCCTGATTCTCTCCTTTGCTTCTTAAGCAGCCACAGCTGAGCAATCAGTGCTTCAGAATCTAGCCTGCAGTGAACCTGTGACTTGACTCCTGTAAGCCTTGGACCTTGTACTCCAGCTATTCCTACTGAGGAACTCTGAAGCACTTGTGGACTCTGAACCCTGCTCTTTGAAAGACCCACGTTTGCATGGACTTACGGTAACAGAGAAGAAGATCCTGAATCTGTATTGGAGAGTGATTGCTGAGCTTGGATTACTCTGGCCTGCTGTGTCTCCTGTTTCTGTGTCTGCAAACTGTGTGACTATTTCTGCCAACTTGTATGAAGTAATACAGGACTTTTCTATATCAAACCTGTGACTCCTGTGTTTTCATCGCACCCAAGCACAAGACGCTATATGAACTGTACTACATACATTACAAGATTCTGAAGCCAAAACGTTAGTGTACCTTGGTTATCAGGTGGCTGTGCCTGCTCCCCCAGTCGTGGAATCTTTCAACCATTTTTTTATTCTCTGTATGACCCGTGGATGGAAACTATCACACCAATTTCACAGAGACACGTCAATTCCCTTAAGACTATTTTCCTTCTATTGCTAGAGTTTTACAACACAGGTAAAACATACCATTGCGTATTCCTTTTTTACCCACTTTCTTTCTTTAATGGTGTGCTGACTTAGGACAATCTAGTATTCTGTGAAACATTCTTGATTAAGGGTTTACTTCTCACAACATTCCAGATGTGGCAGGTTCCCTAATTTTTTTTTTCTCTCTGGTGTTGCCCACATTGCAAGAAGATTGTTTTTTTGTCACTCATGTAGTCTTCCAAGATAAACACCTGTCCTAAAACGATCTGTTAAAGCCTCTTCGACCGGCCCGGCCATTCTATGGAACTTCATGTGAGTTAAACCTCTCAGTGGAAGAAATTATGTGTGACCGTCTAACAAGCATCATATCTTCGGCACCCAATCAAATCACAGATTTATTAAAGTGTGTTTCGCTACAGGAGTAGCCGGATTTAGGTTTTATGAGGGGCAGTCCTAGGCTCTGCAAAATTCTGTGCGCTGGCATTACAGAACCTTTCCGCTTTTTCAGCTTGGCAGCCGAACGAACAATCAAATGGGGATTTGCTATTAATCTACTACAGATGTTTTTTTTCTGCACATGCTTCACAATTTCCCACTGAACGATCTAAGGTGCTTACTATAATTATGTTGCTTACCAACAAGGCTTTAATGTGGGCAAACCCTCTGATTGAGACTGAGGATGATTGTTTGAATCACCTTGATGATTTTATTTCAGCCATGGGGCAGGTGTTTGATGACCCCAATCGAGGTGCAACAGCTGAAGCAGCCATGTTAGCTTTGCGCCAAGGTAAGCACTCGGTAGCTGAATATGCCTTGGATTTCAGGAGATGGGCCCTTGATACACCTGGGACAGTTCCGCCAAAAAATCTATTTTTCGAAAGGGGTTATCTCCACTGATTAAGGATGAACTTGCTCGTGCCGACCCTCCCACTGCGTTAGGTGACTTAATTAACTACTGCATCCGTATTGATACTCGTCTGACTGAACGCAGGCAAGAGAGATGGTTCGAAAGCAATCGTACTAACCTTTTCCTACCTTCCTCTCCAGCTAAGGAACCTTTGAGTAGGATTACACGGGAACCTGAACCTGAACCCATGCAGGTAGACTCTTTACAACGACGGGTTAGTGATGCACGCAAGGAACATCGTTTTAAGGAGAATCTATGTTTCTATTGTGGTAAGTCAGGGCACTTCATTATAAACTGCCCCAGCCGTTCTCGTAAGACTACTGCAGCACTCATTCATTGTGAGTGTTGCGAGAGGGGATCTGTCAGGTCCGAGCCTCAGGCTCCAGAGAGATCTGCAGCAACAGATCTTGATTTCTCGGACTTAACTCCGTTACCTCTGAGGACGTTGACTGTGTAAACGCTGCCATTTTTCAAGTTTCCTCAGCGGTGTCCCAGCTGAGTTGTAAGAAAAACAATTCTCATTGCTTTCTTTCCATCAAACTCTGGGTTGACTCAGCTTGGGTGTCTAGCTCTGCTATGATCGACTCAGGGGCAAGTGGAAATTTTATGGATGTCTCCTTTGCTCTGAAACAGGGAATACGTTCAGTGAAGAAGGCTACTCCAGTACAGATGGAAACTGTGGATGGCTCCCTGCTGACCTCTGGACCAGTGGATCAGGAAACAGAGCCTTTGAGGGTTCTTATGGGTAAAGATCATCAAGAGAAACTGTCCTTTATGCTTATCTCTTCTCCCCACTTTCCCATTATTCTAGGGCTACCATGGCTGCAGGCTCAGAATCCTACCATTAACTGGGAGACCAAGGAATTACACTTTCCAGAGAAACAGATGAGTCCCAAAGTTTCAGCTTGCTCTGTTCCTAAAGGAATCATGTCAGTCCCTGAACTACCAGCTGTATACCAGGACTATGTGGATTTATGTGACAAGAAGAACGCTGACCAGCTTCCTCCTCACCGTCCATATGATTGTCCAATTGAATTATTGCCTGGAGCAGAGATACCTTTTGGTAAGATCTACCCCCTGGCGGGGCCCGAGCTAAAGGCTTTAAAGGATTACATAGATGAAAATCTAGCCAAGGGCTTCATACGCCCCTCTTCATCTCCTGCAGGTGCACCCATCTTCTTTGTAAAGAAGAAAGATGGATCTCTGAGACCATGCGTAGACTATAGGGAACTCAATAAGGTTACTATTAGAAACCGTTATCCATTGCCTTTAATCCCTGAGTTATTGGAGAGAGTGCGACATGCCAAAATTTTTTCTAAACTAGATCTTCGTGGGGCCTATAACTTAGTCCGTATTAGACCTGGGGATGAATGGAAGACTGCATTCAGGTCACGCTATGGACACTTTGAATATCTAGTTATGCCTTTTGGTCTGAGTACCGCCCAGCCACTTTCCAACACTTGGTGAATGACATCTTCAGGGATCTCCTAGATACATTCGTGGTAATTTATTTGGATGATATTCTAATTTTTTCTAACTGCACAGAGGAACATCATGGACATGTGAGAATGGTCTTGGAACGTCTAAGACAAAATCATCTTTACATCAAATTGAAAAGTGTGAATTCCATAGGACCGAAATTCAATTTCTGGGGTATGTACTGTCTACACAAGGAATTAGTATGGATGGAAGCAAAACCCAAGCCATCAAGGATTGGCCAAGTCCTAGAAATGTGAAGGAGGTACAGCGCTTCATCGGGTTTGCCAACTTCTATAGACGTTTCATTAGAAATTTCTCTGAGGTAGTGTCACCTATCACTCAACTTACCGGAAGAGTCTAGGTTTTCCTGGACTCCCCAAGCCCAGGAAGCATTTTCCCGTCTAAAAGATAAATTTACCACTGCACCTATCCTAGTACATCCCAACCCGAGCTTGCCTTCATAATAGAGGTGGATGCTTCAGACTGTGCCGTTGGAGCTATACTCTCTCAGAGAACAGGTGAGAAGAATGTCTTGCATCCCTGTGCCTTCTTTTCCCAGCAGTTGTCTTCGGCTGAGAGGAACTACGATGTGGGCAATAGAGAGTTGTTGGCCATTATTGCCGCCTTCAAAGAAGGGGAGACACCTTCTTCAGGGAGCGCACAGCTGAATATAGTCGTCCTGAAGACCATCGTAACCTTGAGTTTATCAGGTCGGCTAAGTGCCTGACTCCTCGCCAGGCTCGCTGGAATCTTTTCTTAAACCAATTTAATTTTATCATCTCTTATAGACCAGGATCGCGCAATGGAAAGGCTGATGCACTCTCTAGGATTTACTCAGCAGAGACACGTCCAATTACTCCTCCTAAGACTATTCTTCCTGACTCTAGATTCCTAGGAGTAATTCATAATCAAGACCTACTTAAGGACATCAAGGAAGCATACCATGCGGATTCCTTTTTGGCACAACCCCCAAGGGACGTAAGTCTTGTCTTTAAGAATGGTGTGTGGATTCAGGGACAACGTCTGTATATTCCTGAAACAGTCAGATTAAGAGTATTACAACTCATTCACGATTCCAAGATAGCTGGGCATAGAGGAATTCTAAAGACACAGGAATTTCTTTCTCGTTTCTTTTGGTGGCCCACTTGCAGGAAGGATGTTTTGAATTATGTCACTTCATGTGAGGTCTGTGCAAGATGCAAAACACCTCGCTCCTCACCAACTGGTCTGTTACAGCCTCTTCCCACCCGTCCCGCCCGTGGGGATCCATTTCTATGGACTTCATTGTGGAGTTACCAACCTCTCAGGGGAAGAACACCATTCTAGTGGTGGTTGACCGTCTAACAAAGGCAGCTCATTTTATCCCTTGTGTCGGCTTACCCACTGCAAAACAGACATCAGATTTGATGATTAAAGATGTGTTTCGCTTACATGGAGTACCGGATGAGGTTATTTCGGATCGAGGGGTGCAATTCACTTCTAGGTTTTGGCAAAATTTCTGTGCAGCATTGGACATTAAAGTAAACCTTTCTTCTGCTTTTCATCCCCAGACTAATGGACAGACCGAACGAACCAATCAAACCCTGGAGCAGTATCTCCGCTGCTTTATCTGCCACCTACAGGATGATTGGGTGGATCTACTTCCATTAGCTGAGTTCTCGTATAACAACTCTCAGAGTGCCTCCACTAAACAGTCTCCTTTTTACTCTAATCTAGGTTATCATCCTAACATTCTACCACGATTTCCCATAGAAACGCCTTTACCAGCAGTGGCTGAAAGAATCACGTCTTTACAGAAGAATATGGATCTTCTAAAGGAAAATCTGGAATCGGCTCAAGAAAGGTACAAGAAAGCAGCAGATAAATTTCGTAAACCTGCACCAGCTTTCAAGGTAGGAGACTTGGTCTGGCTGTCAACCAGAAATCTTAAGTTAAGGATTCCATCGTCTAAGTTGGGACATAAGTACATTGGACCCTATAAAATCAGTAAAATTATAAGTGCCGTTGCTTGTCGTCTTCAACTGCCCAGAACTATGAGAATCCACCCTGTCTTTCATGTATCCCTACTAAAGGCTGCGACACCCAATACGTTTCCTGGACGTTCCTCTCCTTGCCCTGACCCAGTGCTAGTCGATGGTCAGGAAGAATTTGTGGTGGAAAGGATTTTAGATTCCAGGTTGTATAGAAATCAGTTACAATATCTGATTAAATGGCAGGGCTACCCAGTGGAGGACAACTCATGGGAACCGGTCAATAACGTTAATGCTCCTCGCTTGCTCCGTCAGTTTCATCAGAGGTACCCACACAAGCCTGGTCTGAGGTCATCCGGAGGTTGTCCTTAAGGGGGGAGTAATGTAAGGTTCTATGTATATATTCCTGAAACTCAGTTTGTTCGTCAGCCATTTTACTTTCTGTCTTGCTGCAGCTATCTTGCCCTCAGTCAAAATGGAGTTTCCAGCTTGCATGTTCCCGCCCTGATTCTCTCCTTTGCTTCTTAAGCAGCCACAGCTGAGCAATCAGTGCTTCAGAATCTAGCCTGCAGTGAACCTGTGACTTGACTCCTGTAAGCCTTGGACCTTGTACTCCAGCTATTCCTACTGAGGAACTCTGAAGCACTTGTGGACTCTGAACCCTGCTCTTTGAAAGACCCACGTTTGCATGGACTTACGGTAACAGAGAAGAAGATCCTGAATCTGTATTGGAGAGTGATTGCTGAGCTTGGATTACTCTGGCCTGCTGTGTCTCCTGTTTCTGTGTCTGCAAACTGTGTGACTATTTCTGCCAACTTGTATGAAGTAATACAGGACTTTTCTATATCAAACCTGTGACTCCTGTGTTTTCATCGCACCCAAGCACAAGACGCTATATGAACTGTACTACATACATTACACCTGGTATGTGTGGTCCCCTAAACCCCCAATTCTGGTATGCATGGTACCCCCTGATGCCTATTATGGTATGCATGGTCCCCTCACCCCAATCCTGGTATGCATGGTCCCCTCACCCCCCAATCCTGGAATGCATGGTCCCCTCACCCCCCAATCTTGGTATGCATGGTCCCTCCACCCCCCAATCCTGGAATGCATGGTCCTTTCACCCCCAATCCTGGTATGCATGGTCCCCTCAGCCCCCCAATCCTGGTATACATAGTCCCCTCGCCTCCGCAATCCTAGTATGCATGGTCCCCCCTCATCCCTATCGTAGGATGTATGGTACCCCCTCACCCCCCAATCCTGATATGCATGGTCCCCTCATCCCCAATCCTGGTATGCATAGTACCCATGTATGGTCCCCTCACCTCCAATCCTGATATGCATTGTCCCCTCACCCCCAATCCTGATATGCATGGTCCCCTCACCCCCAATCCTGATATGCATGGTCCCCTCATCCCCAATCCTGAGATGCATGGTCCCCTCAACCCCCAATCCTAATATTCATGGTCCCCTCACCCCCAATCCTTATATGCATGGTCCCCTCACCCTCCAATTCTGATATGCATGGTCCCCTCACCCCCCAATCCTGATATTCATGGTCCCCTCACCCCCCAATCCTGATATGCATGGTCCCCTCACCCCCAATCCTGATATGCATGGTCCCTCATCCCCAATCCTGGTATGCATAGTACCCATGTATGGTCCCCTCACCTCCAATCCTGATATGCATGGTCCCCTCACCCCCAATCCTGATATGCATGGTTCCCTCACCCCCAATCCTGATATGCATGGTCCCCTCATCCCCAATCCTGAGATGCATGGTCCCCTCAACCCCCAATCCTAATATTCATGGTCCCCTCACCCCCAATCCTTATATGCATGGTCCCCTCACCCTCCAATCCTGATATGCATGATCCCCTCATCCCCAATCCTGACATGCATGGCCCCCTCACCCCAATCCTGATATTCATGTCCCTCACCCCCAATCCTGATATGCATGGTCACCTCACCCCCAATTCTGATATGCATGGTCCCCTCACCCCCAATCCTGGTGTGAATGGTCCCTTCACCCCCAATCCTGGTATGCATGGTCCCCTCACCCCCTATCCTGGTATGCATGGTCCCCTCACCCTCCCAATCCTGATATGCATGGTCCCCTCACCCCCAATCCTGATATGCATAGTCCCCTCACCCCAATCCTTGTTTGCATGGTCCCCTCACCCCCCAATCCTGATATGCATGGTCCCCTCACTCCCTATCCTGGTATGCATGCTACCGCTCACCTCCCTATCCTGATATGTATGGCTCCCCTCACCCCTATTAAACTGCACACATACAAAAAAAAACAACAAACATTTATACTCACCTTTCTTCCCTGTGCTCCAGCGCTGTCCCATTCTGCCGGAGGCCGGGAGAAGAGCGTGGCACAGGAGTACGCGCATGCCCATACTGCGCTGTCTGGCAACATATTGCTGAAGGCACACTGCAAATGTGTCTTCAGTAAAATGGCGCCGGATAGCACTATGCGCATGCGCGATTCTGACGCGCTCTCCGGCAAGAAGAGAAGCGCCACGGCAACGCTCCTCCCGGTCAGGTAAGTATGTAAGTATGGCGCCGGAGATAGCGGTACGCATGCAGTGTCTACACGTACCGTGGTTTCCGGTGCCATACACACTCCCTGTACCGCTGGATGCCTTCTTCTGTCTGAAGCTAGGCTGCGCAGGCCTGTCGCGCTTGCGCTGTCTATATAGCTTTCAGACAGAGTGACGCTTACAGCGTTATATTATAGATAGATATAATCATTATAATTTGTTATAACTAACCGTAGTTAGTTACTATGCCCGGGCAGCGCCGGGCTCTTCAGCTAGTATAATATATGAGTTTCACTTTTTGTATTGAAGAACTGAAATAGATTAACTTTTTGATAATATAATTTTGTGAGAAGCACCTGTAAGTGCTTGGAAAAAAGCCCCGGATAAATGTGATCCCAGATGTTATGTTAAATGTTTCCAATAAAAGCTTCAACTCAGTTCACAAAAAAAGCAAATTCCCACTCAGGTCTGTCATCTGTCAATGGAAATATAGAGGTCTGCCCCATTGCTGGTAGCGCAAAGGCTCTGAAAAAGCGCTATAGCTCCTCGCACCTTAAAAGAAATCCAGAAAATTATGCGCTCCCAAATTCAAATGTCCCTTCCCTTCTGAGCCCCAGTGTGCCTTAGCAATTTTAGCGTTGTGATATGGATCGCTATTTTGTTAATTTTACCATTGCGACTGTTTTTTTATTTTCTAGTTCTGCATTATACCGTTTCCACAGCCTGGTAAGATACCAGTTTTTTCTATTTTTCTTATTTCTGTACCATATGTATGCACTTATTCGGATACAGATTTACTGTAACTCTCTGCTACGGTCCTGTTCATATGACCTGTTTTTTGTTATAATATCGCTATACTGAGATTTTACTCATTTATTTACTTATTTACGTACTTTGTCATACATTTTTGTATGTTATAGTGTCATTGTAAAATGTGTATTTATTTTGTCTCATTGAAGATCATTTATGTTCAAAGTTTTTTTGAAGTATATATTATTTCTGATTTTTGTATTGTTTACATCCTTTAGTCTGAAGAAGGTCAGAGTGTTTGACCGAAACGTTATGTTGTGGATGGTACTACAAATAAATCACCCATAATTTTCATCCAATTTTGAGTGCCGGATTTATTATCTTTGTAATTTACGAGAGCATGCCTCTAGAAGCCTGAGCTGGGCACACTATAATGGTGACTACAACGTACTGGGCACTGCAACGTACGGGTCACTACAATGGCAGTTTACAATTTACTCAGTAACATCCACTGCTGCTTGTTTCTGGAAAACACACATGGAGTCAAAATCATCACAGTGTAACGGAGGCCAGGGCGGTAGTCGTGGCTAACGGTGGCACACCCTGGTTCCCTGCCACATTAACACATTGTAGTCCACTCACTTGAAGGTCAGTGTCCGCTCCACTTGGCTGGGGGTCCTTTTCTCTCAGCATCACACAATGATAGTCAGAATCCAGGTTCATTTTCAGCAAAACAACTTTACTCAGCTCGTCCATTTTAGTAACAGAACAGCACAAGATTACTCGCAGAATATTGAAAAATATTTAGAATTGAGAGTCCTCAGTGGTTGATACCTTTTAATGGCTAACTGAAAAGATGGTAACAAGTTGCAAGCTTTCGGGACTACTCAGGTCTCTTCATCAGGCAAAGACTAATACAACATCTGAAGAATCACATATTTATACATAACAGGACACAGGAATAGTGCAATGGATAAGACAAGTGACGTAAAGCAGAACTATCCATATAGGAGAGGGATGAACAGTTGTGGCAATAAATATTGGAACAGTTCATAGATAAGGAGTGTGAAAGTTTTATTGCCCTCTGATTGGGGTCTGGTAATGTTTTGTGATGTTTCCACAGGGTCCTGGGAGCAAATTCCTTAATTGATGTAAAAAGTCATAAATCCATGTGATAGGTTCATTCAAGCATTGAGAGTGTCAAAGGTCATCATTAGTTTGTATTCATAAACTCTCCTGTGTCTCTGAGATGTGAAATTACCCTTCAATACAAGTAATTTCATGTCCATCATGCTATGACCGGGGATACAAAAATGTTTGGCCACAGGTAGATCCATTCTCTTTTCTCTTATTGTGTGGCGATGAGAATTCATCCTAGTTCTTAGTTTTTGCCCGGTCTCCCCCACATACAGACCCCAGTTGGACATTTAGTACATATAATTAGGTACACCACATTAGATGTGATGCAGCTGAAAGTACCTGGGATCTTGTAGTTCTGATGTGAGTTGGGGATCTTTATCTTGTCCGTGGTCATTATAAATGGGCAGGTTTTACATTTTTTCTTGTTGCAAGGAAAGGTTCCTGCAGCTGTTGGGGAGGACAGGGAGCTTCTGACAATGATGCTTCTTAGATTTGGGGGCTGCCTAAAACCAGTAGGGGGGGTCTGGAAATATGGATTGTAATCGGGCATCTTTTTGAAGTAAAGGTTGTAATTTCCGTGCAGCTCCTCTTAGCACTTCCAGGTTTGGATTGTAGGTGACTACTAGAGGCACCCGATTATTTTCTTCTTTAGCTTTGTAATGTAGCAGGTGATTCCTTGATATTCTGGTGGCTCTTGTAATTTGGTTTTCAATTGTTCTTGGATGGTAGCCCTGATTTAAAAAGGTCTTTCTGAGGCGACCAAGGTGTTCATCTCTATCCATGGGGTTAGAACATATACGGTTGTATCTGATGGCTTGGCTGTAGATAATAGAGTTTTTTATGTGTTTTGGATGGAAACTGTCCCATTTAAGGTATGTTGGACGGTCGATTGGCTTCTGATACAGGGATGTCTCTATTTCATTGTTCTTTAGCTAAATGATGGTGTCCAAAAAGTTAATTTCAGTGCTGGAGTAGTTGATTGTTAAGTTGATGGTGGGATGAAATTGGTTGAACTGTTTGTGGAACGTCTTTAGCTGTTGCTCAGACTCCGTCCAGATGATTAAAATGTCATCAATGTAGCGGTAGTAGGCCAGAGGTCTGATGGGACATGAGGACAAAAAGTCGCTTTCAAGCTTGGCAATGAAAAGATTTGCATACTGTGGAGCCATGTTACTTCCCATCGCTGTGCCAGTCTCCTGAAGATAGATCTTGCTGTCAAATTCAAAGTAATTGTGGGTGAGGATGAATTTTGTGAGTTTCACCACAGAATCAGCATCATTCCGGTGTTTTCCAAGAAGACTTTTGCAGGCATTTAATCCATCCTGGTGTGGGATATTAGAGTACAAAGATTCCACATCCATGGTGGCCAGTATGGTTCCTTCTGGTAGAGGACCTATTGCTGCTAGTTTATTCAGTAGGTCAGTTGTGTCCTGAATGTAGCTGGGTGTATCCTTTACCAGGGGTTTAAGAATACCCTCTACCCATCCAGATACCTGCTCAGTAAGTGTGTCCACACATGAAATAATCGGCCTCCCTGGATTTCCAGCTTTGTGGATTTTGGGAAGCATGTATAATGTCCCTATTCTTGGGCTCTCTGGTATCTGGCTCTTATGGATGTGTCAGGCAGACAAGATACCAATTTACTTAGTTCCTTGTAATAGTCCTGTGTAGGGTCCGACTCCAGTTTTCTGTAGTAACGTGTGTCCATAAGTTGTCTGTTTGCTTCCTTCATATAGTCTGATGTGTTCATCATGACTATTGCACCTCCCTATCACATGGATTTATGACTTTTTACATCATTTAAGGAATTTGCTCCCAGTACCCTGTGGAAACATCACAAAACATTACCAGACCCCAATCAGAGGGCAATAAAACTTTCACACTCCTTATCTATGAACTGTTCCAATATTTATTGCCACAACTGTTCATCCCTCTCCCATATGGATAGTTCTGCTTTACGTCACTTGTCTTATCCATTGCACTATTCCTGTGTCCTGTTATGTATAAATATGTGATTCTTCAGATATTGTATTAGTCTTTGCCTGATGAAGAGACCTGAATAGTATCGAAAGCTTGCAACTTGTTACCATCTTTTCAGTTAGCCATTAAAAGGTATCAACCACTGAGGACTCTCAATTCTAAATATTTTTCTATCTACTGGCTACCACGGTACAAAGATATACATCTTTCCTGTATCGCAGAATATAATCATTCCATTCCCTGTACTGTCCCTCACTCCTGCAGGAATATCCCATTTCCATAACGTGTCCTCCGGTACCGCAGCTTCCTCACTGGTCGGACTAACCCGCTTCAGGATTTCTCCGCCCGCTTCCCTCTCCGAAGGCGAAGTTGAAGGATGGCTCTCCCAATCCTTTCCAGGCCTTAGGCCTTGGACGTTAAGAGTTGTTCCCATGAAGCTAGCCACTACCATTCTTATGCTGCCCTAATGTTCCTCCACGACTGTGTGACTGTCAGCTCTTAGGCCCTGGTCTGTTGGGCTCCTTAGCTTAAACGTTCCCCAGACACGACTGCACTGTCTTGGCTCCCGCTCTCACTGAGCTAACTACAGGAAGCTCCCTAATTGCTCTTCCTTAGCCCCTCCTAACTAACCTAATCCTATTGGTCCAACTAATTCCCCTGTTATGTTTTGGTAGCTGAGGAGAATAAGCAAAAACGGCAATACACCAGAGAGGCTGGAACCTATTGGATTGCAGTACCCTGACTAACCACCACAACTAAAGGCAGCCGTGGAGCGTTCCTACGTTGGTCCTAGACGCCTCTTCACAGCCTGAGAGATTAACTACACCTAAAGATAGAAAGAGGAAAGCTATCTGCCCCGGAGCAGATCCCCAAAGAACATAGGAAGCCCCCAAACATGTAATGGCGGTCAGACAAGAGGAAATACAGACACAGACAGAAAATAGTATGAGCAAACGCTGGGGCCCAATATGCCTAGACAGAAAAGGATAGAAAGGATACTCACTGCAATAAAAAAAACCCTAAAAATGCCAACGCTACTGATTGCAAAAACACCTGAGATCACACGACCTCTACCACCTAAATCAGTTCTCTGGTGTAACAAAACTAAGCCGCAGCCACTGAAAAAACTGGAAAAGGCAAATGAACAAATAACAGTGGCTCCAGCGGAACTGAGAGGAGCCCAAGCCCCCCGGGGGGGAACCTGGCTAGCCTCACAGAAATGCAGAGAAATATGCAAAAGGTAAGCACAAAAACAAAAACAGAAAATATCTTATCTGAAAGCAGAAGAAGAGGCAAGGCTCAGCAAGCTTCCAAGTGAACCAGGAACCACAGTTGAGACAAGAACAATTGATCACCGGCAACCATGATGGGAGGGAACCTCCCTTATATCAAGCCAGTCTGTGACTCCTGATTGCCAATCCTCATTGAATGGTTCAGTACTGTTTGTAACCACCAGAGGGAGCTTCTGCTCAGAATTCATTTCCAAAACATTCACAACAGTACCCCCCCCTTGAGGAGGGGTCACCGAACCCTCATTTGTGCAACCAGGTCGGTCAGGATGAGCTTGGTGATACGCACGGATCAGTCTTCTAGCATGGATGTCCGAAGCAAACACCCAAGAATTGTCCTCCTGACCATAACCTCTCCACTTAACCAAATACTGGAGTTTCCGTCTAGAAAAACGAGAATCCAATATTTTCTCAACCACATACTCCAGATTGCCCTCAACCAAAACAGGGTCAGGAGGCACAGCCATAGGAACCACTGGCTCAACAAACCTCTTCAATAAGGACTTGTGGAACACGTTATGGATCTTAAATGTCCCTGGAAGAAGTAAACGAAAGGAAACAGGATTAAGAATCTCCATGATCTTATAAGGTCCAATGAACCTAGGCTTAAACTTAGGAGATGCAACGCTCATAGGGATATTTCTTGAGGACAACCAGACCAAGTCCCCCACTTTAAACTGAGGACCATCAGTCCTATGCCGGTTGTCAAACCGCTGGGCCTTCTCCTGAGAGAGGGACAATCTCTCCACTACCTGGTCCCAAATCTACTGCATACGTTCCACAACAGAGTCAACACCCGGACAGACAGAAGCCTCCGTCAGTCCCGAAGAAAATCGAGGGTGAAACCCAAAATTGCAGAAAAATGGAGACATCAAAGTGGCAGAGCTAGCCCTATTATTAAGAGCAAACTCAGCCAAAGGCAAAAAAAGAGACCCAGTCATCTTGATCAGCAGACACAAAGCATCTCAGATAAGTCTCCAATGTCTGGTTTGTTCTCTCAGTTTGTCCATTGGTCTGAGGATGAAAAGCAGAGGAAAAAGACAATTGAACATCAAGTTTAGAACAAAAAGTCCTCCAAAATCTGGAAACAAACTGGACTCCTCTGTCAGACACAATGTTCTCAGGAATGCCGTGTAACTGAACCACGTGCTGAAGGAACAAAGGAACCAATTCGGAGGAGGAAGGCAACTTAGGTAATGGCACAAGATGTATCATCTTGGAAAACCTATCACAAATCACCCAGATAACGGTCATTCTCTGAGAAACAGGGAGGTCGGAAATAAAATCCATAGAGATATGGGTCCATGGTCTCTTGGGCACAGGCAATGGCATCAACAAACCACTAGAGCGAGAGCAAGGCTTGGAGCGAGAGCAAGTCCCACAGGACTGCACAAATTCCCTGACGTCACGAGACAAAGTAGGCCACCAAAAGGACCGACTCACTAAGTCTCTGGTACCAAAAATTCCGGGATGACCGGCCAACGCGGAACAATGAATCTCAGACATCATACTCTTTTTCCACCGGTCTGGGACAAACAATTTCCCAATAGGGCAGCGCTCGGGTTTATCCTCCTGACACCCTTCCAGAGCCAGTCTCAAACTGGGTGAGATGGCGGAAAGAACTACACCCTCCCTCAAAACAACAGCAGGATCAGATAACTCAGGAGAGTCCGCAAGGAAACTCCTCGAGAGGGCATCCGCCTTAACATTCTTAGTGCCAGGAAGAAAGGAAACCACAAAATTAAAACGTGTGAAAAACAAGGCCCACCTGGCCTGTCTAGAATTAAGTCGCTTGGCTGATTCCAGATAAACCAGATTCTTATGGTCCGTGAGGACCACCACCTGATGTTTGGCTCCCTCCAGCCAATGTCTCCACTCTTCAAAAGCCCACTTCATGGCCAATAACTCCCGATTACCCATGTCATAATTACGTTCAGTTGGAGAAAATTTTCGAGAGAAAAAGGCACAAGGGTTACTTTTAGAGGTCTCAGGATCTCTTTGGGACAAAACGGCACCTGCCCCAATTTCAGAGGCATCAACCTCCACCTGAAATGGCAGAGAAACATCAGGCTGCCGTAGAACAGGAGCAGAAGTGAATCTCTGCTTAAGTTCCTGAAACGCAGAGACTGCCTCAGGAGGCCAATTCACCACATCAGAACCCTTTTTTGTCAAATCAGTCAATGGTTTAACAATAACAGAGAAATTACAATAAATTTACGAAAAAAATTGGCAAAACCCAAGAATCTCTGAAGAGCCTTTAATGAAGTAGGTTGGACCCAATCATAGATGGCTTGAACCTTGACCGGGTCCATTTCAATAACAGATGGAGACAAAATGAATCCCAGAAATGAGATCCTAACTACGCCAAAAAGACACTTTGATCCCTTCACATACAGAGCATTCTCTCTCAAAATCTGGAACACAGTCCGAACATGTTTCACATGAGAGTCCCAGTCATTGGAAAAAATCAAGATATCATCCAAATAAACAATCAGAAATTTATCCACAAAATCCCTGAAAATGTCATTCATGAAGGACTGGAAGACGGAAGGAGCATTAGTGAGCCCAAAGGGCATCACTAGGTACTCAAAATGCCCCTCTGGGTATTAAATGCCGTCTTCCATTCATCCCCGTACTTAATGCGAATAAGGTTATACGCCCCCCTGAGGTCAAGCTTGGTAAACCAAGTAGCACTTTTCACCCTGGAAAACAGGTCAGAAATCAAGGGTAATGGATATTGATATTTCACAGTGATCTTGTTCAAGAGACGATAATCAATACACGGCCTTAATGAACCATCCTTTTTGGCCACAAAGAAAAAAACCGGCACCCAAGGGTGAAGAGGATGGTCTGATATGACCCTTCTCCAATGACTCCTTGATATAAGACCGCATAGCGTCATGTTCAGGTACAGACAAGTTAAAAAGGCGACCTTTAGGGAATTTACTACCAGGCACTAATTCAATAGCGCAGTCATAGCTCCTGTGGGGGGGCAAGGATGCAGATTTACTTTCGCTAAACACATCAGAAAAATCAATCAAAAAGTCAGGAACATCCTGAGACTGGGGAGAGGCAGAAAAAACAGGAGTGTTGGCATTAACACATTGGCAGCCCCAACTGGTTACAGACACAGATTTCCAATCCAAAACAGGATTATGAGACTGTAACCAAGGGAAACCCAGTACAATAATGTCATGCAGATTATACAGTACCAAAAATTTGCAACTCTCCTGATGATCAGGTTCAACCCTCATTATCACCTGAGTAGAAAACTGGGGTTTATTCTCAGCCAAAGGGTAGAATCAATCCCCAGTAGGGAATAGACTTCCGTAGGGGTATCAAGGGAAACCCATAACGTTTGGCAAAATCAAAATCCATCAGGTTAATAGCTGCTCCCCAATCAACAAAAGCTGAGCAGAAAATGTGGACAGGGAGCAAATCAGGGTAACAGTCAACAGAAATTTACTCTGAACACTACCCAAGACAACTGAGCGTGCAAAACGTCTTCCCCGCTTAGGGCAGACAGAAATAGCATGAGAGGCGTCACCACAATAGAAACATAACCCATTGCGTTTTCGAAACTCATGACGATGTGCCCCAGAAGCCACTCTATCACATTACATGGGTTCAGAAGCTGGCTCACAAGGCAACACTATTCCACGCATACTTCTGCACTCACGCAAACGTCTGTCAATTTGAATCGCTAATGACATAGAATCATTGAGACCAGAGGGAGCAGGGAAACCTACCATAACATCTTTTACATTCTCTGACAGCCCCTTCCGAAAAAGGGCTGCCAAAGCATCATCATTCCATTTGGTTAGGACTGCCCATTTTCGGAATTTCTCACAGTACAACTCAGCGTCCTCAAGCCTGATTTAATGCCAACAAGGTTCTTTCAGCTTGATCAGTGACATTAGGCTCATCGTACAATAACCCCAGAGCCAGAAAAAATGCATCAACATCATTCAAAACAGGGTCCCCAGGTGTCAGGGAAAAAGCCCAATCCTGAGGATCGCCGCGCAGGAGAGAGATGACAATTTGAACCTGCTGTGCTGCGTTCCCTGAGGACTTAGGTTTTAAGGCAAAAAACAACTTACAGTTATTTTTGAAATTCAGAAATTTGGCCCGATCTCCCCAAAAAAATCTGGCATGGGAATCCTAGGTTCCACAACCGGCAACCCAGCAAGATAGACAGCAATACTCTGAACCTCAGTGGCAAGCTGATCCACACGGCCAGACAGCTGTGCAAGCTCCATTGAGAGAAAAAAAAAAATCCTCCTCAGCACCCAGAGAATAAGAGGGAAAAAATGCAAGAAACAGAAAAAAAAAAATCTCTGACAACTCTGGCAACTTTTTTCTTTCCACACTATTTTTCCCTTTTGTGAGTACCATACAATTTTCAGTTTGGCCGGTGATACTGTTATGTTTTGGTAGCTGAGGAGAATAAGCAAAAACGGCAATACACCAGAGAGGCTGGAACCTATTGGATTGCAGTACCCTGACTAACCACCACAACTAAAGGCAGCCGTGGAACGTTCCTACGTTGGTCCTAGACGCCTCTTCACAGCCTGAGAGATTAACTACACCTAAAGATAGAAAGAGGAAAGCTATCTGCCCCGGAGCAGATCCCCAAAGAACATAGGAAGCCCCCAAACATGTAATGGCGGTTAGACAAGAGGAAATACAGACACAGACAGAAAATAGTATGAGCAAACGCTGGGGCCCTATCTGCCTAGACAGAAAAGGATAGAAAGGATACTCACTGCAATCCAAAAAAACCCTAAAAAATGCCAACGCTACTGATTGCAAAAACACCTGAGATCACACGACCTCTACCACTGTTATGATCTGCTACAAGCACTAAGGAAAGATGGTAATTCTGTCCCTACAATAGAACTAAGCTGGATCCCTACGATGTAACGGGGAACCTGATCCTGCGACCAGACCCGCTAAAGTCCTCAGCTAGTCTGAACGAAGACCTATAGTTGCGAGGAAGGAATCCCTACAAGATCTAGGGACTGGGAGAAAAGGTGGACACCTCCTAACAGAAATTGTAGCAGGGAAAATAAAACAGAAAACAAATTACTTAGAGATCCTAAGATAAAGCAAAACTGACTGAGAAAGGCACCTAAGCACCCGGCTAGCTTAAGAGTAGATAATACAATGAAGTCCAGCAAAGCCAGAAGGGCGGAGCAGGACTAAATAGGGAAAAAAGGTCATGTGACCAGCAAACTGAAAAAAAACTAACAAGAGGGTTCTAACAGTACCCTCCCTTCTAAGAGGATCCTCCGGATCCCCTAGGACTTAGGCTTATCCGGAAACCTCTTGTGAAACGCCCTGACAAGTCTAGATGCCGAAAATCATCCGCCCTCACCCATGAGTTATCCTCGGGTCCATAACCCTTCCAAGCAACGAGGTACTGCAAACTCCCTCTATACCGTTTAGAATTTAGGATGCGGGAAATTTCATATTGCCCGTCCTCCACCCAGGGGAACAGTGGCCGAGACGTCTCCATCTGAGACCTCACCTTTTTTCAAGAGAGAAACATGAAACACCGGATTAATCTTCCAGGAGGTAGGAAGCTCCAACTTAACAGCAGATTGGTTAATAACCTGAAGCACCTTAAAGGGCCCTACAAACTTGGGACCCAATTTCTTAGACGGAATCCTCAAGCGCAGATTCTTAGAGGACAACCAAACCATGTCACCAATAGCAAACAAAACCTCTTGTCGTTTTCTATCAAAATACACTTTGGATCTTTTGTTAGCCTCCTGAAGATTACCACGCACATCAGTCCAAACTCTCTCCAAATCACCAGAAAAGTTCTCCTCTTCAGGTACAGCCGATCCTAACTTGGAAAATGACCCAAACGACGGATGTCTCCCAGTACAACAAAAAAAGGCGAACAACCAGCAGAAGCGGATGTATGGTTGTTAAGAGCAAACTCAGCAAGTGACAGAAACTCAGACCACCCCTCTTGATTGTCTGCCACAAAACAACGCAAGAACTGCTCAACATCCTGGTTTTTCCTTTCTGTCTGGCCATTAGACTCAGGATGATATCTGGATGAAAACGACAAATGAACTCCCAACCTGTCACAAAAAGCGCGCCAAAAACGAGCCACAAACTGAGGTCCCCTATCGGAAAAAATGTCAGTAGGAACGCCATGTAGTCTGACAATTTCCTTGACAAAGGCCTTAGCGAGAGTCTTAGCGCAGGGCAGTTTGATGAAAGGAACCAAGTGACACATCTTGCTAAAACGGTCCACGACCACCCAGATGACAGTGAAACCCTCAGAGGGGGGAAGGTCAGTAATAAAGTCTATAGCCAAATGTGTCCAAGGTGCACTAGGGACCTCCAGAGGGCAAAGCAACCCCGCAGCAGGAGTATGTGAAGACTTTGATCTAGCACACACAGTACATTGACGTACCCACTTAATGACTTCCTTCTGCCATCCAGGCCACCAAAAGCTGCGACCCACAAGTCTCTTGGTCTCAGAGATTCCAGGATGACCTGCCAGCCGAGAGTCATGACATTCAACAAACAGATCTCTCCTCAGGATACCAGGCACAAACAACCTCCCATGCGGCGTGTTAGATGGGGCATTCTCCTGTGCTTTAAGAATCTCATCTTCCAACACAGAGTCCAAAACATCAATAACAACCCCCTCTTGCAAAATGTTTTCCTCCTCCTCAGTACCCACCATAGGAGAAAAGCTGCGAGACAAAGCATCAGCTTTAACATTTTTAGTACCTGGGATGTAAGTAACGGTAAAATTAAACTGTGAGAAAAACAGTGCCCACCTAGCCTGACGGGCATTCAAGCGTTTGGCAGCATCAAGGTAGACCAGATTTTTATGATCGGTGAAGACTTGAACAGGAAATTCCGCTCCCTCCAAAAAATGACGCCAGTGTTCAAATGCGAGTTTAATTGCCAACAATTCCCGATTACCGATATCATAATTTAGTTCAGACTCAGAAAATTTCTTTGAAAAAAAGCACAGGGATGTACTCCATCCGTCTTTTCCTGAGACAAACCGCGCCGACCCCCACAGAAGAAGCATCAACCTCAACCAAAAATGGTTTAGTCACATCAGGCTGCGTAAGGATGGGAGCAGAGCTGAACTTCTCCTTTAGCAACACAAAAGCCTCAATGGCCTCAGTAGTCCACTGAACTGCATCAGCACCTTTCCTGGTGAGATCGGTCAGAGGTTTGGCAATCACAGAAAATTTTTTAATTAATTTTCTATAATAATTGGCGAACCCCAAAAACCTCTGTATTGATTTCACACCAATAGGTCTAGGCCAATCCTGCACTGCTTGCACTTTCACCGGGTTCATCTCAAACCTTCACTGGAGACAATGTAGCCCAAAAAACTAAGTCTCTGTACAGCGAACTCACATTTCTCTAGCTTGGCAAAAAGTGAATTATCACTCAGTAACTGTAATACTTCACGCACACTCCTCCAATGAGACTCCAAATCCGGTGAATAAATCAAAATGTCATCCAAATACACAACCACACTTCTGCCGATCAAAGGTCTAAGGATGTCATTAATAAGATTCTGAAAAAATGCCGGAGCACTGGAAAGCCCAAAAGGCATAACCAGATTCTCAAAATGACCCAGTGGAGTGTTAAACGCAGTCTTCCATTCATCCCCCTCCTTCATGCGCAACAAATTGTATGCCCCTCGAAGATCAATTTTCGAGAACCACTTGGCCCCCACTAACTGGTTAAACAAATCAGGAATCAATGGCAGTGGGTAAGGATTGCATACAGTAATATTATTAATCTCACGAAAGTCTAGACAAGGCCGTAAACCGCCGTCCTTTTTTTTAACAAAAAAAAATCCAACCGCCACAGGAGACTTGGAAGGCCTAATGTGACCGGCGGCCAAGCTTGTCTGTATGTATCCTCCAAAGCCTTTCTCTCAGGAATAGTCAAATTAAATAAACGACTTTTAGGAAGAGTCGCTCCAGGGACAAATTCAATTGCACAATCATAATCTCTATGAGGAGGCAATACCTGCGATTCCTTATCAGAAAAAACTTTCCAAAAATCCTGAATAGGTACAGTGTTATGTTTCGGTAGCTGAGGAGTGCAGGCAAAAAAAGGCAATACACCAGAGCAGTTGGAATCTATGAGATTGCAGTACCCTGACTAACCACAACAACTAGAGGCAGCCGTGGAGCGTTCCTACGTTGGTCCTAGACGCCTCGTCACAGCCTGAGAAACTAACTACACCTAAAGATAGATATAGGAAAGCTATCTGCCCCGGAGCAGAACCCCAAAGATAATAGAAAGCCCCCAAACATGTAATGGTGGTTAGACAAGAGGAAATACTGACACAGACAGAAAAGAGTATGAGCAAACGTTGGGGCCCAAACTAACTAAATAGAAAAGGATAGGAAGGGTACTTACTGCAATCCCAGAAAACCCTGAAAAGCACCAACTCTACTAATTTCAAAAACACCTGAGATCACACGACCTCTACCACCTAAATTAGTTCTCTGGTGTAACAAAATCAAAACAGCAGCCACTGAAAAAACTGGAAAAAGCAAAAGTACAAACATCAGTGGCTGAACTAAACTGAGAGGGCAAAAGCCCCCGGAGGGGACCTGAAGGCCCCCACAGAAGTGCAGGACAAAATGCAAAAATCAAGCACAAAAACAAAAAGAAGAAAATGTCTTATCTGTTAGCAGGAGATGCAGACACGACACAGCAGGCTACAAGGGAAACAGGATTCAAGGATAGAGACCAGAACAATTGATCACCGGCAACCCTGATGGGAAGGTGACTCCCTTATATAAGACCAGTCAGTAACACCTGATTCCCAATCCTCACAATCTTCACAATCTTCACTGGACAGACCAGCACCGCTTGTAACCACCAGAGGGAGCCTCTGCTCAGAACTCATCCCAAGCCCACTCACAACAGTACAGGTAATTCCCCTTTATCCACAGCAGCAATACTCCCGTTACAACACTTGTCATAACACTTAGGGCTCCAGGACTTAATTTCATTGGTAGACCAATCCAGTACCGGATTGTGCAATTTTAACCAAGGTAACCCCAAAATCACCGGTGAGGGCAAATTATTCAAAACTACCAAATCCAAATTCTCTTGATGAACACCATTAATAGTAAGAGGAAATTCACAGATATGGTGAGTAACATTTTTCAAGGGAGAACCATCCACAGAAACCACATTAATAGGGGAAGACAGAAGTTTGGGTTTTAATTTTAGTTTTTCCAAAAATTTCCCATCAATCACATTGAGAGTTGAACCACAATCCACAAATACCCGAAACTCCATTAATTCCTCCTTAACAGCAGTGGTAGCAGAAAGAAAGACACCTTTATTGTTTAAACAAGCTATACGGGCGAAACTGACCTCATTTTTTTTTTCTCTTTATTCATACGAAGCACACAGTTCTTAATGAAATGGTCAGATTTGCCACAATAGAAACACAAACCTTCAGCAAATCTGCGGTCTTTTTCCCGAGAGTGAGGTGCCATTGCTCCAATTTCCATCGGCTCTCCAATGTCAGTACAGTCCCTCTCCAGACTTGGAGCTGACAAGGCAGATTTACTCTCATTAACCCTTGCACGCAGTCTCCTATCCACCCGTATGGCTAATTGCATAGCCTCTTGCAAGTTACCAGGTATAGGATAAGCAATCAGAAAATCTTTAACCCTTTCACTTAACCCTGCAAGAAATAAACTTTTCAAAGCTGAATCGTTCCACCCCACCTGAGTGGACCACCTTCGGAAGTGAGTACAATATTTTTCCACATTACCTGATCCCTGTCTCAAACGTCTCAATTCTGTCTCAGCTGATGAAACACGATCAGGATCGTCATACAATAACCCCAAAGCAGAAAAAAAACTATCCACTGATCTAAAGCATGGATCGCTAGGTTGCAGAGAAAAGGCCCAGTCCTGAGGTTCTTTGCGCAAAAGTGACATTATGAACCCTATGCGCTGTGATTCATCACCAGAGGATCTGGGTCTCAAACGGAAATACAACAAGCAAGCATTTTTAAAAGAAAAAAAATCTTGTTGTTCACCAAAAAATAAATCAGGCAAACGTACCTTTGGCTCCACGAAATGTGCTCCAGAACAACTACTCACGTGTTGCTGGATCTCAGCCACCTCCAGAGAGAGTCCCTGCAGGCATTGAGCCAAATCCT
Source organism: Oophaga sylvatica (assembly GCA_033576555.1). NCBI lineage: Eukaryota > Metazoa > Chordata > Amphibia > Anura > Dendrobatidae > Oophaga > Oophaga sylvatica. The sequence goes on from JARQOD010000001.1 coordinate 398,284,066, forward strand.
GAACCGACACCATGATGGAAACAGAAAATCTTTCCTTAGAGATTTTTTTTTTTTTCTTGGCAGGACTTACTGTTATGATCTGCTACAAGCACTAAGGAAAGATGGGAATTCTGTCTCTACAATAGAACTAAGCTGTATCCCTACGATGTAACGGGGAACCTGATCCTGCGACCAGACCAGGCTAAAGTCCTCAGCTAGTCTGAACGAAGACCTATAGTTGCGAGGAAGGAATCCCTGCAAGATCTAGGGACTGGGAGAAAAGGTGGACACCTCCTAACAGAAATTGTAGCAGGGAAAATAAAACAGAAAACAAATTACCGTATATACTCGTGTATAAGCCGAGATTTTCAGCACCTTTTTTCGTGCTGAAAATGCCCCCTCGGCTTATACACGAGTCATAGGGCAGAAACCAGTGGGGGAGGGGATGCCGCGGCAGGAGCCGGTGGCTGGGACATCATACTCACCCCTCCCCGTGCCATCGCTGAACGTCCCTGCAATCCTGCGTTCTCCCCGGCTTCCTGCAGCTCTCCAGCACTGAGCGGTGAGGTAATACCCGCTCATTAAGGTCATGTAATATGGACGCGACACCACTCCCATAGGCGTGGCCTCCATATTCATGGCCTTAATGAGCGGTATTACATCACCGCTCAGTGCTGGAGAGCTGCAGGAAGCCGGGGAGAACGCAGGATTGCAGGGACGTTCAGCGATGGCACGGGGAGGGGTGAGTATGATGGAGGAGAGGACAAGGAGCACGGAGCAGGACGGGGGGAGAACGGTGGACGGGGGAAGCATGGAGGAGGACGGGGAGGGGAGAACGGAGGACGGGGAAGCATGGAGGAGGACGGGGGGAGAACGGAGGACGGGGGAAGCATGGAGCAGGATGGGGGGGAGAACGGTGGACGGGGAAGCATGGAGGAGGACGGGGGGAGAACGGAGGACGGGGGAAGCATGGAGGAGGACAATGAGCACGGAGCAGGACGGGGGGAGGATGGCGGGCAGAGAGGAGCACGGAGCAGGACGGGGGAGAGGATGGAGGGCATAGAGGAGCACGGAGCAGGACGGGGGGGCACAGGAGGACGGAGAAGGAATGGGGGAGCACAGCAGAGGACGGAGCAGGAGGGGGGGAGTACAGAGGAGAATGGGGAGCACAGAGCTGGATGGGGGAGCAAGGTGCAGGATGGGGGCAGCACAGAGCAGGAGGGCAGTTTATACACCCGGCTTATACACGAGTCAATAAGTTTTCCCAGTTTTTTGTGGCAAAATTAGGGGGGTCGGCTTATACACGGGTCGGCTTATACAGAAGTATATACGGTACTTAGAGATCCTAAGATAAAGCAAAACTGACTGAGAAAGGCACCTAAGCACCCGGCTAGCTTAAGAGTAGATAATACAATGAAGTCCAGCAAAGCCAGAAGGGCGGAGCAGGACTAAATAGGGAAAAAAGGTCATGTGACCAGCAAACTGAAAAAAAACCTAACAAGAGGGTTCTAACAACCGCCTAAATCAGTTCTCTGGTGTAACAAAACTAAGCCGCAGCCACTGAAAAAACTGGAAAAGGCAAATGAACAAATAACAGTGGCTCCAGCGGAACTGAGAGGAGCCCAAGCCCCCGGGGGGGAACCTGGCTAACCTCACAGAAATGCAGAGAAATATGCAAAAGGTAAGCACAAAAACAAAAACAGAAAATATCTTATCTGAAAGCAGAAGAAGAGGCAAAGCTCAGCAAGCTTCCAAGTGAACCAGGAACCACAGTTGAGACAAGAACAACCAGCACCGGCAACCATGATGGGAGGGAACCTCCCTTATATCAAGCCAGTCTGTGACTCCTGATTGCCAATCCTCATTGAATGGTTCAGTACTGTTTGTAACCACCAGAGGGAGCTTCTGCTCAGAATTCATTTCCAAAACATTTACAACATTCCCCATTCTTTTCTACTGTTCCCCCCCTACTGGTCTAAGTCCTACACAGTCCCTATATCTTCACAACACGTAAACATAAGTACAATGCAATACACACTATAACAACATTACAAGACATATGGGATGCACCCACTTTACCAGGAATGTAGGCAAGGAGCGTAGGGCATAAACAGACGCCAGTGCACCCCTTGCAACTACACCTGTATATGAATTCCCAAAGGGGTATAATTTCCAAAATGGGATCACTTGAGGGGGGATTTTGCTCTTTAAGCACTTAGGGGCTCTGTATGTGGAGTCAGCAAACTATTCTAGGAATATCTGCGTGCTCCACGAGGCAAATAGTGTTAAGTCTCTCCAGAGTCTCGCCATGTGGCCAAGCTGTACTGTACATCCCCATATGGGGCATTTCTACATTCAGCAGAAATTGTGAGACAAATTTTGGTGCCATTTTTACCATTTCTTCTTGTAAAAATGTAAAATCTGGGGCTAAAAAAATTGAAGCAAAAAATGTGGTCAATACTCACTGTTAAGAGGGGGAGAGCTGCTGATGACACTGCTATTGGGTAATATCCCCATCCTGGTATGTATATGCCCCCCATCCTGATATATGTCCCCATCCAGGTATACATGGTCTCCTTTCCTGGTATAAATGGTCCCCCATTCTAGTATACATGGTCCCTCATCCTGGTATACATGGCCCCCATCCTGTTATATAGTGCCTTGCCACCATCCCAATCCTGGTATACATGGCACCATCCTGTTATACATTGCCTTCCTACCATCCTCATCCTGGTTTACATGGCCCCCATCCTGTTATACATTGCCCTGCCACCATCCCCATCCTGGTTTACATGGCCCCCATCACCATCCTGGTGTACATGGCCCCAATCCCCATGCTGGTATACATGGCCCCATCCCCATGCTGGTATACATGGCCCCCATCCCCATGCTGGTATACATGGCCCCCATCCCCATGCTGGTATACATGGCCCACATCCACATGCTGGTATACATGGCCACCATCCTCATCCTTGTATAAATGGCCACCATCCCCATCCTGGTATACATGGCCCTCATCCACCATCCTGGTATACATGGCCCTCATCCACCATCCTGGTATACATGGCCCTCATCCACAATGCTGGTATACATGGCCATCATCCCCATGCTGGTATACATGACCCCCATCCACCATCCTGGTATACATGGCCCCCATCCACCATCCTGTTATACATGGCCCCCATCCACCATCCTGTTATACATGGCCCCATCCACCATTCTGGTATACATGGCCCTCACTCCCATCCCCATCCTGGTATACATGGCCATCATCTTCATGTTGGTAAACATTGCCACCATCCCATCCTGGTATACAGTACAGACCAAAAGTTTGGACACACCTTCTCATTAAATGATTTTTCTGTATTTTCATGACTATGAAAATTGTAGAATCACACTGAAGGCATCAAAACTATGAATTAACACATGTGGAATTATACATTACACTTTACAAAAAAGTGTGAAACAACTGAAAATATGTCTTATACTCTAGGTTCTTCAAAGTAGCCACCTTTTTCTTTGATTACTGCTTTGCACGCAGAAAAGGTGAACGGATGGACTCTACATGCCTGGTTCCCACCGTGAAGCATGGAGGAGGTGGTGGGATGATGTGGGGGTGCTTTGCTGGTGACACTGTTGGGGATTTATTCAAAATTGAAGGTATACTGAACCAGCATGGCTACCACAGCATCTTGCAGCAGCATGCTATTCCATCTGGTTTGTGTTTAGTTGGACTGTTATGATTTGGTAGCTGAGGAGAGCAAGCAAAAAAGGAAATACACCAGAGAGGTTGGAATCTATGGGATTGCAGTACCCTGACTAACCACCACAACTAAAGGCAGCCGTGGAGCGTACCTACGTTGTTCCTAGACGCCTCGTCACAGCCTGAGAAGCTAACTACACCTAAAGACAGAAAGAGGAAAACTATCTGCCCCGGAGCAGATCCCCAAAGAACATAGAAAGCCCCCAAACATGTAATGGCGGTTAGACAAGGAGAAATACAGACACAGACAGAAAATAGTATGAGCAAACGTTGGGGTCCAAACTTCCTAAATAGAAAAGGATAGGAAGGTCACTTACTGCAATCCCAAAAAACCCTGAAAAGTACCAACTCTACTAATTACAAAAACACCTGAGATCACATGACCTCTACCACCTAAATTAGTTCTCTGGTGTAACAAAAACTAAACAGCAGCCACTGAAAAAAAACTGGAAAAGGCAAATGAACAAACAACAGTGGCTGAACTAAGCTGAGAGGAGCACAAGCCCCCGGAGGGGACCCGGCAGACCCCCACAGAAGTGCTGGACAAAATGCAAAAAGCAAGCACAAAAAACAAAAAGAAGAAAATGTCTTATCTGTTAGCAGAAGATGCAGGCACGAAACAGCAAGCTACAAAGTGAACAGGAATCAAAGATGAGACCAGAACAATTGATCACCGGCAACCCTGATGGGAGGGAACCTCCCTTATATAAGACCAGTCAGTAACACCTGTTCGCCAATCTTCACAATCTTCATTGGATAGTTCAGTACTGTTTGTAACCACAAGAGGGAGCTTCTGCTCAGAATTCATTTCTAGCGCATTCACAACAGTACCCCCCCTTGAGGAGGGGTCACCGAACCCTCATTTGAGCAACCAGGTCGGTCAGGATGAGCTCTGTGACACGCACGGATGAGTATCCTAGAATGGATGTCCGAAGCAAACACCCAAGGATTGTCCTCCTGACCATAACCTCTCCACTTAACCAAATACTGGAGTTTCCGTCTAGAAAAACGAGAATTCAATATTTTCTCAACCACATACTCCAGATTGCCCTCAACCAAAACAGGGTCAGGAGGCACAGCCATAGGAACCACTGGCTCGACAAACCTCTTCAATAAGGACTTGTGGAACACGTTATGGATCTTAAATGTCCCTGGAAGAAGTAAACGAAAGGAAACAGGATTAAGAATCTCCATGATCTTATAAGGTCCAATGAACCTAGGCTTAAACTTAGGAGATGCAACTCTCATAGGGATATTTCTTGAGGACAACCAGACCAAGTCCCCCACTTCAAACCGAGGACCATCAGTCCTATGCCGGTTGGCAAACCGCTGGGCCCTCTCCTTAGAGAGGGACAACCTCTCCACTACCTGGTCCCAAATCTGCTGCATACGCTCCACAACAGAGTCAACACCTGGACAGACAGAAGCCTCCGTCTGTCCTGAAGAAAATCGAGGGTGAAACCCAAAATTGCAGAAAAATGGAGACATCAAAGTGGCAGAGCTAGCCCTATTATTAAGAGCAAACTCAGCCAAAGGCAAAAAAGAGACCCAGTCATCCTGATCAGCAGACACAAAGCATCTCAGATAAGTCTCCAATGTCTGGTTTGTTCTCTCAGTTTGTCGATTGGTCTGAGGATGAAATGCCGAGGAGAAAGACAATTGAACACCAAGTTTAGAACAAAAAGTCCTCCAAAATCTGGAAACAAACTGTACTCCTCTGTCAAGACACAATGTTCTCAGGAATGCAGTGTAACCGAACCACGTGCTGAAGGAACAGAGGCACCAATTCAGAGGAGGAAGGCAACTTAGGTAATGGCACAAGATGTATCATTTTGGAAAACCTATCACAAATCACCCAGATAACGGTCATTCTCTGAGAAACAGGGAGGTCGGAAATGAAATCCATAGAGATATGGGTCCATGGTCTCTTGGGCACAGGCAATGGCATCAACAAACCACTAGAGCGAGAGCAAGGCTTGGAGCGAGAGCAAGTCCCGCAGGACTGCACAAATTCCCTGACGTCACGAGACAAAGTAGGCCACCAAAAGGACCGACTAACCAAGTCTCTGGTACCAAAAATTCCGGGATGACCGGCCAACGCGGAACAATGAATCTCAGACATCACACTCTTTTTCCATCGGTCTGGGACAAACAATTTCCCAATAGGGCAGCGCTCGGGTTTATCCTCCTGACACCCTTACAGAGCCAGTCTCATATTGGGCGAGATGGCGGAAAGAACTACACCTCTTTCAAAATAACAGCAGGATCAGATAACTCAGGAGAGTCCGCAAGGAAACTCCTCGAGAGGGCATCCGCCTTAACATTCTTAGTGCAGGAAGAAAGGAAACCACAAAATTAAAACGTGTGAAAAACAAGGCCCACCTGGCCTGTCTAGGATTAAGTCGCTTGGCTGATTCCAGATAAACCAGATTCTTATGGTCCGTGAGGACCACCACCTGATGTTTGGCTCCTCCAGCCAATGTCTCCACTCTTCAAAAGCCCACTTCATGGCCAATAACTCCCGATTACCCAAGTCATAATTACGTTCAGTTGGAGAAAATTTTCGAGAGAAAAAGGCACAAGGGTTACTTTTAGAGGTCTCTGGATCTCTTTGGGACAAAACGGCACCTGCCCCAATTTCAGAGGCATCAACCTCCACCTAAAATGGCAGAGAAACATCAGGCTGCCGTAGAACAGGAGCAGAAGTGAATCTCTGCTTAAGTTCCTGAAACGCAAAGACTGCCTCAGGAGGCCAATTCACCACATCAGAACCCTTTTTGGTCAAATCAGTCAATGGTTTAACAATAACAGAGAAATTACCAATAAATTTATGATAAAAATTGGCAAAACCCAAGAATCTTTGAAGAGCCTTTAATGAAGTAGGTTGGACCCAATCACAGATGGCCTGAACCTTGACCGGGTCCATTTCAATAACAGATGGGGACAAAATGAATCCCAGAAATGAGATCCTCTGTACGCCAAAAAGACACTTTGATCCCTTCACATACAGAGCATTCTCTCTCAAAATCTGGAACACAGTCCGAACATGTTTCACATGAGAGTCCCAGTCATTGGAAAAAATCAAGATATCATCCAAATAAACAATCAGAAATGTATCCACAAAATCCCTGAAAATGTCATTCATGAAGGACTGGAAGACAGAAGGAGCATTAGTGAGCCCAAAGGGCATCACTAGGTACTCAAAATGCCCCTCTGGGGTATTAAATGCCGTCTTCCATTCATCCCCGTACTTAATGCGAATAAGGTTATATGCCCCCCTGAGGTCAAGCTTGGTAAACCAAGTAGCACTTTTCACCCTGGAAAACAGGTCAGAAATCAAGGGTAACGGATATTGATATTTCACAGTGATATTGTTCAAGAGACGATAATCAATACACGGCCTTAATGAACCATCCTTTTTGGCCACAAAGAAAAAACCGGCACCCAAGGGTGAAGAGGATGGTCTGATATAACCCTTCTCCAATGACTCCTTGATATAAGACCGCATAGCATCATGTTCAGGTACAGACAAGTTAAAAAGGCGACCTTTAGGGAATTTACTACCAGGCACTAATTCAATAGCGCAGTCATAGCTCCTATGGGGTGGCAAGGATGCAGATTTACTTTCGCTAAACACATCAGAAAAATCAGTCAAAAAGTCAGGAACATCCTGAGCCTGGGGGGAGGCAGAAAAAACAGAAGTGTTGGCATTAACACATTGGCAGCCCCAACTGGTTACAGACACAGATTTCCAATCCAAAACAGGATTATGAGACTGTAACCAAGGGAAACCCAGTACGATAATGTCATGCAGATTATACAGCACCAAAAATTTGCAACTCTCCTGATGATCAGGTTCAACCCTCATTATCACCTGAGTAGAGAACTGAGGTTTATTCTCAGCCAAAGGGGTAGAATCAATCCCCAGTAGGGGAATAGACTTCGGTAGGGGTATCAAGGGAAACCCACAACATTTAGCAAAATCAAAATCCATCAGGTTAATAGCTGCTCCCGAATCAACGAAAGCCTGAGCAGAAAATGTGGACAGGGAGCAAATCAGGGTAACAGTCAACAAAAATTTAGTCTGAACACTACCCAAGACAACTGAGCGTGCAAAACGTCTTCCCCGCTTAGGGCAGACTGAAATAGCATGAGAGGCATCACCACAGTAGAAACATAACCCATTGTGTTTTCGAAACTCATGACGCTGTGCCCCAGAAGCCACTCTATCACACTGCATGGGTTCAGAAGCTGGTTCACAAGGCAACACTATTCCACGCATACCTCTACGCTCACGCAAACGTCTGTCAATTTGAATCGCTAATGACATAGAATCATTGAGACCAGAGGGGACAGGGAATCCCACCATAACATCCTTTACATTCTCTGACAGACCCTTCCGAAAAAGGGCTGCCAAAGCATCGTCATTCCATTTGGTCAGGACTGCCCACCTTCGAATCTCTGACAGTATAACTCAGCATCCTCAAGCCCTGATTTAATGCCAACAAGGCTTTTTCAGCTTGATCAGTGACATTAGGCTCATCGTACAATAACCCCAGAGCCTGAAAAAATGCATCAACATTACTCAAAACAGGATCCCCAGGTGTCAGGGAAAAAGCCCAATCCTGAGGATCGTCGCAAAGGAGAGAGATGACAATTTGAACCTGCTGTGCTGCGTTCCCTGAGGACTTAGATTTCAAGGCAAAAAACTACTTACAGTTATTTTTGAAATTCAGAAATTTAGCTCGATCCCCTAAAAACAAATCTGGCATGGGAATCCTAGGTTCCACAACAGGCAACCTCGCAAGATAGGTAGCAATACTCCGAACTTCAGTGGCAAGCTGATACACACGGCCAGACAACTGTGCAAACTCCATTGAGAGAAAAAAAAATCCTCCTCAGCACCCAGAGATACAGAGGGAAAAAAAAAAAAAAAAAAATCTCTGACAACTCTGACAATCTTCTTTCTTTAACACTATTTTTCCCTTCTGTGAGTACCATACAAATATCAGTTTTTGGGCCGGTGATACTGTTATGATTTGGTAGCTGAGGAGAGCAAGCAAAAAAGGAAATACACCAGAGAGGTTGGAATCTATGGGATTGCAGTACCCTGACTAACCACCACAACTAAAGGCAGCCGTGGAGCGTACCTTCGTTGTTCCTAGACACCTCGTCACAGCCTGAGAAGCTAACTACACCTAAAGACTGAAAGAGGAAAACTATCTGCCCCGGAGCAGATCCCCAAAGAACAAAGAAAGCCCCCAAACATGTAATGGCGGTTAGACAAGGGGAAATACAGACACAGACAGAAAATAGTATGAGCAAGCGTTGGGGCCCAAACTTCCTAAATAGAAAAGGATAGGAAGGTCACTTACTGCAATCCCAAAAAACCCTGAAAAGTACCAACTCTACTAATTACAAAAACACCTGAGATCACACGACCTCTACCACCTAAATTAGTTCTCTGGTGTAACAAAAACTAAACAGCAGCCACTGAAAAAAAACTGGAAAAGGCAAATGAACAAACAACAGTGGCTGAACTAAACTGAGAGGAGCACAAGCCCCCGGAGGGGACCCGGCAGACCCCCACAGAAGTGCAGGACAAAATGCAAAAAGCAAGCACAAAAAACTAAAAGGAGAAAATGCAGGCACGAAACAGCAAGCTACAAAGTGAACAGGAATCAAAGATGAGACCAGAACAATTGATCACCGGCAACCCTGATGGGAGGGAACCTCCCTTATATAAGACCAGTCAGTAACATCTGTTCGCCAATCTTCACAATCTTCATTGGATAGTTCAGTACTGTTTGTAACCACCAGAGGGAGCTTCTGCTCAGAATTCATTTCTAGCACATTCACAACATTGGACATTCATTTATTTTTCAACAGGACAATGACCCAAAACACACCTCCAGGCTGTGTAAGGGTTATTTGACCAAGAAGGAGAGTGTTGGGGTGCTACGCTAGATGACCTGGCCTCCACAGTCACCAGACCTGAACCCAATCGAGATGGTTTGGGGTGAGCTGGACCGCTCACCGCTTCAATTTTGAATAAATCGCCAACAGTGTTACCAGCAAAGCACCCCCACACCATCACACCACCTCCTCCATGCTTCACGGTGGAAACCAGGCATGTAGAGTTCATCCGTTCACCTTTTCTGCATGCAAAGCAGTAATCAAAGCAAAAGGTGGCTACTTTGAAGAACCTAGATTATAAGACATATTTTCAGTTGTTTCACACTTTTTTGTAAAGTGTAATGTATATTTCCACATGTGTTAATTCATAGTTTTGATGCCTTCAGTGTGATTCTACAATTTTCATAGTCATGAAAATACAGAAAAATCTTTGAATGAGAAGGTATGTCCAAACTTTTGGTCTGTACTGTACATGACCCCCAATCCTGGTATACATGGCCCCCTTCCACCATCCTGGTATACATGGCCACCACTTATAAAAAAAAAAACAATTCTACTCACCTTCCCTCACAGCGGCGTCCTGTTCTGATGCCTGCAGCTTTCTGCAGTGTGTAAGCAGTGCATGACGTCACTGCCATGCAGCCTCACATGCTGAAGTCACCTGCCGGAATATTCACTGCTTTCCAAGCACGGGATTATGGGCATGGAGAACAGTGACTATTCATTTCTTTAATAGCTGGCACACTGTTAGCTGAAGCCGCTGGCTCCTGCAGCTGGTGGGTGATCACATGTGCCCACTATTAAAGAAAATAAATATGCACTGCTCTCCACTCCCATAGTACCTTCCACCTCTCGGCGCTGGCTTCAGTGCATACAGGTGGGAGGGACTATGGGCGTGGGGAGTAGTGAATATTAATTTTCTTTAAAAGCGTGCACAGGTGTTAGCCTGCCTCCTGTAATCGGCTCCTCTCTCATCCACAGCCACAGGGGACATATATATATAAAGTACATCTGGACAGTAAGACACCCCCCTTTTTCCTCCAAAATTTTGGAGGAAAAAAGTGTGTCCGAAAAATACAATACTTATTTTTTCTTCACAGGCAAATGGTATAAAATGCTGTAACACACTTGTGTTGTCAATATGATCACTGCAACCCTAGATTAATTAATCAAGAGTTGAATTTTGTAAAATGGGGTTATTTTGTGACGAGTTCTGCTGTTCTGGCACCTAAAGTGGGTCATGGCACCCGCAAACCATAACAGTAAAGTCTGCACTATAATATGGCGCTCCTTCCCTTCTGAGCTTTGCAATGTGCCTAAAAAGTATTTCCTGCTTACAAGTAGGGTATTGGCGCAAACTAAGGTTCATTTGTCCTTTAGCTCTTAGAAAAATTAAAAATTTGGGGCTAAAACAACAGTGGTAAAAATGTAATTATTCTTTCTTCAACGCCCAATAGTATAAAAATCTGTGAGGCACATGTGATGTTAAAATGATCACTGTGCCCCTAGATTAATTAATTGGGGAGTGTAGTTGGTAAAATGAGGTCATATATGGGAGGTTCTGCTGTTCTAGCATCTCAGGGGCTTTGCCAATGTCACATGGCACCCTCAAACCATTCCAGCAAAATCTGAAATTAAATATGGTGCTTCTGAGCTATACACTGTGCCTCAAAAGTAGTTTTCGACCACATATGGGGTACTGTTGAGAAATGAACAAATTTTGGGGTCCATTTCTCTTGCTATGCTTGTGAAAATTAAAAAAATTGGGGCAAAAATAAAAGTTTTGTGGAATTTATTTTTTCATTTTCACAGATCAACGATGTAAAATTCTGTGAAGCACCTGGGGGTACAAGATGCTCACCACACACCTACATAAATTCCTTGAGGGGGTCTGGTTTCCAAAATGGGGTCACTTGTGGGGGTTTTCCACTGTTTAGGCACACCAGAGATAGAATCGTGTTATTGTGGCTGCTGGGTACACATGAACTGGCACATGAATTTGTGCGCTAAGTATTCTCAATTTTTCATATTTTCTATAGCAGTAATACAATTCAAATTTCATATTTGAATGCTATAGCGCTACAGAGTGCTGCTTTATTTGTTGGTTATGATCCCCATGGGTGTGACATGTTGCACTTCAGTGTGGTCGGGGTGTGACGTGTGGCGCTCCCTTGTGCCAATAGTATGAACTGACAGTTTTTGCCTTCTTCCACGTATGACACTGTGTGGATTCCAGCATATGGCTAAACCCTTCATCCACTCCCAGTAAAAAGACTGTATGGGTGCTTAAGTCTATATTTATTGAGATGATGTGAACAACAATGGTAGATGATAATGGATGATATAGTGGAGGAGATTGGTGAACACAATAGTGGATGAGATTGGGTAAAAACTACAAAGAAAATAGACAGTACAGTATATCAGTACTGGCAGATAACAACAGCAGCAGGAATACAGGATTGCTATTACATCAGTAGCAGGCATTATTACAGAGGTTGAGTAATACAACACACAATGCAGTGAAGAGAGATATCTAAGCAACTTAGGCTGCCAGCATTACACTAACTGAACAGGGATGCATCTAACTACATGCAGTGCAAGAGCATTACAACAACCTGAAAATACATTGCACATATCACGGGGGGGCTGCATTATGGCTGGCTAACACAGATACATAGCACAACACATAACTGTATTAAACCCTCTCCGGAATCCGCTTGACAGAAGCAGTGATTTGCAGAGAGCAGGACACGTGTGTGTAGCTCAGAGATCCGGGAAGAAAATGGCTACAACTTCCCTATCCCGGGAAGGATGAAGGGGCGGTTCTAAACAGAACAACTATTAAAGGGAAAGGCTTCTAAACCCAAGAATGGGCAAAAAAGAGAACAACTATGACATCTAATGGCCATAGCTGGAACAGCACTTAAGAAATTTCTTGCTGCACATGAATGGGCAGAACACTCCAAGCTTGGCATCAACAGATGCCACTATTTGGTTCTTTTGGGGACAATAACAGTACACGTTCAGTAACTGGCCTGAGGAACAGTTTGTTCTCCCCAAGTTTACACACTTTGACCTCTACTTTGCGCACTTTCCCATCCTTGCTCGGAAGAGGCTTGGTGACTAGGCCAAGTGGCCACTCGTTACGATGTGACTGACTGTCTTTGACAAGTACAACATCACCAGGTTGGTTGTTTGGGTGGTCCTTTTGCCACTTTATCCTGGTTTGCAGGGTGGAGAGGTATTGCTTCTTCCATCTGTCCAGAAGACATTGGACACACTTTGTACTTGCCTCCATTGGCGTCTGAAGAGATCTTTATCGTTGAATTCTCCGGTGTAGGTTTCTTTTTGTACAACACGAAGTATTGTAACCTTGGCTCTTTCTAGGTTGAGGGCGGTAAACGCATGCTTGCAGTGATGCCAACCTTCACAAGATCCCTGGCTTGCAGGTGACGCTGACTTGTAGGACTGAGCCACATGAATTAGACAAGCAACTGCTCGAACAAGTGACTTCCAGGTTGAGAACCTGCTGAACCTATGGGATTCCAGGTGATGACTTGAAATTCCTGTATGCAGAGCAGACACTCGAGGACGGAGCTCTTCGTCGGCATCTGGATCCACTAGTTCGAATGTTTCAGGCCTGTCGATGTGGGGTATCGAACGGTACAAGGAAGCAGGGCCTGTGAACCATGTAGTGTCCTTAAGATGACATGGAGCATGGTCCTCAGGATTGAGGTGAGTAGGTACATAGTGCCACTGACTAGGGCATGTGGATCTTCTTATCCTCAGTACCCGTTGCTGACGTAGACATAAAAGCGTCGCGTTTCATTGCGGATGTATCCCAGTACCACCTTGCTATCGGTGTAGAACTCTGCTTCTTTGGTCTCCAGGTTCATCACACCTGAGATAAGCTCGGCCAACTCAACTGCGAGGACAGCATCACAGAGTTCCAGTCTGGGTACCGTGTGTTTGTGGAGTGGTGCCAGTTTAGTCCGGCTCATCACAAACCCAATGTGACTCTGTTTGTTGACATCTATGGTTTTGAGGTACGCTACTGCTGCAATCGCTTTGACTGATGTGTCACAGAAGATGCTAAATTTTCGTGTCTTGACCTCTGTGGATGGCACAGGAGCATACGGTCATTTCACACGAAGGTCTGTCAAGGCCTCGAGAGACCTCCTCCACTCTGCCCACAGGTCTGCTTTTTCTGCTGGAAATGGATCGTCCCAATCAGACGTGTCTTGGGTGAAGTCTCTTAACATCATTTTTCCTTGGATAGTTATTGGAGCTCCGAATCCCAGGGGGTTGTATAGACTATTCACGAAAGAGAGAACCCTCTGCGCGTGAAGGGTTTCTCGTCTTTACTGATCTGGAAGGTGAAGGCATCTGTCTTCAGATCTCAAAGCAATCAAAGCCTCCGCTGCATGGGAAGGGAGTCGATGCTTAGGTTTACGTCCTTTAGATTGCTGGAATAGTCTTGAGAGTGAAAGGCTTCCATCAACTCTTGGCTGTTGGAGGAAAACTTGTGTAACCTTAGGTTAGACTGAGCGGGCATTTCTTGAGCCCTTTTTAGTAGACTGATTGCAGCCTCATTTGTTGGTGTGGACTTCAAACAGTCGTCTACGTAGAAGTCCTTTTCTACGAAAGATCTGACGTCTGACCCATACTTTTCCTCGCCCTCTTTGGTGGAATTTCGGAGGCCGTAGATATCGACTCCTGGGGAAGGGCTGTTTCCGAAGATGTGTACCCTCATCCGCTTTTCTGTGATGTCTTTGTCTGGATTGTTGTCACGGTACCAGAAGAACCTCAAGTAGTTTCTGTGTTCCTCTTTGATGAGAAAACAGTGGAACATCTGTTATATGTCAGCCATAATTCCCACCTTTCTCTGCGGAAAGAGACTAGTACTTCCAGAAGTATGTTGTTGAGGTCTGGACCCGACAGTAGGACATCATTCAATGAAACATCTTTGCATTTGGCGCTTGAGTCGAATACCACTCTTATTTGACCTGGCTTCTTAGGATGGTATGCTCTGAAGATGGGCAGGTACCAACACTCCTCTGAGGGCCAAAGTGTAGGTGCAATCTCTGCGTGGTTGTTCTGGAATATCTTTCCCATGAAGGTAAAGGAGTGTTCCTTCATCTCAGGTGACTTCTGAAGCTTGTTCCTGAGGGAGATGAATCGGCTGTAGACCAGTTCCCTGTTGTTGGGTAGGCGCCTTCTCTGAGGTCGAAATGGTAGAGGTGCGACCCAACAGTTCGATTTGTCTTTGACTGTCTATCCATGATGTCCAAGAACATCCTATCTTCTATAAACTTTGCTACCTTGTTGTCTTCCTTTGTCCTGTGGAAGACTGTACATCCTATGTGGTCTTGTTCACCTTCACAGGTGTGGTCTTCGTTGGTAGGTACTGAGAAAGGACAAGGTAGGGGAGTGCTGTTTGGTAATTCCTTTACCAGCAGGCTATTGTGACATGGCTGGAACAGAGACGGACGTCTATTTTCTAGTGTACTGGTAAGCATACTGTTGACTGAGGCCGGCTTGTGTGCTCCTCCTAGACAGACATCTCCAATAATGACCCATCCAAGGTCGAGCCTCTGTGCATACGGAGCATTCTTGAAGCCATTGATATATTCTCTAGTCTTGTGGACTCATAGTATATCTCTTCCAAGGAGTAGAGCTATTGGGGCTTCTGGATCCAACTCAGGTATTAGTTGGGCTATACGCTTCAGATGGGGGTGATGTGTCTCCACCTCTAGTGAAGGTATCTCTGAGCCATTGTCGGGAATCTGGTTGCACTCCAGGATGGTCGGTAGCAATAGGCACGTTTGGCTATCTAAGGACTCCACCTTGTATCCGATTGCTTTCCTCCCAGCCATCTCAATGGTACCTGAACACGTCCTCAGGGAGTAGGGAGAACCAGGGCCAACAATGCTGAAGTTGTCAAAGAAGATGGACCTGGCTAGAGACCTGTTACTTTGGTCATCCAGAATTGCATATATCTTGAGGGCTTTGTCCTTGCGGCCTGCTGGATAGACTCGGACAAGGCAGATTTTTGAACAGGACCTTCCTCCTGTGAGTCCCTTACAGATCTTCGTACATTGAGCGCTGACCACAGGGATATCTTCATCAGTGTTCTTCTGCTTCCCATCATGCTCCTCTGCTTGTGACAACACTCGTGGAGGTGGTCCAGGGTGCAAGGCTGTATTATGATCCGTGCTGC
Source organism: Oophaga sylvatica (assembly GCA_033576555.1). Taxonomy (NCBI): domain Eukaryota; kingdom Metazoa; phylum Chordata; class Amphibia; order Anura; family Dendrobatidae; genus Oophaga; species Oophaga sylvatica. The sequence goes on from JARQOD010000001.1 coordinate 398,299,944, forward strand.
TGCATTCTGCACATTTCACGCTAGCTTCACAGTTCCGGGCGAGTTGAGAGGTTGTGGCACAACATTTGAAGTAGATGTTCTCCTTGAGGAAACCTTTGTGATCCTCCAAAGACTGAAGGCTCTGTATTTTAGTAGCGGATATGGTTTCTTGTGTAGAGGACACTGTTTACTGACATCCTAAGGCTTGTTCTCGTCTGGAGGGGGTTTATCTGCATTGTGAGGAGGGCCTGTGGAAACGATGTTAGTTTTGTGGACTGCCACGGGTGTCCTTTTGGGTTTGACACCAGGGGCAGTGGAACATGACAGAGTAAAGTCAAAACTAGGATCATTTCTGATCTTAGCTTGTTGGGTGACAAAATCTACAAATACAGTGAAAGGAGGGAACGGCACATTATAATTTTGTTTATACCGTGAACCATATATAACCCACTTTTCTTGTAGGTTGTAAGAAAGTTTTTGTATTATCGGATTGGCCCCCCATAGTGGTGTCTAAGAATGCTAATCCGGGCAAGACTCCTTCCTCCTGGGCAACCTGCAACTCTATCAATAAATCACTCAATTCTCTAAGCTTTTGATAACCTTTAGGTCCTACCTTAGGAAAATCATCAATTCTTTTGTATAAAGCATTCTCTATGACTTCTACTGTCCCATAGAATTCATCAAGTCTTTCCCACACTTTACGTAGACCTGTGTGTGGATGCTTTATATTAATGTCTCTTAGTCTTTTGGCATGCTCGACCGACTCACTTCCGAGCCACTTTACTAGGAGATCTAACTCCTCACTACTAGAAAGGTCCAGACCATGAATGGCGTTCTGGAACGAGGCTCGCCATGACCTATAGTTCTCGGGTTTATCAGTGAACTTTACAAGTCCTTTTGTAACCAGTTTTCAGCGGGCAAAGAACTTTGCAAAGTCCATGGTGGCTTGGTCGGTGCTGGCACAAGCAGGTGTGTTATAGTCATGTCTAGTGTGTGGTGTATCACCATACCTGTAAGACGCTTCTGACTTCGGATAGTCTGTGCAGTACCTTCTCGGTGAAGAAGGTGTCTCTTTAAGGCGGGATGGGAGCTGTACCTTCTGCTCAGTGGAACGGTATCTGTGGTTGACATCTCTGTGCTGGAGACTCCTTGTTTGTGGTAGCGAAGTTCAAGGTTGGATCGCTGATAATCGGCATAGGCTGGTCGATGTGGTGCATCAGGGCTGTCATCCATGCCGGAATGTTGATGGACGTACTCTGCGACGCGCTGCGCTGGATCTTGCTGCTCTGTTCCGAGAATGTTGCTGCGTCTCTCATAATCAGGATCCTTCATAGCTTCCAAATACTCTGCCTTAGCTATTGCAGCTGCTGTCTCTTTGTATGCCGTAAGTTTTTCTAGCTCTGCCTGCAAACGTGCAGCTTCCGCTTCTCTCTGTGCCTGCAAACTTGCAGTTTCGGCCTCTCTCTGTGCCTGCAAACATTCAGTTTCGGCCTCAATCTCTCTGCCTCATGCTCTGCTTGTCTCAGCTTTAGATGCATCTCTCTTTCGGCGAAGGAGGATCTTGTTTTGGCTGCTTCGGCACGAGCGACAGCAGCGAGCTCTGCTATTGACGACCTACTGGAACTTGCTCATGACCTTGTTCTGAGTGAGGATGTGCTGTTTCGAGACATTGTGAGTTTAGCTGCGTACTGCTGAGTATATTGGCGGGAAACTGAGTCTATGTGTGGCGGGCTTCCACGTGGTGGGAAAGATGTAGCACTTCTTGGTGGGCTGCAGTAATGTTCTGCGGCTGTATGGAGGCTGCTGTAATACCCGTATGCAGAGCAGTGTGGGTGTTAGCGGTCCCGTATAGTCTGATCAACTGCAGCCTACGACCGGCTGTCAGTTTCACTGAAGGCAGCTAATCTGTTCTTATTGGGCCTGAGATCTTGTTCCCTGCGGCTGTATTGCGGCTGCCGTAATACCCGTATGTGGAGCAGTTTGCGTGGTAGCAGTCCCGTACAGTCTATGCAATCACCGCGTGCGACTGGCGGTCCATTTTTACTGGACCCTGGGCTCTTGTTCCCTGTGGCTGTATGGCAGCTGCTGAAATACCCGTATGCGGAGCAGTTTGGGTGCTAGCGGTCTCATACAGTCTGTGCAATCACCGCGTGCGCCCAGCGGTTCCGTTTTTACTGTTCTGCCTTCTTCCATGTATGACACTGTGTGGATTCCAGCATACGGCTAAACCCTTCATCCACTCCCAGTAAAAAGACTGTATGGGTGCTTAAGTCTATATTTATTGAGATGATGTGAACAACAATATAGATGATAACGGATGATATAGTGGAGGAGATTGGTGAACACAATAGTGGATGAGATTGGGTAAAAACTACAAAGAAAATAGACATGAAAACACTGAGGAAAAGACCAGTATAACGTGCTGTATAAAAGTAATAGATTTTATAGATCACCAATTACAAATAAACAATAAATAATATGCTACAAAGCGGTAACAAAGAAAAGCAAGGTAACTAGGAACCAAAAATAAAAGATAAAAAGGGTGAACACCACTAAACTATATGACCTATTAACCCCTTCCTGACCCATGACGCCTACGTTGGCGTCATGAAAACCTGTGCCATCCCGACCCATGACGCCACCGTCGGCGTCATGCTATAAATCATGTTACTGCGGGTCGGGGGTCCGGGTCACTGAAAGGTCACCCGACCCGCAGTAACAGGACCCTTACTGCATCACCACAGGGGGGTTGGCTTAACCCCCACGTGGCCACGATCGCTCTGATTGGCTGTTAAAAGTGAAACTGCCAATCAGAGCGATTTGTAATATTTCACCAATGAAACTGGTGAAATATTACAATCCAGCCATGGCCGATGCTGCAATAGCATCTGCCATGGCTGGAGACCGCGATCAGACCCCCCCCCACAGTCACGGCGGTGATCGCCGCCGCATCGAAAATGGCACGATCGGTTTTCTTCCCGTCGCGTCTGTCCTGCTCCTGGATCCCACCTCACTTTCCGATCCCCGCCGATCCCCTTTCGAGTCCCCCTCACCTTTCCGGCCACGAGTCCTGGATCCGTCCGGCGGCTGCCCGGGATTCTTCATGCGCGCATTGGAAATGGCGGGCGCATGCGCATGCGACCGCCGGCCGGCGCATTTCGCAGTGCTGCCCCCATTGTAAAAAATTTTTGATCACTGTGATAACTGTACAGTGATCACTAAAAAAAAGTAATGACCCCCGGATTCACAGGTAGGGGACAAATAAAAAAAAGAATTTTTTTGTTCCTAGCGGATTTTGCTGCGATCCGCAGCTGATTTTGCTGCGGATCCGCGGCGGATATCGCTGCTGATCCGCGCTGATTTCGCGCTGATCCGCGACGGATCCGCGGCGGATTTCGCGGGCTTATCCGTGGCTGGATTTCGCTGCTGATCCGCGGGGATTTCGCTGCGGATCGTGCGATCCGCGGCTGATTTCGCTGCGGATCCGCGACGGATTTCGCTGCGGATCCGCGGCGGATTTTCGCTGCGGATCCGCGGCGGATTTCGCTGCGGATCCACGGCTGATTTCGCTGCTGATCCGCGGCGGATTTGCTGCTGATCCGCGACTGATTTTGCTGCTGATTTGCTGCGGATCCGCGGCGGATTTCGCTGTTGATCTGCGGCGGATTTCGCTGCTGATCCGCGACTGATTTCGCTGCTGATCCGCACTGATTTCGCTGCGGATCCGCGCTGGATTTCGCTGCGATCCGCGCGGATTTCCCTGCAGATCCGCTGCGGATTTTGCTGCTGATCCGCGGCGGATTTTGCTGCTGATCCGCGACTGATTTTGCTGCTGATTCGCTGCGGATCCGCGGCGGATTTCGCTGCTGATTCGCGGCGGATTTTGCTGCTGATCCGCGGCTGATTTCGCTGCTGATCCGCAGCGGATTTCGCTGCTGATCCGCGGCGGATTTCGCTGCTGATTCCCTGCGGATTCGCTGCTGATACGTGGCGGATTTCGCTGCTGATCCGCGCAGATTCGCTGCGACTCGGGATTTCGCTGCTGATCCGCGGCGGATTTCACTGCGGATCCGCTGCTGATTTCGCTGCGGATCCGCTACTGATTTCGCTGCGGATCCGCGGCGATTTCGCTGCGATCCGCGCGGATTTCGCTGCGATCCTGCGTACTGATTTCGCTGCGGATCCGCGACTGATTTCGCTGCGGATCCGCGGCGGATTTCACTGCTGATCCGCGGCGGATTTTGCTGCTGATCTGCGACTGATTTTGCTGCTGATTCGCTGCGGATCCGCGGCGGATTTCGCTGCTGATTCGCGGCGGATTTCGCTGCTGATCCGCGGCTGATTTCACTGCTGATCTGCGGCTGATTTCGCTGCTGATCCGCGGCTGATTTCGCTGCTGATCCGCGGCGGATTTCGCTGCTGATCCGCGGCTGATTTCGCTGCTGATCCGCGGCGGATTTTGCTGCTGATCCGCGGCGGATTTTGTTGCTGATCCGCGACTGATTTTGCTGCGGATCCGCGGCTGATTATCTGCTGATTCATCTGCGCTAGCGGGTATAGCATAACGCGATCGCGTTATGCTATACCGTTACCAGCCGGTCAACGCTACGTGTTGAACGGGCTGGTAAAACGCAATATGAACCCAGCCTTAGGGTTAGAACTAGGGTTAGGGTTAGCATTAGGGTTAAGGTTAGAATTACGGTTAGGGTTGGAATTTGAGTTAGGGTTGGAATTAGGGTTAGGGTTGGAATTAGGGTTAGGCTTGTAGTTAGGTTTATGGTTAGAGTTGGGATAGGGTTAGGGGTGTGTTGGGGTTAGGGTTATGATTAGGGTTTGTATTAGGGTTAGGTGTGTAGGGGTTAGGGTTGGGGTTAGGGGTGTGTTGGGGTTAGTGTTGGAGTTAGAATTGAGGGGTTTCCACTATTTAGGCACATCAGGGGGTCTCCATACGCGACATGGCGCCACCATTGATTCCTGCAAATTTTGCGTTCAAAAAGTCAAACAGTGCTCCCTTTATTCCAAGCCCCGACGTATGCCCAAACAGTGGTTTATCCCCACATATGAGGTATCAGCGTACTCGGGAAAAATTGCACAACAACTTTGGGGGTTCTAATTTCTCCTGTTAACATTGGGAAAAAAAATTGGGGACTAAAAATTATTTTTGTGGAAAAAAAATGATTTTATATTTTCACGGCTCTGCGTTATAAACTTCTGTGAAGGACTTGGAGATTCAAAGTGCTTATCACACATCTATAGGAGTTCCTTGGGGGATCTAGTTTCCAAAATGGGGTCACTTGTGGGGAGTTTCTACTGTTTAGGCACATCAGGGACTCTGCAAACGTAGCATGACGCCCGAAGACCATTCCATCAAGTGGGCATTTCAAAACGTCACTACTTCCCATCCGAGCCCCGACGTGTGCCCATACAGTAGTTTTCTCCCACATATGGGATATCAGCATACTCAGGACAAATTGGACAACAACTTTTGGGGTCTAATTTCTCATGTTACCCTTGGGAAAATAAAAAAATTGGGGACTAAAAGATCCTGATTGTGGAAAAAATATGATTTTTTTATTTTCATGCCCGGGCGTTATAAACTTCTGTGTAGCCCTTGGGGTTCAAAGTGCTCACCACACATCTAGATAAGTTCTTTGCGGGGTCTAGTTTCCTAAATGGGGTCACTTGTGGGGAGTTTCTACTGTTTAGGCACATCAGGGGCTCTGCAAACGTAACAAGATGCCCGCAGACCATTCCATCAAGTCGGCATTTCAAAGCGTCACCACATCCCTTCCGAGCCCTGACGTGTGCTCAAACAGTGGTTCCCCCCCACATATGGGGTACTAGCGTACTCAGGACAAACTGGACAACAAATTTTGGGGTCCAATTTCTCCTGTAACCATTGTGAAAATAAAAAATAGTGGGCTAAAAAATCATTTTTTGAGAAAAAAAATGATTTTTTATTTTCACGGCTCTGCGTTATAAACTTCTGTGAAGCACCTGGGGATTCAAAGTGCTCACTATGCATCTAGATAAGTTCCTTAGGGCGTCTAGTTTCCAAAATGGGTCACTTGTGGGGGAGCTCCAATGTTTAGGCACACAGGGACTCTCCAAATGCGACATGGCAACGCTAAATATTCCAGCATATTTTCTATTCAAAAAGTCAAATGGCGCTCCTTCCCTTCTGAGCCCTGCCGTGCGCCCAAACAGTGGTTTATGACCACATATGAGGTATCTGTGTACTCAGGAGAAATTGCCCAACAAATTTTAGGATCCAATTTATACTGTTGCCCATGTGAAAATGAAAAAAACTGAGGCTAAAAAAAATTTTTGTGAAAAAAAAGTACTTTCTTTTTTTTACGGATCAATTTGTGAAGCACCTGGGGGTTCAAAGTGCTCACTATGCATCTAGATAAGTTCCTTAGGGGTCTAGTTTCCAAAATGGGGTCATTTGTGGGGGAGCTCCAATGTTTAGTCACACAGGGACTCTCCAAATGCGACATGGCAACCGCTAAATATTCCAGCATATTTTCCATTCAAAAAGTCAAATGGCGCTCCTTCCCTTCTGAGCCCTGCCGTGCGCCCAAACAGTGGTTTATGACCACATATGAGGTATCTGTGTACTCAGGAGAAATTGCCCAACAAATTTTAGGATCCAATTTATACTGTTGCCCATGTGAAAATGAAAAAAACTGAGGCTAAAAGAAAATTTTTGTGAAAAAAAAGTACTTTCTTTTTTTTACGGATCAATTTGTGAAGCACCTGGAGGTTCAAAGTGCTCACTATGCATCTAGATAAGTTCCTTAGGGGGTCTAGTTTCCAAATGGGGTCACTTGTGGGGGAGCTCCAATGTTTAGGCACACAGGGACTCTCCAAATGCGACATGGCAACCGCTAAATATTCCAGCATATTTTCATTCAAAAAGTCAAATGGCGCTCCTTCCCTTCTGAGCCCTGCCGTGCGCCCAAACAGTGGTTTATGACCACATATGAGGTATCTGTGTACTCAGGAGAAATTGCCCAACAAATTTTAGGATCTAATTTATACTGTTGCCCATGTGAAAATGAAAAAAACTGAGGCTAAAAGAAAATTTTTGTGAAAAAAAAGTACTTTCTTTTTTTTACGGATCAATTTGTGAAGCACCTGGAGGTTCAAAGTGCTCACTATGCATCTAGATAAGTTCCTTAGGGGGTCTAGTTTCCAAAATGGGGTCACTTGTGGGGAGCTCCAATGTTTAGGCACACAGGGACTCTCCAAATGCGACATGGCAACCGCTAAATATTCCAGCATATTTTCTATTCAAAAAGTCAAATGGCGCTCCTTCCCTTCTGAGCCCTGCCATGCGCCCAAACAGTGGTTTATGACCACATATGAGGTATCGGTGTACTCAGGAGAAGTTGCCCAACAAATTTTAGGATTCATTTTATACTGTTGCCCATGTGAAAATGAAAAAAACTGAGGCTAAAAGAAAATTTTTGTGAAAAAAAAGTACTTTCTTTTTTTTTACGGATCAATTTGTGAAGCACCTGGGGTTCAAAGTGCTCACTATGCATCTAGATAAGTTCCTTATGGGGTCTAGTTTCCAAAATGGGGTCATTTGTGGGGAGCTCCAATGTTTAGTGCACACAGGGACTCTCCAAATGCGACATGGCAACCGCTAAATATTCCAGCATATTTTCCATTCAAAAAGTCAAATGGCGCTCCTTCCCTTCTGAGCCCTGCCGTGCGCCCAAACAGTGGTTTATGACCACATATGAGGTATCTGTGTACTCAGGAGAAATTGCCCAACAAATTTTAGGATCCAATTTATACTGTTGCCCATGTGAAAATGAAAAAAACTGAGGCTAAAAGAAAATTTTTGTGAAAAAAAAGTACTTTCTTTTTTTTACGGATCAATTTGTGAAGCACCTGGAGGTTCAAAGTGCTCACTATGCATCTAGATAAGTTCCTTAGGGGGTCTAGTTTCCAAAATGGGGTCACTTGTGGGGGAGCTCCAATGTTTAGGCACACAGGGACTCTCCAAATGCGACATGGCAACCGCTAAATATTCCAGCATATTTTCATTCAAAAGTCAAATGGCGCTCCTTCCCTTCTGAGCCCTGCCGTGCGCCCAAACAGTGGTTTATGACCACATATGAGGTATCTGTGTACTCAGGAGAAATTGCCCAACAAATTTTAGGATCTAATTTATACTGTTGCCCATGTGAAAATGAAAAAAACTGAGGCTAAAAGAAAATTTTTGTGAAAAAAAAGTACTTTCTTTTTTTTACAGATCAATTTGTGAAGCACCTTGGGGTTCAAAGTGATCACTATGCATCTAGATAAGTTCCTTAGGAGGTCTAGTTTCCAAAATGGGGTCACTTGTGGGGAGCTCCAATGTTTAGGCACACAGGGACTCTCCAAATGCGACATGGCAACCGCTAAATATTCCAGCATATTTTCCATTCAAAAAGTCAAATGGCGCTCCTTCCCTTCTGAGCCTGCCGTGCACCCAAACAGTGGTTTATGACCACATATGAGGTATCTGTGTACTCAGGAGAAATTGCCCAACAAATTTTAGGATCCAATTTATACTGTTGCCCATGTGAAAATGAAAAAAACTGAGGCTAAAAGAAAATTTTTGTGAAAAAAAAGTACTTTCTTTTTTTTACGGATCAATTTGTGAAGCACCTGGAGGTTCAAAGTGCTCACTATGCATCTAGATAAGTTCCTTAGGGGTCTAGTTTCCAAAATGGGGTCACTTGTGGGGGAGCTCCAATGTTTAGGCACACAGGGACTCTCCAAATGCGACATGGCAACCGCTAAATATTCCAGCATATTTTCTATTCAAAAAGTCAAATGGCGCTCCTTCCCTTCTGAGCCCTGCGTGCGCCCAAACAGTGGTTTATGACCACATATGAGGTATCTGTGTACTCAGGAGAAATTGCCAACAAATTTTAGGATCCAATTTATACTGTTGCCATGTGAAAATGAAAAAACTGAGGCTAAAGAAAATTTTTGTGAAAAAAAAGTACTTTCTTTTTTTTACGGATCAATTTGTGAAGCACCTGGGGGTTCAAAGTGCTCACTATGCATCTAGATAAGTTCCTTAGGGGTCTAGTTTCCAAAATGGGGTCACTTGTGGGGGAGCTCCATGTTTGGCACACAGGGACTCTCCAAATGCGACATGGCAACCGCTAAATATTCCAGCATATTTTCTATTCAAAAAGTCAATGGCGCTCCTTCCTTCTGAGCCTGCGTGCGCCCAAACAGTGTTTATGACCACATATGAGGTATCTGTGTACTCAGGAGAAATTGCCCAACAAATTTTAGGATCTAATTTATACTGTTGCCATGTGAAAATGAAAAAACTGAGGCTAAAAGAAAATTTTGTGAAAAAAAAGTACTTTCTTTTTTTACAGATCAATTTGTGAAGCACCTTGGGGTTCAAAGTGATCACTATGCATCTAGATAAGTTCCTTAGGAGGTCTAGTTTCCAAAATGGGGTCACTTGTGGGGGAGCTCAATGTTTAGGCACACAGGGACTCTCCAAATGCGACATGGCAACCGCTAAATATTCCAGCATATTTTCCATTCAAAAGTCAAATGGCGCTCCTTCCCTTCTGAGCCTGCCGTGCCCCAAACAGTGGTTTATGACCACATATGAGGTATCTGTGTACTCAGGAGAAATTGCCCAACAAATTTTAGGATCCAATTTATACTGTTGCCATGTGAAAATGAAAAAAACTGAGGCTAAAAGAAAATTTTTGTGAAAAAAAAGTACTTTCTTTTTTTTACGGATCAATTTGTGAAGCACCTGGAGGTTCAAAGTGCTCACTATGCATCTAGATAAGTTCCTTAGGGGTCTAGTTCCAAATGGGGTCACTTGTGGGGGAGCTCCAATGTTTAGGCACACAGGGACTCTCCAAATGCGACATGGCAACCGCTAAATATTCCAGCATATTTTCATTCAAAAAGTCAAATGGCGCTCCTTCCCTTCTGAGCCCTGCCTGCCCCAAACAGTGGTTTATGACCACATATGAGGTATCGTGTACTCAGGAGAATTGCCCAACAAATTTTAGGATCATTTATCTGTTGCCATGTGAAATGAAAAAAACTGAGGCTAAAGAAAATTTTTGTGAAAAAAAGTACTTTTTTTTTTACGATCAATTTGTGAAGCACTGGGTTCAAAGTGCTCACTATGCATCTAGATAAGTTCCTTGGGGTCTAGTTTCCAAAATGGGGTCATTGTGGGGGAGCTCCAATGTTTAGCACACAGGGATCTCCAAATGCGACATGGCAACCGCTAAATATTCCAGCATATTTTCCATTCAAAAGTCAAATGGCGCTCCTTCCTTCTGAGCCCTGCCGTGCCCCAAACAGTGTTTATGACCACATATGAGGTATCTGTGTACTCAGGAAATTGCCAACAAATTTTAGGATCCAATTTATACTGTTGCCATGTGAAAATGAAAAAAACTGAGGCTAAAAGAAAATTTTTGTGAAAAAAAAGTACTTTCTTTTTTTTACGGATCAATTGTGAAGCACCTGGGGGTTCAAAGTGCTCACTATGCATCTAGATAAGTTCCTTAGGGGGTCTAGTTTCCAAAATGGGTCACTTGTGGGGGAGCTCCAATGTTTAGGCACACAGGGACTCTCCAAATGCGACATGGCAACGCTAAATATTCCAGCATATTTCTATTCAAAAGTCAATGGCGCTCCTTCCCTTCTGAGCCCTGCCGTGCGCCCAAACAGTGTTTATGACCATATGAGGTATCGTGTACTCAGGAGAAATTGCCCAAAAATTTTAGGATTAATTTATCTGTTGCCCATGTGAAAATGAAAAAAACTGAGGCTAAAGAAAATTTTGTGAAAAAAAAGTACTTTCTTTTTTTTACAGATCAATTTGTGAAGCACCTGGGGTTCAAAGTGTCACTATGCATCTAGATAAGTTCCTTAGGGGTTAGTTTCCAAAATGGGGTCATTGTGGGGGAGCTCCAATGTTAGGCACACAGGGACTCTCCAAATGCGACATGGCAACCGCTAAATATTCAGCTATTTTCATTCAAAAAGTCAAATGGCGCTCCTTCCCTTCTGAGCCCTGCGTGCGCCCAAACAGTGGTTTATGACCACATATGAGGTATCTGTGTACTCAGGAGAAATTGCCAACAAATTTTAGGATCCAATTTATACTGTTGCCCATGTGAAATGAAAAAAACTGAGGCTAAAGAAAATTTTTGTGAAAAAAAGTACTTTCTTTTTTTTACGGATCAATTTGTGAAGCACCTGGGGTTCAAAGTGCTCACTATGCATCTAGATAAGTTCCTTAGGGGTCTAGTTTCCAAAATGGGTCACTTGTGGGGGAGCTCCAATGTTTAGGCACACAGGGACTCTCCAAATGCGACATGGCAACGCTAAATATTCCAGCATATTTTCATTCAAAAAGTCAAATGGCGCTCCTTCCCTTCTGAGCCCTGCCGTGCCCCAAACAGTGGTTTATGACCACATATGAGGTATCTGTGTACTCAGGAGAAATTGCCCAACAAATTTTAGGATCCAATTTATACTGTTGCCCATGTGAAAATGAAAAAAACTGAGGCTAAAAGAAATTTTTGTGAAAAAAAAGTACTTTCTTTTTTTACGATCAATTGTGAAGCACCTGGGGTTCAAAGTGTCACTATGCATCTAGATAAGTTCTTAGGGGTTAGTTTCCAAAATGGGGTCACTTGTGGGGGAGCTCCAATGTTTAGGCACACAGGGATTCTCAAATGCGACATGGCAACGCTAATATCCAGCATATTTTCATTCAAAAGTCAAATGGCGCTCCTTCCCTTCTGAGCCCTGCCGTGCCCCAAACAGTGGTTTATGACCACATATGAGGTATCTGTGTACTCAGGAGAAATTGCCCAACAAATTTAGGATCCAATTTATACTGTTGCCATGTGAAATGAAAAAAATGAGGTAAAGAAAATTTTTGTGAAAAAAAAGTACTTTCTTTTTTTTACGGATCAATTTGTGAAGCACCTGGGGTTCAAAGTGCTCACTATGCATCTAGATAAGTTCCTTAGGGGTCTGTTTCCAAATGGGTCACTTGTGGGGAGCTCAATGTTTAGGCACACAGGGACTCTCCAAATGCGACATGGCAACCGCTAAATATTCCAGCATATTTTCCATCAAAAAGTCAAATGGCGCTCCTTCCCTTCTGAGCCCTGCCGTGCCCCAAACAGTGGTTTATGACCACATATGAGGTATCGTGTACTCAGGAGAATTGCCAAAAATTTTAGGATCATTTTATCTGTTGCCATGTGAAATGAAAAAACTGAGGCTAAAAAATTTTGTGAAAAAAAGTACTTTCTTTTTTTTACGATCAATTTGTGAAGCACTGGGGTTCAAAGTGCTCATATGCATCTAGATAAGTTCCTTAGGGGTAGTTTCCAAAATGGGTCATTGTGGGGAGCTCCAATGTTAGCACACAGGGATTCCAAATGCGACATGGCAACGCTAAATATTCCAGCATATTTTCCATTCAAAAGTCAAATGGCGCTCCTTCCCTTCTGAGCCTGCCGTGCGCCCAAACAGTGTTTATGACCACATATGAGGTATCTGTGTACTCAGGAGAAATGCGCAACAAATTTTAGGATCCAATTTATACTGTTGCCATGTGAAAATGAAAAAAACTGAGGCTAAAGAAATTTTTGTGAAAAAAAAGTACTTTTTTTTTTTACGGATCAATTTGTGAAGCACCTGGGGTTCAAAGTGCTCACTATGCATCTAGATAAGTTCCTTAGGGGGTCTAGTTTCCAAAATGGGGTCATTGTGGGGAGCTCAATGTTTAGGCACACAGGGACTCTCCAAATGCGACATGGCAACCGCTAAATATTCCAGCATATTTTCTATTCAAAAGTAAATGGCGCTCTTCCTTCTGAGCCTGCGTGCGCCCAACAGTGGTTTATGACCACATATGAGGTATCTGTGTACTCAGGAAATTGCCAACAAATTTTAGGATCAATTTATACTGTTGCCCATGTGAAAATGAAAAAAACTGAGGCAAAGAAAATTTTTGTGAAAAAAAAAGTATTCTTTTTTTTACAGATCAATTTGTGAAGCACCTTGGGTTCAAGTGATCACTATGCATCTAGATAAGTCACACAGGGACTCTCCAAATGCGACATGGCAACCGCTAAATATTCCAGCATATTTTCTATTCAAAAAGTCAAATGGCGCTCCTTCCCTTCTGAGCCCTGCCGTGCGCCCAAACAGTGGTTTATGACCACATATGAGGTATCTGTGTACTCAGGAGAAATTGCCCAACAAATTTTAGGATCCAATTTATACTGTTGCCCATGTGAAAATGAAAAAAAACTGAGGCTAAAAGAAAATTTTTGTGAAAAAAAAGTACTTTCTTTTTTTTACGGATCAATTTGTGAAGCACCTGGAGGTTCAAAGTGCTCACTATGCATCTAGATAAGTTCCTTAGGGGGTCTAGTTTCCAAAATGGGGTCACTTGTGGGGGAGCTCCAATGTTTAGGCACACAGGGACTCTCCAAATGCGACATGGCAACCGCTAAATATTCCAGCATATTTTCCATTCAAAAAGTCAAATGGCGCTCCTTCCCTTCTGAGCCCTGCCGTGCACCCAAACAGTGGTTTATGACCACATATGAGGTATCTGTGTACTCAGGAGAAATTGCCCAACAAATTTTAGGATCCAATTTATACTGTTGCCCATGTGAAAATGAAAAAAACTGAGGCTAAAAGAAAATTTTTGTGAAAAAAAAGTACTTTCTTTTTTTTACGATCAATTTGTGAAGCACCTGGGGTTCAAAGTGCTCACTATGCATCTAGATAAGTTCCTTAGGGGGTCTAGTTTCCAAAATGGGGTCACTTGTGGGGGAGCTCCAATGTTTAGGCACACAGGGACTCTCCAAATGCGACATGGCAACCGCTAAATATTCCAGCATATTTTCTATTCAAAAAGTCAAATGGCGCTCCTTCCCTTCTGAGCCCTGCCGTGCGCCCAAACAGTGGTTTATGACCACATATGAGGTATCTGTGTACTCAGGAGAAATTGCGCAACAAATTTTAGGATCCAATTTATACTGTTGCCCATGTGAAAATGAAAAAAACTGAGGCTCAAAGAAAATTTTTGTGAAAAAAAAGTACTTTCTTTTTTTTACAGATCAATTTGTGAAGCACCTTGGGGTTCAAAGTGATCACTATGCATCTAGATAAGTTCCTTAGGAGGTCTAGTTTCCAAAATGGGGTCACTTGTGGGGGAGCTCCAATGTTTAGGCACACAGGGACTCTCCAAATGTGACATGGCAACCGCTAAATATTCCAGCATATTTTCTATTCAAAAAGTCAAATGGCGCTCCTTCCCTTCTGAGCCCTGCTGTGCGCCCATACAGTGGTTTATGACCACATATGAGGTATCTGTGTACTCAGGAGAAATTGCCCAACAAATTTTAGGATCCATTTTATCCTGATGCCCATGTAAAAATGAAAAAATTGATGCTAAAAGAAAATTTTTGTTGGAAAAATTAAAATGTCCATTTTTTCCTTCCACGTTGCTTTAGTTCCTGTGAAGCACCTGAAGGGTTAATAATCTTCTTGAATGTAGTTTTGAGTAGCTTGAGGGTTGCAGTTTTTATAAAGGTGTCACTTTTGGGTATTTTCTGCCATATAGACACCTCAAAGTGACTTCAAATGTGAGGTGGTACCTAAAAAAAATGGTTTTGTAAATTTTGATGTAAAAAGGAGAAATCGCTGGTCAACTTTTAACCCTTATAACTTCCTAACAAAAAAAAATGTTGTTCCCAAAATTGTGCTGATGTAAAGTAGACATGTGGGAAATGTTATTTATTAACTTTTTTGTGCCACATAACTCTCTGGTTTAACAGAATAAAATTAAAAATTTGAAAATTACAAAATTTTCAGAATTTTCGCCAAATTTCCATTTTTCACAAATAAACGCAAAAATTATCGACCTTAATTTACCACTAACATGAAGCCCAATATGTCACGAAAAAACAATCTCAGAATCGCTAGGATCCGTTGAAGCGTTCCTGAGTTATTACCTCATAAAGGGACACTGGTCAGAATTGCAAAAAATGGCAAGGTCTTTAAGGTCAAAATAGGCTGGGTCATGAAGGGGTTAATGCTGTCAATATCGCCCAGGTTGTATAACAGAGAGTGCTGACGCTGCCATGGTGTATAACACACTCATCGGTTAACAACATGTACCGTGGCAGCTGAAGTGAAGGTGAAAGCACACAAACAGAGGGCACTTACATGCTAGATGGTTTGTACAGCGTGGCATTCCCCTGGCGCCCCGGGCGATATTGACAGCATTAATAGGTCATATAGTTTAGTGGTGTTCACCATTTTTATCTTTTATTTTTGGTTCCTAGTTACCTTGCTTTGCGTTTCGTCCCTTCGTTCTGACGAAGGGACGAAACGCGAGTTGGGGCGCCAGGGGAAAGCCACGCTGTACTGACATCTAGCATGTAAGTGCCCTCTGTTTTGTGCTTTTCACCTTCACTTCAGCTGCCACGGTACATGTTGTTAACCGATGAGTGTGTTATACACCATGGCAGCGTCAGCACTCTCTGTTATACAATCTGGGCGATATTGACAGCATTAATAGGTCATATAGTTTAGTGGTGTTCACCCTTTTTATCTTTTATTTTTGGTTCCTAGTTACCTTGCTTTTGTTTGTTACCGCTTTGTAGGATATTATTTATTGTTTATTTGTAATTGGTGATCAATAAAAAATATTACTTTTATACAGCACTTTATACTGGTCTTTTCCTCAGTGTTTTCATGTGATTTTCAGTTTTTTGTGCTTACATTTTGGGGTTTTTTGTGAAAGAAAATAGACAGTACAGTATATCAATACTGGCAGATAACAACAGCAGGAACACAGGATGCTATTACATCAGTAGCAGGCATTATTACAGATGTTGAGTAATACAACACACAATGCAGTGAAGAGAGATATCTAAGCAACTTAGGCTGCCAGCATTACACTAACTGAACAGGGATGCATCTAACTACATGCAGTGCAAGAGCATTACAACAAGCTGAAAATACATTGCACATATCACAGGGGCTGCATTATGGCTAGCTAACACAGATACAAAGCACAACACATTACTGTATTAAACCCTCTCCGGAATCCGCTTGACAGAAGCAGTGATTTGCAGAGAGCTGGACACGTGTGTGTAGCTCAGAGATCCGGGAAGAAAATGCTGCAACTTCCCTATCCCGGGAAAGATGAAGGGGTGGTTCTAAACAGAACAACTACTAAAGGGAAAGGCTTCTAAACCCATGAATAGGCAAAAAGAGAACAACTATGACATCTAATGGTCATAGCTCGATGTGAATACTTTTCCATCCAATTATGACAAGAGTATTCTTAAGGGTATGCCACACTAAACAACATCGCTAACGGGATCGCTAAAAAACGTCACTATTTAGCGATCCCGTTAGCGATGTTGTTGTGTGCGGCATCTGCCAGCGACGAGCTTCCTGCTGTGATCTCGCTCGTCGCTGGAATCGTTCCGGACCCTATTTTCGTCGCTGGCGCCCCGCTGGGTAAGTATATATCGCTAAGTGTGGCACCTTTTTTAGCGATTTAGCGGTACTTTTGTACCGCTAAAGTCGTTAAGGAGATCGCTAACCGCGATAGCGTCCTTAACGATATCGCTAAATGTGGCCGACACTAGCGATATAGAAACAATCCCGCTAGCGATCTCATTAGTATGCGACGCTAACGAGATCGCTAGCGGGATTGTGTAGTGTGGCAGTACCTTAAGAGTGATACCTTTATTGGCTAACCAGAAACTTATATGTTTGCTAGCTTTCAGAGCACAGGGGCTCCTTCTTCAGGCAAGATTACAAATAGATTAATAAGAAAAAAGCACATTTAAGAGATACTACAGTAGGACATTTGCTCATTTTGGTGGGAGGTGTGATGCCTCATAAAGATAAGTCAAGGAAATCGAATTAGCATTTTCTTACAAATGGAGAGGCAGTGGTGATGTTCTTAGTTGTCTGCAGTCCTTCTGCTGGAAGTGTGAACTGTGTCCATGTAGTGAGTCATAAATCCAGGTGTTAAATTGAGTCCTAGTGTCAAAGTATTGAACATCCTTATAAGTTTGAATTCCCAAATTTTTCTCTCCCTGTCATCCTTAAAATGACCTTTTAGTATTAAGACTTTTAAGTCTGTCAAACAATGTCCAGTTCCAGAGAAATGTTTTCCCACAGGCGTGTCCATTTCATTCCTGATTGTATGTCCGTGTAGATTCATCCTTGTTTGTAGTTTTTGCATGGGTTCCCCAATATAGATAGCTCCAGGGCACCTCGTACATTGTATCATGTACACCACATTGGAGGATGTACATGAAAAGGAACCCATGACCTTATAGTCCTGATTTGTGTTTGGTACGCGGACTGTATTTGTTGGTAATATGTGGGTACAAGTTTTGCATTTTTTGTTGTTACATGGGAATGTGCAGTCACTGATGGTGACGAGAGGACACTTCTGACAAGGAGATTCCTTAAGTTAGGGGGCTGTTTGTAGGAGAGGAGTGGTAGTTCTGGGAATATGTCTTTCAATTTGTGGTCTCTGTGGAATATAGGTTGGAGATCAGCACCAATTTTCCTTAGGATGCTCATGTGGGGGTTGTGTTATGAATGTGCTAGAGATGGTTTCTGAGCAGAGGCTCCCTCTGGTGGTTACAGACAGTACTGAACCTTTCAGAGAAGAATGGCAATCTGGGTTCACTGACTGGTCTGATATAAGGGAGGTTCCCGCCCATGATGGTTGCCGGTGATCAATTGTTCTTGTCTCAATTGTGGTTCCTGATTCATTTGGAAGTTTGCTGGAGTCTTGCCTGCATCTCCTGCTTTCAGATAAGATATTTTTTGCTTTTCTTTTTGTGCTTGCTTTTTGCATTGTTTTCTGCACTTTTGTGGAGGTCAGCCAGGTCCCCTCCTGGGGCCTGAGCTCCTCACAGTTTATCTGCAGCCACTGTTATTTGCTCATTTGCTTTTTCCTGTTTTTTCAGCGGCTGCAGCTTGGTTTTCTTCACACTGAGACCTGATTTAGCGGGGTGCGAGATTGAGTGATCTCAGTATTTTTGTAATCAGAATTGTTGGATTTTTGTAGGGTTTTCTAGGTTGCAGAAAGTAATCTCTCCTTTCCTATCCTATTTAGTCAGCTTGTGGCCCCAGCGTTTGCTCAATCTATTTTCTGCCTGTTTGTGTTTTCATCTTGTCTAACCGCCATTATATGTTTGGGGGCTTCCTATTTTCTTTGGGGATCTGCTCCGGGGCAGATAGCTTTCATCTTTCTGCCTTTAGGTGTAGTTATCTCTCAGGCTGTGACGAGGCGTCTAGGATCAACGTAGGAACGCTCCACGGCTACCTCTAGTTGTGTCGTTAGTTTAGGAATCTGCAACCCATCAGTTACCAACATCTCAGGTGTTCTGCTGCCCTGCTGTTGTTCCTGTCCTCCTCAGCTACCGAAACACAACATTATCACCGGACATAACTGAAAATTATATGGTACTCACTGAAGGGAAAAATAGTGTGGAAAGAAAAAAGTTGTCACAGTTGTCAGAGATTTATATTTTATTTTTTTGTCTGTTGCATTTTTTCCCTCTTTTTCTCTGGGTGCTGAGGAGGATTTTTTTTTCTTTCAATGGAATGATGATGCTTTGGCAGCCCTTTTTTGGAAGGTGCTGTCAGAGAATGTAAAGGATGTTATGGTGGGATTCCCTGCTCCCTCTGGTCTCAATGATTCTATGTCATTGGCTATTCAAACTGACAGACGTTTGCGTGAGCGCAGAGGTATGCGTGAGATAGTGTTGCCTTGTGAGCCAGCTTCTGAGCCCATGCAGTGTGATAGAGTGACTTCTGGGGCACAGCGTCATGAGTTTCGAAAGCGCAATGGGTTATGTTTCTACTGTGGTGATGCCTCTCATGCTATTTCAGTCTGCCCTAAGCGGGGAAGATGTTTTGCACGCTCAGTTGTCTTGGGTAGTGTTCAGACTAAATTTCTGTTGTCTGTTACCCTGATTTGCTCCCTGTCCACATTTTCTGCTCAGGCTTTTCAGCTATTAACCTGATGGATTTTGAATTTGCCAAACGTCACTCTGAAGTATCAATATCCGTTACCCTTGATTTCTGACCTGTTTTCCAGGGTGAAAAGTGCTAGTTGGTTTACCAAGCTTGACCTCAGGGGGGCGTATAACCTTATTCGCATTAAGCACGGGAATGAATGGAAGATGGCGTTTAATACCCAGAGGGGCATTTTGAGTACCTAGTGATCCCCTTTGGGCTCACTAATGCTCCTTCCGTCTTCCAATCCTTCATGAATGATATTTTCAGGGATTTTGTGGATAAATTTCTGATTGTTTATTTGGATGATATCTTGATTTTTTCCAATGACTGGGACTCTCATGTGAAACATGTTTGGACTGTGTTCCAGATTTTAAGAGAGAATGCACTGTATGTGAAGGGATCAAAGTGTCTTTTTGGCGTACAGAAGGTCTCATTTCTGGGATTCATTTTGTCTCTGTCTGTTATTGAAATGGACCCGGTCAAGGTTCAGGCCATCTGTGATTGGGTCCAACCTACTTCATTAAAGGCTCTTCAGAGATTTTTGGGTTTTGCCAATTTTTATCGTAAATTTATTGGTAATTTCTCCGGTATTGTTAAACCATTGACTGATTTGACCAAAAAGGGTTCTGATGTGGTGAATTAGCCTCCTGAGGCAGTCTCTGCGTTTCAGGAACTTAAGCAGAGATTCACTTCTGCTCCTGTTCTACGGCAGCTTGATGTTTCTCTACCGTTTCAGGTGGAGGTTGATGCCTCTGAAATTGGGGCAGGTGCCAATTTGTCCCAAAGAGATCCAGAGACCTCTAAGAGTAACCTTTGTGCCTTTTTCGCTCGAAAATTTTCTCCAACTGAACGTAATTATGATGTGGGTAATCGGGAGTTATTGTCACGGGTGTGTCGCCACGAAGATCGTCGCGATTACACAACCTGACTTCGCACAGCTGAGTTTTTGGTGCTAGGTGTTTTTCGGCTGTGAGGGAGTTAATTCTCCCTCTCTCTGTGCTAGACGAGGCCCAGCCTCGCCCAGCTGCAGTTAATACTGCAGTAATGGGATTCCTTCAAATACCTGCCAGTCTGCTAGGGAAGTGTCGGTGAAAGCATTCATGCAGACCAGCAGAGCGGATCGTGGTATTGTGAAGTCTGAAGTGAAGAGTACCTGGTGTGGTTTTCTCCCCTCCTCGCTTTATTATTTATCTCCTTACCCATTGGTGTTCCCTCTGTAGTTGTAGAGTGAGTTTTGTATGCAAGGTGGTCTTTTGTTTTACCCCTTGTACTGTCTCGTTCGTCTTATACTGTTTGTAGGAATTTACCTTCCCGTCCCCTGTGGTTGTGATCAGGGTCCCTCTCAGGACTAGATTACTGAGGGTCAGGGATTCACAGGAGATAGGGTTACGCTGGTGGCCTGGACCTCTGTACCATCAACAGTACCTCCAGGTAGAGGGATTAGTCAGGGCCCCAGCTTAGGGTCAGCATAGACCCCGGACCTCCTGTATACAGTGACAGCGTGACAGTTATTGGCCATGAAGTGGGCCTTTGAAGAGTGGAGACATTGGCTGGAAGGAGCCAAACATCAGGTGGTGGTCCTCACGGACCATAAGAATCTGGTTTATCTCGAATCAGCCAAGCGACTTAATCCTAGACAGGCCAGGTGGGCCTTGTTATTCACACGTTTTAATTTTGTGGTTTCTTTTCTTCCTGGCACTAAGAATGTTAAGGCGGATGCCCTCTCGAGGAGTTTCTTTGCAGACTCTCCTGAGTTATCTGATGCTACTGTTATTTTGAAAGAGGATGTAGTTCTTTCCGCCATCTCGCCCAATTTGAGACTGGCCTTGGAAGGGTGTCAGGAGGATAAACCTGAGCGCTGCCCTATTGGGAAATTGTTTGTCCCAGACCAGTGGAAGAAGATTGTTGCTCTCGCTCCAAGCCTTGCTCTCGCTCTAGTGGTTTGTTAATGCCATTACCTGTGCCAAGAGGCCATGGACCCATATCTCTATGGATTTTATTTCCGACCTCCTGTTTCTCAGAGAATGACCGTTATCTGGGTAATCTGTGATAGGTTTTCCAAGATGATACATCTTGTGCCATTACCTAAGTTACCTTCCTCCTCCCAATTGGTGCCTTTGTTCCTTCAGCATGTGGTTCAGTTACATGGCATTCCGGAGAACATTGTGTCTTACAGAGGAGTCCAGTTTGTTTCCAGATTTTGGAGGACATTTTGTTCTAAACTTGGTGTTCAATTATCTTTCTCCTCTGCTTTTCATCCTCAGACCAATGGACAAACCGAGAGAACGAACCAGACCTTGGAGACTTATTTGAGATGTTTTTTGTCTGCGGATCAAGATGACTGGGTCTCTTTTTTGCCTTTGGCTGAGTTTGCTCTTAATAATAGGGCTAGCTCTGCCACCTTGATGTCTCCATTTTTCTGCAATTTTGGGTTTCACCCTCGATTTTCTTCGGGACAGGCGGAGGCTTCTGTCTGTCGGCTGTCGGTGTTGACTCTGTTGTGGAGCGAATGCAGCAGATTTAGGACCAGGTAGTGGAGAGGTTGTCTCTCTCTCAGGAGAAGGCCCAACGGTTTGCCAACCGGCATAGGACTGATGTACCTCGGTTTAAAGTGGGGGACTTGGTTTGGTTGTCCTCAAGAAATATCCCTATGAGGGTTGCATCTCCAAAGTTTAAGCCCAGGTTCATTGGACCTTATAAGATCAAGGAGATTCTTAATCCTGTTTCCTTCCGTTTGCTTCTTCCAGGGACATTTAAGATCCATAACGTGTTCCACAAGTTCTTATTGAAGAGGTTTTTCGAGCCAGTGGTTCCTATGGCTGCGCCTCCTGACCCTGTTTTGGTTGAGGGCAATCTGGAGTATGTGGTTGAGAAATATTGGATTCTCGTTTTTCTAGACAGAAACTCCAGTATTTGGTTAAGTGGAGAGGTTATGGTCAGGAGGACAATTCTTGGGTGTTTGCTTCGGACATCCATGCTAGGAGACTGATCCGTGCCTATCACCGAGCTCATCTTGATCGGCCTGGTTGCACAAGTGAGGGTTCGGTGACCCCTCCTCAAGGGTGGGGTACTTGTTGTGAATGGGTTTGAGATGAGTTCTGAGCAGAGCCTCCCTCTGGTGGTTACAAGCGGTACTAGTGAGGATTGTGAAGACTGGGAATCAGGTGTTACTGATTGGTCTTATTTAAGGGAATCATTTTCCCATCAGGGTTGCCGGTGATCAATTGTTCTGGTCTGAATCCTTCTTTCCAGTTTCCCTTGTAGCCTGCTGTGTCGTGTCTGCATCTCCTGCTATCAGATAAGACAATTTCTTATTTTGTGTTTTTGCTATATTTTTGCATTTGGTCCTGCACTTCTGTGGGGGCCTTCAGGGTCCCCTCCGGGGGCTTTTGCCCTCTCAGTTTAGTTCAGCCACTGTGTTTTGTACTTTTGCTTTTTCCAGTTTTTTCAGTGGCTGCTGTTTTTGTTACACCAGAGAACTAATTTAGGTGGTAGAGGTCGTGTGATCTCAGGTGATTTTGAAATTAGTAGAGTTGGTGTTTTTCAGGGTTTTCTGGGATTGCAGTAAGTACCCTTCCTGTCCTTTTCTATTTAGATAGTTTGGGCCCCAGCGTTTGCTCATACTATTTTCTTTCTGTGTCAGTATTTCCTCTTGTCTAACCGCCATTACATGTTTGGGGGCTTTCTATTATCTTTGGGGTTCTGCTCCGGGGCAGATAGCTTTCCTATATCTATCTTTAGGTGTAGTTAGTTTCTCGGGCTGTGACGAGGCGTCTGGGACCAACGTGGGAACGCTCCACGGCTGCCTCTAGTTGCGGTGGTTAGTCAGGGTACTGCAATCTCATAGATTCCAACTGCTCTGGTGTATTTCCTTTTTTGCCTGCACTCCTCAGCTACCGTAACATAACAGTATCACCGGACATAAAAATTGTATGGTACTCACAGAAGGGAAAAAATATTTTGAAGGAAGAAAAGTTGTCAGAGATATTTTTCTGTTTGTTGCATTTTTTTTTTTTCCCTCTGTATCTCTGGGTGCTGGGGAGGATCTTTTCTCCCAATGGAGTTTGCACAGTTGTCTGGCCGTGTGGATCAGCTTGCCACTGAGGTTCAGAGTATTGCTGCATATCTTGCTAGGTTGCCTGTTGTGGAACCTAGGATCCCCATGCCAGATTTGTTTTTAGGGGATCGAGCTAAGTTTCAGAATTTCAAAAATAATTGTAAATTGTTCTTTGCCTTAAAATCTAAGTCCTCAGGAAACGCAGCGCAGCAGGTTCAAATTATCATCTCTCTCCTGCGCGGCGATCCTCAGGATTGGGCTTTTTCCCTGATACCTGGGGATCCTGTTTTGAGTGATGTTGATGCATTTTTTCAGGCTTTGGGGTTATTGTACGATGAGCCTAATGTCACTGATCAAGCTGAAAAAGCCTTGTTGGCATTAAATCAGGGGCTTGATGACGCTGAGTTATACTGTCAGAGATTCCGTAGGTGGGCAGTCCTGACCAAATGGAATGACGACGCTTTGGCGGCCCTTTTCCGGAAGGGTCTGTCGGATAATGTAAAGGATGTTATGGTGGGATTCCCTGTCCCCTCTGGTCTCAATGATTCTATGTCATTGGCGATTCAAATTGACAGACGTTTGCGTGAGCGGAGAAGTATGCGTGGAGTGGTGTTGCCTTGTGAGCCAGCTGCTGAGCCCATGCAGTGTGATGGAGTGGTGTCTGGGGCACAGCGTCATGAGTTTCGAAAGCGCAATGGGTTATGTTTCTACTGTGGTGATGCCTCTCATGCTATTTCAGTCTGCCCTAAGCGGGGAAGACATTTTGCACGCTCAGTTGTCTTGGGTAGTGTTCAGACTAAGTTTTTATTAACTGTCACTCTGATATGCTCTCTGTCCTCATTTTCTGCTCAGGCTTTCGTTGATTCTGGAGCAGCTATTAACCTGATGGATTATGATTTTGCTAAGCGTTGTGGGTTTTCCTTGATACCCCTACAGAAGTCTATTCCTTTACTGGGGATCGATTCTACCCCTTTGGCTGAGAATAAACCCCAGTTTTCTACTCAGGTGATAATGAGGGTTGAACCTGATCACCAGGAGTGCTGCAAATTTTTGGTTCTATATAATCTGCATGACATTATAGTGCTGGGTTTCCCTTGGTTACAGTCTCATAATCCTGTTTTGGATTGGAAATCTGTGTCTGTAACCAGTTGGGGCTGCCAATGTGTTAGTGCCAACACTCCTGTTTTTTCTGCCTCCCCCCAGGCTGAGGATGTTCCTGACTTTTTATTTGATTTTTCTGATGTGTTTAGCGAAAGTAAATCTGCATCCTTACCTCCCATAGGAGCTATGACTGCGCTATTGAATTAGTGCCGGGTAGTAAATTCCCTAAGGGTCGCCTTTTTAACTTGTCTGTACCTGAACATGACGCTATGCGGTCTTATATCAAGGAATCATTGGAGAAGGGTCATATCAGACCATCCTCTTCACCCTTAGGTGCCGTTTTTTTCTTTGTGGCCAAAAAAGATGGTTCATTAAGGCCGTGTATTGATTATCGTCTCTTGAACAATATTACTGTGAAATATCAATACTCGTTACCCTTGATTTCTGACCTGTTTTCCAGGGTGAAAAACGCTACTTGGTTTACTAAGCTTGACCTCAGGGGGGCGTATAACCTTATTCGCATTAAGCACGGGGATGAATGGAAGACGGCATTTAACACCCCTGAAGGGCATTTTGAGTACCTTGTGATGCCCTTTGGGCTCACTAATGCTCCTTCCGTCTTCCAGTCCTTCATGAATGACATTTTCAGGGATTTTGTGGACAAGTTTCTGATTGTTTATTTGGATGATATCTTGATTTTTTCTAATGACTGGGACTCTCATGTGAAACATGTTCGAACTGTATTCCAGATTTTGAGAGAGAATGCTCTGTATGTGAAGGGATCAAAGTGTCTTTTTGGCGTACAGAAGATCTCATTTCTGGGATTCATTTTGTCCCCATCTGTTATTGAAATGGACCCGGTCAAGGTTCAGGCCATCTGTGATTGGGTCCAACCTACTTCATTAAAGGCTCTTCAGAGATTTTTGGGTTTTGCCAATTTTTATCGTAAATTTATTGGTAATTTCTCTGTTATTGTTAAACCATTAACTGATTTGACCAGAAAGGGTTCTGATGTGGTGAATTGGCCTCCTGAGGCAGTCTCTGCGTTTCAGGAACTTAAGCAGAGATTCACTTCTGCTCCTGTTCTACGGCAGCCTGATGTTTCTCTGCCATTCAGGTGGAGGTTGATGCCTCTGAAATTGGGGCAGGTGCCGTTTTGTCCCAAAAAGATCCAGAGACCTCTAAAAGTAACCCTTGTGCCTTTTTCTCTCGAAAATTTTCTCCTACTGAACGTAATTATGACGTGGGTAATCGGGAGTTATTGGCCATGAAGTGGGCTTTTGAAGAGTGGAGACATTGGCTGGAGGGAGCCAAACATCAGGTGGTGGTCCTTACGGACCATAAGAATCTGGTCTATCTGGAATCTGCCAAGCGACTGAATCCTAGACAGGCCAGGTGGGCCTTGTTTTTCACACGTTTTAATTTTGTGGTTTCCTTTCTTCCTGGCACTAAGAATGTTAAGGCGGATGCCCTCTCGAGGAGTTTCCTTGCGGACTCTCCTGAGCTATCTGATCCCTCTGTTATTTTGAAGGAGGGTGTAGTTCTTTCCGCCATCTCGCCCAATTTGAGACTTGCTCTGGAGGGGTGTCAGGAGGATAGGCCCGAGCGCTGCCCTGTTGGAAAATTGTTTGTCCCGGACCAATGGAAAAAGAGTGTGATGTCTGAGATTCATTGTTCCGCATTGGCTGGGCATCCCGGAATTTTTGGTACCAGAGACTTGGTTAGTCGGTCCTTTTGGTGGCCTACCTTGTCTCGCGATGTCAGGGAATTTGTGCAGTCCTGCGGGACTTGCTCTCGCTCCAAGCCTTGCTCTCGCTCTAGTGGTTTGTTGATGCCATTGCCTGTGCCCAAGAGACCATGGACCCATATCTCTATGGATTTCATTTCCGATCTTCCTGTTTCTCAGAGAATGACCACCATCTGGGTAATTTGTGATAGGTTTTCCAAAATGATACATCTTGTGCCATTACCTAAGTTGCCTTCCTCCTCTGAATTGGTGCCGTTGTTCCTTCAGCACGTGGTTCGTTTACACGGCATTCCTGAGAACATTGTGTCTGACAGAGGAGTCCAGTTTGTTTCCAGATTTTGGAGGACTTTTTGTTCTAAACTGGGTGTTCAATTGTCTTTCTCCTCGGCATTTCATCCTCAGACCAATGGTCAAACTGAGAGAACAAACCAGACATTGGAGACTTATCTAAGATGCTTTGTGTCTGCTGATCAGGATGACTGGGTCTCTTTTTTGCCTTTGGCTGAGTTTGCTCTTAATAATAAGGCTAGCTCTGCCACTTTGATGTCTCCGTTTTTCTGTAATTCTGGGTTTCACCCTCGATTTTCTTCAGGACAGACGGAGGCTTCTGTCTGTCCAGGTGTTGACTCTGTTGTTGAGCGTATGCAGCAGATTTGGGACCAGGTAGTGGAGAGGTTGTTCTTCTCTCAGGAGAAGGCCCAGCGGTTTGCTAACCGGCATAGGACTGATGGTCCTCGGTTTAAAGTGGGGGACTTGGTCTGGTTGTCCTCAAAGAATATTCCTATGAGAGTAGCATCTCCTAAATTTAAGCCTAGGTTCATTGGACCTTATAAGATCATGGAGATTATTAATCCTGTTTCTTTTCGTTTGCTTCTTCCAGGGACATTTAAGATCCATAACGTGTTCCACAAGTCCTTGTTGAAGAGGTTTGTTGAGCCAGTGGTTCCTGCTGCTGTGCCTCCTGACCCTGTTTTGGTTGAGGGCAATCTGGAGTATGTGGTTGAGAAAATATTGGATTCTCGTTTTTCTAGACGAAGACTCCAGTATTTGGTTAAATGGAGAGGTTATGGTCAGGAAGATAATTCTTGGGTGTTTGCTTCGGACATCCATGCTAGGAGACTTATCCGTACGTATCATAGAACTCATCCTGACCGACCTGGTTGCTCAAATGAGGGTTCGGTGACCCCTCCTCAAGGGGGGGGTACTGTTGTGAATGGGTTTGAGATGAGTTCTGAGCAGAGCCTCCCTCTGGTGGTTACAAGCGGTACTAGTGAGGATTGTGAAGACTGGGAATCAGGTGTTACTGATTGGTCTTATTTAAGGGAATCATTTTCCCCATCAGGGTTGCCGGTGATCAATTGTTCTGGTCTGAATCCTTCTTTCCAGTTTCCCTTGTAGCCTGCTGTGTCGTGTCTGCATCTCCTGCTATCAGATAAGACAATTTCTTATTTTGTGTTTTTGCTATATTTTTGCATTTGGTCCTGCACTTCTGTGGGGGCCTTCAGGGTCCCCTCCGGGGGCTTTTGCCCTCTCAGTTTAGTTCAGCCACTGTGTTTTGTACTTTTGCTTTTTCCAGTTTTTTCAGTGGCTGCTGTTTTGTTACACCAGAGAACTAATTTAGGTGGTAGAGGTCGTGTGATCTCAGGTGATTTTGAAATTAGTAGAGTTGGTGTTTTTCAGGGTTTTCTGGGATTGCAGTAAGTACCCTTCCTGTCCTTTTCTATTTAGATAGTTTGGGCCCCAGCGTTTGCTCATACTATTTTCTTTCTGTGTCAGTATTTCCTCTTGTCTAACCGCCATTACATGTTTGGGGGCTTTCTATTATCTTTGGGGTTCTGCTCCGGGGCAGATAGCTTTCCTATATCTATCTTTAGGTGTAGTTAGTTTCTCGGGCTGTGACGAGGCGTCTGGGACCAACGTGGGAACGCTCCACGGCTGCCTCTAGTTGCGGTGGTTAGTCAGGGTACTGCAATCTCATGGATTCCAACTGCTCTGGTGTATTTCCTTTTTTGCCTGCACTCCTCAGCTACCGTAACATAACAGGTACTGTTATGAATGTGCTAGAGATGGTTTCTGAGCAGAGGCTCCCTCTGGTGGTTACAGACAGTACTGAACCTTTCAGAGAAGAATGACAATCTGGGTTCACTGACTGGTCTGATATAAGGGAGGTTCCCTCCCATGATGGTTGCCGGTGATCAATTGTTCTTGTCTCAATTGTGGTTCCTGATTCATTTGGAAGTTTGCTGGAGTCTTGCCTGCATCTCCTGCTTTCAGATAAGATATTTTTTGCTTTTCTTTTTGTGCTTGCTTTTTGCATTGTTTTCTGCACTTTTGTGGAGGTCAGCCAGGTCCCCTCCTGGGCCTGAGCTCCTCACAGTTTATCTGCAGCCACTGTTATTTGCTCATTTGCTTTTTCCTGTTTTTTTCAGCGGCTGCAGCTTGGTTTTGTTCACACTGAGATCTGATTTAGCGGGTGGCAAGATCGTGTGATCTCAGTATTTTTGTAATCAGAATTGTTGGATTTTTGTAGGGTTTTCTGGGTTGCAGAAAGTAATCTCTCCTTTGCTATCCTATTTAGTCAGCTTGTGGCCCCAGCGTTTGCTCAATCTATTTTCTGCCTATGTTTGTGTTTTCATCTTGTCTAACCGCCATTATATGTTTGGGGGCTTCCTATTTTCTTTGGGGATCTGCTCCGGGGCAGATAGCTTTCATCTTTCTGCCTTTAGGTGTAGTTATCTCTCAGGCTGTGACGAGGCGTCTAGGATCAACGTAGGAACGCTCCACGGCTACCTCTAGTTGTGTCGTTAGTTTAGGAATCTGCAACCCATCAGTTACCAACATCTCAGGTGTTCTGCTGCCCTGCTGTTGTTCCTGTCCTCCTCAGCTACCGAAACACAACAGGGTTGTATGTGACCACAAGAGGTTCCCTGTTGTTGTCCTCTCTCAGTTTGTAATCTGGGAGGTTGCTTCTAGGGATTCTTGTAGTCCTGTGGATCTGTTCATCTATTACCAGTGGATGGTATCCTTGTTGTAGGAATGTATTCCTAAGTGATAGCAGGTGTAGTTCCCTGTCTTTACTGTCTGAACAGATCCGTATATATATCTCAGAGCTTGACTGTAGATGATGGATTTTTTTGTGTGTCTTGGATGAAAGCTGGTAAATTGATGTTTGTATGGCGTTGTCCTTGATGTATATGGTCAAGCCCAGAAAATGTATTTGAGACTTTGAAAAGTTGAGGGTGAGCTTGATGGTTGGGTGGTATTTGTTGAAGTTATTGTGGAAGGTGAGCAGGTCATCTTTTGAGCCTGTCCAGAATATTAGCAGATCATGAATGTAGCGGAAGTATGCAAGAGGTTTAATAGAGCAAGATGACAAAAATTCCTCCTCCAGTTTCGCCATAAATAGGTTGGCATATTGTGGGGACATTTTGCTTCCCATGGCGCTGCCCATACACTGTTGGTATAAATTGTTCCCAAAGGAAAAATAGTTATGATGGAGCACAAACCTGATGAATTGCAGTGTTGGTTCTGTGGCTAGATTGTTCTTTTGAAGGAAATATTTGCATGCTGTGATTCCATCCTCATGAGGAATGTTGGAATAGAGAGACTCTACATCCATGGTGGCTAGTATCGTGTCCTCCGGAAGTGGGCCCAGCGCTGACAATTTGCAAAGAATATCCGTGGTGTCCTGGATATAGCTGGGTGTGCTCCTCACCAAGGGTTTCAGAATGTTCTCCACCCAGCCGGAGATATTCTCAGTTAAAGTCCCAATACCAGAGATGATAGGCAAACCAAACACAAATCAGGACTATAAGGTCATGGGTTCCTTTTCATGTACATCCTCCAATGTGGTGTACATGATACAATGTACGAGGTGCCCTGGGGCTATCTATATTGGGGAAACCATGCAAAATCTACAAACAAGGATGAATCTACACAGACATACAATCAGGAATGAAATGGACACGCCTGTGGGAAAACATTTTTCTGGAACTGGACATTGTATGACAGACTTAAAAGTCTTAATACTAAAAGGTCATTTTAAGGATGACAGGGAGAGAAAAATTTGGGAATTCAAACTTATAAGGATGTTCAATACTTTGACACTAGGACTCAATTTAACACCTGGATTTATGACTCACTACATGGACACAGTTCACACTTCCAGCAGAAGGACTGCAGACAACTAAAGGGTATGCCACACTAAACAGCGTCGCTAACGAGATCGCTAAAATACGTCACTATTTAGCGATCTCGTTCGTGACGCTAACGTGTGTGGCATGTAGCAACGACGTGGCCCCTGCTGTGATCTCGCTGATCGTTCACTAGAGTTCTGGACCGTATTTAGATCGTTGGCGTCCCGCTGGTGAGCCTATATCCGCTGTCTGGCACCTTTTGTGAGCGATGTGCGCTGTTTTTTACATCGCAATGACCGTTAAAGTCGTTAATGATATCGCTAACCGCTTATGCGTCGTTAACGAGATCACTAAGTGTGGCAGCTACTAGCGACATTAAAACGATCACAAAAACGATCTCATTAGCTTGCGTCGTTATTGAGATCGCTAACGAGATCACTAAAGTGTGGCAGTACCTTTAGCGATCCACTAGCGATCACGACAACGACTTAACCTGGCGAGATCGCTAGTGCAATCGCTATGTGATCGCTAGTTAGATTCCAAACACAACTCATCAGCGATCTTGATTCTAAACACAACTCATCAGCGATCTGTATAACGACCTGTGCTGTCGTTGGGAAAACCTAGTCCCACCTGCGACGCTGGTGAAGTCGTTCATAAAGGGTGTCACACTCAGCGATTCAGGCTCACCAGCGGGAAACAAACGACCAAAAAACGGCTCCGAACGTTCATAAGCGATCAGCGACATCTCAGCAGGGGCCACATCGCTGCTACATGTCACACACAGCTAAGTCGCTAACGAGATCGTACTGCGTCATAAATGGTGACGCAGTAGCGATCTCGTTAGCGATCTCGCTTAGTGTGGCATACCCTTTAAATGTGCTTTTTTCTTTATTAATCTATTTGTAATCTTGCCTGAAGAAGGAGCCCCTGTGCTCTGAAAGCTAGCAAACATATAATTTTCTGGTTAGCCAATAAAGGTATCACTCTAAGAATACTCTTGTCATAATTGGACGGAAAAGTATTCACATCGATTTTTCTGGCTAACACAGTACCACAATATAATTTATTATTGTACAAAATGGTCATAGCTGAAACAGCACTTAGAAAATTTCTTGCTGCGCATGAATGGGCAGAACAGACGACCTCCAAGATCCCTGATCCGGACCTTCTCAGGGATCCCGTACTGTCTATCTGCACTGTCAACCCAGCTGTAAACCACGGAGGAATAAAGGAAAAGCTGCCTGCGCAGCCTCCTCGCCTGAGCAGAAATGAAATGATTAGCGTGGGAAATTTCTGAACATTTTCCCAGTTCACCGCAGGTCAGACGGGGAGTCAGCGCAGCCTAAGTGTCATCAGCGGTAGTCACTGAGGCTGCGTATCTCTGCTCAGGCTGGGAGGCTGCATTTCCTTCATTCCTCTGTGGTTTACAGCTGGGCCGGTCACATTAGCATCGCTCCCAGTTGTAAACTATTTAACCTTTTCAGATAGATTGCGGCGTAGGACTTGACTGTATAGCGGACAGGTATGGGTATAGTGTTGCTTTTTTTATTTTGGATTTCTATATGGGATTAGGAGTATAATAAAGATGGAAAAAATGTGATTATTTATTTCATTAAAAGTCTTTATTCTTAATGTGTGTGTTTTTTTAACCCTTTCAGACTAGTGGATTAATAATGGGTGTCTTATTGAGAGCTCTCCATTATTAACCAGGCTTAATGTCACCTTGCAATAGCAAGGCGTCATTAACCCCTTATTACCCCATATGCCACCGCTACGGGGCAATGGTAAGAGAGAGAGAATAAGTGCCAGAATAGGCGCATCTTACAGATGCTCCTTTTCTGGTGTGGCAGGGGGCAGATTTTCTTAGCCAGGAGGGGCCCAAAAACAATGGTCCCTCTCTAGGCTATTAATTTCTGCCCTCAGTCACTGGCTTGCCCATCCTGGCGGAGATAATTGCGTGGAAGTTTTTTCAGTGAATTAATCCTTTAATTTAACATCTACAGCTCCAAAATTTTACACACATACACTACTAACATTATTAGTGAGGGACATATAAAAAAATAACGGATATGCAATGGTTTACTGTATGTAAACCATGTCTCATATCCTGTCGGGTTCTGTAATGATTTTACAAAAGCCAACTATTGAATTATCTGCTATTCTGTATCTACCTCTGTATGCAATATAAATATATATATATCTCACTATATATATATATATATATTATATATATATATATATGTAGACTGTATATACAGTATGTTTTCACGAATATTTGAGGCCATGGATCCATTATATGTCCTTTTTGCAAGCCGGCGAGTCTCGCCGTATGGATGCCATACGGATGTCACACGGATACTTTGATGCGAGGAAATCACATCCTTGCATTGCACACGAGTGACATACGGATCACTGTTCAGGGAACATTTGTGCGATTCTCGTCCGTGAAAAACAGATTGATTTTTTTATACGTTGTGTGTGACTCCAGCCTAATACTACGATGGAAGAGTGTTTAGTCACATTGATTACACTGTTGGATTGTACTTTGAGGCATATGGGAAGTCCTAGGCGATTACATGATTACATGTTCTACCATGAGCATCCAAATACTATCACTCAATGTTAAAGGACTGAACTCCCAGGGAAAAGGTCCATGATGTGGAGGGAGGTGCAGAAATCACAGGCTGATGTGGTGTGTTTGCAGGAGACACATTTGCTTGAGTCCGATAATAACAAGATTAGCCATCCCCAATTCCCACCCACATTCTTTGCAAATAACCCTGGCAAGAAAGCAGGGGTATGTATATTAATTAAAAATACGGTGGCGTTTCAGTGTACAAATGCTTATAAAGACCCAGCGGGTTGATTCATGATTTTAGTGTGCTCTCTTTACGGCGAGGCGCATGCTATTGTTGCAGTATATGCTCCAAATAATGCATAGATTCTCTTTCTGCGCAAAGTATTTCAGAAAGTAACCGAATTATCTCAGGGAGGGCAAATTATTTGTGGAGATTTCAATATTCCTGTGGATAGACTTTTAGATTGTGCTAATAAAAAGAACTACTTCTGGAAAGAATTAAAACCTTTGATTAGCGAGTTCCATTTACATGATTACAATAGACACTGGATTATTTTCTAGTCGATAGTAAGGCCTTAGGCAGATGCATCTCAGCAAAAATTGGATTAATTTCCTGGTCGGATCACGCCCCAGTGACCTTGATACTCGCCCTGCGACACCAAACAAACACATCCTCTAGGTGGCGATTAACCTCTCTTCTCCTTGACAAGCATGGGATGGAGAAAGTGTCATCAGAACTTTCACATTAACATTAATGATGTGGGAGAGGTTTCAGATGAGACCTTATGGTCAGCATATAAGGCGGTCATTAGAGGAATATTCATTTAACAGGCGTCTTAGTTGAAACGGAAACGAGAGAGGAGCAGAAATAAGATAACGCAACTTCATCAATTAGAACTAATTAATAAATCCAACCCTTCTTTTGACATCAGAGGCTATATGTAACCTTAGATTTAAATTACGAGAAAATCTCCTTTCTATTTATGCATATAATCTTAAAAAAATGAAAACAAGATTTTGTGTAAGTGGGGACAGAGCTGGAGCCCTACTGGCATGCAGAGTTAAAAAACGCGAAATGCGAATCAGAATTGATCACCTTGTAGACCATCATGGAAATTATGTTCGGAACCCCACAGAGATAGCAAGCCTATTCGCCCAATACTATACCGAACTTTATAATCTACATAGAGACTCTCAAACTCCTCAACCATCTCAGTCGGAGATTGATCAATATTTACAAAATATTAATTTACCCTGAGTATCCCAAGACCAGCTAAACTGTCTTAATGCTCTCTTCACTGAGGAGGAGATTAGGACTGCTATTAAATTAACGAAGAGTAATAAAGCCCCTGGACCAGACAGGTTGCCAAATGAATATTATCGCCATTTCCAACAAATATTATCCCCGTTTCTTTTGCGACTTTATAAGCATTGGCAGGTAAAAGAATCTGTGTTCACTTCTAATCTGGAGGCTACAATTACTACATTACCGAAACCAGGTAACCGCCCACATGCCCAGGTAACTTCAGGCCTATTTCACTTTTGAATTGTGACGTGAAGATATTTTCAAAAATTTTAGCAATGAGACTGCACCACATTGTCTCTTCTCTTATCTCCCTGACCAAGTTGGGTTTGTGGCAGGATGCGAGGCGAAGGATGGGACACGTAGAATGATTAATCTGATTAAAGTTGCTGAGCTCTGTGGTTCCCTCAATGCATTCTTGTCATTCGATGCTGAAAAAGCTTTTGATAAAGTGCACTCGGGTTACCCAAGGAGTGTACTAAGAAAATTTGGACTGACAGGTACTCTAACCCCAATGAAGTGTTATCCTTGGGGTTCCTATCAGACCCATTTCAAATATCTAATAGTACCCGTCAGGGGTGGCCTCTATCCCCCATTTTTGCCCTGTGTATGGAGCCATTGGCTGAAAGGATTAAAACTTCCTGTGGCATCTTGGATATTAAGGTGGAGTCGGTGGAACAAAAAATTGCCCTATATGCAGATGATATTATTATATCATGTACAAATGTAGAATCATCTTTTCAAAATATTCTATCCGCATTGGAGGAGTTTGTCAAAGTATCTTTTTACAAACTTAACGCCGCTAAATCTTTGGTTCTCCCTATTTTAGTTTCCCCCGACATAAAAGACAGCCTGAAGCATTAACCCCTTAGTGACAGAGCCATTTTGCAGCTTAATGACCGGGCCAATTTTTACAATTCTGACCACTGTCACTTTATGAGGTTATAACTCTGGAACACTTTAACAAATCCAGCTGATTCTTAGAATGTTTTTTCGTGACATATTGTACTTCATGTTAGTGGTAAAAATTTTTTTATATGACTTGCTTTTATTTATGAAAAAAACGGAAATATGGCGAAAATTTTGAAAATTTCGCAATTTTCAAACTTTCAATTTTTATGCCTTAAATCAGAGAGATATGTCACACAAATTTCTTAATAAATAACATTTCCCCATGTCTACTTTACATCAGCACAATTTTGGGAACAAAATTTTCTTTTGTTGCGAAGTTATAAGGGTTAAAATTTGACCAGCGATTTCTCATTTTTACAACACCATTTTTTTTTAGGGACCACATCACATTTGAAGTCACTTTGAGGGTTCTATATGATAGAAAATACCCAAAAGTGACACCATTTTAAAAACTGCACCCCTCAAGGTGCTCAAAACCACATTCAAGAAGTTTATTAACCCTTCAGATGCTTCACAGGAGCTGAAGAAATGTGGAAGGAAAAAATTGACATTTAACTTATTTTGCAAAAGCTTTACTTCGGAATCAATTTTTTTTATTTTCACAAGTGTTAAAAGAGAAAATGAACCACAAAATTTGTTGTGCAATTTCTCCTGAATACGCCGATACCCCATATGTGGGGATAAACCACTTTTTGGGCGCACGGCAGAGGTCGCAAGGGAAGAAGCGCCGTTTGACTTTTTCAACGCAGAATTGGCTGGACGCCATGTCGCATTTGGATAGCCCCTGATGTGCCTAAACAGTGGAAACCCCCAACAATGACCCCATTTTGGAAACTAGACCCCTTAAGGAACTTATTAGATGTGTGGTGAGCACTTTGAACCTCCAAGTGCTTCACACAAGTTTATAACGTAGAGCCGTGAAAATAAAAAATCATATTTTTTCCACAAAAGTGATCTTTTCACCCCAATTTTTATTTTTGCAAGGGTAACAAGACCCCAAAAGTTTTTGTGCAATTTGTCCTGAGCATGCCGATACCCCATATGTGGGGGTAAAACCACTTTTTGGGCGCACGGTAGAGGTCGCAAGGGAAGGAGCGCCGTTTGACTTTTTCAACGCAGAATTGGCTGGATGTCATGTCCTGTTTAGAGAGCCCCTGATGTGCCTAAACAGTGGAAACCCCAACAAGTGACTCCATTTTGGAAACTAGACCCCTTAAGGAACTTATCTAGATGTGTGGTGAGCACTTTGAACCCCAAGTGCTTCACAGAAGTTTATAACGCCCGGGCATGAAAATAAAAAATCATATTTTTTCCACAAACCTGATCGTTTAGTCCCCAATTTTTTATTTTCTCAAGGGTAACAGGAGAAATTAGATCACAAAAGTTGTTGTCCAATTTGTCCTGAGTACGCTGTGTGATCGCTGAACCAGCATTTTTTCTTAGAGCTAGCATTTTTCTAAAGTTCAGAGGCCTTGTTCTCTTTTTAACCGACAGGCTGACGTGTACCAGGAGACAAGATAAGATGTTCCTCATTTTAGTCAATACAATACACCCCCTCCCGCCTGAGAAGAGACGCTCTGTGCTAGGAGCTAAACAGGGCCAAAAGGCAAAAATGGAGTTTTTAAAGTGAAACTAGCATTTTATGTTTATGTTGTATTAACTGCCATATATGGTAATTCCGCTTCCTGCTTCAGGGGTGTATATAAATCCCTTTGTTAGCAATAAACCGCAGAGCTTATTGACGCATCCTTTGGTCTGTGTCTTATTCTCTCTGGTACCACATTCCGAGGAGGAAAGGGTTAACGAGAGAACAGCGACGACAACTGGCGCCCGAACAGGAGCCTGAGTTATTTTACTCTGAGGAATCCCGACCGGTCCGGAGACGTGGGATGAGCAGAGCTCTCTGTTGGTGATATACACAGCGCTGGGGTAAGAATACTTATTATATTCTACCTAAAATCTATATCACTGTATAGTGGACTCCCTCTTCCCGAGCGGTCGGCTTTCCAGGTAAATCACAGGTATTCCTGGCTCAGGTCCCTTTGAACCAGTAGACCTTCAGATTAATTGTCAGTCCTGCCTTTCCTCCTTTGAAAAATGACAGTATGGATCCAATAATTGTGTTGTGGTTTTGTCTTGGTGTTGGTGTGATTGGATTGTTTATTTGGTTGGCGTACAAATTTTGGAAAGCGAGCAGTGGAATGGTTCAGAAACCTTTGTGGCCCATTGTCTAAGTGACGCAATTGTCTTGGTGACAAACTTGTCTTGGTGACAAGAGAATCTCTTCTAGGTGAGGAGATACAAAAATGGGGAACCAAAACACCAAGGAAGGTGTTACTGCTAAAGATTTAATTGTGTAAAGCAGGCATGAATGAATGAACGGAGAATTGAACAGTGATAAATGGAAAAGGTTCTTTAACTCACATCATGGATGGTTGAGAGACAAAGGTCTGTTGAAAACAGTGAACCTGTGGATGAGTGCGTGTGATTACTTAGAAGAAAAGACTGAAGAATTAGGAGACGGACATTACGGACTGACAAAAACAGGGATGACTGATTTACCCTCCTGTCTGCTTCCCCCTCCCCCCGGACAGCAGAAATGTACAGACCATGGAGCCCTACAGAGCAGTTGGCTCTAATAAAGCAACTAGACAGGATTTGCAAGCGCTTATAAGAAAGGAAATTGGCAGATGAAGCTAGATACGATAGACTGATAGATGAGACATACAAGTGTTATGTTGGTAGGAACGGACCTGATAATGCAGAAGTCAATGACGCAGCAGCAGGGGTTATGTTTACAGAAGCGTTGAAAAAAGCATGTAAAGATAGACAGGCAGAGAAAGGAAGTTACACTAGTTCAGGGAAAGGAAGAAGAGCCAAAAGATTGTTTCTGGGCTCTAAGAAAAACTTGGGTGGAAATGGGTTTTGTCCCAGAAAACAAGACTAGTGAGAGAATACTAGCAAGTGCAAAACAGGAATGGATTGAAAAAGGAAGTGCAGACAAGCTGAAAGTATGTAGACCGGATTGGAGATCAGTAAAAGCAGAGGATCTAGCCAGAATAGCACAGGGGGCACAACATGATTTAGCGCAGGCAAAAAGAGGAGCAAGGATACATGCTGTAGGTACTCGTCCTGCAAACAACAAGGAGGGAGACGTATGTCAGGAGGTGGACAGAAGTTGTGCCACGAGTGCAGGAGACCAGGACATTTCAGGAGAGATTGCAGAAACTGGTAGCAAGGGGTGTTTTAGTTAAAACCTAGCCCCCACCTTCGGCATCTCTGCAGCCTAGGTTTTTTTTTTATCAGTGGCCTTGACAGTAAAAACTCCAACTTCAGCTTCCCCCTTCAACTACGAGATTTAACTCTCTATGTATTGGCTGGTACAATATATATATATATACACTTTTGTTCCAGATATCTCAGGATGCTGCTTGGTTCACAGTTATTGATTTTGCCAATGTTATTTTTATAATATGTTGATGACTTACTGATTTGTGCCCCCTCCAGGAAACAGTGTCGCACTGCAACAATATTACTCATGTTGTTTTTGTACCAAGTTGGTTGTAAAGTGTCAAAGGATAAACTGCAATTCTGTAAATCTTCAGTTATCTTTTTGGGACATTGCATTACACCGGGGGCGCGACATCTGACCAGCACTCGCAAAGAAGCTGTACAGAATTTTCCTATTCCTGTTAATGTTGCCGCTCTCAGGACATTTCTTGGACTGGTTTCCTACTGCAGACAGTGGATACATGCTGTGTCAATCCTCATGCAGCCTTTCTATGACTGTATCACCATTGTGCCTTTTAAACTAACTCCTGAAGGTATAGACTGTTTTTATTCTCTCAAAAACAGGATTGTG
The DNA here is from genome assembly GCA_033576555.1 of Oophaga sylvatica. Classification (NCBI taxonomy): domain Eukaryota; kingdom Metazoa; phylum Chordata; class Amphibia; order Anura; family Dendrobatidae; genus Oophaga; species Oophaga sylvatica. Next base: position 398,338,726 of record JARQOD010000001.1, read on the forward strand.
GCAGCTCCAGCGCTAGGAACCCCCAACTATGAACTACCATTCACCCTGTATCTCCACGAACAGCAGGGACACGCGGCAGGAGTATTGACTCAGTTACATGGTGACAATCAAAGGCCTGTAGCCTATTTCAGTGGAAGACTAGATGCAGTGGCTAGAGTTGCCCCGTCCTGTGTACGGGCAGTACATGCTGTAGGACTATTGCTCCACAAATCGTCAGACATCGTTCTTGATCATCCACTGACAGTACTTACACCACATGATGTATACACCATACTGAACCAGGTACAACCGGCACACCTTTCAGCTGCACGTCACCTTCGATTGCAATGTGCACTTTTAATGCCCCAAATGTTTCTTTGCAGAGATGTACCACACGTAATCCTGCCACATTGTTACCTCTCTCGGATCTAAAGGAGGGGTCAGGTACGGTATTGTACAAAGAAGATCCAAGAGAAAGATTCCTCATGATTGTGTTCAGCTTATGGCACAGGAAACAGCAGGCCTACCCACAGTGTTTGAAACTGAAAGACTTAATGCTGATTTTGAATTTTTTTGTAGATGGATCTCGCCACCAAGATGACTCAGGTACCTTCCACACCGGGTATGCCATCGTCTCCCTGAATGCAGTAATCAAAGCAGAACCAATGCTCCCACATCAGTCAGCCCAGGAGGCTGAACTTAAGGCTCTGACCGAGGCCTGTAAGACAGCTGAAGGTAGAATTGTTAATATCTACACAGATTCTAGATACGCATTCGGTATAGCTCATGATTTTGTCCAATTTGGAAATCTAGAGGATTCCTGACGGCAGCAGGACATCCCATTAAAAATGCTGACGCAGTCCAGCAGTTAATTGATGCATTACAATTACCAAAAGAAGTAGCTGTCATAAAAGTTAAAGCACATACCAGATGCACTGATCAGGTGAGTAAAGGAAACGCAATGGCCGATGCAGCAGCAAAAACAGCAGCCAGTAGACCACTCCAAGGGGTAACGATGCACCAGGTAAGCGCTCCCAAAAATCCCTTTGTGTTGGAGGATGCCTTATCCCAGATGCAGGCTCAGGTGCGCCAGGAGGAAGTAGAAAAGTGGGAAAAAGAAGGTGCATGTCTGAATGAAGCAAATGGGGTATGGGGAAGAGGGATGCGTCGATGCCTTCCAAGAGCGTTGTACCCTGCGGTCGCCCAGATGTTACATGGGCCAACCCACCAGTCCAAAACTGCTGTAATGAGCGTCATGCAGAAGCATTGGGTGGCACCAGGCTTTTCCACCTGTATAGAAGGTTTGATCCAGGGATGCATGGTATGTGCTACACATAATCAGGGAAGGGTAGTCAAGACACCACCCAAACACGCCCTCGGCCCCTCTATCCTTTCCAGAGACTGCAGATTGATTATATTCAGCTGCCAAAATCAGGATCATGGGAGTACGTGTTGGTGTGTTTTGATTTATTCTCAGGTTGGCCGGAGGCTTTCCAGATTGCCAAGGCTACGGCTGCGGCAACCGCAAAGAAGCTGCTTGCGGAGGTGGTGTGCAGGTATGGAGTACCAGAGGTGATCGAAAGTGACAGAGGTACACATTTCACAGGTGAAATAATGAATGAAGTCTTGACAGCTCTGGGAATTCAACAAGCTTTCCACACCCCATATCACCCACAAAGCAGTGGGAAAGTAGAAAGACTAAATGGGACATTGAAGTTAAAAAAAAATCCAAAGGCCATGGCTGAAACAGAGAAATCTTGGCCTGAATGTTTACCATTAGCCCTATACTCAGTAAGGTACACTCCAAATAGAAAAACTGGACTTTCTCCTATGAAGTACTATTTGGCAAAGTGCCTAGTTTAGGATGTTTCTTTCCCCAAGCACTGGAAATGAGTAACCATGTATTAAGCTCATATGTAAGGGATTTGCATAAAAAGACTTAAGAAAGTACATGATAATGTCTTCAGTTCTCTTCCAGATCCGAACCAGGATCCTGGGAGTCACAGCCTGCAGCCCAGAGACTGGGTAGTCATTAAAAGACACGTGAGAAAGAGTCTGGATCTGAGATTTGACGGACCTTTTCAAGTTCTACTGACGACAAGTACCGCAGTCAAGCTACAAGGCAAGGAAACTTGGATCCACGCATCGCATTGTAAGAAGATCCTTGAGAGCCTCCAGAAGAGGAATGATGCTACTAATGACATTTGCTTGCATCCTTGCAGTAACGGATGCTTGGAACAGACTTAGCCGAGTAGATGGTGATGATAACAGGTTCATTAGACACCACTTAGCTTTAGTGGATGGACTGAAAGAACAAAACCAAAATGTTGCAAACTGTTGGATTTGTACACACGCGCCGGTGACGTCCACCAGTCTACCATTTCTTGCAGTCCCAGTCTCGTGGGAAGAAATTAACTTTTGGGGTAACTGTGCAGACACATTAAGCAACAATGCCACTCAAAAACTTTGGAACACTACGGTAGGAATACCGGTAGTGGGTTGGACTGATTTTCCATGGTGGCAGGGAAATCTAACAGGACAGATAATTCCAAGACTGTATCTATCTTTTAAAGGTGGGGCATGGGTACCCAGGAATAGAACTAGTATAACCTCTTTGGGAGAAATACCGATACAGGGGTTAAAGATAAGTTTTGGGGTCACTACAGGAAGCTTAGATGCTTTCAAACCCTCCCTATTAGAACATACCTACACACTGATAGATGGGAAAATAATGTTTTCTTTGAGAATGGAAATGATGAAACTTGTGCTAACAAACCAGGTAACCTGAGGTGTAATAAAGATGAAGGGTATCAGAAGAACACTCCCACCTGCGGAGAACCTACCGCAGGATACTGTTCCCCACTAGGACAAAAGCCCGGATGGTGCATGATGAGTAATATTTCAAAGTTTATAGATTTGGCACACCGATTAGTATTACAGCATTCAGCTATATGGAACCTTCCACCATCAATGTATTGGGTATGTGGGGACAAGGCATTTAAGTGGCTTCCAGTAGGAGTCACCGGGAAATGCACCCTAGCTAGATTGACACCAGCCACCTATCTCATCACTCCAGATAGATTAAATCCATTGTCTATTCCAAAACATACACTACATAAACGATCTGCAGACAATAGACCTCGCCCAAATGGGAGACCACACATAGTGGAGATGGGGATAGCAAATAAATTTTTCAGTGCATTATTTATCTACCCTATGATAACTCAGACATGGGACAAGTTGGTAGAATCCACAGATTACCTAGATGATCAAATATGGGATATTTTAGATATCATGAATGGGTCCCTTGCAGTACAGAACCAGTTAATTATTGTTACTAACCAACATACCCTCGTGTTAGATTACCTGACTGCAGCTCAAGGAGGAATGTGCCAGATTATTGGACCTGCATGTTGTCATTATATTGATAATTCTAGTGTTTTAACCCTTAAACATAAGCTAGAGGATGTCATAAAGTTAAGGAAACTATATGATGAGGCAAATCTGAAGAATCAAGATTCATGGTGGGCAAATACTTTCTCCTTTCTTAACCCCGCAAATTGGTTCAAAGGTATAGGGGGATGGCTGACTGGGATAATACAAGCTGGCCTACAGGTTTTATTGATATGTCTTGCCATCTATTTAGTGTTTAAAATTTGTTTGATGTGTATTAAACGATGTACTAGGACACAGAGGAGGTATGAAGATGTGTATTGATCAAATGAAGGAACAAAAGGAGGGAAATGTGATCGCTGAACCAGCATTTTTTCTTAGAGCTAGCATTTTTCTAAAGTTCAGAGGCCTTGTTCTCTTTTTAACCGACAGGCTGACGTGTACCAGGAGACAAGATAAGATGTTCCTCATTTTAGTCAATACAATACACCCCCTCCCGCCTGAGAAGAGACGCTCTGTGCTAGGAGCTAAACAGGGCCAAAAGGCAAAAATTGAGTTTTTAAAGTGAAACTAGCATTTTATGTTTATGTTGTATTAACTGCCATATATGGTAATTCCACTTCCTGCTTCAGGGTGTATATAAATCCCTTTGTTAGCAATAAACCGCAGAGCTTATTGACGCATCCTTTGGTCTGTGTCTTATTCTCTCTGGTACCACATTCCGAGGAGGAAAGGGTTAACAAGATAACAGCGACGACAGCTGATACCCCATATGTGGGGGGGGACCACTGTTTGGGCGCACGGCAGGGCTTGGAAGGGAAGCAGCGCCGTTTGACTTTTTCAAACCAAAATTGGCTGGAATTGAGATTGGACACCATGTCGCGTTTGGAGAGCCCCTGATGCGCCTAAACAGTGGAAACCCCCCACAAGTAACACCATTTTGGAAACTAGACCCCCTATGGAACTTATCTAGATCTGTTGTGAGCACTTTGAACCCCCAAGTGTTTCACAAAAGTTTATAATGCCTGGGTGTGAAAAAAAAAAAAAACAATTTTCCACAAAAATGATTTTTTAGTCCCAAATTTTTGATTTTTCACAAGGAAATTGGACCCTAAAAGTTGTTGTCCAATTTGTCCTGAGTACGCTGATACCAAATATGTGGGGGGGGGGAAACTGTTTGGGCGCACGGTAGGGCTTGGAAAGGAAGTAATAATGTTTTGGAATGCAGACATTGATGGGGGTCATGTTCCGTTTGCAGTGCCCCAGATGTGCCTAAACAGTGGAAAACCCCCACAAGTGACCCCATTTTGGAAACTAGACCCCCTAAGTAACTTATCTAGATCTGTGGTGAGCACTTTGAACCCCCAAGTGTTTCACAAAAGTTTATAATGCCTGGGTGTGAAAAAAAAAAAAATCCACAAAAATGATTTTTTAGTCCCAAATTTTAGATTTTTTGCAAGGAAATTGGACCCTAAAAGTTGTTGTCCAATTTGTCCTGAGTACGCTGATACCAAATATGTGGGGGGGGAAACTGTTTGGGCGCATGGTAGGGCTTGGAAAGGAAGTAATAACGTTTTGGAATGCAGACGTTGATGGAGGTCATGTTCCGTTTGCAGTGCCCCAGATGTGCCTAAACAGTGGAAAACCCCCACAAGTAACACCATTTTGGAAACTAGACCCCCTAAGTAACTTATATAGATCTGTGGTGAGCACTTTGAATCCCAAGCGTTTCACAAAAGTTTATAATGCCTGGGTGTAAAAAAACAAAAACAATTTTCCACAAAAATGATTTTTTAGTCCCAAATTTTTAATTTTTCACAAGGAAATTGGACCCCAAAAGTTGTTGTCCAATTTGTCCTGAGTACGCTGTCACCAAATATGTGGGGGGGGAAACTGTTTGGGCGCACAGCAGGGCTTGGAAAGGAAGTAATAACGTTTTGGAATGTAGACGTTGATAGGGGTCAGGTTCCGTTTGCAGTACCCCAGATGTGCCTAAACAGTGGAAAACCCCCACAAGTGACCCCATTTTGGAAACTAGACCCCCTAAGGAACTTATCTAGATGTGTGGTGAGCACTTTGAACCCCAAAGTGCTTCACAGAAATTTATAAACGCAGAGCCGTGAAAATAAAAAAATTTTTTTCCTCAAAAATGATTTTTTTAGCCAGCTATTTTTTATTTTTCCAAGGGTAACAAGAGAAATTATAACCCCAAAATTGGTGTGCAATTTGTCCTGAGTACGCTGATACCCCATATGTTGGGGTAAACCACTGTTTTGGCGCACGGCAGGGCTTGGAAGGGAGGGAGCGGCATTTGACTTTTTGAACACCACGTGTTTGGAGACCCCCTGATGTGCCTAAATAGTGGAAACCCCTCAATTCTAGCTCCAACCCTAACCCCAACACACCCCTAACCCTAATCCCAACCCTAACCCTAATCCTAACCTAAATCCCAACCCTAATTCCAACCCTAATTGTAACCCTAACCCTAATTGTAACCCTAACCCTAAGGCTAGGTTCATTTTGTGTTTTACCAGCCCGTTCAACACATAGCGTTGACAGGCTGGTAACGGTATAGCATAACGCGATCGCGTTATGCTATACCCGCTAGCGCAGAGGAATCAGCAGATGATTCATCTGCGCTAGCGGTGACGGAGCCCAGACGCTGCAGGCCGCGTCCGAGGCTCCGTCACTGAATGATGGCACGTCGCCGCTTTACGGCATGCGTCGCGATACGCCCTCAAATGGGGGTGAATGGCAGCGTTAACGGACTGTACTACACCGCGTTATACCGCAGTGTAACGCAGTCCGTCTAACGGACTGCCATAACGCAGTATGAACCCAGCCTAACCCTAACCCTAATTATAATCCTAACCCTAGCCCTAACCCTAACCCTAACCCTAATGGAAAAATGAAAATAAATATAATTTCTATATTTTATTATATGTCCCTAACTAAGGGGGTGATCAATGGGGGGGTTATGTACTGTTTTTTTTATTTTGATCACTGTGATAGTTCATCACAGTGATCAAAATGTACTTTTATGAGAATGAATGAAACATTTTTTGAATCTGCCGCCAGGCAGATTCGGCGGGCGCACTGCGCATGTGCCCGCCATTTTGTTTCACAGGAAGAAGACCCGGAAGAATCGCAGGCCAGGGGAAGCTGCTGGAGGACTCCAGGAGGTATGGGGGAGTTTGGGGGTACCGGGGACCCTAATTCTCTCCCCTCTGATGTGCGATCACATCAGAGGGGAGAGAAATCATTTTTTTTTTTTGCGGTCGCCGTTATACTCGGTTATAACGGTGATCACGACACCAGGGTCGGTAAATACCGACCCGGATCATGTTCTCTTGGGTCTCGGCTACCCTCGGCAGCCGAGACCCCAGAGAAAACTGCACAAGCCCCCAGCACATCGTGGCGGGCGCACTGAGCATGCGCCCGCCATTTTCTAGGCCCTAAAGATTGCGGCGCCCACTGGAAAACATGCAGGGGATCGGGGGCCACAATGGGGGATCGGGGGCCCTTTTTCTCTCTCCTCTGATGTTCGATCACATCAGAGGAGAGAGAAATTAAATGGCACACCATTTTTTTTTTGTTGCGATCGCCGTTATAGGGTTAATAACGGCGATCGCAACATCGGGGTCGGTAAAAAACCGACCCGATTCATGTTCTCTGGGGTCTCGGCTACCCCCGGTAGCCGAGACTCCAGAGAAAATGCGCCTCTGGGGGGGCGCTATTCACTTTTTCCACAGCGCTGTGGTTTAAGTACCCTTAATGACCGCTGTTAAAAGGCGTATCGGCGGTCGTTAAGGGGTTAATACCCTTTCGAGTGGGTGGAATATGGAATCCCATACTTGGTTATTATGCTCACCCCTCCAAAAGTCTGCTAGGCAGTAATATCCCCAAATTATTGAAGTCCATAAAAAAGGACCTAGAGAATCTTCAAATTGTATCTGTCTCATGGATAGCCATAACTAATACTTTTAAGATGATGTTACTTCCAAAAATTTTATATTACTTTAGATGCCTCTCGATTAAGATCCCCCTGAGATATATATCTTCCCTTCATAGGATGACCAACCAATTCATATAAGAATAAGAAGCCCAGAGTGGCAATAAAACAATGTACTATCCCTATGATCTGGGGGAATGGGAGTTTCGAATATATTAGCATATCATAGAGCAGCCATTCTAGGGGGATCTGGAGTTGGTGGCTAGTCAACAACCCCAACAAATGGTATCAAATAGAATCTTTCTTTGTTAAAGGGGCTCAACCAGATCAGCATTGGAATCTGAGACAATTAAACATAGCTTCTATACTACGTGCCTCCCGACAATGGAGGTTACCTTAAAATATTGGAGAACATTAGCCCAAAATTGATAAAAATTCCCCTAACGGACATCTCACTAAGAGCCCTTAAATCTCACATTCCCTTTCTTAATCTTCAAAAATGGATAGAGGCGGGAGTAAAAAATGTACAAGACTTAATGGACAATTTCTCAGTCATCCCTTTCAATCGATTGACCGCAAAATTTCCAGGTATTCGGCATTATTTTTACCAATACCTACAACTTCGACACCTCATCGAGACCTCCCCACAATCTGTATTGTATCGGGCTAATAGCTATATTCTACAACCGAAATCTAATTCTAAAGGGGTTTCAATTTTATACAAAGTTCTGAATGAAATAGATTTAGTTGATAAACTACCCTATATGAAGCACTGGGAATTGGAATTGGGCATATCCCTGGAACCGGACAAATGGAGGGTGGGTTTGGGAGAGGTACAACGTGTATCCTCATGTATAAACCATCTTGAACACTTGAAAAAGATACACCTACGATGGTACCAGTGGCCAGCGAAGCTAGCTCATTTTTTTTCCAAATCAGTCTTCACTATGTTGGAAAGGATATGGGGAAAAAGGTACATTGGGTCATCTGTGGTGCTTTTGTCCCATTCCCATAGTCACTAAATTTTGGGAGGGGGTTGCCGATCTTATTAAAAAGGTTCTCATGATGCAGATATTATTGGACCCCAGCTTAATGGTAGTTCACATTGGAACGGATAAGTGTTATGTTACGGTAGCTGAGGAGTGCAGGTAAAAAAGGAAATACACCAGAGCAGTTGGAATCTATGAGATTGCAGTACCCTGACTAACCACCGCAACTAGAGGCAGCCGTGGAGCGTTCCTACGATGGTCCTAGACGCCTCGTCACAGCCTGAGAAACTAACTACACCTAAAGATAGAAATAGGAAAGCTATCTGCCCCGGAGCAGAACCCCAAAGATAATAGAAAGCCCCCAAACATGTAATGGCGGTTAGACAAGAGGAAATACTGACACAGAAAGAAAATAGTATGAGCAAACGCTGGGGCCCAAACTATCTAAATAGAAAAGGAAAGGAAGGGTACTTACTGCAATCCCAGAAAACCCTGAAAAACACCAACTCTACTAATTTCAAAATCACCTGAGATCACACGACCTCTACCACCTAAATTAGTTCTCTGGTGTAACAAAAACAAACCAGCAGCCACTGAAAAAAAACTGGAAAAAGCAAAAGTACAAACACAGTGGCTGAACTAAACTGAGAGGGCAAAAGCCCCGGAGGGGACCCAGAAGGCCCCCACAGAAGTGCAGGACCAAATGCAAAAATATAGCAAAAACACAAAATAAGAAATTGTCTTATCTGATAGCAGGAGATGCAGACACGACACAGCAGGCTACAAGGGAAACTGGAAAGAAGGATTCAGACCAGAACAATTGATCACCGGCAACCCTGATGGGAAAATGATTCCCTTAAATAAGACCAATCAGTAACACCTGATTCCCAGTCCTCACAATCCTCACTAGTACCGCTTGTAACCACCAGAGGGAGCCTCTGCTCAGAACTCATCTCAAACCCATTCACAACAGTACCCCCCCCTTGAAGAGGGGTCACCGAACCCTCATTTGAGCAACCAGGTCGGTCAGGATGAGTTCTATGATACGCACGGATAAGTCTCCTAGCATGGATGTCCGAAGCAAACACCCAAGAATTATCTTCCTGACCATAACCTCTCCATTTAACCAAATACTGGAGTCTTCGTCTAGAAAAACGAGAATCCAATATTTTCTCAACCACATACTCCAGATTGCCCTCAACCAAAACAGGGTCAGGAGGCACAGCAGCAGGAACCACTGGCTCAACAAACCTCTTCAACAAGGACTTGTGGAACACGTTATGGATCTTAAATGTCCCTGGAAGAAGCAAACGAAAAGAAACAGGATTAATAATCTCCATGATCTTATAAGGTCCAATGAACCTAGGCTTAAATTTAGGAGATGCTACTCTCATAGGAATATTCTTTGAGGACAACCAGACCAAGTCCCCCACTTTAAACCGAGGACCATCAGTCCTATGCCGGTTAGCAAACCGCTGGGCCTTCTCCTGAGAGAGGGACAACCTCTCCACTACCTGGTCCCAAATCTGCTGCATACGCTCAACAACAGAGTCAACACCTGGACAGACAGAAGCCTCCGTCTGTCCTGAAGAAAATCGAGGGTGAAACCCAGAATTACAGAAAAACGGAGAACATCAAAGTGGCAGAGCTAGCCCTATTATTAAGAGCAAACTCAGCCAAAGGCAAAAAAGAGACCCAGTCATCCTGATCAGCAGACACAAAGCATCTTAGATAAGTCTCCAATGTCTGGTTTGTTCTCTCAGTTTGACCATTGGTCTGAGGATGAAATGCCGAGGAGAAAGACAATTGAACACCCAGTTTAGAACAAAAAGTCCTCCAAAATCTGGAAACAAACTGGACTCCTCTGTCAGACACAATGTTCTCAGGAATGCCGTGTAAACGAACCACGTGCTGAAGGAACAACGGCACCAATTCAGAGGAGGAAGGCAACTTAGGTAATGGCACAAGATGTATCATTTTGGAAAACCTATCACAAATTACCCAGATGGTGGTCATTCTCTGAGAAACAGGAAGATCGGAAATGAAATCCATAGAGATATGGGTCCATGGTCTCTTGGGCACAGGCAATGGCATCAACAAACCACTAGAGCGAGAGCAAGGCTTGGAGCGAGAGCAAGTCCCGCAGGACTGCACAAATTCCCTGACATCGCGAGACAAGGTAGGCCACCAAAAGGACCGACTAACCAAGTCTCTGGTACCAAAAATTCCGGGATGCCCAGCCAATGCGGAACAATGAATCTCAGACATCACACTCTTTTTCCATTGGTCCGGGACAAACAATTTTCCAACAGGGCAGCGCTCGGGCCTATCCTCCTGACACCCCTCCAGAGCAAGTCTCAAATTGGGCGAGATGGCGGAAAGAACTACACCCTCCTTCAAAATAACAGAGGGATCAGATAGCTCAGGAGAGTCCGCAAGGAAAACTCCTCGAGAGGGCATCCGCCTTAACATTCTTAGTGCCAGGAAGAAAGGAAACCACAAAATTAAAACGTGTGAAAAACAAGGCCCACCTGGCCTGTCTAGGATTGAGTCGCTTGGCAGATTCCAGATAGACCAGATTCTTATGGTCCGTAAGGACCACCACCTGATGTTTGGCTCCCTCCAGCCAATGTCTCCACTCTTCAAAAGCCCACTTCATGGCCAATAACTCCCGATTACCCACGTCATAATTACGTTCAGTAGGAGAAAATTTTCGAGAGAAAAAGGCACAAGGGTTACTTTTAGAGGTCTCTGGATCTTTTTGGGACAAAACGGCACCTGCCCCAATTTCAGAGGCATCAACCTCCACCTGAAATGGCAGAGAAACATCAGGCTGCCGTAGAACAGGCAAAAAGAAATTTTGTTAATTCCTGAAACGCAGAGCCCCCCCTCAGAGGCCCAATTTCCCCCTCAGAAACCCCTTTTTGGGGCAAAACAGTTAATGGTTTAAAAAAATAAAGAGAAAATTACAATAAATTTTTGATAAAAATTGGCAAAACCCCCAAAAAACTTGAAGAGCCTTTATTAAGTAGGGTTGGACCCAATCACAGATGGCCCTAACCTTTACCGGGTCCCCTTTAAAAAAACAGATGGGGGGCAAAAATCCCCGAAATGAGATCTTCTGTACGCCAAAAAGCACTTTGACCCCTTTACATACGAGCATTCTCTCTCAAAATCTGGAATACAGTTCGAAAGTTTCACATGAGAGTCCCCGTCATTAGAAAAATCAAAATATCTCCCAAATAAAAATCAGAAACTTGCCCCAAAATCCTGAAAATGTCATTATGAAGGACTGGAGACGGAAGGGGCATTTGTGGCCAAAAGGGGACAAGGTAATCAAAAAGCCCTTCGGGGGGTTAATGCCCTCTTTCCCTTCCCCCGTGCTTTAAAAGCAATAAGGTTATACGCCCCTGAGGTCAAGCTTGGTAAACCAAG
>JARQOD010000001.1:398350573-398398674 GCA_033576555.1 Oophaga sylvatica
AAAGACTTTGAAGACGTATTTTCCGAAAGTGAGGCTGAGGTGCTCCCACCACATAGACCCTATGATTGCGCCATTGATTTGTTACCTGGAGCCAAATTACCCAAGGCTCGTTTGTTTAATTTGTCCGGGCCTGAGCGCCAAGCCATGAAAGAGTACATCAAAGAAAGCCTTCGCAAAGGGCATATTCGGCCCTCGGTGTCACCCGTGGCAGCGGGTTTTTTCTTTGTAAAGAAAAAAGATGGTGGGTTGCGACCGTGTCTCGACTTTCGGGAACTGAACAAAATTACCGTTAAGAACACGTACCCTCTCCCGTTGATTCCCGATCTACGCAATCAAGAGGGGCTATTTGAAAACCTGGTTATGCCCTTCGGTCTCACTAATGCCCCTGCTGTTTTTCAGAACTTCATCAATGTTGTTTTTTCTGATTTAATTGGACGTTATGTAGTAATTTACCTGGATGACATTCTGATATACTCAGAAGACAGTCAGTCACACTTACATAATTTACGTGCGGTTCTTATGAGACTCCGGGAGATCCATTTGTATGCTAAGCTGGAGAAGTGTTTATTTTTTATGCAAGAACTGTCTTTTCTGGGTGTAATTGTATCCGGGGAGGGATTCCGCATGGATCCAGGGAAGGTTCAGGCCATTACAGATTGGGTGCAGCCTCATGATCTGAAGGGGTTGCAACGATTTTTGGGCTTCGCTAACTATTATAGGAAGTTCATTAAAGGGTTTTCACAGGTAGTGAAACCTTTGACGGACCTCACTCTTAAGGGGGCAGAGGTAAAAAATTGGTCCGTGGCCGCAAAAAATTCCTTCCTTACATTGAAGAAATGCTTTACTTCAGCCCCTGTGTTGGTACAACCCGATTTGTCAAGACCTTTTATCGTGGAGGTCGACGCTTCGGAAGTGGGGGTGGGGGCAGTGTTGTCCCAGGGCCCCTCTACCCTGACTAATCTTAAACCCTGTGCCTTTTTCTCTAAAAAGTTCTCTTCGCCAGAGAGAAACTATGATGTCGGCAACAGGGAATTGTTAGCGGTCAAACTGGCCTTCGAAGAATGGAGGCATTTTTTGGAGGGGGCCGCTCATCCCATTACGGTCATCACTGATCATAAGAACCTGGCCTATATCGAGTCCGCTAAGAGATTGACCCCCAGACAGGCTCGGTGGGCACTTTTTTTTTCTTGCTTTCATTTTACCATCACATTCCGACCAGGGTCTAAAAATGTAAAGGCAGATGCCTTATCCCGAAGTTTTGATTCTGTGTCCCCTCCAGAACCTCCTTCCTCCATTCTTCAACCGGGAGTGGTTGTAGCCGAAGTCTCCTCTGAGTTACAGAGAGAGATTCTGGAAGCACAAGCACAAGCTCCCAGGAATAAACCCCCAGGTAAATTGTTCGTACCCGAACAGCTCCGTCTCACACTCCTGCAAGAATTTCATGATTCTGTGTTAAGTGCACACCCTGGTATTGCAGCTACCCGGGGCAGTGGCTAGAGGTTTTTGGTGGCCCTCTATGGGTACTGATATAAAAAATTTTGTTAATACTTGTGGGGTGTGCGCTCGCTCTAAAAGCTCTCAGGTCCGGCCGGGGAATTGGTGCCTTTACCAATTCCGGATAAACCATGGACACACCTGTCCATGGACTTTATCACTAATCTTCCCTCATCCAAGGGCAATTCAGTGGTATGGGTAGTGGTTGATAGATTTTCTAAGCAAGCCCACTTTGTGCCGTTACCCGCGTTGCCGTCTGCTGAAACCTTGGCCCGCTTGTTTATACAGCACATAGTTCGGTTGCATGGAGTGCCTGTGAATGTGGTGTCGGACAGGGGTGTGCAGTTTGTGGCCAGGTTTTGGAGAGCGTTCTGTAAGAAGTTGGGGGTCACATTATCATTCTCCTCTGCCTATCACCCGGAATCCAACGGACAGACTGAATGCACCAATCAGTCGTTGGAGCAGATTCTGAGATGCCTGGCCTCCTCTAGACAGGAAGATTGGTGTGAGGTTTTACCCATGGCAGAATTTGCGTTCAACTGTCGTATCAATCAGTCTACCGGAAAGTCTCCTTTTCAGGTCAATTATGGGTTTGTTTCGCAGTTTGGGGAATTTTCCCGTATGGATTCTGGTTGTCCTGGTGCCGAGGGGATGGTTCAACAGTTAAAAAACCTTTGGAGGGAGGTGCAGGGGAACATCTCCAAAGCCCAGAAGAAGTACAAGCATTTTGCGGACAGGAGGAGGGGGTTGGGTCCTGCGTTGACAGTGGGGGAAAAGGTCTGGTTGTCCACCAGTAACATCAAACTTAAGATACCCTCTATGAAGCTGGGCCCCAAATTTATTGGCCCATACAAGATTGTAGAGGTGATCAATCCAGTGGCGTACAGGCTTCAGTTCCCCACCTCCTTCAAAATATCTAACGTCTTCCACAGGTCCCTATTAAAACCTGTGGGGACGGTTAGAGAAGATCCCTCATCCGTGGTTCCACCAGTGTTGGTAGAGGGTCAACTGGAGTACGAGGTAGGGCGCATCATTGATTCGCGGTGGGTGCGCTGGAGACTTCAGTACCTTATTCATTGGAAGGGATACTCCATTGAAGATCGGTCATGGGTTCCGGCCAGTTCGGTACTGTCACGCTGTCTAATGATATGTATACAATGTCAGTAAACTATTAATACAGGAACAACACTCTATACAACAACTAGTATAGCAACATCAGCATGTAAGTATAGAATAGATTTACCTGACACGATATCTGCTGAACTCAGGGTTAATCTTGAGGACTTGATGAGCTGAAACAGGAAAGAGGTGGACCGGGATCTAACCTGACCCTAAACTGGGGTCCTAACTAATCCCTCACCTTGGAGGTACTGATAATGGTTCAGAGGTCCAAGTCTCCAACCTAACCCTGTCTCCTATCAGACCCTGAACCCTGTAATCAGTCCTAAGAAGGATCCTGACTACCACCAAAGGGATATGGGCTGATCTCAGCTAAATACACAGATTAGACATATAAGACAGACAGGATAACACTCGCTTGCATACACACTCAAACACCAAAGGAACATAAATGGTCTGGGAAATAAACTCTAACCAAGTTGAGCTTAGAACAACTAAGGAGCTCACAACTAAAGTCTATACAGATTCATTCCTATCTGTGGTCTGCATGAAGGTTTCACTGGCAACTCCCCAAGCAGACAACCAGGAATTTAAAGGAAACCAATCAACAAATAATCAATTGCAGCCGGGAGAAACTGCACCCAGTCCCAGCACCGAGCACAGACAGAATTAACTCCCTAGCTGCCAAACACAAAGAAACAGCAGCTCAGCTGTGAGAAGTCAAAATGTGCAACCGCGACGATCTTCGTGGCAATGCACACATGACAGGTACATGCCGATCGACTGGTACAGGCTTTTCATGCCAGATATCCTGAGAGGCCTGGGGTCCAGTGGCCCCCATTAAGAGGGGGTACTGTCATGGTATAGGACATGGTTAATGTCCTGTCCACTCAGGGTTAACTTTTCTGGCCTCCCTTTGGCTCTGGGAGGGTATTTATACCCAGTCCAGAGGAAGATTCTCTGTCAGCTATACTTTTGTTGTGACTGTGTGTCTGACCCCCTGGTTTGCGTGTATACTGCTCTGCTGTTTGATTCCATGTATGACCGTCTGTTTGCTCACTCTGCTCTCTGTCTCACGTTTTGCTAATATTGTCTTCTCCGGTTCTGACCTCCTGGCTTGGCTATCGATACTCCGTTACAGTTTTGTCCCTATTGTACTGTCTATTTCCCGCTCTGGTTTACTGATCTATTGCTACGTCCTGACTATCCGTTCTGTCTAACGCTTTGGTACTGTTGTGCTATCTTGTGCTCTGATCTCGGCCTGTCCTGGTTTTCGTCCCTGTCTTTGCCCCTTGGTAACTTTATCTCATCGTTACCCTGCTAGGAGTTTTCCTGCAGTTCCTAGATCTCTGGAGCTTAGGCCACGCCCCCAGCAGTCACATGCTGCAGGTCCTGTTAGTCTGTAGCACACATCATTCATTACTGCTGTCCCGCTCTTCAGGTATCCTCGAGTACAGTTTGTTCAGGACACGTGCACTGGCTCAGTGAGCATGTGCAGTGCGGTGTTCGTGACAGGTGCACCTCACAACAGATGCATGGGCCAGTAGGCATGGCCAGGGCCGTTACGTGTCCATCACTGCGCACTGGGTGAATGTGGTGGATGCAGGGTCCACAGGGGACAGCGGCGGTGGGACAGTGCTGCCTGGCCCACGGTATAGGCAACAGTTGGCTGTAGACGTTCGACCCTCCTCCTCCTGCTCCAGAAGCGAAAGCTCGTTGACAAAGAGCAGTCGCACGAGCACTCCATCCACAGCTGCCAGTGTTGCACACGAGGTGTCCCACTATCGAACAGCTAGTGGTAAGCGTCAGCAGGCTGTTTTAAAGATGATGTCTTTGGGCGACAACAGACACACCGCTGAGGTACTGGCCAACTACTTGCAGCGAGAAACTGAGTCATGGCTGGGCAGTCTACATCTTGAGCCAGACAAGGTAGTCAGTGATAATGGCCGTAATTTTGTGGCGGCCATAGCCCTGACAAAACTCAGACACATACCTTGCCTGGCTCACACTTTGAACCTGGTTGTGCAGTGCTTCATAAATAATTATCCGGAGTTACCAGCCCTGCTCCATAAGGCACATCCATTGCTCGGCCGTAGACTCCAGTCATATGCAGAGGCTGCAGTGATCGCTCCACCTCTCCAAGCACCGCCTAATCATAGATATTGCAACAAGGTGGAACTCCACCATGCACATGGTTGAGAGGCTGTGCGAACAGAGGCAGGCTGTAATGTATTTGTGGGAGGATACACGGGCAGGCAGTTTGAGGGCAGACATCGAGTTGTCAGGTGTGCAGTTGTCAAAGCTGAAAGACCTCTGTAAAGTCCTTCAGTGTTTTGAGGAATGCACACGGCTGGTAAGCGCAGACGACGCCATCATAAGCATGAGCATCCCACTTATGCGTCTGCTCATGCAAACTTTGATGCACATTAAGGATCAGGCGTCTGCTATGGAGGAGGAGGAGGGAAGCCTTGATGACAGTCAGGCATTGTCTGCTCAGGAACTGTCCTGGACGAGGTGGAGGAAGAAGAGGAGGAGGATGAGGGGGATGATTATTTTGGGGAGGAGGATGCTTCTCAGGGGGCAAGAGAAAATGTTGGCTTGCCAAGGTCAGGTACAGGGTTTGTGCGTGACTGGAGGGATGTGGATTTGGCAGAAAGTGCTCCTCCACCCACCACTGGTAGTGCATCATTCACACCTGGAACATTGGCCCACATGTGTGATTATGTCTTGCGGATCCTAAAAAGGGACCCCCACATTGCCAAAATTATGAAGGATGACGACTACTGGTTGGCCAGCATCCTTGATCCACGCTATAAAAGCAAATTACAGAACATCATGCCACAGGAGAACCTAGAGCTAATATTGGCGAACAAACAAGCAACTCTTGTAAACCGTTTGCATTCACAGCACACAGCAGCGGTGCAGGTTTTACCACGAGCCGTACTGAGCAACATTGAAGAGGTGTTCGTGGTGCACACAGCTGAAGAGGCGTTGGAGACAGGGTTTCATGACCATGTTGTGGACTGATTTCTCAAGTACCGCTCACACGACGGGTAATACTGAATCAATTGCAACAGACAGGAGACAGCAGTTGTCAACTATGGTTCAAAATTACCTCTCCTCCCCTATCGATGTTCTCCCTCACAGTTCATTCCCCTTTGACTACTGGGCCTGTAAACTGGACACCTGGCCTGAATTGGCACAATATGCCTTACAGGAGCTCGCTTGACCTGCTGGTAGTGTGCTATCAGAAAGAGTCTTCAGTGCTGCTGGATCAATCCTGACAGAAAGAAGGACCCGGCTGTCGACCCAAAATGTTGGTGATCTCACCTTCATTAAAATGAACCATGCCTGGGTTTCAAAGGATTTTGTACCACCTTTCCCTGATGACACATAGGTTGCCAGCAAAATGGCTCGCTTTGTCCTCCTCTTCCTCCGACTTCTCCAATTCCTCCATTTGCAGCTGCTGAACGTCCAGCCTACACCTCAACATATGTCAGTTTTCCACTTCCCTAACTGGGCTGTACCCCCCCCGGGCCGGTGTCAGCACCTGGCGCACCCGGGCAAGTGCCAGGGCCCTGAGCAGGTGGGGGGCCCACTTGCCGTCAGAGACACCGCCGTACTATGAGGGGCCCTGTGCCAGTGCCGGCGCCCATGAGTGGGCCCCCCTGCTTGCTCAGGGCCTCAGCACTTGCAATACTTACTTCTCCCTGCTACACCGCTGTGACGTCTTCCGCGTTTCCTGACAGTGACATTCAGGTCAGAGAGCGCGATGACGTCACGTTTGTGCGCCCTCTGCCTGAACAGTCACAGTGCAGAGAGCTGGAAGATGGCGATGCTGAGGAGTCCAGAGTAGAGCAGTGCCCAGCGAGGAGAGGTATTTCATTTTTTTTAATGTTTGGAGCAATATATGGGAAGCATTAAACACTGGAGAATTATATATGGGGCCCATCATACACTTGAGCATCATAGATAGGGCCCATTATACACTGGAGCATTATATATGGGGCCCATCATACACTGGAGCATTTTAAATGGGGCCCATCATACACTGGAGCATCATATACGGGGCCCATTATACACTGGAGCATCATATGGGGCCCATTATATATGGAGCATTATATATGGGGACCATTATATTTGGAGCATTATATGGGGCTCATCATACACTGGAGCATCATATATGGGGCCCATCATATACTAGAGCATCATATGGGGTTCATTATTTATGGAGCATCATATAGGGCCCTTTATATATGGAGCATCATATGGAGCACATATGGGGCCTATACTGTATGGAGCATTATATGGAGCCCATTCTGTATGGAGCAATATATGGGGCTCATTATTCAGTATGGCGCACTATGTGGTGCCCATAATACTGTATGGAGGACTACACTGTCCTGTTTTTGAGCTATTGTAGAATTTACAATAGCTATCACTCATGTAATGTAAGAAGTGAAGTATTTGGCATTGTACTATGCCTATATTTCTCTGCTATATCGGAGCATCATGAATTGTGGTATGTGTTAAAGGGGCCCACTGAGACTCTTTCGCCCGGGGCCCACGAAAACCTGGAGCCAGCCCTGCGCCCCCCCACAACTTTAGCCAAATAGCCCCCAGTTTTCAATGCGTTACTATTATTATAAAGTAAATTAAGGTTGTCAAGCTTAAGTAATAAGAATTGATGTTGTTGGCATTGAAATGGGCACTGTAGTTGTGTTTACTGTCCTCTACTCACTGGCGACTTTTATTCCCCATTGACTTGCATTGGGGTCGGGTCTCCGACTTTTGACGAAACCCGGCCGATAGTCGGCCGACTTCGTTCGACTCGACTTTTGGAAAAGTCGAGCCGACCGAAACCCGACTCGACCCTCCCAGAGGCAAAGTCGCTCGTCTCTAATGGTTATCTTTAGGCTGCAATTCAGACAATAATATACCTGGACGAAGAGGTAACTGAAGAGGTAAGTGAGTAAATTAATGTCTGTGTGTGTTTGTTTTTTTCACCAACAGTGGGGATCAACAAACTGAGCACTGGAGGCAATACACTGGTGGAGCAATAAACTGGTGAGGCAATACAGTAGGGAGTAATGAAACTGGTGAGTCAATACACTGGGGAGGCAATACACTAGGAAGGTAATAAACTGGAAAGGAAAACTGGGGAAAAAACAAACTGGGAAAAAACAAACTGGGGAGGTAATGCCATGGGAAGGCAATAAATTGGGAAGGCATCAAACTCAGTAGGAAACAAACTGGGGAGGAAACAAACTGGGAAGGCAACAAACTTGGAAGGAAACAAATGGGAGGCAATGCAGTGGGAAGGCAATAAACTGGGAAGGCAAAAAACTGGAAGGCAATAAACTTGAAGGCAACAAACTGGGGAGGGAAACAAAGTGGGGAGTCAACAAACTGGGAAAGCAACAAACTGGGAATGCAATAAGATGGGAAGGAAACAAACTGAGAAGGAAAAGAACTGGGGAGAGAAACAAACTGGGGAGGCAACAAACTGGGAAAGCAACAAACTGGAAATGCAATAAGATGGGAAGGAAAAACTGAGAAGGAAAAGAACTGTGGAGGGAATGTCGTAAGAAGGCAACAAGCTGGGAAGGCAACAAAAGCTGGGGAGGCAACAAGCTGGTGTGGCAACAAACTGGGGAGGAAACAAACTAGTGAGGCAACAAATTGGGAAAAAAAAACTGGGGAGGCAAGGAAGTGAGAAGACAATGAACTGGGAAGACAAACTGGGCAGGAAACAAACTGGGAAGGCAAGAAACTTGAAGGCAACAAATTGAGGAGGCAACAAACTGGGGAGGCAATGCCACGGGAAGACAAAAAGTTTGAAGGCAACAAACTGGGAAGGTAACAAAGTGGGGAGAAAACGTGGGAAGGCAACAAACTTGAAGAGCAACAAACTGGGGAGGAAACACTGGGAAGGTAACTAACTGGGAAGGCAACAAACTGGGGAGGAAACAAACGGAAGGAAACAAACTAGGAATGCAATAAATTAGGAAGAAAACAAACTGGGAAGACAATACCATGGGAAGGCAATAAACTGGGAAGGCAACAAACTGGAAATGCAACAAATTGGGAAGGCAACAAACTGGGGAGGTAACAAACTGGGATGACAATAAACTGGGAAGGAAACAAGCTGGGAAACAAACAAATTGGGGAGGCAATGCTGTGGGAAGGCAACAACCAGGAGGCAGCAAACTGGGAAGACAATGCTGTGGCAAGGCAATAAACGGTCAATACAATAAACTGGGGAGGCAATGCAGTGGAGAGGCAATAAACTGGAGAGACAATAAACTGGGGAGGCAGTGCAGTGGGGAGCAATAAACTTGGGAGTCAATAAACTGGGAAGGCAATACACTGGGGGAGTAATAAACCCAGTAGGCAATACAGTGGAGGAGCAATAAACTGGGGAGGAATTATACTGGGGGAGCAATTTACTGGGGAGTTCTTAGGTTACAATCCCCAGCCGGGTGCTGTGTCGGTGGTCCAGCCAGCTATCAGGTAGTTTGGGGTGCACTTTACCAGAACTCCCTTCTTATGTTTCTTTCTCTGGCCATCTCCCTGCGCTGGCTCACTCCCTCCTGCCCTGTGCCGCACACACAATGTCCCAAGCCAGCAGCCTCAGATCCTGTCGGACAACTCTGGCTATGTCCTCCTGGTCCCCTTGATCCTATGTAGCTGCCTTTTCAGCGAATGTGTGTGAATGTGGCTGTAGCACATACAGTTACCACAGCATCCGGTTTGCTAGCCGAGTCCTACAGTTTCTATACTTGTCTGGGGTCGGTCCCCTACTTCGACCTGGTCCCTCCACCCGACTCCGGTCAGCGTGGATTCGGGTGCCCAGGGTGGATTCCACACTTCCCTGGCCCCTAGGAACCCTTCTTCCTTCTTAAAGATTCTCTCCTCTACACTACTCTTGTCAGCAGCTCCTCTCTCTTCCCTGTCCTCAGAGCTTCTCCTCTAACTCTCACACTGCCTTCCCGTTCTAACTCGGGCTCCTCCCCCTTAGCCTGAAGTCATATATTGTTGTGTTGGATGCAAATATGCGAGTCCCGGGTAGTGCCCCCTCCTTACCAGAGAGCGGAGTACCACACCTCTGGCTGAGGTGCAATACCCCTGTGGCGACTGGACCCTCAGGGGCGCCACAAAGATGCCAGACAGATTGCTTGCTTGATCCAATTAGCAATTGTATTTTTTGCGGCCGTCTTGCCTTTATTCCGTCCTGAGAACTGAATAAATAGATTTTGGTCCATCCTCCAATCTTTAGTCTCCTGTAGGTAATACACTGTGTTCCAAATTATTATGCAAATAATATTTTCTCAGATTTTCCCAAATTACCTATATGAATTGCAGTCATGGTAATTTTCCAGTCAAATAACTATTAGAGTACAATTGAAAGGTTTTTATACAAACTGCCTATGATAACAGTATATATTTTTAAAAAAATAAAATACTCAAACTACACTCAAAATGCATGTTCCAAATTATTATGCACAGCAGAGTTTTCAACCTTTTCATTTTAATAAAGAACAAAAAAATTGTCATTTTGAAATTATAAGCATTAGCAGGTTATTACAAACTGAAATCAAACAGTTTTCAACTCAAAACTTTATTCTAGGTGATGTTACATTTGCACATAGGACCCCTTGTTTGAAAGGAGCTTCTGAACTCTCTCGTCCATTGAATTTGTCAGGTTTTGGATGGTTTCTGCTTCAATTGTTTTGCATAAGGACAGAATACCTTCCCAGAGCTGTTGCTTAGATGTGAACTGCCTCCCGCCATCATAGACACTCCTTTTGATGATGCTCCAGAGGTTCTCAATGGGGTTGGGGTCAGGGGAGCATGGGGGCCACACCATAAGTTTGTCCCCTTTTATGCCCATAGCAGCCAGAGATGCAGATGTGTTATGTGCAGCATGAGACGGTGCATTATCATGCATGAAAATGATCTTGCTGCGGAATGCACGGTTCTTCTTCTTGAACCATGGCAGGAAGTGCTGTTTGAGAAACTCAACATACACTATGGAGTTTATCTTTACCCCTTCAGGGATCCTAAAGGGGCCGACAATCTCTCTCCCCATGATTCCAGCCCAAAACATTACTCCACCTCCTCCTTGTTGGTGCCGTAGCCGTGTTTGCATGGGGTGTCCATCAACCAGCCATCCTCCACTCCATCCATCTGGACCATAGAGCGTTGCACGGCACTCATCGGTGAACAAAACAGTTTTGAAGTCAGTCTTCATGTATTGTTTGGCCCACTGGAGCCGTTTCTGCTTGTGTGCAGTGGATAGAGGAGGTCGACAGGATGATTTAGGCACAGCTGCAAACCTATGAAGGAACCTGCATCTTGTTGTTCTGGGGACGTTGGAGGCACCAGCAGCTTCAAAAACTTGTCTGCTGCTATGACAAAGCTTTTTTGCCGCTGCTCTTTTAACCTGACCTAATTGCCTGTAGGAAAGAGTCCTCAATTTTCCCTTATCAGCACGCACATGTGTGTACTGTGAATCAGCTACATACTTCTTGATTGTGCGATGATCACGATGAAGTGTCTTGGCAATGTTGATTGTAGTCATACCTTGACTTAAATACTCCACAATTTGTTGCTTCTCAGCAGCCGACACATCCTTTTTCTTTCCCATTTTGGCAGAAAATGTAGGCTGCTTAATAATGTGGGACAGCCTTCTTAAGTAGTCTTGCCTGTCATTGGACACACCTGCCAAACTAATTAGCACAGGTGTCTGCAATTGCTTACAGTGATATAAAGAGCCCTGACACACATCACCATCAATGAGTTTAACTGACAAACAAAAAAATTCTTACCTTATCACTCCTAAACAATTTTTGCATAATTTGGAACACAGTGTAGAGAACCACCCTGCGGACATCAAGGGTGTGGAAGATTTCTTCTTTCGCATTAGAAGGATTTGGGCAGAATGAGGGTAACACAATATCCTGACCTCTATAGAAGTCCGAGACTACCTTAGGCATAAAGGAGGGATATAACCGTAGGATAATGCTATCTGTAGTGATAGTTAGGTAGGGCTCCTGTACTGATAGGGCCTGCAACTCTCCTATGCGTCTAGAGGTAGTAACTGCAACTAGAAAAATAGTTTTTAGGGTTCGGTTCTTTAAATTTATGGCTGATAGAGGTTCAAATGGATCCTGGGTTAGACTGTTAAGGACTAGATTCAAATCCCAGGGGGGAACCCGACTGCAAAGCCTAGGACGAATTCTAGCTGCAGAGGTCATAAATCATTTAACCCAGCAGTGGCCAGCTAAGTCCTGATAAAAAAAGGAACTAAGAGCTGACACCTGCACTTTCAGTGTACAGTCATGGCCAAAAGTTTTGAGAATGACACAAATATTATATTTTCACATGATCTGCTGCCCTCTGGTTTTTATGTGTGTTTGACAGATGGTTTTATCACAGACAGAAATATAATTGCAAACATATGAGTAACAAAAGCTTATATTGACAGTTAGAATGAGTTAATGCAGCAAGTCAATATTTGCAGTGTTGACCCTTCTTCTTCAGGACCTCTGCAATTCTCCCTGGCATGCTCTCAATCAACTTCTGGACCAAATCCTGACTGATAGCAGTCCATTCTTGCACAATCAATGCTTTCATTTTGTCAGAATTTTTAGGTTTTTGTTTGCCCACCCGTCTCTTGATGATTGACCACAAGTTCTCAATGGGATTAAGATCTGGGGAGTTTCCAGGCCATGGACCCAAAATCTCTATGTTTTGTTCCCTGAGCCATTTAGTTATCACCTTTGCTTTATGGCAAGGTGCTCCATCATGCTGGAAAAGGCATTGTTGATCGCCAAACTGCTCTTGGAGGGTTGGGAGAAGATGCTCTTGGAGGACATTCTGGTACCATTCTTTATTCATGGCTGTGTTTTTAGGCAAGACTGTGAGAGAGCCGATTCCCTTGGCTGAGAAGCAACCCCACACATGAATGGTTTTAGGATGCTTAACAGTTGGCATGAGACAAGACTGGTGGTAGCGCTCACCTTGTCTTCTCCGAATGAGGCGTTTTCCTGATGTCCCAAACAATCGAAAAGGGGATTCATCAGAGAAAATAACTTTACCCCAGTCCTCAGCAGTCCACTGCCTGTATCTTTTGCAGAATATCAGTCTGTCCATGATGTTTTTTCTGGAGAGAAGTGGCTTCTTTGCTGCCCTCCTTGAGACCAGGCCTTGCTCCAAGAGTCTCCGCCTCACAGTGCGTGCAGATGCACTCACACCTGCCTGCTGCCATTCCTGAGCAAGCTCCGCACTGCTGGTAGCCAGATCCCGCAGCTGAAACAATCACCAGCCCTTTAAGAGACGGTCCTGGGCTTCTGTACTTTCTTGGGCCCTGGAGCCTTTGTGGCACAATGGAACCTTCTCTCCTTGAATTCTTGATGATGCGATAGATTGTTGACTGAGTGCAATCTTTCTAGCTGCGATACTCTTCCCTGTTAGGCCATTTTTTGCATTGCAATGATGACTGCACGTGTTATCTTGAGATAACCATGTTAACAGAAGTAAAACAATGATCCAATCACCAGCCTCTTTTTAAAGTTTTCCATTGGTTCATTCTTACTTAATCATACAGATTGATCTCCAGCCATGTCCTCATCAACACCCACACTGTGTTAATGGAGCAATCACTGAAAAGAGGTTAGCTGGTCCTTTTAAGGCAGGGCTGCAATGATGTTGAAATGTGTTTTGGGGGATAAAGTTCATTTTCTAGCCAAATATTGACTTTGCAAGTAATTGTTGTTAAGCTGATCACTCTTTATAACATTCTGGAGTACATGCAAATTGCCATTAGAAAAAGTGAAGCAGTAGACTTTGTAAAAATTAATATTTGTGTAATTCTCAAAACTTTTGTCCATGACTGTACTTGGTGAAATCCCTAGATCCAACCACTTTTGATGAAAGTCTAAAATTTGAGCAGTGTTGGGATGGAAGGGATCGTGAGTATCTGGGAAACACCAGGATGAGAATCTCTTCCATAGATGGCATTGGTCACAGGCTTTCTACTCTTCTGGAGGGTTTGAATTACTCCATCGGAGAGCCCTTTAGCTTTTAAAATTTAGCTTCAGTAGCCAGGCCGCAAGGTTCGATCTGCGCAGGTCTGGATGTAGTAGGCGACCCTGATAAAGGAGGTCGACCTTCTGGGGAAAAAGCAAGGGGCCTTCCTGAGCCATGTCGGGATTCCCCCACTTCGAGGTCAGGGACAAGAAGACCGCTTGGTCCAGGCACCATTCTCCCGGCTGGACATCCTGCCTGCTGAGGAAGTCCGCATTGGATATTGTCTGACCCTTTCACATGTACTACTGAGATGGACAGCAGATGTTTTTCTGACCAGGAAAATATCATTGCAGCGATTAATTTTAAACTGACATATTTCGTGCCTCCTTGGTGTCGGAGGTAGGCTACTGTGGTCATGTTGTCAGAATAGACATGCACGTGGTGATCTTGGATAAGGGCTGATGCGGCTTTCAATGCCTCCTCCACTGACTTCTGTTCCCTTAGATTTGAGGAGCTGGAACTGATGACTGGTGGCCACAGCCCTTTGAAGTAAGATCCCTCCACCACAGCACCCAGCCTCTCCAACTGGCATATGAACAGATTACCTTCAGGGGAAGCTGATCCCAGCTGACCTCCCGCAGGAGGTTTCTGTAGTCTAGCCACCATCACAGAGCCGATTTCACATGTCCAGGAAGAGAAATTCTCTAGGTCAGTGTGTTCTGATGCTTTCTTGAATACAGAAGCACATGAGACTGCAGGACTCGGGTATGGGCTTGAGCCCAGGAGACTGCCTGGATGCACAAAGTCAGAGATCCCAGAACAGACATTGAATCCATAAAGGTTGGCGATCTCTGATTTCTGAACCTGGAGATCCTCTGGACGAGGTTGAGTTGTCGATCCCTGGGTAAGAAGGATGTTCTCTTCTCTGAATCCAAAGAATTCCCAGAAATTTCTTCCTTGAGAAAGGATGAAGATCCAATTTCTCCAAATTCAGGATCCAGCCTAGGGATTTCAGGATTTGCAGAGTTTTCGCCACATCTAGGTTCAGATGTGGGATGGATGGTGAGACGATGAGAAAGTCATCTAAATAAGGGACAATGCAAACCCCCTGGCGTCGGATGAAAATTACTGCCTCCGCCATAATCCTGGTAAATACCCGCGGTGCTGAAGAAACGCAGAACGGCAGGACATTGAACTGAAAATGGCTGATCCAGTGACTGTTGGAAACTGCAAATCTGAGGAGCTTCCTGTCGTCCGAATTGATCGGCACATGATAATAGGCATCTCTCAGATCCACTGTAGCCATGACCCAATTCTGTCCAATAAAAAAAGAAAAAAAAGGTAGCACACTGTAGCGCTATAGCTTGCAAACACGAAATATGAAAAATATGAAAATGAATTGCATCATTACCTTAGAAATATGAAAAATTGAGAAGTCTTAGCGCATAAGATGGCCAAATTATGTGAGCCTGATAGCCACGTCAAGGCTCTTCTCGTATATCAGGTCCTAACTAATGCCTATCCTCGCTTAGAAAAGTCTGTCTGCATGGGAACATATGAATCCTCTCTCCAGACTAAAATCTACATCTCTGTGGAGGGGTGATGAACCTGTTGTAATTAAAAAGCCTGTGACCACCAGGTGGAGTGCTCAGGTAGAAGGTAAATGAATACATATCAAAAAACTGACCGGCACATCCAAACATAGATTCAGTGTGAACAGGTGCTAAACCTAGAGTCACCAACTCATATACATACAAGAAAAAAAGGTAGCACACTGTAGCGCTATAGCTTGCAAACACGAAATATGAAAAATATGAAAAATGAATTGCATCATTACCTTAGAAATATGAAAATTGAGAAGTCTTAGCGCATAAGATGGCCAAATTATGTGAGCCTGATAGCCACGTCAAGGCTCTTCTCGTATATCAGGTCCTAACTAATGCCTATCCTCGCTTAGAAAAGTCTGTCTGCATGGGAACATATGAATCCTCTCTCCAGACTAAAATCTACATCTCTGTGGAGGGGTGATGAACCTGTTGTAATTAAAAAGCCTGTGACCACCAGGTGGAGTGCTCAGGTAGAAGGTAAATGAATACATATCAAAAAACTGACCGGCACATCCAAACATAGATTCAGTGTGAACAGGTGCTAAACCTAGAGTCACCAACTCATATACATACAAGAAAAAAAGGTAGCACACTGTAGCGCTATAGCTTGCAAACACGAAATATGAAAAATATGAAAAATGAATTGCATCATTACCTTAGAAATATGAAAATTGAGAAGTCTTAGCGCATAAGATGGCCAAATTATGTGAGCCTGATAGCCACGTCAAGGCTCTTCTCGTATATCAGGTCCTAACTAATGCCTATCCTCGCTTAGAAAAGTCTGTCTGCATGGGAACATATGAATCCTCTCTCCAGACTAAAATCTACATCTCTGTGGAGGGGTGATGAACCTGTTGTAATTAAAAAGCCTGTGACCACCAGGTGGAGTGCTCAGGTAGAAGGTAAATGAATACATATCAAAAAACTGACCGGCACATCCAAACATAGATTCAGTGTGAACAGGTGCTAAACCTAGAGTCACCAACTCATATACATCAAGAAAAAAAGGTAGCACACTGTAGCGCTATAGCTTGCAAACACGAAATATGAAAAATATGAAAAATGAATTGCATCATTACCTTAGAAATATGAAAAATTGAGAAGTCTTAGCGCATAAGATGGCCAAATTATGTGAGCCTGATAGCCACGTCAAGGCTCTTCTCGTATATCAGGTCCTAACTAATGCCTATCCTCGCTTAGAAAAGTCTGTCTGCATGGGAACATATGAATCCTCTCTCCAGACTAAAATCTACATCTCTGTGGAGGGGTGATGAACCTGTTGTAATTAAAAAGCCTGTGACCACCAGGTGGAGTGCTCAGGTAGAAGGTAAATGAATACATATCAAAAACTGCCGGCACATCCAACATAGATCAGTGTGAAACAGGTGCTAAACCTAGAGTCACCAACTCAATTACATACAAGAAAAAAAGGTAGCACACTGTAGCGCTATAGCTTGCAAACACGAAATATGAAAAATATGAAAAATGAATTGCATCATTACCTTAGAATATGAAAAATTGAGAAGTCTTAGCGCATAAGATGGCCAAATTATGTGAGCCTGATAGCCACGTCAAGGCTCTTCTCGTATATCAGGTCTAACTAATGCCTATCCTCGCTTAGAAAAGTCTGTCTGCATGGGAACATATGAATCCTCTCTCCAGACTAAAATCTACATCTCTGTGGGAGGGGTGATGAACCTGTTGTAATTAAAAAGCCTGTGACCACCAGGTGGTGCTCAGTAGAAGGTAAATGAATACTATCAAAAAACTGACCGCACATCCAAACATAGTTTCAGTGTGAACAGGTGCTAAACCTAGAGTCACCAACTCATATACATACAAGAAAAAAAGGTAGCACACTGTAGCGCTATAGCTTGCAAACACGAAATATGAAAATATGAAAATGAATTGCATCATTACCTTAGAAATATGAAAAATTGAGAAGTCTTAGCGCATAAGATGGCCAAATTATGTGAGCCTGATAGCCACGTCAAGGCTCTTCTGTATATCAGGTCCTAACTAATGCCTATCCTGCTTAGAAAAGTCTGTCTGCATGGGAACGTATGATCCTCTCTTCAGACAAAATCACATCTCTGTGGAGGGTGATGAACCTGTTGTATTAAAAGCCTGTGACACCAGGTGGATGCTCAGGTATGAAGGTAAATGAATACATATCAAAAAACTGACCGCACATCCAAACATAGATTCAGTGTGAACAGGTGCTAAACCTAGAGTCACCAACTCATATACATACAAGAAAAAAGTAGCACACTGTAGCGCTATAGCTTGCAAACACGAAATATGAAAAATATGAAAAATGCAATTGCATCATTACCTTAGAAATATGAAAAATTGAGAAGTCTTAGCGCATAAGATGGCCAAATTATGTGAGCTGATTGGCATTTATGCGCTAAGACTTCTCAATTTTTCATATTTCTAGGTAATGATGCAATTCATTTTCATATTTTTCATATTCGTGTTTGCAAGCTATAGCGCTACAGTGTGCTACCTTTTTTTCTTGTATGTATATGAGTTGGTGACTCTAGGTTTAGCACCTGTTCACACTGAATCTATGTTGATGTGCGGTCAGTTTTTGATACCAATTCTGTCCAATGAGCGGGATTGCTGATCTGATCGATTCCATCTTGAATTGTCTGTATCTGATCACCTGCTTCAGGAGTTTCAGATTTATGATAACCCTGTGTTTCCCCGAGGGCTTCTTTATCCAGAATAGGCGAGAATAGTAGCCTCTGCCTATCTCCTGATGTGGTACTTGAGAGATCACCTCCGATTGAAGTAGATCCTGCAGATCTAATAGCAAGGAATCTCTGAGATGTGGAGACTGCAGGGAGGTAATTCTCAGGCACTGAGGGGAAGGACTCTCAAATTCTAACCTCAGCCTGTCCCATATGGTACTGAGAACTCATTGGTTTTTGGAGATGGCTTGCCACTGGGCGAGAAAACCCGAGAGTTGACCCCCGACCGGAGAGCAGTCATTGTTTGTCAGGGGTTTGCTGGTGGTGGACAAGGATGTTTTTGCCCTTACCACCTTTGGAATAGCTCCATTGCCCTGTTTTGCCTTTCCCCCTGAATTCCTTCGGTGAAGATTGGTCACGGGGGGACGAAAAAAATGCTTCCTGGAGATTTTCTGCTCAGGAAGTGATTTCTTTTTATCCGTAGCTTTTTCTAGGATATTGTCAAGGACTGGGCCGAACACATAGTGTCCCTGAAAGAGAATAGCGCAAAGTTTAGTTTTGGAGGCAAGGTCGTCTCCCCATGACTTCAGCCGCAGTTCTCTTCAGCTGAATTGGAGAGGACTGCGGATCTTGCTGCTACCCGTCAGACTAAGCAGAGGCATCAGCAAGGAAGCCCGTTGCCTTCTGAAGGAGAGGGAGAGAATCGAGTATCTCCTGTCTGGGAGTCCCCTGAGTAAGGTGATCTTCCAACGTGCGCAGCCATAGGAATAGAGATCTGGCAACGCACGTTGAGGCCACGTTCGTTTTGAGCAGATTGGGGGATGTGTCCCTGGACTTTCGTAACAAGCTCTCGATTTTCCGATCCATACGATCTTTGAGCTGGGATGAATCTTCAAAAGGAAGAGCGGTCTTTTGGTCACCCTAGACACCTGCACATCTACTTTAGGGATCTCCCATAGAGAATTATCTCCCTCCAGGGGAAGGCGATTCTTAAATTCTGAAGGGACGCTAAGTCCTTTCTCAGGGAAGCCCCACTCGTGAAAGATAAGGTTTTGAACATTCTCGTATATGGGAAACCCCTTCTGATCTTTAGGTTTCAGCCCTCCAAACATCTCATCCTGTACAGAGTATCTCACTTCCTATTCCTCAACCCCCATGGTGCTTCTCACCATACTAATCAGTTCTTCCATATCCTCGGAAGAAAAATAATATTTTTTGTTTTTGGATTTGGAGGTGGAAGTGGAACCCTCATTCTCCCAAATATCCTCCTAACCCGAGGTATGGATTTCGCCCGAGTCTGAGTCAGATTCCACAGGTGCCATCTTCCTTTTCTTAGGAGGAGGGGGTTGTGGTACTTGGGCCTGGGAAAATACAGCCATAGAGTATTGAACCTCCTGTTTAATTAGAGGTTTAATGCTGTCCAGGAGAGAGGGTTCTTCGGCACGCAAACATCATCTGTGCAAGGCTGGCAAAGCTTCTTATAAGCAGAGGGAAGCCTGGAAGCACAAATACCACACTTGCAGCTGCGCACCTTATCCTTTTTAGGGCAGGGACCTTTTCTCCCTAACAAGAGAGAGAGAAGGTATACTAAGTAAACCATAGGCACCAAGACCCCGGATAGCAAGGGAACTTTATCCACTACTTACCGTAGGATGGTGAATGCTGGGATCTGCAGAAGCAGACAGGGAGGGTTTGTCGCCGTCCATATGGTCAGTCAGTCACAGAGGGACACAGACAGTGTGTCTTTCCTCGAGGCGCCCTCGACCAGGATTTAAAGGAACCGAGGTCCCAGCGTGATTCTGTGCTCCTCCTCCCCCCTGGTCCACAGTGGAGGAACCTCAAAAGGAACGCTCCAAACATGTCTGCTATCGCGGAGAGCGCCGGCATATGCCGGCCGCACATCAGGATGCAAACCGGAAGTTCGGCTGACATCACTTCCGGCGCGAGCGAACTCCTGGAATCAGCCGCATGGAGGGAGGAAGAAGCCGGGGAGCTGGAGGAGGACCCCGGCCGCACATCACCGCCCCACTTTGCCCCTCGAGGAGGGGCGGGAGAAGTTCCCGAGTCACACGAATATCATGGAGACGGGAGCAGCCCACAGAGGAGAGCGGGCCTCCGACCTCGGCTGCCTGGTGTAACAGGCTAGATTAACCCCCTGCCCAGAATATTCCCGGGGTTAAAGTGGCCTAGAATCATGAACACAACTCATGTACCACAGCAACAAGACAAATAATTTCAACATGGTCAATATTGTAAGAATACATCTATGTTGCTAAATGAAGGACTATACTGGATCTATCACAAATAACAAGGGGGAGTGGTCAAAAACCACAGAAAACAACCACAGATCCAAAGGTAATAAAAATATACAAATCTTTATTGAACAATTAGTTAAAAAAACCAAGTGAAAAAGACAGTAACAGCAACAAACATGGCATAGAACGGACAATACCGCGCAACAATGGGAGTACGCAACTGGTCTGATAGAGCTACCTGATTAATATGTGAAGAAAGATCTTTAAACGAGTAAATTACCCAAAAATATAACATGAGAGAAAAATATCAAGTGGTATACATAGAACGCTGATTGTTCCCAGAACTCATAATGCATGTTACACCCTGAATTCATCTATATGATGCAGCCCCATTTTTCAGATAGATAATAGATAGATAATTGATAGATATGAGAATGTAAACAATGTTAGGAGTAATAACAATAAGAGCAGTACAGTACTTTACTTTTTCAAGTCCTGCAAAATGTAATAATTTCGGGTCTGCATTATTTATTTATTTTACTTATATAGCGCCATCAATTCCACAGCGCTTTATGGCAGGCACGGCACTGACTAAGGAACGTGCCTCTGACTGCGTAGCCCCCATGGACCTAGCTAGAGGGTCAGATAACGGTGCCAGAGTTCCTCCCCTCCCTCTATTCCCCCCCCCAGGTGAGGCTACGCTGGGACCCCCGACTGACCAATAGGGAAAGGAGGAAGGGGCGGTCAGCCACACCCACGGGGGTTAAATCCAGCTACCAGGGGTCAGCGCTTCCTCTTTCTCCTCTGCTGACCCCTGGTAGCTGTTGTTGTTTCCTGCTTCTACCATGTCAGATCCCACGATCGAGGCCCTGCGGCAGAGAGCAGCACAGGAAGGTGAGCCATGGGTGCAAGCCCTTATAGCCGGCCTCGGAGCTCACCTCCCTGTGCCCTCTCTGGCCCCTCCAGCGGCTCCCCCGGCGCCCCATGAGGCTGCACGGGACCCCATACCTCCCGACATGGTAGGCCCCAGCTCCCCTGGCCCCGGGGTCTCCTCCTCGCGTCCCGGGGCGCCCCTCTCTCCTCCCCTCGGCACCTCCGTCCCCGGGGCGTCCTCCCTGCCAGCTGCCCAGACGGATCCCCGGGTTGGCAAGACCCGAGACCCCTCACCAACCTCCTGCTTCCTCGCCGGGTCCCAGGGTCGTCGTCATGGAGGGGGCCCCTTCAGGCAGACGCTCCGCACGCTCCTCCAAGCCCCCAGAGCGCCTGCACATCGTTGGTGGCACAGCTATGCGACGGGTCCCGGCCTCATCCATGGCCTGCCTGCCTCGGGCCCCGGGCAGCGCGACCCCATCTGGGCGCCTGGGCCGGGCTGCGCCGCGCCGAACCACTGCGACCACCGCTCGCCGCGCCACTCGTCCCACTCTTACTTTCCGCGCTGCTGCCTCGCCGTCGGTGGGAGGGGCCCCGGCGTCCCTGTCTGTCGGTGGTCCATCGGCGGAGCTCGCGGGCCCACAGCGTCGGGCCCCGGGAGGGGGCTGCGGGCCGTGCGGCCTCCTCTGTCGGCGCTGCACGGATCCATGCAGCCTCCCCAGCAAGAGGGTTTCCCATGGCAGCGTCGGCCAGCTTCTTGGCCCCGCCCCCTCGCGGAACCCAGGGGGCGGAACCCATCCCCGCCCAAAGCCACGCCCCTCGCCTAGACATTGCCAGCCTTATCCTTAGCCCCACCCATCCGCGTCACGCCAGGGGCAGACCAAACCCCGCCCACGCGCGGAGCCACACCCCCCACATCACATCATAGAGGGCGTGGCCCACAGGTACCTCCCACCCGTTCAAAAGAGAGGCGGGAATGCTCACAGGGAGCTGGCCTCGCCCCCCCAGTGGGCGCACGGATGCCGCCCACTAGGGGAGACCCCGGGGCCGGCACAATACCTCAGAACACTGCTGCAGAGCGCGCTGTTCCATGCAACCATACGGAGCAGCGCGCTCCGCACCAGACAGTGCAACTCACCACGTCACACACCAACACGTAGCAACGCAGGCAATACGAAGGGGTTAACCATTCACTACACACCCCCAACACCCCCACTGATGCAGACACAGCCATCACCCACTCACGGCGACCGGTCAATCGCACGCAGCGCATCCCCCTCCTCATATCGCCCCGTTCCTCAGCGCCCCGCGATGCATCCCCGCGCGCGTCCCCCAGCCGGCATGCTCACCTCAGCGTACGGGGGCTACGCGGCCCCAGCGCACCCCATAGCCACGGCGGTCAAAGGCGCAGACGCCGCAGATCCTCCCCAGCTTCCTCCACGGAGGCCAACCGCCATTCCCACAGCCACTGCCACCACCGCAGACGCAGCTCATGTAGCAGGTCCCGGTCCGCGAGATGGCGTTCACCGTCCTCCTCAGAATGGTCCAATGCACCCGGAGTCGCAGCAGTCGCTCTCACGCCTCTGCCAGAAGACGCCGTCCACGCCGTTCACCGGCCAGAGAGTGTTTCTCGCCGCGCAGAGCCACCTCCGGCCGGTGCTTTAGTAACGAGTATTCCTGGTTTCCACCCTCAGAGCGAGCCGAACAGCTCCAGGCACCCGACAGGCATCGGCCGATCACGTGCACCATCCCTGGCTGCCAGCGGCGTCAGAGATCCATCCGCGCACCATCTCATTCCGACAATGGAAGCCGGATTCCCAGAAGTCTCTCTCGACTTGCCACGGGCATCACACCAGCCAGCGGCAGGGGAGTCCGATCCTCGGCTCCCTGGGCCTCCGGTCACCAGCGAGACAGCTCTGCGGCGAGAGCCGGAGCTCTTCTACCCCAGAGAGACGCACGGCCCGCACCAGACAGCGGTGAGTTATCCACAATCGGCGAGCACCACACCATACACAACGTAGGAGAGACCGAGCTAGCATCAGCCGTCAGGGGCTGATTCAGCAGTTCTCACGCCCAGATGCGTCACCCGACTCAAGGTCGTCACCGCAAGCACCTAGCCAACGCAGAAGCGAATCGTACTGTGGAGTCAGCCCACTGGGCACGCACGTAGGCCTAGAGACAAAGCATAAAATCTGGAACAACGAGTACGTGGATATATGGTCGCTTTTATCAGCGGACCACCCAACGGTAGAAAAGGAAAGGTGGACCGGGGAACGGTCGTGCGATAGCAGTAAGACAAAGGTAGCGCACACTATAAACAACTGGCTACAGGCCTTCACGGTATTTGGGTATATTATGGGCCAGAAACACCCCGAGCGGTGTTGTTTTTGTATCTAGACCTAGTGTACAACTCATACAAGGCCCATGGCGGTTCCGCATGGAGTCAATACGACGAAGGAGTTTCGTAGACAGCTAGACCAGGAGCCCGATTTAGGATGGGGGGTTAAGGCGACTGACGTATGGCTGCGACTCATGCTGTCGCAGAAACACCCCTTTTCATCAACAGCCACTAGTCACTCAGCAGCCGCAGGCCAGAATTCAGCGGTCGTACGAAGACCGGGGGCCTGCATGTTATTTAATGAGGGAAACTGCCACTACCAGGGGTCCTGTAGATTTACACACGAATGCTCCGCTTGCGGGGGAGGACACCCTGCAGCAAGATGTCCCCACGAGGCAAACAGAGCCCATATCAGGCAGAACCCCAGTGAGCATAACCGCAATGGGGCTCTGGCTAAACCTGTACCCCAATAAGCAAGCCGCGCTGCAGCTGCGCGACGGTTTTAAACACGGGTTTTTTCATCCCCTTCAGGAGCGCTGATGGGGATTTTCGCATTAGCGGCTGCAGTCAGCTCTGGGGTTTCCAGTTGCAAAAACGAACATCAGAATTTTAACCAAATACCTGCAGACGGCAAAAAGTTTAAACAGCATGTCTTCCTCTTCCCCACGCTCTGCGCATCCGCGTGCAGAAATCCAAATGTGATCCCTCCGGCAGGGGCTCGTGGGTCCTCGTTAAGTCATCCGACGGTCCAGTATGCCCAGCAAAAATAGTCGAGCGCTACGCGAGCCTAAGACAAGGAGGCAGATTCTTCCTCACACACTCGGACAGGTCCCCCCCACCAAGTATCAGTTTAGCGCAATTTTTAAACGGTGCCTTCAAAAAGCAGGTTCTAACCCAGCAGAATACGGTACACATTCCTTTCTAATAGGAGCCGCCACCGAAGCTGGCAGAGCTGGAGTATCAGAAGAAGAGGTGCAGAGGATGGGCCGCTGGAAATCCTCTTGCTTCGCCAGGTATATAAGACCAGACTTGCTCTATTAACACATCTTATGTTCACAGGAGCTTGTAACCCACGGTATGGATAGTAAGACACTCGTACGTCTTCTGGGCGAGGAAAAGGGCCGAACTGCGGCCAGGCGGTCTAAGCCTGGGCTTGCCAGGGCTAAAGGTCATTTGGAAAGGAATCAAAGGCCTAAAAAGGCAACGAATGTTTCCGGAGATGCTGAGCATCGCTATAAAGGTAAAGGGCGAATCAGAGGCCTAAATTGGCAACAAAGGTTCCCGGAGGTGCCGAGCAACGCTATAAAGGCCGATATTGGTATAAGGCAAAAGTGGTATAAAGGCAAAAGGGCCGGTGATATTGGTATAAAGGAAAAAGGGCCTGTAAAACTGGTATTACACGCCGGTGGTAATGACCTGTGCACAAGAAAGAGCGTTGAACTTTGCACGGTAATGGCTTCGGACATCGAGCGCTTAACGTATCTTCTCCCACACATGGTTGTGGTATGGTTGGAGATAGTTCCGCGAGCGGTATGGAAGGGAGCGAACAAACCAAAGGCCGTTGAAAGATCAAGGAGAAAGGTCAAGGATGGCTAAGATCGTCAAAGGAGGCTTCGGCATCGTGGTACGACATTACCAGTTGGAAGGAGACTGATCAGGACTCCTGAGGCCAGGATGGAGTCCATCTTACAGACATCGGCCTTGATATATTTTTGTCGTGTTTACAGGATGGGGTTGAACAGGCCCTGAGGTCGATGGGTGGGGGTCGGAGTCCTGTGTAGGTCATACACAGGATCCTCCGTGGCGGTAATGCCGGGAGGGGCAAGGGGGCGTAACCCTCGTTGGCCGGCTCGCATGTCTATCACATACTGGGCCTGCGGCGACCGAGCCGGTTGCAGAACTTAACTTGCCCCTCCCCGTGTGGTGTAATTTAATTAATAAACTGTGACCGACCTGTTCAACCCATCCCTAGTTTGTTTTTGTTTTTATTGGGGGGGTCTAGCGGGAGGGGGGGAATGCACCATCCACGCCAAAACAGGTCTATGCAGTCTGGCAGGACGGCACTGACTAAGGAACGTGCCTCTGACTGCGTAGCCCCCATGGACCTAGCTAGAGGGTCAGATAACGGTGCCAGAGTTCCCCCCTCCCTCTATTCCCCCCCCAGGTGAGGCTACGCTGGGACCCCCGACTGACCAATAGGGAAAGGAGGAAGGGGCGGTCAGCCACACCCACAGGGGTTAAATCCAGCTACCAGGGGTCAGCGCTTCCTCTTTCTCCTCTGCTGACCCCTGGTAGCTGTTGTCCCACCCTCCCTCCCTTATGTATAGATGTCGTAATCTTTTGGTTTTGCCTGTACAATCATATACCCCCTTTTTTAAAAAAAAACAAAAAAAAAAACTTTTCTCTGTTATTTGTCACAGCGGTAATGCCGGGAGGGGCAAGGGGGCGTAACCCTCGTTGGCCGGCTCGCATGTCTATCACAGACTGGGCCTGCGGCGACCGAGCCGGTTGCAGAACTTAACTTGCCCCTCCCCGTGTGGTGTAATTTAATTAATAAACTGTGACCGACCTGTTCAACCCATCCCTAGTTTGTTTTTGTTTTTATTGGGGGGGTCTAGCGGGAGGGGGGGAATGCACCATCCACGCCAAAACAGGTCTATGCAGTCTAGACATTATAATCACTGTTCCCATTGGGGCTCACAATCTACATTCCCTATCAGTATGTCTTTGGAATGTGGGAGGAAACCTGATAACCCGGAGGAAACCCACGCAAACATGGGGAGAACATACAAACTCCTTGCAGATGTTGTCCTTGGTGGGATTTGAACCCAGGACCCCAGTGCTGCAAAGCAACAGTGCTAACCACTGAACCACTATGATGATCTTCATGCATTGTTTAATAAGGTTGGGGACCTCTTTTCCTGTAAGTATGGAATGATGATGCTCTCTAAAGCAAATATATAAAGGTATTCTAGTTTTCCTGATATTGTAAAAGAGTTATAGGGATAAAAAATTATGTATACTACATGTCTTGTTCTACTTGATACAAAATTATTAACCCAACCCCATAAGACCTTTATTTATTACAATTTGCAAGACTTGAAAACGTCAATTATCCTCCACAAGGTGGGGATTACAGTTGTTTACTGTTAAAAAGAGAAGCACAGTGGATTTTAAACTCCTCAGCTCAGGGTCCGTTAGGATTGAATAACAGACTTGATATGTCGGTATTTCTATGAAATATTTTAATGTTTGTAATAAGTTGCATGGTGTGTGTGTGTGTGTAGACGGATACGGCGTACTTACCTATAAATGAAGTAGTATTACGTCATACCGTCATCCCCTGCACCCCTGCTCTCCAGCACTGCAATGCATGAAACCTGTGATATTACACAGGCAGATCGCCTATTACACCCTGCCTGTGGCTAGGTGTCACAGGCCACCTTACCTGGCACACCAGGAGGTCATTGTTTGACCCCTTGCTGCCATGACAACCATCAGGTCCCCATGATTTTGTGACGTGGGTGCCGATGGGGATGAGAGATGGTGCCCACCACCTCTCACAACCTTCCAAATGTCGCGATCGCTCTCAATCACAGCATTTGGAGGGTTAATAAGCAAGGGTCTGTGCTGGCACCATCCCAGGTTGTTAGCTGCGCCAAGCTTCTGTTGTGATCAGGCACGAGGTGCTCATATTTCAGCACCTCCTGCACAAACATGCTGTAATTGGTCAGTCACATTGACTGACTGATCACAGCAATCTGAGTGTGGCGACCGATGAAAAGGGTCCCTACAGAGGTGTATCTAGGTTTTCTGGCACACGGGGCAAGAATTCAATGTGGCGCCCCCACCAGCACATATGTGATTTGCACACTTAGTCACTTGCCAACGAGCTGCTCACCCTAATTCAATGTTCAGTGAAAAACTGATAAAAACAGAAGACAAGCTCGTCATGTAACAGCGCAAGTATGAACATTGCATATGAGTAAAGCAGCCATTTGATGACTGCTGGAACCTGCAAGCAGAGCTGAATACTGACAGCGAGGCTATTTCAGGCTGTTAGGTTTGGCTGCAGGGCTTCATTTTATAACTAAATGGTGAGTGAGTCCAGGTTTGAGATGAAAATCTGCAGTCACTGTAGGTGACTGCAGGCTTCTTAACCTTTTAATCCCCAATGGTGGTTTGCATGTTAATGACAGGGCCAATTTTTACAATTCTGACCACTGTCCATTTATGAGGAAATAACTGGAACGCTGTTAGGGTCTGTGGAACGCACTAAATATAAGATGTGGAGAGGTGCGTTCGCAGCCCGGGGTCCACCGTGCAGGCAGAGCCTGCTGCTAGTAAAATGGCGCAAGAAGCGAACTCTGTTATCCCGCAGAGTCGCCAAAATAAACGCCGTAACGCGCTGTGGCAATATGTGCGAACTCTGTTATTCCACAGAGCCGCTAGGAGTGCCGCAGCGCTATATGGCGATGTGTGCGAACTCACTTAACACAACTGAGTCACAAAATAAACACGCTAGGGCGCTGTCTAGCGTTGAAAGCGAACCCTGTTACGTCACAGAGCCGCTGAGAAAAAGTTCTGTGTCCTGTCAGGCACCCAGGTACACAGTTGACTGCTAAGCGAACATAGAACGTGATCATGCGCTAATGTCCTCGCGGGAGTCACTCGCAATCTATGGCGTCTGAACGCTAGGCCCTGAATACGGCAATCAAACTCCTCACCAGTTATGCCGGTAATCTAGGGCATCTAGGACACCGACCCTGACCAGCTAGCATACCAAACTCCTCACCGATTAAGTCGGTATTCTAGGGGCTTATTTCAGCCGGGCCCTAACCACACACACGCATGACCACACTGGCGCATGGCGGCCCAGCCATGCTACCCTTTTATAGCAACAGCTACAGGACCTGCCAGAAACAAGGACCAATGAAACTTGTTCCAGAACACCAGTAGTCACAGGACCTTCCTGGCGGACCAATAGGAGCTGCTGCAGTACCTGAACATGTGACCCTTGATCTCCAATGAGAGATCTTACCCTGGGCATGCTCAGAAGGGGAAACGCAGGACTTCGTCCCAAAGACGTCTGCTCCAGCACTGGCTATAATAGCAAATCCAGGAGAGGCAGCAGCAAGTCTCTGCACAGTACTGAAATGGGCAAGACGCTGGGACCGACGTCTCTGCTGAGCAGGCTCCACTGCGGCCGGAGATGAATGGGGGACCGCAGGGGGACTGGTTCGAGACTCACCTTGTGCAGCAGCGGGAACTCGAACCCTAACATTACACCCCCTCCTAGGGCCCCCCCTTCTTTGGGCCTCGCTGCGCTCAAAGGCAGCGATGAGCTGCGGAGCTTGAACATGCTCGGCAGGCTCCCAGGACTTATCCTCAGGCCCATAACCCCTCCAATCCACCAAATAAAATTTTTTGCCTCGTACCACCTTGCACCCAACAATGCCGTTCACCTCATGATCGTCGGTAGATGAACCCGACGTCCCGGCAGATGACTCGGAAAACCGGGAAATGGCCACAGGTTTCAGGAGGGACACGTGAAAGGTGTCGGTGATACCAAGGCGAGGCGGAAGGGCTAGGCGGTAAACCACCGGGTTCACCTGCTCAAGAACTTTAAAGGGGCCCAAAAAGCAAGGTGCCAACTTGGTGGACTCTACACATAGCCTGATGTTTCGGGCAGAAAGCCACACTAGGTCACCCGGAGCAAATGTAGGAGCGGGGCGCCAATGGGCATCGGCCGAAGACCTCATCCTCTCTTTGGAGGCCTGAATGGCATCCTGGGTGCGGTCCCAAATGTCCCGTGCCTCCACAGCCCAGTCTGCCACCCTGGAATCGGCGGAAGACACTTGGGCACTGGTACCCGCGGATGCTGACCGTAGTTCAGGAGGAATGGGGTCTGTCCGGTGGAGTCAGCCACAGCATTATTTAGAGCGAACTCAGCCCACGGTAGCAAGGATGCCCAGTCATCCTGCCTGGCAGAGACAAAATGTCGCAAGTATGTGACCAAGGTCTGGTTGGCCCTCTCTACCAACCCATTCGTCTCGGGATGGTATGCAGAGGAGAGATTCAACTCAATGCTGAGTAAACGACACAGCTCTCTCCAGAACCGAGACGCAAACTGGGGACCTCGATCACTGACAATTTTGTCTGGCATTCCGTGTAGGCGGAAAATATGCCTAATGAATAATGCTGCCAAGGCCCGTGCAGACGGTAACCGTGGTAACGGCACTAAGTGCACCATTTTGGAGAAGTGGTCGGTTATCACGCAGATGATGGTGCAGCCCCGAGACTTGGGTAAGCCCACCACAAAATCCATCCCGACCATCTACCAAGGTCTGTCTGCCACCGGTAAAGGGAAAAGTAACCCAGCTGGCCGTTGTCGAGGGGACTTATTCTTGGCGCAGGAGACGCACGCCTGAACGTATTCCCTGACGTCACAGGCCATCTGCGGCCACCAGTATGTCCTCGCCAGCAACTCAGAAGTCCTTTTTGTCCCAAAATGTCCACCCACCCTGGACGAATGTGCCCAAGAGAGTACTTCCGGTCGCAAATTGGTGGGCACAAAAGTCTTGCCCGGAGGCACAGACTCAAGCGAAACCGGAGCCACCGTTCTTAGGCTCTCTGTGGGGACAATAAGCTAAGGCTCCTCCTCCACCTCCTCAGAGAACACCACGGAGCGAGATAGAGCGTCTGCGCGAATGTTCTTCTCACCGGAGAGGAAATGGAGGGTGAAATGGAACCGGGAGAAGAACAAGGACCATCTGGCCTGACGGGAATTTAGCCGCTGGGCTGTCTGCAAATACACCAAGTTCTTGTGGTCCGTGAATACTTGGAAGGGGAAGCGAGCCCCCTCCAGAAGATGTCTCCACTCGGAGAAGGCCAACTTCATAGACAGTAACTCCCTGTCCGATGGAATAATTCCTCTCTGCTGGTGTAAAGGTCTTGGAAAAGAAGAAGCAGGGATGCTTCCGACCCTGGGCATCCTTTTGAAAAAGGACTGCTCCAGCACCAACAGAAGAGGCATCCAGCTCTAAAATAAACGGTTTATCAACATCGGAAAGATGTAAGATGGGAGCACTGGCGAAATGCGACTTGATGGAGGAGAACGCCTTGGTGACCTCCTCTGACCAAAACTTGGGATTAGCTCCCTTCTTGGTGAGGGCTACCAAGGGAGCTACCAAAGTAGAGAAGTGGGGAATGAATTGGCGATAGTAGTTAATGAACCCCATAAAGCGCTGCACCGCCTTAAGGGAGTGGGGTTCTTGCCAATCCATCACAGCCTGTAGTTTGGTAGGATCCATAGCCAATCCCTGGGCGGAGATGATATAGCCCAGGAAAGGTAGAGACTCCTGCTCAAACATGCACTTCTCCAACTTTGCATATAGGGAATTTGCTCGCAAGAGGTCGAAGACCTTGCAGACATCTCTCCGGTGGGAGGCCATATCTGGAGAAAAGATGAGAATGTCATCCAGATAGACTACCACCGAGGTGGTCAACATATCCCGGAAGATGTCATTCACAAAGTCTTGGAAGACAGCTGGGGCATTACAGAGCCCAAAGGGCATTACCAGATATTCATAATGCCCATCCCTGGTGTTAAATGCCGTCTTCCATTCGTCCCCCTCACGGATGCGAATCAGGTTATACGCACCCCGCAGGTCTAGCTTAGTAAATACCCTTGCTCCCCGAAGCCTGTCAAAGAGCTCAGAGATTAGCGGCAAAGGATACTTATTTTTCACAGTGATAGCGTTGAGACCCCTATAATCAATGCACGGACGTAATTCTCCGTTCTTCTTCTGCACAAAGAAGAACCCCGCTCCCGCTGGTGACACCGACTTCCTAATGAATCCCCTTGCCAAGTTCTCCTGAACATATTGGGACATGGCCTCTGTCTCAGGAAGAGAGAGGGGATAAACCTTTCCTCTAGGAGGCTCAGCTCCAGGCAAGAGGTCGATAGGACAGTCATAGGGGCGATGAGGCGGAAGAGTCTCCGCAGCCTTCTTCGAGAAAACGTCGGCATAAGACCAATAGACCTTGGGAAGAGGAGAGAGGTCTATGGGTATCTCAGTGGTGTTGACCTGCATGCTGTCCCTAATGCATCTGCCTTTACATAAATTACCCCAACCCAGAATTCTCCCTGAAGACCACTCAATATGGGGAGAGTGGTGGCAGAGCCAGGGTAATCCCAACAAAACTTCATCTATACCCTCAGGGAGGATAAAAAATGATATATTCTCCTGATGGGAAGGAGACATAGACAAGGTGAGTGGGACAGACTGATGGGTGATTTGTGTGGGCAGAATTGCTCCGTTCAACACCCATACCCATACTGGTTCAGCCAGCAACACCAAAGGCATGGTGTGGCGAGAAGCAAAGGAGGATGACATAAAATTCCCCTCTGCCCCAGAATCCACACACAGCTTGACGGGTAGGGTGGTAGGACCGTGGGTAATTATCCCCTTGAGGAGCACTTTAGGGGCAAAACTCATGGCGTCCAGTGACCCTGTTCCTACAGTTGCTGGGCGCGACCGTTTATTCAGCCGCTGTGGACATCGGTTGGCAAAATGTCCCTGCTGCTGGCAAATATAACAAATCTGGGATGGACGAGTGACCCGAGATTTAGATCCTGCAGGAGCAACCTCCTGAAGATCGGGCGCCTGAACAGGCGACTCCATAGGGGTGGCGAAGGTAGCAGCCAACCGGACATTCTGCCTACACTGGGCACGTTCCAGCCTCCGCTCGTGGAAACGGAGGTCGACGCGGGTGGAAATAGCAATAAGCTTCTCCAGTGTGGCAGGAATCTCCCTGGTAGCCAAGGCGTCTTTCACATGACCCGCCAGTCCTCTCCAGAACACGGGAATGAGGACTGTATCTGGCCACTCTAATTCCGAGGCCACAGTCCGAAATTGGACAGCAAAATGGCTGACCAAAGCCAAACCCTGGGTACTTGCCAGCAGTTGGAGCGCCGTATCGTGGGTGACCTGAGGTCCTAGAAAAAACCTTTTTCAGAGCCTCCAGAAAACGAGAAGCGCTCGGCACCACACGGTCGTCGCACTCCCACAGCGGCGTCGCCCACTCCAACGCTCTGCCCGACAGAAGAGCTATCACAAAGCCCACTTGTGCCCGATCCGTGGGGAAACGTGCAGCCAGAAGCTCGAGGTGTATGGAGCACTGACTTACGAATTCCCGACATTGCTTGCTGTCACCAGCAAACTTGTCTGGAAGCGGGAGGTGGGACAATGTAGGGACAGAGGTGGCAGAGGACAAACTGGCTGCAGCTACGCTAGCAGCCTGAACAGCGACTGCGGTAACATCCACAGCTGAGGTTGTGCGCTCAAGAGCCGCCAACCTACCCTCCAGTTGCTGGATGTACAGCTCTAAACGCTGTTCATCCGCCATTTTACTAGCCAGACCCTGGCGCTAATATTATGTTAGGGTCTGCGGAACGCACCAAAAATATAACATGTGGAGA
Organism: Oophaga sylvatica; assembly: GCA_033576555.1. Classification (NCBI taxonomy): domain Eukaryota; kingdom Metazoa; phylum Chordata; class Amphibia; order Anura; family Dendrobatidae; genus Oophaga; species Oophaga sylvatica. The sequence goes on from JARQOD010000001.1 coordinate 398,383,471, forward strand.
GGTGCGTTTGCAGCCCGGGGTCCACCGTGCAGGCGCAGCCTGCTGCTAGTAAAATGGAGCAAGAAGCGAACTTTGTTATCCCGCAGAGTCGCCAAAATAAACGCCGTAACGCGCTGTGGCAATATGTGCGACCTCTGTTAATCCACAGAGCCGCTAGAAGGAGTGCCGCAGCGCTATATGGCGATGTGTGCGAACTCACTTAACACAACTGAGTCGCAAAATAAACACGCTAGGGCACTGTCTAGCGTTGAAAGCGAACCCTGTTGCGTCACAGAGCTGCTGAGAAAAACTTCTGTGTCCTGTCAGGCACCCAGGTACACAGTGAACAGCTAAGCGAACATAGAACGTGATCATGCGCTAATGTCCTCGCGGGAGTCACCCGCAATCTATGGCGTCTGAACGCCAGGCCCTGAACACGGCAATCAAACTCCTCACCGGTTATGCTGGTAATCTAGGGCATCTAGGACACCGACCCTGACCAGCTAGCATACCAAACTCCTCACCGATTAAGTCGGTATTCTAGGGGCTTATTTCAGCCGGGCCCTAACCACACACACGCATGACCACACTGGCGCTAAGCATATAACGATTGATATTAGCGCATGGCGGCCCAGCCATGCCACCCTTTTATAGCAACAGCTACAGGACCTGCCAGAAACAAGGACCAATGAGAAACTGTTCCAAACACATGTAGTTTCAGGACCTTCCTGGCGGACCAATAGGAGCTGCTGCAGTACCTGAACATGTGACCCTTGATCTCCAATGAGAGATCTTACCCTGGGCATGCTCAGAAGGGGAAATGCAGGACTTCGTCCCAAAGACGTCTGCTCCAGCACTGGCTATAATAGCAGATCCAGGAGAGGCAGCAGCAAGTCTCTGCACAGTACTGGAATGGGCAAGACGCTGGGACCGACGTCTCTGCTGAGCAGGCTCCAATGCGGCCGGAGATGAATGGTGGACCGCAGCGGGACTGGTTCGAGACTCCCCTTGTGCAGCAGTGGGAACTCGAACCCTAACAAACGCTTCCATGGATCCCAGTGATTCTGAAACTTTTTTCTTATGACATAGTGTACTTCATGTTAGTGGTAAAATTTCTTTGATATGACTTGCGTTTAAATGTGAAAAAAATGGAAATTTGGCGAAAATTTCGCAATTTTCCAAATTTCAATTTTCATGCCCTTAAATCACAGAGATATGTCACACAAAATACTTAATAAGTAACATTTCCCACATGTCTACTTTACATCAGCACAATTTTGGAACCAAAATTTTTTTTTTGTTAGGAAGTTATAAGGGTTAAAAGTTGACCAGTGATTTCTCATTTTTACAACACCATTTTTTTTTTAAGCACCACACCACATTTGAAGTCACTTTGAGGGGGTCTATATGATAGAAAATACCCAAAAGTGACACCATTCTAAAAACTGCACCCCTCAAGGTGCACAAAACCACATTTAAGAAGTTTATTAACCCTTCAGGTCCTTCATTTTTGGAATGCTTAAAAAAAATGAACATTTAACTTTTTTCACAAAAAATTTACTTCAGATCAAATTTATATTATTTTCCCAAGGGTAACAGGAGTAATTGGACCCCAAAAGTTGTTGTACAATTTGTCCTGAGTACGCTGATACCCAGGGCCGGCTCCAGGTTCTTATGGGCCCCGGGCGAAAGAGCCTCAGTGGGCCCCTTTAACACAGACCACGATTCATGATGCACAGATACGGCAGAGAAATATAGGTACAGTACAATGCTCAATACTTCACTTCTTCCATTACATGAGTGATATCTACTGTAAATTGTACAATAGCTCAAAAACTGCCAAATCCTCGCAGCGCACAGTACAGACTGGACAGTACAGTCCTCCATACAATATTATGGGCACCACATAGTCTCCCCCTCATCACCCATATAATACCCCATGCAGGATGTCACCCCACCATATAATGCTCCATACAGAATACTGGACCCAAAATAATGCTCCATACAGAATACTGGACCCAATATAATGCTCCATACAGGATACTGGTCCCCATATAATGCTCCATACAGGATACTGGTCCCCATATAATGCTCCATACAAAATATGGAGCTCTCCTCTGCGCTGTGCTGCGTTCTGCACTGTTACGGCTCAGGAAAGGGCGCTGTGGAAAGACTCCCCATTATCATCATCATTGCCTCCCCATCATCATCATTGCCTCCTCATCATCATCATCCCCTCCCCATCATCATCATCGCCTCCCCATCATCATCATTGCCTCCCCATCATCATCATTTTCTCATCATCATCATTGTCTCCTCATCATCATTGCCTTATCATCATCATCATTGCCTCCCCATCATCATCATTGCCTTTCCATTATCATCAATGCCTGCCCATCATCATCATCGCCTCCCCATCATCATCAATGCCTGACCATTATCATCAATGCCTGCCCATCATCATCATCGCCTCCCCATCATCATCATTGCCTCCCCATTATCATCAATGCCTGCCCATCATCATCATCACTGCCCTCCCCCACCACCATCACACAGACAGCACCGCAGCACACAAGCACTCTTTCACATACACACACACACACACAAAGCACCGCACTACATACACACACACTGATACACACAGACACACACACGCAGACACAGATACACATCACATCTCACCTGTCCGGCGTCCACACGCGCTCTGCCACAGCCGGCCGCTGAATGATGACGTCATTCAGCGGCGCTGCTGTGAGAGGAAGCGCAGGTGCCCCCTGGAGCCCGGAGCTGCGGCAGCGGAGACACGGGGAGAGGTAAGTATTGTGCCAGCTGCTGCTGCCGGGGCCCTGAGCAAGCGGGGAGGGGCCAGTGGTGGCGCTGACACCGCTCTCCTACGCTAACAGGCGCCGGGGTGCCCGACGGCAAGTGGGCCCCCCCACCTGCTCAGGGCCCCGGCACTTGCCCGGGTATGCCGGGTGCTGATGCCGGCCCTGCTGATACCCCATATATGCAGGTAAACTACTGTTTGGGCACATGGCAGAGCTCAGAAGGGAAGTAGCGCCATTTGACTTTTCAATGCAAAATTGGCTGGAATTGAGATCGGACGCCATGTCGCATTTGGAGAGCCCCTGATGTGTCTAAACAGAGGAAACCCCCCACAAGTGACACCATTTTGGAAAGTAGACCCTATAAGGAACTTATCTAGATGTGTGGTGAGCACTTTGAACCCCCAAGTGCTTCACAGAAGTTTATAATGTAGAGCCGTAAAAATAAAAAATCATTTTTTTCACAAAAATGATTTTTTCGCCCCCAATTTTTTATTTTCCCAAGGGTAACAGGAGAAATTGGACCACAAAAGTTGTTGGGCAACTTCTCCTGAGTATGCTGATACCCCATATGTGGGGGTAAACCACTGTTTGGGCGCATGGCAGAATTCGGAAGGGAAGGAGCACCGTTTGATCTCAGTTCCAGCCAATTCTGCGTTGAAAAAGTCAGACGCCATGTCGCGTTTGGAGAGCCACTGATGTGCCTAAACAGTGGAAACCCCCAATTCTAACTCCAACCCTAATCTCAACACACCCCTAACCCTAACCCAACCCTAACTCTTATGTTTAGGTAGCTGAGAAATAGCAAAAACGGTAATATGGATTGCAGTAACATGAACTAACCACACAACTAGAGGTAGCCGTGGAGCGTTCCTACGTTGATCCTAGACGCCTCGTCACAGCCTGAGAGATAACTATACCTAAAGGCAGAAAAATGAAAGCTATCTGCCCTGGAGCAGATCCCCAAAGAAAATAGGAAGCCCCCAAACATGTAATGGCGGTTAGACAAGAAGAAAGCACGGACACAGACAGAAAATAGAATGAGCAAATGCTGGGGCCCAATCTGTCTAGACAGAAAAGTACAGGAAAGAATTCTGACTGCAATCCAAAAAAAACCCTAAAAAATACCAACACTTCTGATTGCTAAAAAACCTGAGATCACACGATCTCATCCACCTAAATCAGATCTCTGGTGTACAAAAACCAAGCCGCAGCCACTGAAAAAACAGGACAAAGCAAATGAACAAATAACAGTGGCTACAGATAAACTGAGAGGAGCACAGGCCCCAGGAGGGGACCCGGCTGAACTCCAAAAGTGCAGAAAACTAAGCAAAAAGCAACCACAAAAAGAAAATCAAAAATATCTTATCTGAAAGCAGCAGAGCAGGCAAGACTCCAGCAAACTTCCAAATGAACCAGGAACCACAATTGAGACAAGAACAATTGATCACCGGCAACCATCATGGGAGGGAACCTCCCTTATATCAGTCCAGTCAGTGATCCCAGATTGCCATTCCTCGCTGGAAGGTTCAGTACTGTCTGTAACCACCAGAGGGAGCCTCTGCTCAGAAACCATCTCTAGCACATTCACAACAGTACCCCCCCCCTTGAGGAGGGGTCACAGAACCCTCACTTGTGCAACCAGGCCAATCAGGATGAGCTCGGTGATAGGCACGGATCAGTCTCCTAGCATGGATATCCGAAGCAAACACCCAAGAATTGTCATCCTGACCATAACCTCTCCACTTAACCAAATGCTGGAGTTTCCGTCTAGAAAAACAAGAATCCAATATTTTCTCAACCACATACTCCAGATTGCCCTCAACCAAAACAGGGTCAGGAGGCGCAGCCATAGGAACCACTGGCTCGACAAACCTCTTCAATAAGGACTTGTGGAACACGTTATGGATCTTAAATGTCCCTGGAAGAAGCAAACGGAAGGAAACCGGATTAAGAATCTCCATGATCTTATAAGGTCCAATGAACCTAGGCTTAAACTTTGGAGATGCAACCCTCATAGGGATATTTCTTGAGGACAACCAAACCAAGTCCCCCACTTTAAACCGAGGACCATCAGTCCTATGCCGGTTGGCAAACCGCTGGGCCTCCTCTTGAGAGAGAGACAACCTCTCCACTACCTGGTCCCAAATCTGCTGCATTCGCTCCACAACAGAGTCAACACCCGGACAGACAGAAGCCTCCGCCTGTCCCGAAGAAAATAGAGGGTGAAACCCAGAATTGCAGAAAATGGAGACATCAAGGTGGCAGAGCTAGCCCTATTATTAAGAGCAAACTCAGCCAAAGGCAAAAAAGAGACCCAGTCATCTTGATCAGCAGACACAAAACATCTCAAATAAGTCTCCAAGGTCTGGTTTGTTCTCTCGGTTTGTCCATTGGTCTGAGGATGAAATGCAGAGGAGAAAGATAATTGAACACCAAGTTTAGAACAAAATGTCCTCCAAAATCTGGAAACAAACTGGACTCCTCTGTCAGACACAATGTTCTCCGGAATGCCATGTAACCGAACCACGTGCTGAAGGAACAAAGGCACCAACTCGGAGGAGGAAGGTAACTTAGGTAATGGCACAACTTGTATCATCTTGAAAAACCTATCACAGATTACCCAGATAACGGTCATTCTCTGAGAGACAGGGAGGTCGGAAATAAAATCCATAGAGATATGGGTCCATGGCCTCTTGGGCATAGGTAATGGCATTAACAAACCACTAGAGCGAGAGCAAGGCTTGGAACGAGAGCAAGTCCCACAGGACTGTACAAAGTCCCTGACGTCACGAGACAAAGTAGGCCACCAAAAGGACCGACTCACCAAGTCTCTGGTACCAAAAATCCCGGGATGACCAGCCAACGCGGAACAATGAATCTCAGACATCACACTCTTCTTCCACTGGTCTGGGACAAACAATTTCCCAATAGGGCAGCGCTCAGGTTTATCCTCCTGACACCCTTCCAGAGCCAGTCTCAAATTGGGCGAGATGGCGGAAAGTACTACACCCTCTTTCAAAATAACAGCAGGATCAGATAACTCAGGAGAATCCGCAAAGAAACTCCTCAAGAGGGCATCCGCCTTAACATTCTTAGTGCCAGGAAGAAAAGAAACCACAAAATTAAAACGTGTGAAAAACAAGGCCCACCTGGCCTGTCTAGGATTAAGTCGCTTGGCTGATTCGAGATAAACCAGGTTCTTATGGTCCGTGAGGACCACCACCTGATGTTTGGCTCCTCCAGCCAATGTCTCCACTCTTCAAAGGCCCACTTCATGGCCAATAACTCCCGATTACCCACGTCATAATTACGTTCAGTTGGAGAAAATTTTCGAGAGAAAAAGGCACAAGGGTTACTCTTAGAGGTCTCTGGATCCCATTGGGACAAAACAGCACCTGCCCCAATCTCAGAAGCATCAACCTCCACCTGAAACGGTAGAGAAACATCAGGCTGCCGTAGAACAGGAGCAGAAGTGAATCTCTGCTTAAGTTCCTGAAACGCAGAAACTGCCTCAGGAGGCCAATTCACCACATCAGAACTGTCATGGTATAGGACATGGTTAATGTCCTGTCCATTCTGGGTTAACTTTTGCTGGCCTCCTGGCATAGTATAGGGCATGGTTAATGTCCTGTCCACCCCCCTGGTTTGCGTGTATACTGCTCTGCTTGTTTGATTCCCGTGTATGACCCGGTCTGTTTGCTCACTCTGCTCTCTGTCTCACGTTTTGCTTATATTGTCTTCTCCGGTTCTGACCTCCTGGCTTGGCTATCGATACTCCGTTACAGTTTTATCCCTATTGTACTGTCCATTGCCCGCTCTGGTTTACTGATCTATTGCTACGTCCTGACTATCCGTTCTGTCTAACCCTTTGGTACTGTCGTGCTATTTTGTGCTCTGATCTCGGCCTGTCCTGGTTTTCGTCCCTGTCTTTGCCCCTTGGTAACTTTATCTCGTCGTTACCCTGCTAGGAGTTTTCCTGCAGTTCCTAGATCTCTGGAGCTTAGGCCACGCCCCAGCAGTCACATGCTGCAGGTCCTGTTAGTCTGTAGTACACATCATTCATTACTGCTGTCCCGCTCCTCAGGTATCCTCGAGCACAGTTTGTTTTGTTCAGGACACGTGCACTGGCATGTGCAGTGCGGTGTTCGTGACATTATAGCTGACCCTTACAGTCTTTCCCTGGTGGTGGGGTGTTAGCACATTATGGATCCGGTACGGGCTCTCACTGAGCAGGTTAATGAGCTCTCCCAGCTTATGCAGAAGCTGTCTATGGAGCAGCAAAATCTGGTTCAGTCGCATCAACAGGTACAGAGATGTGGCAGACGCTCTAATGGGGTCTGATCCGTCGGGGTTCCAGGAGGGGGGCCCCACTGATGTATCTCTTGCGGACCCCAACCCACCGGTAAAATTACCCGACAATTTTTCTGGAGATAAAAAAATGTTTAGGGTTTTTAAGGAGGGGTGCAAGTTGCTCTTTGAATTGCGTCCCTGGACCTCTGGAAATGAAAGGCAGAGGGTGGGGATCGTAATGTCCTTATTAAGGGGGGCTCCGCAAGCATGGGCTTTCTGTTGTGAATGGGCTTGAGATGAGTTCTGAGCAGAGGCTCCCTCTGGTGGTTACAAGCGGTACTGGTCTGTTCAGTGAAGATTGTGAGGACTGGGAATCAGGTGTTACTGACTGGTCTTATATAAGGGAGTCACCTTCCCATCAGGGTTGCCGGTGATCAATTGTTCTGGTCTGAATCCTTGATTCCAGTTTCCCTTGTAGCCTGCTGTGTCGTGTCTGCATCTCCTGCTAACAGATAAGACATTTTCTTCTTTTTGTTTCTGTGCTTGATTTTTGCATTTTGTCCTGCACTTCTGTGGGGGCCTTCTGGGTCCCCTGAGGGGGCTTTTGCCCTCTCAGTTTAGTTCAGCCACTGATGTTTGTACTTTTGCTTTTTCCAGCTTTTTCAGTGGCTGCTGTTTTGATTTTGTTGCACCAGAGAGCTAATTTAGGTGGTAGAGGTCGTGTGATCTCAGGTGTTTTTGAAATTAGTAGAGTTGGTGCTTTCAGGGTTTTTTTGGGATTGCAGTAAGTACCCTTCCTATCCTTTTCTATTTAGTTAGTTTGGGCCCCAACGTTTGCTCATACTATTTTCTGTCTGTGTCAGTATTTCGTCTTGTCTAACCGCCATTACATGTTTGGGGGCTTGCTATTATCTTTGGGGTTCTGCTCCGGGGCAGATAGCTTTCCTATTTCTATCTTTAGGGGTAGTTAGTTTCTCAGGCTGTGACGAGGCGTCTAGGACCAACGTAGGAACGCTCCACGGCTGCCTCTAGTTGTGGTGGTTAGTCAGGGTACTGCAATCTCATAGATTCCAACTGCTCTGGTGTATTGCCTTTTTGCCTGCACTCCTCAGCTACCGAATCATAACAGTATCACCGGCCTAAATTTAAAATTGTATGGTACTCACAGAAGGGAAAAATATTGTGAAAGAAAAAACGGTTGTCAGAGTTGTCAGAGATATTTTTCTGTTTGTTGCATTTTTTTTTTTTCCGTCTGTATCTCTGGGTGCTGGGGAGGATTTTTTCTCTCAATGGAGTTTGCACAGTTGTCTGGCCGTGTGGATCAGCTTGCCACTGAGGTTCAGAGTATTGCTGCATATCTTGCTAGGTTGCCTGTTGTGGAACCTAGGATTCCCATGCCAGATTTGTTTTTAGGGGATCGAGCTAAGTTTCAGAATTTCAAAAATAATTGTAAATTGTTTTTTGCCTTAAAATCTAAGTCCTCAGGAAACGCAGCGCAGCAGGTTCAAATTGTCATCTCTCTCCTGCGCGGCGATCCTCAGGATTGGGCTTTTTCCCTGACACCTGGGGATCCTGTTTTGAGTGATGTTGATGCATTTTTTCAGGCTTTGGGGTTATTGTACGATGAGCCTAATGTCACTGATCAAGCTGAAAAAGCCTTGTCGGCATTAAATCAGGGGCTTGATGACGCTGAGTTATACTGTCAGAGATTCCGTAGGTGGGCAGTCCTGACCAAGTGGAATGACGACGCTTTGGCGGCCCTTTTTCGGAAGGGGCTGTCAGATAATGTAAAGGATGTTATGGTTGGATTCCCTGTCCCCTCTGGTCTCAATGATTCTATGTCATTAGCGATTCAAATTGACAGACGTTTGCGTAAGCGGAGAAGTATGCGTGGAATAGTGTTGCCTTGTGAACCTGCTTCTGAATCCATGCAGTGTGATAGAGTGGTGTCTGGGGCACAGCGTCATGAGTTTCGAAAGCGCAATGGGTTATGTTTCTACTGTGGTGATGCCTCTCATGCTGTTTCAGTCTGCCCTAAGCGGGGAAGACGTTTTGCACGCTCCGTTGTCTTGGGTAGTGTTCAGACTAAGTTTTTACTAACTGTCACTCTGATATGCTCTCTGTCCTCATTTTCTGCTCAGGCTTTCGTTGATTCTGGAGCAGCTATTAACCTGATGGATTATGATTTTGCTAAACGTTGTGGGTTTCCCTTGATACCCCTACAGAAGTCTATTCCCCTTCTGGGGATCGATTCTACCCCTTTGGCTGAGAATAAACCTCAGTTCTCTACTCAGGTGATAATGAGGGTTGAACCTGATCATCAAGAGTGCTGCAAATTTTTGGTTCTGTATAATCTGCATGATATTATCGTACTGGGTTTCCCTTGGTTACAGTCTCATAATCCTGTTTTGGATTGGAAATCTGTGTCTGTAACCAGTTGGGGCTGCCAATGTGTTAATACCAACACTCCTGTTTTTTCTGCCTCCCCCCAGGCTCAGGATGTTCCTGACTTTTTGATTGATTTTTCTGATGTGTTTAGCGAAAGTAAATCTGCATCCTTGCCCCCCCATAGGAGCTAGGACTGCGCTATTGAATTAGTGCCTGGTGGTAAATTCCCTAAAGGTCGCCTTTTTAACTTGTCTGTACCTGAACATTACGCTATGCGGTCTTATATCAAGGAGTCATTGGAGAAGGGTCATATCAGACCATCCTCTTCACCCTTAGGTGCCGGTGTTTTCTTTGTGGCCAAAAAGGATGGTTCATTAAGGCCGTGTATTGATTATCGTCTTTTGAACAATATTACTGTGAAATATCAATACCCGTTACCCTTGATTTCTGACCTGTTTTCCAGGGTGAAAAACCTACTTGGTTTACCAAGCTTGACCTCAGGGGGGCATATAACCTTATTCGCATTAAGCACGGGGATGAATGGAAGACTGCATTCAATACCCCGGAGGGGCATTTTGAGTACCTTGTGATGCCCTTTGGGCTCACTAATGCTCCTTCTGTCTTCCAGTCCTTCATGAATGACATTTTCAGGAATTTTGTGGATAAATTTCTGATTGTTTATTTGGATGATATCTTGATTTTTTCTAATGACTGGGACTCTCATGTGAAACATGTTCGAACTGTATTCCAGATTTTGAGAGAGAATACTCTGTTTGTGAAGGGATCAAAGTGTCTTTTTGGCGTACAGAGGATCTCATTTCTGGGATTCATTTTGTCCCCATCTGTTATTGAAATGGACCCGGTCAAGGTTCAGGCCATCTGTGATTGGGTCCAACCTACTTCATTAAAGGCGCTTCAAAGATTTTTGGGTTTTGCCAATTTTTATCGTAAATTTATTGGTAATTTCTCGGTTATTGTTAAACCATTAACTGATTTGACCAAAAAGGGTTCTGATGTGGTGAATTGGCCTCCTGAGGCAGTCTCTGCATTTCAGGAACTTAAGCAGAGATTCACTTCTGCTCCTGTTCTACGGCAGCCTGATGTTTCTCTGCCATTTCAGGTGGAGGTTGATGCCTCTGAAATTGGGGCAGGTGCCGTTTTGTCCCAAAAAGATCCAGAGACCTCTAAAAGTAACCCTTGTGCCTTTTTCTCTCGAAAATTTTCTCCTACTGAACGTAATTATGACGTGGTTAATCGGGAGTTATTGGCCATGAAGTGGGCTTTTGAAGAGTGGAGACATTGGCTGGAGGGAGCCAAACATCGGGTGGTGGTCCTTACGGACCATAAGAATCTGGTTTATCTGGAATCTGCCAAGCGACTCAATCCTAGACAGGCCAGGTGGGCCTTGTTTGTCACACGTTTTAATTTTGTGGTTTCCTTTCTTCCTGGCACTAAGAATGTTAAGGCGGATGCCCTCTCGAGGAGTTTCCTTGCGGACTCTCCTGAGTTATCTGATCCTTCTGTTATTTTGAAAGAGGGTGTAGTTCTTTCCGCCATCTCACCCAATTTGAGACTTGCTCTGTAGGGGTGTCAGGAGGATAGGCCCGAGCGCTGCCCTGTTGGAAAATTGTTTGTCCCGGACCAGTGGAAAAAGAGTGTGATGTCTGAGATTCATTGTTCCGCGTTGGCTGGGCATCCCGGAATTTTTGGTACCAGAGACTTGGTTAGTCGGTCCTTTTGGTGGCCTACCTTGTCTCGTGATGTCAGGGAATTTGTGCAGTCCTGCGGGACTTGCTCTCGCTCCAAGCCTTGCTCTCGCTCTGGTGGTTTGTTGATGCCATTGCCTGTGCCCAAGAGACCATGGACCCATATCTCTATGGATTTCATTTCCGACCTTCCTGTTTCTCAGAGAATGACTGCCATCTGGGTGATTTGTGATAGGTTTTCCAAGATGATACATCTTGTGCCATTGCCTAAGTTGCCTTCCTCCTCTGAATTGGTGCCGTTGTTCCTTCAGCACGTGGTTCGTTTACACGGCATTCCTGAGAACATTGTGTCTGACAGAGGAGTCCAGTTTGTTTCCAGATTTTGGAGGACATTTTGTTCTAAACTGGGTGTTCAATTGTCTTTCTCCTCGGCATTTCATCCTCAGACCAATGGTCAAACAGAAAGAACAAACCAGACATTGGAGACTTATCTAAGATGCTTTGTGTCTGCTGATCAGGATGACTGGGTCTCTTTTTTGCCTTTGGCTGAGTTTGCTCTTAATAATAGGGCTAGCTCTGCCACTTTGATGTCTCCATTTTTTTGTAATTCTGGGTTTCACCCTCGATTTTCTTCAGGACAGACGGAGGCTTCTGTCTGTCCAGGTGTTGACTCTGTTGTGGAGCGTATGCAGCAGATTTGGGACCGGGTAGTGGAGAGGTTGTCCCTCTCTCAAGAGAGGGCCCAGCGGTTTGCTAACCGGCATAGGACTGATGGTCCTCGGTTTAAAGTGGGGGACTTGGTCTGGTTGTCCTCAAAAAATATTCCTATGAGAGTAGCATCTCCTAAATTTAAGCCTAGGTTCATTGGACCTTATAAGATCATGGAGATTCTTAATCCTGTTTCTTTTCGTTTGCTTCTTCCAGGGACATTTAAGATCCATAACGTGTTCCACAAGTCCTTGTTGAAGAGGTTTGTTGAGCCAGTGGTTCCTGCTGCTGTGCCTCCTGACCCTGTTTTGGTTGAGGGCAATCTGGAGTATGTGGTTGAGAAAATATTAGATTCTCGTTTTTCTAGACGGAAACTCCAGTATTTGGTTAAGTGGAGAGGTTATGGTCAGGAAGACAATTCTTGGGTGTTTGCTTCGGACATCCATGCTAGGAGACTCATCCGTGCGTATCATAGAACTCATCCTAACCGACCTGGTTGCTCAAATGAGGGTTCGGTGACCCCTCCTCAAGGGGGGGTACTGTTGTGAATGGGCTTGAGATGAGTTCTGAGCAGAGGCTCCCTCTGGTGGTTACAAGCAGTACTGGTCTGTTCAGTGAAGATTGTGAGGACTGGGAATCAGGTGTTACTGACTGGTCTTATATAAGGGAGTCACCTTCCCATCAGGGTTGCCGGTTATCAATTGTTCTGGTCTGAATCCTTGATTCCAGTTTCCCTTGTAGCCTGCTGTGTCGTGTCTGCATCTCCTGCTAACAGATAAGACATTTTCTTCTTTTTGTTTCTATGCTTAATTTTTGCATTTTGTCCTGCACTTCTGTGGGGGCCTTCTGGGTCCCTCAGGGGGCTTTTGCCCTCTCAGTTTAGTTCAGCCACTGATGTTTGTACTTTTGCTTTTTCCAGTTTTTTCAGTGGCTGCTGTTTTGATTTTGTTACACCAGAGAGCTAATTTAGGTGGTAGAGGTCGTGTGATCTCAGGTGTTTTTGAAATTAGTAGAGTTGGTGCTTTCAGGGTTTTTTTGGGATTGCAGTAAGTACCCTTCCTATCCTTTTCTATTTAGTTAGTTTGGGCCCCAACGTTTGCTCATACTATTTTCTGTCTGTGTCAGTATTTCGTCTTGTCTAACCGCCATTACATGTTTGGGGGCTTGCTATTATCTTTGGGGTTCTGCTCCGGGGCAGATAGCTTTCCTATTTCTATCTTTAGGGGTAGTTAGTTTCTCAGGCTGTGACGAGGCGTCTAGGACCAACGTAGGAACGCTCCACGGCTGCCTCTAGTTGTGGTGGTTAGTCAGGGTACTGCAATCTCATAGATTCCAACTGCTCTGGTGTATTGCCTTTTTGCCTGCACTCCTCAGCTACCGAATCATAACAGCTTTCTCTCTCTCTTCTCTGTCTCCTGAACGTATGTCTGTGAACCTGTTCTTTGAGGCTCTGGGGCACATTTATGACGAGCCTGATAGAGTGCGTCTGGCAGAGGATATGGTGATGAGTCTGACACAGGGGAGGAACTCTGCTGAATGGTTCTGCTCAGAGTTCAGATGTTGGACCGCGGAAGTATCCTGGAATGATGCCGCCCTGAGGGGGTTGTTCCGCAGGGGCCTATCTGACCGTCTGCAGGATGCTCTGGCGTTACATCCTCCTCCCGATACTCTGGAGGACGCCATGATGCAGGCGGTCCGTATGGACCGGAGACTCCGTGCTAGGGGAATGATGCAACAAGAGACTCCCTTGTACCCAAATTGTGTTACACCGCACCCGCATCTGAGCCCATGGAGATGGAGGCTGTCTCAGGAAAGGAACGAGAGAGGAGACACCGTAAGGACAACCGTCTATGCTTTTACTGTGGAGCCTCTGGACATTGGAAAAGGGACTGTCCTTCCTGCCCTTCTTCTGTAAAAACGTCAGGAAAACGACTGAGTCTGGGCGACAATCGTGGAGGTTGCCCAGACTCCCAGGTACATTTTTTTCGTTTACTAAAATGGTGCTCCAGGTTGATTTGGAACTTGCTGGAGGTTCTGTTATGACCACCGCCTTTGTTGACTGTGGTTCCTCCATTAATCTGATTGATGCCCAATTTGTGACTCTTAATAAGATAGGGACAGTCAGGTTGAAAGATCCTGTTAAAATTGTGGCTGTGGATTCATCCCCTCTTACCCGGGATGGAATTTGTTTTATGTCTGAAGTTTTTTCTATGAAACTGGGTTCCACTCACGTGGAAAAATTAAGTTGCTTTATTTTGAATAATCTGCCTGCAACCCACAATCCTCTCATTGATTGGGCAAAAGGGGAGATCACCCGATGGGGATGTAATAATAATGGTCTTTGTTGTAACTCCGTTTCTCTTGTCAAGCCGATAAAATCTGTATCTGTGTCGTCTGTCGGTCTGGAGGGTATTCCGGAGTACCTGAAAGACTTTGAAGACATATTTTCCGCTCCCACCACATAGACCCTATGATTGCGCCATTGATTTGTTACCTGGAGCCAAATTACCCAAGGCTCATTTGTTTAATTTGTCCGGGCCTGAGCGCCAAACCATGAAAGAGTACATCAAAGAAAGCCTTCGCAAAGGGCATATTCGGCCCTCGGTGTCACCCATGGCAGCGGGATTTTTCTTTGTAAAGAAAAAAGATGGTGGGTTGCGACCGTGTCTCGACTTTCGGGAACTGAACAAAATTACCGTTAAGAACACGTACCCTCTCCCGTTGATTCCAGATCTATGCAACCAACTCACGGGGGCCAAATGGTTTTCTAAGCTCGATCTACGAGGGGCTTATAACCTTATAAGGATCCGGGAGGGGGACGAATGGAAAACAGCATTCCTGACAACTGAGGGGCTATTTGAAAACCTGGTTATGCCCTTCGGTCTCACTAATGCCCTGCTGTTTTTCAGAACTTCATCAATGTTGTTTTTTCTGATTTAATTGGACGTTATGTAGTCATTTACCTGGATGACATTCTGATATACTCAGAAGACAGTCAGTCACACTTACATCATTTACGTGCGGTTCTTATGAGACTCCGGGAGAACCATTTGTATGCTAAGCTCGGAGAAGTGTTCATTTTTTATGCAAGAACTGTCTTTTCTGGGTGTAATTGTATCCGGGGAGGGATTCCGCATGGATCCAGGGAAGGTTCAGGCCATTACAGATTGGGTGCAGCCTCATGATCTGAAGGGGTTGCAACGATTTTTGGGCTTCGCTATTATAGGAAGTTCATTAAAGGGTTTTCACAGGTAGTGAAACCTTTGACGGACCTCACTCTTAAGGGGGCAGAGGTAAAAAATTGG
>JARQOD010000001.1:398398774-398448774 GCA_033576555.1 Oophaga sylvatica
CACTGTACACACAGACACACACACGAACACAGATACACATCAAATCCCCTGCCCCGGCGTCCCCCGCGCTCTGCCACAGCCGGCCCAAAAGATGACGCATTCAGCCGCGTGTGAGGAAGCCAGGGTGCCCCCCGGACCCGGGGAGCTGCGGCAGCGGAGACAGGGGAAGGTAAGTATTGTGCCAGCGCTGCTCCGGGGGGGCCTGAGCAAGCGGGGAGGGGCCAGTGGTGGGTGCCCGCTCCCTACGCTAACAGGCCCGGGGGGCCCCGCGGCAAGGGGGCCCCCCCCCTGCTCAGGGCCCCGGCCTTGCCCGGGTATCCGGGGGGCTGTCCGGCCCTGCTGAACCCATATATGGGGGTAAACTATTTTTTTGGGGGCACAGGCAGAGCTCAGAAGGGAAGTAGCGCCATTTGACTTTCAATAAAAAATTTGCGGAATTGAGATCGGCGCCAGTCGCATTTGGAGAGCCCCTGATGTGTAAAAACGGGGGAAAAACCCCCCCCCACAAGTGACACCATTTTGGAAAGTACCCCCAAAGGAAATTTTCCTAGAGTGTGGTGAGCATTTTAAAACCCCCAATGCTTCACAAAGTTTAAATGTAACCGTAAAAATAAAAATCATTTTTTTAAAAAAAATGTTTTTTTTTTCCCCCCAATTTTTTTTTTCCCCCCAAGGAACAGGAAAATTGGACCACAAAAGTTTTGGGCACTTCTCCTGGTATGCTGTACCCCATAGGGGGGGTAAACCACTGTTTGGGCGCAGGCAGAATTCGGAAGGGAAGAGCACCGTTTATTCAGTTCCACCAATTTGCTTTAAAAAAATCGGACCCATTCGCGTTTGGAAGCCATGATGGCCTAACAGGGGAAAACCCCCAATTCTAACCCAACCCTAACCCAACACCCCCAACCCTAACCCAACCCAACTCTTAGTTTAGGTAGCGAAAATAGCAAAAACGGTAATATGGATTGCAGAACAAAAAAAAACCCACAAAACAGAGGTAGCCGTGAGCTTCCCCTTTTGACCCAGACGCCTCGTCCAGCCTGGAGAAAATATACCAAAGGAGAAAAATGAAGCTATCTGCCCTGGAGCAGATCCCCAAAGAAAAGGGGAACCCCCCAAAAATGTAATGGCGGTTAGACAAGAAAAACGGGGACACAACAGAAAATAGAATGACAAATGGGGGGCCCAATCGTCTAGACAGAAAGTACGGGAAAGATTCTGCCAATCCAAAAAAAACCCAAAAAAATCCAACACTTCTATTGCTAAAAAACTGAGATCACACATCTCATCCCCCAAAAATCAATTTTGTGAAAAAAACCCAAAGGGGCCGCACCACGAAAAAACAGGACAAAGCAAATGAAAAAATAACGGGGGCTACAAAAAACTGGAGGAGCACGGCCCCGGGGGGGGACCCGGCGAACCCAAAAGTGCAGAAAACAAGCAAAAAGCAACCAAAAAAAAAAAATAAAAATATCTTATCTGAAAGCGCGAGGGGGCAAGACCCACAAACTTCCAAATGAACCAGGAACCAAATTGACCCCAAAAAAATTGACCCCCCGGAACCCCCATCATGGGGGGAACCTCCCTTATATCATCCGTCTACCCAGATTGCCATTCCTCGCGGAAAGGGGTTCAGTAGTGGGGAACCCCAAAGGGGGAGCCTCTGCTCAGAAACCATCTCTAGCACATTCACAACGTCCCCCCCCCCCTTGAGGGGGGCCCCAAAAACCCTTTTCCTTGGAAACCGGGGCCAAAATCAGGATGAGTGGGTAGGGGCGGGGACATCTCCTAGCGGGGAATCCAAGCAAACCCCAAAAATTGTCATCCTGCCCATAACCTCTCCCCTTAAAAACCAAAGCGGATTTTCCGTCTAGAAAAACAAGAATCCAATATTTTTTCAACCCATACTCCAGATTGCCCTCAACCAAAAAAGGTCAGGAGGGGCAGCCAAGGAAACCACTGGCTCGAAAAAAATCTTCAATAAGGACTATGTGGAACACGTTGGGGTCTTAAATGTCCCCGGAAAAAGCAAAAGGGGGAAACCGGATTAAGAATTTCCCGATCTTTTTAAAAGGCCAATGAACCAGGCTTTTAAATTTGGAGATGCAAAACCCCCATAGGGGGATTTTTTTAGGACAACCAAACCAAGTCCCCCCTTTAAACCCCCGGGGCCTCATCCTATCCGGTTTTGGAAAAAGTTGGGGGGCCTCCCTTGGAGAGAGAGCAACCTCTCCCCCCCCGTCCCAAAAATGCTGCATTTTCTCCCAACAAGTAAAAAACCCGGGGCAGACAGAAGCCTCCGCCTGCCCGAAGAAAAAGAGGGTAAACCCAAAATTGCAAAAAGGAGACATAAAAGGGGGCAGAGCTAGCCCTATTTTTTAAAAGCAAACCACCCCAAAGGGAAAAAAAAAAACCCAGCATCTTGTAGCAGACACAAAAATCTCAAAAAGTCTCCAAGGGGCGGTTTTTTTTCTCTGGGGTTTTTCCATTGGTCTGAGGATGAAATGCAAGGAGAAAGATAATTGAACACCAAGTTTAGAAAAAAATGCCCCCCAAAATCTGGAAACAAAGGTCCTCTTTCAAACAATGTTCCCGGGGAAACCAAAACCAACCACGTGCTAAGGAACAAAGGCACCAACTGGGGGAGGGAAGGAAAAAAATAATGGAAAACTTGTACATTTGAAAAACCTATCCAGATTACCCAGAAAAGGGGCATTCTCTAGAGACGGGGGGGGTCGAAAAAAATCCAAAAATTTGGGGCCATGGCCTCTTTGGGGATGGGGAATGGCATTAAAAACCACTAGAGCGAAGCAAGGTTTTGGGAAAGAGAGCAAGTCCCCAGGACTGTACAAAGTCCCTGACGTCACGAAAAAAGTAGGCCACCAAAAGGCCGACTCCCAAGCTCTGGTACCAAAAACCCGGGGATGACCAGCCAACGCGAACAATAATCTCGACATCACACTCTTTTTCCACTGGTCGGGAAAACAATTCCCAATGGGCCCCAGCGCCGGTTTTTATCCTCCGCCCCTTTCCAGCCCCCAGTCAAAAATTGGGCGAGGGGCGGAAAGTATACACCCCTTTTCAAAATAACAGGGGGACGATAATGGGGGAAACCGCAAAGAAATCCCAAAGGGGGCACCGCCTTAACATTCTTAGTGCCAGGAAGAAAAAAACCAAAAAAATTTAAAACTGGAAAAAAAGGCCCCCAAAATGGCCTCTAGGATTAAGTCGTTGGCAAAATTCGAAAAAAACCCGGGTTTTTTTGGCCTAGGCCACCACCTGTTTTTGGGCCCCCCTCCAAAAGCCCCCACTTTTAAAAGGCCCACTTCATGGCCAATACCTCCCTTTACCCCCAAATTTTTATTATTTTTGGAGAAAATTTTCGAGAAAAAAAGGCACAAGGGTTACTCTTGGGGGTTGGGGATCCCTTGGGGGAAAAAACCCAGCACCTGCCCAATTCAGAAGCATAACCCCACCTAAACGGAAAAAAACATCAGGCTGCCGTAGAACAGGAAGAAGGAATCCTTTTTAAGTTCCGAAACGAAAAAAATGCCTGGGGAGGCAATTCACCACATCAAACTGCCTGGATAGGACAGGTTAAGTCCTTCCATGGGGGTTAACTTTTGCTGGCCCCTGGCATATTAGGGCGGGTTAAAATGTCCTGTCCCCCCCCCTTTTTGCGGTAACTGCTCTGCTTGTTTGATTCCCGTGTATGCCCGCTGTTTGCTCACTCTCTCTCTGTCTCAGTTTTGCTTATATTTTCCCCGGGTTCTGACCCCTGGCTTGGGCTATCGAACTCCGTTACAGTTTTATCCCTTTTGTACGTCCATTGCCCCCGGGGTTACTGATCTATTGCTATTTTCCGATATCCGTTCTGCTAACCCTTTGGTACTGTCGGCATTTTGGCTCTATCGGGGCCTTCCTTTTTTCGTCCCGTTTTTCCCCCCTTGGAAATTTTTATCTCGTCGTTACCCTGTAGGATTTTCCCCTGCTTTCCTAGATCCTGGAGTTCCCCACGCCCCCGCAGTCACATCTCAGCCTGTTAGTCTGAGTACACATTTTTCATTACTGCTGTCCCGCCCCCATACCTGAGCACTTTTTGTTTTTTCAGACCCCCTGCAGGGGATGTGCTGCGGTGTTCGTGACATTATACTGACCCTTTTAATCTTTCCCTGGTGGTGGGGTGTTAGCACATTAGGGACCGGGGTAGGCTCTCACTGAGCAGGTTAATGAGCTCTCCCACTTAGCAAAGCTGTCTATGGAGCAAAAAAACGGTTCGGTCGCTTCAACGGTACAGAGGTGGAGACGCTCAAGGGGGGTCTGATCCGTGGGGTTTCCCCCAGGAGGGGGGCCCCACTGTGTACTCTTGCGGCCCCAACCCACCGAAAATTTCCCCCGACAATTTTTCTGGAGATAAAAAAATTTTTGGGGGTTTTTTTTAAGAGGGGTGCAAGTTCTCTTTGAATTGCGCCCCGGGGCCCTCGGAAAAAAAAGGCAGAGGTGGGGATCGTAATGTCCTTTTAAAAGGGGGGCTCCCAAGCGGGGCTTTCTGTTGTAAAGGGGGTTTGGTGAGTCTGAGCAAGGCCCCCGGTGTTAAAGCGGTACGGGGGGTTCAGTAAGATTGTAGGACGGGAATCAGGTGTTTCTGACTGGTCTTATATAAGGGGTCACCTTCCCACAGGGGGCCGGTGATCAATTGTTCGGTCTGAATCCTTTATTCCGTTTCCCGTAGCCTCGTGTCGTGTCTGCATCCCTGCTAACAATAAGACATTTTCTTCTTTTTGTTTCTGTGTTTTATTTTTGCTTTTTTTCCTGCACTTCTGTGGGGGGCCTTTTTGTCCCGGGGGGGTTTTCCCTCTAGTTTGTTCACCACGATGTTTGACTTTTGTTTTTTTCCGTTTTTCAGGTCTGTTTTGATTTTTTTGCACCAGAACAATTTAGGTGGTAGGGGTCGTGTGATTTAGGGTTTTTAAATTAGTAGAGGGGTGCTTTCGGGGGTTTTTTGGGGTTGCAGTATTTCCCTCCACCTTTTCTATTAGTTATTTGGGCCCCAACGTTTGCTCATCTTTTTTTTGTCTGTGCAGTATTTCGTTTTGTCAACCCCATTACAGTTTGGGGTTTTTATTTCTTTGGGGTTCGCCCGGGGAGATAGCTTTTCCCATTTCTATTTGGGTAGTTAGTTTTCGGGGTGACAGGCGTCTGGGGCCAACGTAGGAACGCTCCACGGCTCCCCCTATTGGGGTGGTTAGTCAGGTACTGCAATCCATAGATTCCAAATGCTTGGGTTTTCCCCCTTTTGCCTGCACTCCTCACTCCAATCTAACAAACACCGGCCTAAATTTAAAATTGTATGGTACTACAAAAGGAAAAAAAATTTTTTGAAAGAAAAAAGGGGTTTTCAAGTTGTAGAGAATTTTTCTGTTTTTCATTTTTTTTTTTTTTTTTCCCTCTGTATCTCGGGGGCTGGGGGGGATTTTTTTTCTCCTGGGTTCACGTTGTCTGGCCGGTGGATCATTTTTCCACGGGGTTTAGAGTATTGCGCATACTGCGGGTTGCCTGTGGGGAAAACCTGGATTCCCCCATTTTTGTTTTTAGGGGATCGAGCTAAGTTTTCAGAATTTCAAAAATAATTGTAAATTGTTTTTTCCCCTTAAAATCTAAGTCTCGGAAACGCAGCGCAGGGGGTTAAAAATTGTCATCCTCTCCTGCGCGGCGACCTAATTGGGTTTTTTTTCCCCTGAACCTGGGGATCCTTTTTGAGTGTGTTGATGCATTTTTTTCAGGCTTTGGGTTATTGTACGAAAACCTAATGTCACAAAAAAAGCAAAAAAACCCTTGCGCATTAAATGGGGGGCTTGATACGCTGATTTATACTGTCAGAGATTCCGAGGTGGGCATCCTGCCAAAAAAGGGAATGCACGCTTTGGGGCCCTTTTTTGGAAAGGGGGGCTGTCAATAATGTAAAGGATGTTATGGGGGATTCCCCCCCCCCTCTGGTCTAATGATTCTATGTCATTAGCGTTCAATTGACAGACTTTTGCAAGGGGAAGAAGTATGCTGAATGGGTTGCCTTGTGA
Organism: Oophaga sylvatica; assembly: GCA_033576555.1. Taxonomy (NCBI): domain Eukaryota; kingdom Metazoa; phylum Chordata; class Amphibia; order Anura; family Dendrobatidae; genus Oophaga; species Oophaga sylvatica. The sequence goes on from JARQOD010000001.1 coordinate 398,404,852, forward strand.
ACCTTTTTCTGAACCATGCAGTGTGAAGAGGGTGCTGGGCACAGCGTCATGGTTTAAAAAGCGCAATGGTTATTTTTCTACTGTGGTGAGCCTCTCATGCTTTCATTCCCCCTAAGCGGGGAAGACGTTTTGCACCCCTTTTTGGGGGTGTGTTCAGACAATTTTTTTTACTAACTGTCACTCTGTAGCTCTCGTCCTCTTTTTCTCCAAAGGTTTTTTTGATTCTGAGCACTTTAACCTGAGGGTTTTATAATTTTCCCCTAAACTTGTTTTCCCCTTTTTATACCCCTACAGAAGCCTTTTTTCCCCTTCTGGGGATCTTTTCTCCCCTTTTTGGTAAAAATAAACCTCAGTTCTCTACTCAGTGATAATGGGGTTGAACCTGATCATCAAGAGTCTGAAATTTTTTTGGTTTTCTGTATAATCTGCATGATATTAGACTGGGTTTCCCCTTGGTACAGCTCTAACCCTTTTTTTGGTTGGGAAAAATCTGGTTTAACCATTGGGGGGGCGCCATTTTAAATACCAACACTCCTGTTTTTTCTGCCTCCCCCCGGGGCTCAGGATTTTCCGACTTTTGATGATTTTTCTGATGTTTTTAGCGAAAGTAAATCCACCTTGCCCCCCCATAAGCTAGGACTGCGCTATTGAATTACCCCCTGGGGGAAAAATTCCCCCTAAAGGCCCCCTTTTAACTTGTCTGTACCTGAACATAGCAGGGGGTCTTATATCAAGGAGTCATTGGAGAAGGGTCATACAGCCAAAACCCTTCACCCGGGGTTGGGGTTTTTTCTTGGGCCAAAAGGAGGTTCAAAAGGCCGGTTTTGTTATCTTCTTTTAAAAAATACGGGAAAATAAAAACCCCCCTTACCCTGATTTCTGCCCTTTTTTCCCGGGGAAAAAAAACCTACTTGGTTTACCAAAAGCTTGCCTCAGGGGGGGCAATAACCTTATTCCATTAAGCACGGGGATGAGGAAAAGCGCTTCAATACCCCGGAGGGGCATTTTGAGTACCTTTGACCCCCGGGGCCACAAAAAGTCCTTCGTCTTCCAGTCCTTATGAAGCTTTTTGGGGGGAATTTTGTGGATAAATTTCTGATTTTTTATTTGGATGATATTTTTTTTTCTAATGACTGGATCTCATTGAAACATTTCAAACTGTACCAGATTTTGAGAGAGAATACTCTTTGTGAAGGGTCAAAGTGTCTTTTTGGCGACAGAGGACTCATTTCGGGTTTTTTTTTGTCCCCATCGTTATTTAAAGGGCCCCCGGGGCAAGGTTCAGGGCCCCTGTGTTGGGCCAACCTACTTCTTAAAGGGGGCCTTTTAAAGTTTTTGGGTTTTCCTTTTTTATCAAATTATTGGTAATTTCCGGTTATTTTAAACCTTTTAAAGTTTGACCAAAAAGGGGGCTGATGTGGGAATTGGCCCCCTGAGGCATCCTGCTTTTAGGAACTTAACGAGATCACTTCTTCCGTTCTAGGGGGGCCTTTGTTTCTCCCATTCGGGGGGGGGTTGAAGCCTCTGAAAATTTGGGGGAGGTGCCGGTTTTTCCCAAAAAAATCCAGAGACCTCTAAATAACCCTTGTGCCTTTTCTCTCGAAATTTTTTTCCCATGAATAATTTTTCGTGGTTTTAACGGGAGTTTTTGGCCTGAAGTGGGCTTTTGAAGATGGAGACATTGGGTTTGGGGGGGGCCAAACATCGGGGGGGGGGGGGGCCTTACGGACCTAAAATTGGTTTTTTCTGGAATCTGCCAAGGACTCAATCCTAGACGGCCAGGGGCCTTGTTTGTCACACTTTAATTTGTGGTTTCCTTTTTTCCTGGGACTAAAAGTTAAGGGGATGCCCTCCGAGGGGGTTTTCCCTTTCGGACTCTCCTGAGTTATGATCCTTCTGTTATTTTGAAAGAGGGTTGTTTTTTTGCCATCCACCCAATTGAGACTTCTCTTAGGGTGTAGGAGGATAGGCCCAGCGTGCCCTGTTGGAAAATTGTTTGTCCCGGACCGTGGAAAAAAATGTGATGTCGAGATTATTGTTCCGCGTGCTGGGCACCCGGAAAATTTTTTGGACCAGAACTTGGTTTCGGTCCTTTTTGGGGCCACCTTGTCTCGTGATGTCAGGGAATTTGTCAGTCCTGCGGGACTTGCCTCCCCCAAGCCTTGCTCCGTCTGGTGGTTTGGGCCTTGCCCCCTGCCCAAGGACCATGGACCATACTCTATGGATTTCATTTCCGACCTTCCTTTTTTCCGAGAATGACTCCATCTGGGGGGTTTGGATAGGTTTTTCCAAAATGAAACACTTGTCCAATGCCTAAGTTGCCTTCCTCCCTGAATTGGTGCCGTTTTTTTTTCCTTTTCACGTGGTTTTACACGGGGTTCCTGGAAAAATTTGTCTGACAGAGGGCCCTTTGTTTCCAGATTTTGGGGGAATTTGTCTAAACTGGGTGTTCAATTGTCTTTCTCCTCGGGCCTTTCATCCTCGACCAAGGGGAAACAAAAAAACAAAAACCCCATTTTGGGGGGGTTTCAAGATGCTTTGTTTGCGATCAGGTGACTGGGGGTTTTTTTGCCTTTGGGGGATTTCTCAATAATAGGGCGCTCTGCCTTTGATGTCTCCATTTTTTTTTTTAATTCTGGGGGTTTCCCCTCGATTTTCTTTTGGGGAGACGGGGCTTTGTCTGTCCAGGTGTTGACTCTGTTTTTTGGGGGGATGCAGCAGATTTGGGGCCGGGGAGTGGAGAGGGGCCCCCCAAGAGAGGCCCAGCGGGGTTTGCTAACCGGGGTAGGATGATGGCCTCGGTTTAAAGTGGGGGACTTGGGCTGGTTGTCCTCAAAAAAAAAAATTTTCCAGAGAGTGCATCTCCTAAATTTTAACCTAGGGGTTATTGGCCTTTTTAAAACATGGAGATCTTAATCCTGTTTCTTTTCTTTGTTCTTCCAGGGGCATTTAAAACCATAACGTGTTCCACAAGTCCTTTTTTAAGAGGTTTTTGGCCGTGGTTCCTGCTGCGTGCCTCCCCCCCGTTTTGGTTGGGGCAATCTGGAGTATGTGGTTGAAAAAATTTTTTTGAATCTGTTTTTCAGAGGAAACTCCAGAATTTGGTTAAGTGGAGGGGTATGGCAGGAAACAATTCTTGGGTGTTTGCTTCGGAAAATCCATGCAGGAGACTATCCTGCGTATCATAGAACTCATCCTAACCGACCTGGTTTTTCAAATGAGGGTTGGGTTTTCCCCCCCTCGGGGGGGGGACTGTTGGAATGGGCTTGAGAGAGTTCTGAGCAGGGGGTCCCCCTGGGGTTACAAGTTTTTCTGGTTTTTTTTTATGAAGATTGTGAGGACGGGAACAGGTTTTTACGACTTCTTAATAAGGGGGTCCCTTTTCCCTCGGGGGTTCCGGGTTTTTCAAATTTTCTGGTCTGAATCCTGATTCCATTTCCCTTTACCTGCTGGTCGTGTCGCATCTCCTGCAACAGAAAAGACATTTTTTCTTTTTTGTTTCTTTCTTAATTTTTGCATTTTGCCTGCTTTTTTGGGGGGGGTTTTTTGGGGCCCCCCCGGGGGGGTTTGCCCCCCTCAGTTTTGTTCAGCCATGGTTTTGTACTTTTGCTTTTTCCAGTTTTTTGTGGCGCTGTTTTTTTTTGTTAAAACCAAGAGCTAATTTAGGGGGTAGGGGGCGGTGATCTCAGGGTTTTTGAAATTAGTAAGTTGGTCTTTCGGGGTTTTTTTTGGGTTGCGTAATACCCTTCCATCCTTTTCTTTTAGTTAGTTTGGCCCCCCGTTTGCCATACTATTTTTCTGTTGGTTTTGTATTTCGCTTTTTAACCCCCATTCATGTTTGGGGGCTTCTATTATCTTTTTGGGGTTCGCCCGGGGGGGATGCTTTCCTATTTCTATCAGGGGTAGTTTGTTTTTTTTAGCGTGACAGGGGCCCCGGCCAAGTGGGGAAACCCCGGCTGCCTCTAGTTGTGGGGGGTTTGTCAGGTACTGCAATCCATAGATTTTCCCAATCTTGGGATTGCCTTTTTTGCCTCACTCCTCATTTCCCCAAACATAACACTTTCTCCCCCTTTTTTCCTGCTCCTGAACGTATGCTGTGAACCTGTCTTTTAGGCTTGGGGCCATTTAAAGAGCCGATAGAGTGCGTCTGGGGGAATGGTATGGTCTACACAGGGGAGGAATCTGCTGAATGGGTTCTGCCAGAGTTCAGTTTGGACCGCGGAAGTATCCGGGGGGATGCCCCCTGGGGGGGGGGGGGGGGGGGGGGGGTTTTTCCGCAGGGGGCCATCTGACCGTCGCAGATGCCTGGGGTTACACCCCCCCCCGATACTCTGGGGGGCGCCATGATGCAGGCGGTCCGATGGACCGGAACCCGTGCAGGGGGGATGCAACAAAGACTCCCTTGTACCCAAATTTGTGTTTTACCGCACCCGCAAGAGCCCATGGAGTGGAGGGGGTCTCGGAAAGGAAGAGAGAGGAACACCGTAAGAAACCGCTAGCTTTTACTGTGGAGCCTCTGGACATTGGAAAAGGGACGCCTTCCGCCCTTCTTCTGTAAAAACGTCGGAAAACGACGGTCCCGGGGGGGCAATCGGGGGGTTGCCCAACCCCAGGTACATTTTTTTTTTCGTTTACTAAAATGGTCTCCAGGGGTTATTTGGGCTTGCTGGGGTTTGTTAGACCACCGCCTTGTTGATTGGGGTTTTCCCCCCTTAATCTGATTGTTTTCCCCCCCCTTGTGACTCTTAAAAAATAGGACAGCAGGTTGAAAGATCCGTTAAAATTTTGGGGGTGGATTCATCCCCCTACCCGGGAATTTGTTTTAGTCGAAGTTTTTTTATAAACTGGGTTCCACCAGGGAAAAATTTTAATTGCTTTTTGAATAAAGCCTGCAAAACCCCAATCCCTCATTGATTTTGGGCAAAAGGGGAATCACCCATGGGGGGGGTAATAATAAAGGTCTTTGTTGTAACTCCGTTTCCTTGTCAAAAACCCATAAAAACTGTATTGTGTCGTCTGTCGGGGTGGAGGGGGTTCCGGAGTACCTGAAAACTTTGAAGACATTTTTCCCCCCCACCCAAGACCCTATGATTCGCCATTTTTTGTTACCTGGGCCAAATTACCCAAGGCTCATTTGTTTAAAATTTTCCGGGCCGAGCGCCAAACCATAAAGATCACAAAAAAAGCCTTCGCAAAGGGCATATTCGGGCCCCCCGGTTCACCCATGGCAGCGGGATTTTTCTTTTTAAAGAAAAAAAAAAAGGGGGTTGCGACCGGGGGCTCGACTTTCGGGAACTGAACAAAATACCTTTTAAAACACGTACCCCTCCCTTTATTCCAATCTATCAACCACCCCACGGGGCCAAAGGTTTTTTAAGCCGATTACGGGGGGTTAAAACCTTTAAAAGGGATCCGGAGGGGGAAATGGAAAAACACTTTCCCGACAACTGAGGGGCATTTAAAAACCCCGGTTATCCCCTTTTGGGTTACTAATCCCCTGCGTTTTTCGAACTTTCAATGTTTTTTTTTTCTGATTAATTTGGATTTTTAGTCATTTACCTGGAGACATTTGAAATCTCAAAACATCAGTCACACTACATATTTACGTGGGTTTTAAGACCCCGGGAAAAACCTTTGTATCTAATGAGAAGTGTTATTTTTTTTGCAAGAACTGTCTTTTCTGGGGTAATTGTATCCGGGGAGGGTTTTCCCAGGACCAGGAGGTTCGGGGCCCTTACAGATTGGGTGCGCCTCATGCTAAAGGGGGGTTCAACGTTTTTTGGGCTTCGCTATTATAGGAAGTTCATAAAGGGTTTTCACAGGTAGTGAAACCTTTACGGACCTCACTCTTAAGGGGGCAGGGGGAAAAAATTTGGGGCCCGGCCGCAAAAAATTCCCCTTCCTTACATTGAAGAAAGCTTTACTTTACCCGTGTTGGTACCCCCCCTTTTGTCAAGACCTTTATCGTGGAGGTCGACGCTTCGGAAGTGGGGGTGGGGGGGTTTTGTCCCAGGGCCCCCCCCTCCCGACAAATTTAAAAACCCGTCCCTTTTTTCTCTAAAAAGTTTCTCTTGGGCAGAGAGAAACTTGATGTGGGCAACGGGGGAAATTTAGGGTAAAATTTGGCCTTCGAAAAATGGAGGCTTTTTTGGAAGGGGCCCCCCACCCCATTACGGTCAAACGACATAAAACCTGGCCTTATCATCCGCAAAGAGATTCCCCCCCAAAGGCTCGGGGCCTTTTTTTTTTTTTTCACTTTCTTTTTACCCAATTCCACCGGGTCTAAAAATGTAAAGGCAATGCCTTATTCCAATTTTGATTCTGGCCCCTAGAACCTCCTTTCCCCATTCCAACGGGGGGGGTTTTACCAAAGTCTCCTCTGAGTTACAGAAGAGTTTGGAAGCAAAACACAAGCTCCCGGAATAAACCCCCAGAAAATTTTTCGTACCCGAACAGCCCCGGGGCTCACACTCCGAAAAATTTCAGTTTCGTGTTAAGTGCAACCCTGGTATTTCAGCAACCCGGGGGCGGGGGAGAGGTTTTTGGTGGCCCTTAGGGGGACTGATATAAAAAATTTTTTTAAAACTTTGGGGTGTGCGCTCGCCCCAAAAAACTCCGGGGCCGGCCGGGAATTTTGGGCCTTTACCAAATTTTTCCCGGTAAACCATGGCCACCTTCCAGGACTTTATCACTAATCTTTCCCCATCCAAAGGGCAATTCGTGGTAGGGATGGGGTTATAGATTTCTAAGCAAGCCCACTTTGTGCCGTTACCCCCCCGTTGCCGTTTTTGAAAACCCTTGGGGCCCCCTTGTTTATACAGCCCAAGTTCGGTTTTATGGAGTGCCTGTGAATGTGGGTCACAGGGGGTGCAGTTTGTGGCCATTTTTTGGGAAACGTTTTAAAATTTTTGGGGGGCACATTACATTTCCCTGCCTATCACCCGGAATCCAACGGACAAAATGAAGCACCAATCAGTCTTTTTCAGTTTTTTTAATGCCGGCCTCCTAAACGGGGAAAATTTTGGGATGAGGTTTTTCCCCTGGCAGAATTTTTCTTTTAACGTCGTACAACAGTTAAAACCCGGAAAAAAATCCTTTTTTGGGGTTAATTGGGTTTGTTCCGCAGTTTGGGGGGAAATTTTCCCGTAGGGGTTCTGGGGTTTCCGGGGGCCCAGGGGATGGTTTTAAAGTTAAAAAAAAAACCTTTGGGGGAGGGGGAGAGGAACATCTCCAAACCCCCAAAAGTACAAGCATTTTGCGGACAGGGGGGGGGGTTAGGGGCCCGTTTTCAGGTTTTGGACACGTGCCGGATGAGAATGGCGTGCGGGGGTTTGTGACAAGAACCCTTTTGGTAAATCATCAATGTTTAACAAACCGGAAAATTACCAAAAATTACGAAAAAATTGGGAAAAACCAAAATCTCTGAAACCCCTTTTAAGAGTAGGGTTTTAAACCCCCTCACAGTGGCCTGAACCCGACGGGTCCATTTCAATAAAAATGGGGGCAAAATGAACCCAAAAAGAGACTTCTGACCCAAAAAAAACTTTGATCCCTTCACATAAAAATGCATTCTCTCCAAAACTGGAACACAGTCCGAACATTTTCACATAAGATCCCAGTCATTGGGGAAAAAAAACATCCAAATAAAAAAAAAGAAATTTTTTCCCCAAAATGCCGAAAAAAATTTTTGAAGGATTGGAAAGACGGAAGGGATTAGTGAGCCCTAAGGGCATCACTAGGTTTCCAAAAAAAACCCCCGGGGGATTAAACACCGTTTTTCCCTTCATCCCCTGCTAATGCAATAAGGTTATACGCCCCCCTGGGGCAAGCTTTAAACCAAATAGCACTTTTCACTCGGAAAAAAAGGTCAGAAAACAAGGGTAACGGATATTTTATTCACAGTGATCTTATTCAGGAGGCGAAACAATACAGGCCTCAATGAACCATCCTTTTTGGGCCCCAAAAAAAAAAACCGGGCCCCCCAAGGGGGAAGAGGATGGTCGAATCCCTTCTCCAAGACCCCTTGATATAAGACGCATAGCACGTGTTCAGGGACAGATAGAAAAAAAAGGGGGCCCTTGGAAAAATTTTCCACCAGCCAATTAAAGCCCAATGTAGTTCTGTAGGGGGTAAGGACACGCTTACTTTCACTAAACCTCAGAAAAATCAGTCAAAAAGTCAGGGCATCCGAGACGGGGAGAGGGGAAAAAACGGGGTCAGATTAACACTTGGGGGCCCCAAAAGGTCACAGACACAGATTTCCAATCCAAAACAGGATTATGAATCTGTAACCAAGGGAAACCCAGTACAATAATGTCTTGCAGGTTATGCAACACCAGAAATTTGCAACTCTCCTGATGATATGGTTCAACCCTTATTATCACTTGAGTAGAAAATTGGGGGTTTATTCTCCGCCAAAGGGGTAGAATCAATGCCCAGTAGGGGAATAGACTTCCGCAGGGGTACATGGGAAAGCCACAACTTTTGGCAAAGTCAAAATCCATCAGGTTAATAGCTGCTCCAAATCAACAAAAGCCTGAGCCGAAAATGTGGACATGGAGCAAATCAGGTAACAGTCAACAGAAATTTAGTCTGAACACTACCCAAGACAACTGAGCGCGCAAAACGTCTTCCCCGCTTAGGGCAGACGGAAATAGCATGAGAGGCTCACCACAGTCACCATTGCGCTTTCAAAACTCATGACGCTGTGCCCCAGAAGTCACTCTATCACACTGCAATGGGCTCAGAAGCTGGCCACAAGGCAACACTATCTCACGCATACCTCTGCGCTCATGCAAAGTCTGTCAATTTGAATAGCCAATGACATAGAATCATTGAGACCAGAGGGTACAGGGAATCCCACCATAACATCCTTTACATTCTCTGACAGTCCCTTCCGAAAAAGGGCTGCCAAAGCATCATCATTCCATTTGGTCAGGACAGCCCACCTTTCGGAATTTCTGACAGTACAACTCAGCGTTTCAAGACCCTGATTTAATGCCAACAAGGTTTTTTCAGCTTGATCAGTGACATTAGGTTCATCGTACAATAACCCAGAGCCAGAAAAAATGCATCAATATCATTCAAAACAGGATCCCCAGTGTCAGGGAAAAAGCCCAATCCTGAGATCGCCGCGCGGGAGAGAGATGACAATTTGAACCTGCTGTGCTGCGTTCCCTGAGGACTTAGGCTTTAAGGCAAAAAACAACTTAGTTATTTTTGAAATTCAGAAATTTAGCCCGATCCCCCAAAAACAAATCTGGCATGGGAATCCTAGGTTCCACAACCGGCAACCTAGCAAGATAGGTAGCAATACTCCGAACCTTAGTGGCAAGCTGATCCACACGGCCAGACAACTGTGCAAACTCCATTGAGAAAAAAAAAAAACTCCTCAGCACCCAAGAAAGAGGAAAAAATGCAACAAACAGAAAAAAAAATAAATCTCTGACAACTTTTTTCTTTCTACACTATTTTTCCCTTCTGTGAGACCATAATAATTTTCAGCTTGTCCGGTGATACTGTTATGTTTAGGTAGCTGAGGAGGACAGGACAACAGCCGGGCAGCTGAAAACCTGAGATGTGGTAACTAATGGGTTGCAGATTTCCTAAACTAACCACACAACTAGAGGTAGCCGTGAGCGTTTCCTACGTTGATCCTAGACGCCTCGTCACAGCCTGAGAGAAAACTACCCCTAAAGGCAGAAAGATGAAAGCTATCTGCCCGGAGCAGATCCCCAAAGAAAATAGGAAGCCCCCAAACATGTAATGGCGGTTAGACAAGAAGAAAGCACGAACACAGACAGAAAATAGAATGAGCAAACGCTGGGGCCCCCAAGCTGACTAAATAGGATAGGACAGGAGAGATTACTTTCTGCAACCCAAAACCCTACAAAAATCCAACAATTCTGATTACAAAAAACTGAGATCACACGATCTCGCCCCCACTAAATCTGTTCTCAGTGTGAAAAAAACCAAGCCGCAGCCACTGAAAAAACAGGAAAAAGAAAATGAACAAATAACAGTGGCTTCAGATAAACAGAGGAGCACAAGCCCCCAGGAGGGAACCCGGCTGACCTCCACAGAAGTGCAGGGAACAATGCAAAAAGCAAGCACAAAAACAAAAGCAGAAAAAAATCTTATCTGATAGCAGAAGATGCAGGCAGGACTCAGCAAACTTCCAAATGAACCAGGAACCACAATTGAGACAAGAACAATTGATCACCGGCAACCATCATGGGAGGGAACCTCCCTTATATCAGACCAGTCAGTGAACCCAGATTGCCCTTCTCGCTGAAAGGTTCAGTACTGTCTGTAACCACCAAGGGGGCCTCTGCTCAAAACCATCTCTAGCACATTCATAACAGTCATCCTGCGGTTGCTGAGTGACATTCGAATAAGAGGACGGTCATCCCAGTCAGTGGAGAGTTTGTTTTCGCCCTTTGCCGGGCTGTAGCATTGTTGTCATGGACTGCCGTCTTAGAAATTTTAAGGATGGAGGCAACATGACATTCACTGTATCCCTCTGCTAGTAAAGCCAGAATTGAGCCCTTTTCCTCACTAAGACTTTTCTTTTCAACTCCTTTGGAATGGTTAAAAGTTATTTTTTTCATTCCTATTACTTTTGGGATATTACTAGCACTTGTTTTGCCATCCAGCTTGTCCTATTGCAAGAGGATTGTGAACACCACAGCAGTGTTTTTTATACTTTTCCTTCATTAAAATAAGATTTGCTTCAGGTGACACCTAATCAGAAGCATATTAAGTAGAATGAGGTGTACTCTGGTTGGAATTCAACTGACACTGTAAGAAATGGCTGTCAGACATGTAGAGAAGCGATTTTTATAGAACTGTGCAGTGTTCTCTTAATTATTGCCAGAGCCGTATATTGATTTTAATATTTTTTATATATACGGTATAATATTTTTACAAAATTTTTTATGTTTTCCTAACTTTTTTTACTAGTCCAACAATGGGAGAATCATTTTTTTTCAAGCTGATCACTTCTATAGCATTCAGATTAAGCAGCATCTGCATGCCATAGAAGCTGTCAGCGCTGCACTGACAGGGAGGACTTGCTGATCGTGCACTGCGCATGATCACGCACGCGCATGATCAGCAAGTTTACTTCGCCTCCGGTGAGCCAGTTGTCATCATGACGAAATCCGGCTCACCATAGCAGTGATTGGGAACCCCGTCACGACGCGGGGTTCCCAATCCAAAGGCAGAGGGGCTGTCAGCCCCTGTGCCATCTCACTAATGCTGCGATTTTGTTAGATCGCACTATTTCTGGCGTAATCACTTCACCCCCAAGGGTGGTTTGCACGTTAATGACCGGGCCAATTTTTATAATTCTGACCACTGTCTTTTTATGAGGTTATAACTCTGGAACGCTTCAACGGATCTTCGCGATTCTGAGACTGTTTTCTCGTCACATACAATGTGTGCAAAATTATTAGGCAAGTTGTATTTGAGAGGATTCTTTTTTTTATTATTGAACAACAACTATGTTCTCAATCCACCCAAAAGACTCATGAATATCAAAAGCTTAATATTTTTGGAAGTTGGAGTGTTTTTTTTTTTTAGATTTGGCTATCTAGGAGGATATCTGTTTGTGCAGGTAACTATTAATGTGCAGAATTATTAGGCAACTTAATAAAAAACAAATATATACCCATCTCACTTGTTTTATTATCACCAGGTAAACCAATATAACACAAAATTTAGAACTAAACATTTCTGACATTCAAAAACAAAAAAATCAGTGACAATATAGCCACCTTTCTTTACGATGACACTCAAAAAGCCTTCCATCCATAGATTCTGTCAGTTGCTTGATCTGTTTACGATCACATTGCGTGCAGCAGCCACCACAGCCTCCCAGACACTGTTCCGAGAGGTGTACTGTTTTCCCTCCCTGTAGATCTCACATTTTGAGGGACCACAGGTTCTCTATGGGGTTCAGATCAGGTGAACAAGGGGGCCATGTCATTATTTTTTCTTCTTTTAGACCTTTACTGGCCAGCCACGCTGTGGAGTATTTGGATGCATGTGATGGAGCATTGACCTGCATGAAAATCATGTTTTTCCTTGAACGATACCGACTTCGTCCTGTACCACTGTTTCAAGAAGGTGTCTTCCAGAAACTGGCAGTAGTCTGGGAGTTGAGCTTCACTCCATCCTCAACCCGAAAAGGTCCCACAAGTTCATCTTTGATGATACAAGCCCATACCAGTACCCCACCTCCACCTTGCTGGCGTCCGAGTCGGAGTAGAGCTCTCTGCCCTTTACTGATCCAGCCTCGGGCCCATCCATCTGGCCCAACAAGAGTCACTCTCATTTCATAAGTCCATAAAAGCTGAGAAAAATTAGTCTTAACATATTTCTTGGCCTAGTCTTGACGTTTTATCTTATGTTCTTTGTTCAGAGGTGGTCGTTTTTTCAGCCTTCCTTACCTTGGTCATGTCCCTGAGTATGGCACACCTTGTGCTTTTGATACTCCAGTAACGTTGCAGCTCTGAAATATGGCAAAACTGGTGGCAAATGGCATCTTCACGCCTGATTTTCCTCAATTCATGGCAGTTATTTTGTGCTTTTTTTTATCAACAAGCTTCTTGCGACCCTGTTGGCTATTTGCATGAAACGCTTGATTGTTCGGTGATCACGCTTCTAAAGTTTGGCAATTTCAAGACTGCTGCATCCCTCTGCAAGACATTCCACAATTTTTGACTTTTCGTCCGTCAAATCTCTCTTCTGATCCATTTTGCCAAAGGAAAGGAAATTGCCTAATAATTAAGCACACCTTATATAGGGTGTTGATGTCATTAGACCACACCCCTCCACATTAGAGATGCAAATCACCTGATTTACATAATTGGCAGTTGGCTTTCAAGCCTATACAGCTTGGAGTAGGACAACATGTATAAAAAGGATGATGTGATCAAAATACTCATTTGCCTAATAATTCTGCACACAGTGTATTGTGCTTCACGTTAGTGGCAAGTTTCCTTCAATATAACTTGCGTTTATTTTGAAAAAAAACGCAAATATGGCGAAAATTTAGAAAATTTTGCAATTTTCAAACTTTGAATTTTTATTCCCTTAAAACAGAGAAATATGCCACACAAAATGTTAATAAATAACATTTCCCACATGTCTACTTTACATCAGCACAATTTTGGAACCAACATTTTTTTTTTTAGGAAATTATAAGGGTTAAAAGTTGACCAGCGATTTCTCATTTTTACAACAAAATTTACAAAACCATTTTTTTTAGGGGACCACATCACATTTAAAGTCACTTTGAGGGGTCTGTATGGCAGAAAATACCAAAAAGTGACACCATTCTAAAAACTGCACCCCTGAAGGTATTCAAAACCACATTCAAGAAGTTTACTAACCCTTCAGGTGCTTCACAGGAGCTGAAGCAACGTGGAAGGAAAAAAATGAACATTTAACTTTTTAGTCACAAAAAGATCTTTTTTACAAACTTTTTTTTATTTTCACAAGGGTAAAAGGAGAAAATGGACAGAAAGTTGTTGTGCAATTTCTCCTGAGTACGCCAATACCCCACATGTGGGGGGAAAACCACTGTTTGGGTGCACGACAGAGCTCGTAAGGGAAGGAGCGCCGTTTGACTTTTTCAAACCAAAATTGGCTGGAATTGAGATTGGACGCCATGTCGCGTTTGGAGAGCCCCTAATGCGCCTAAACAGTGGAAACCCCCCACAAGTAACACCATTTTGGAAACAAGACCCCCTATGGAACTTATCTAGATCTGTTGTGAGCACTTTGAACCCCCAAGTGTTTCACAAAACTTTATAATGCCTGGGTGTGAAAAAAAAAAAACAATTTTTCCACAATAATGATTTTTTAGTCCCAAATTTTTGATTTTTCCCCAAGGAAACTGGACCCCAAAAGTTGTTGTCCAAATTGTCCTGAGTATACTAGTATGCTGATACCCTATATGTGGGGGTAAGCCACTGGGTGCATGGCAGAGCCGGAAGGGAAGGAGGGCCGTTTGACTTTTTCAACGCAGAATTGGCTGGACGCCATGTCGTGGTTGGAGAGCCCCTGATGTGCCTAAACAGTGGAAACCCCCCACAAATGTCACCATTTTGGAAACTAGACCCCTCAAGGAACTTATCTAGATGTGTGGTGAGCACTTTGAACCCCGAAGCGCTTCACAGAAGTTTATAACAAAAGCCGTAAAAATAAAAAATCTTTTTTTTATACAAAAATGATTTTTTTCGCCCCCAATATTTTATTTTCACAAGGGTAACAGGAGAAATTGGACCCCAAAATTTGTCTAATTTGTCCTGAGTACGCAATACCCCATAGTGGGGGTAAACTACTGTTTGGGCGCATGGCAGAGCTCAGAAGGGAAGGAGCACCGACTTTTTCAACGTAGAATTGGCTGAATTGAGATCAGACACCATGTCCACATTTGGAGAGACCCTGATGTGCCTAAACAGTGGCAACCCCCCAATTCTTTTTTTTTTTTTTAATCAAATAGCTTTTATTAACGTTTTTGAAAACATTACAAAATACCCCACAGTACTTATCCCTTTCCCTACCACCCTTCCCCATCCCAGACCCTGGTCCAACCCCCCAATTCTAACTCCAAACCTAACCTCAACACACCCCTAACCCTAGTCCCAACCCTAACCATTACCCTAACCCTAACACACCCCAACCCAATCCCAACCATAATCCTAACTTTAAGCCGCAACCCTAACCCCTACTGGGAAAATGGAAATAAATACATTTTTTTATTTTATTATTTTTCCCTAACTAAGGGGGTGATAAAGGGTGGTTTGATTTACTATTTATAGCGGGTTTTTATGTTTGGCAGCTGTCACGCTAAAAGACGCTTATTATTGCAAAAAATAGTTTTTTGCATCACCACATTTTGAGAGCTATAATTTTTGCATATTTTGGCCCACAGTCATGTGAGTCTTATTTTTTGCTGTACGAGTTGATGTTTTTATTGGTACCATTTTTGGGCACGTGACATTTTTTGATCGCTTTTTATTTCGATTTTTGAGAGGTTAGAATGAAAAAATCAGCAATTCATGAATTTCTTTTGGGGGGAGGTCGTTTATAACCGTTCCGAGTGTGGTAAAATTGATAAAGCAGTTTTATTTCTTCGGCTCAGTACGATTACGGCGATACCTCATTTATATAATTTTTTTTATGTTTTGGGGGCGCTTTTATACAATAAAAACAATTTTATTAAAATTATTTTTTGCATCGCTTTATTCTACGAGCTATAAATTTTTCATTTTTTCGCTGATGACGCTGTATGGCGGCTTGTTTTTTTGCGGGACAAGATGACGTTTTCCAGCTGTACCATGTTTATTTATATCCGTCTTTTTGATCTCGTGTTATTCCACTTTTGTTCGGCGGCATGATGATATATCATTGTTTCTTTTGCTTTGTTTTTTTTTTAAAGGGATTAACTAATGGGAACAGTTTTATTGGGCGGGTCGTTACGGATGCGGCGATACCAAATATGTGTACCTTTATTGTTTTTTTTTTTATTTACATGAGAAATGAATTTATTGGGTAATATTTTTTTTTCCTTTATTTTTGGAATTTTTTACGTTATTTTCATTTTTTTTTAACTTTGTCCCAGGGTGGGACATCACTGTATAAAGTCAGATCGCTGGTCTGACAGTGTGCACAGCACTCTGTCAGACCAGCAATGTGACAGGCACTGCTGGCTTTCTCAAGCCTGCTCTCAGCAGGCACTGAGGAGCCGCCTCCCTGCAGGACCCTGCTGCCATCTTAGATCCCGGGTCCTGCAGGGAGGAGGGTCCCTCGGAACAGCGCGATACATCGCGCTGTTCTGAGGGCCTCACTGAAGCACGCAGGGAGCCCCCTCCCTGGCGATGCTTCCCTGTGCCCCCCGGTACAACCGCTATCAGTTTGATCGGTGTGCCAGGGGTTAATGTGCCGGGAGCGGTCCGTGACCGCTCCACATAGTGCCGGGTGTCAGCTGTGATAAATCAGCTGACACCCGGCCGCGGTCCAATCGCATGGACGTACTATCCCGTCCATTGTCATACGGGCCCAGGTCACATGGACGGGATAGTACGTCCGATGGCAGAAAGGGGTTAAAGTGCCGGGAGCGGTCTGTGACCCCTCCTGGCACGTAGTGCCGGGTGTCTGCTGTCAGAATCAGCTGACACCCGGCGGCGCTCCCCCAGTGAACGCGGCCGATCGCAATGTACTATACCATCCATGGTCAAATTGTGTCAGGTCACATGGACGGTATATTATGTTGGATGTCAGAAAGGGAATAATAGCTCTCTGTGTCTGTACTGTTACATACTTAGGCTGCTAACTGGTTCATGCAGCATTACATGAACACCCGATTTCTTACACTATGGTTGGTCCAAACAATGAAAGCAATTGTTACCATCCACCTTTCGTGTCTCCACTTTTTCCTTGCGAGCAGGGCCCTCATTCCTCTTGGTATCGATTTTTGATATATGTGTGTTATTGTTATGCTGTAATGTCTATTGTCTGTACAAGTCTTTCTAAAATGTAAAGTGCTGCGGAATATGATGGCGCTATAGAAATAAAATTATTATTATTAGGTCTTTAGTACTAGCAGCTCCTCACAGAAACCATAAAAGCAAAATCGCTGCACCAACACGTGTCCGCCGAGGAAGCCGAAATCTGCTTCCCTAGAAGTCTGCAGACATGTTACAGACCAAACTGCTGCAATTTAAGCAGACATGCAAAGGACAACTTAACTACAGCTAAACTAAAAGATAGTTTACGGCACACTCAATTGGATCTTTTTGCAAAGTGAATATAGATTTTATTTTTGTGGACAATCAAAATATAGAGGCAAAACAAGAAATATAAAGCGACATTAGTATCAACGTTTCGGTTCGCCCGGAACCTTATTCATGAAGTCGCTGTGAAGCAAGAGAAACAGGATAAGTGACATGAAAAAAAATAATAAAAATTATGAAAACACATAAAGTTGTCAATATTGGTGATTTCAAGAAAACATCTCCAGAGAAAATAGAACACAATGATTGACACGAATAAAATAAAATATACATATTGTAATATTTCCAGGGGATATAGCTCTAGAATCGCTGTCTGGGTAGACAGAGTGACACGAAAACAGTTCATTCAGACAGCAGTTCTGGTGAAAACTGGCCGCAACCAGCTTTATTAAAGTCCACAGCAAACAGATAAAAATAAATCATAAACAGAAAACCTGGGCTTGTCTAGCCACTAATTACACTTAGATAGATTGCCCTGTCTATCCGGGTCCCGGCTCTACCAGCCTGGCCCAACCCAACACATATCATATATGTTACCAGTATGGAGTTTCACAGATACTCCTCCTTGGTCTGAAGGCACATCCAACGTCCAGACTTGAGAGAGATCCACTCCTATTCAGCCGCTATTCGCACGGATTCTCACTGAGACTACTCCTGTGTCCGGGGTACCTCCTGCACCCAGACTGAGATAGCTCACACTCCTGGAGTCGCTTCTTGTGCCGGGACACCTCCCTGTGTCCAGACTGAGCGTGCTCCCACTCTTGGAGACTGCTTCTTGTGCCGGGACACCTTCCTGTGTCCAGACTAAAGACAGCTCCCAATCCTGGAGACTGCTTCTTGTGCCGGGACACCTCCCTGTGTCCAGACTAAAGACAGCTCTCAGACTGTGTTTGCAGACACCTACTTCTGGTCTCCTAATTAAGACCTGAGTAGTTTCAGGCCTGAGCTGCAAGTGTGTGCTGAATGTGAGGTGTGTGACCTTTCTCTACCACTAGGTTTACAAAGCCACACATTTCCCTTATACCTAGGTGAAATGTACACCCCATTCAACACATATTCCTTCACTGTCTCACATATTCCCTCCCTCTTCTCCAGACCGGAGGGCTGGTCATCCAGACCGGAGGGCTGGTCAACAATCCAACAGAGACAGTGAACTCTGGACCAGTCATGGCCCCCATCAGCTTCATCTTCACCACTGTCATCTGTATCTTCACCTGAGTCGTAGCCAACATCAGCTTTCTCTTTATCTGAAGCATCCGCACTACCCTGTACCCTCCCAGGCCTATACTCTCTGCGGGCCTCGGGTATCCTGCACGGTTTCATCTTGACCTTAGGAGAAGTACGACCCGGCACATCAGAACACTTCTGCTGACTCTTCCTCAGAAACTCACGTACCTCCTGTCCCTGGTGCACTGACCATGTGTCACCAACTATCACAGAAGGTATAGGGGTTTTTTCACTTTTCTCCAGTTCCCCACTTTCAGGCTCTTCTGGCAAGACATGCCCAGAAGCCCTACCGTCCGTCCTATACTCTACTTCTTCAGTCACATCTGGCTCACTGTCAGGGTTATACCCTTCATTTTCATTCATATCCTGCTCACTGTCAGGGTTATACAATTAATTTTCATTCACATCCTGCTCACTGTCAGGGTTATACAATTCATTCTCATTCACATCTTGATCTGGAACCTTAGTTAACATGTCATCCACAACATTAACTTCACCATCTGGTCCCTCAAGTATGTGACTATGTGACAACCCCAGCACTATACTTCTATATAGCTCAGGTACTAGGAGCTGACTCACGACCTCTCCCTGGACTTCAGTGTCCCCATACAATAGGCTATTGTCCATGGCAGCATGAGGAAACCTCTCCTCAGAGCCAGGCTCTTGGGAAACCTCATTTATATTTTCGTGGGCCGTTTTAAGAGAGGGTTCTCGCCACTGCTCACTCTCAAAACCGTCACAGGACACAGGCAAGTCCGGGACACTCGGTTCCCGAGAACCACCATCCTCGTCTCCCAACATCACCTGCAAAGGAATTTCATCACTATCACAGTCATCATTATTATCAATATCATTATCATGATTATGATCAGTATCATCACTATCATGATCATCATCACTATCATTATCAGCATCATTATCATGGTCATCATCATTATCATGATCATCATCATCATCATGGTCATCATCATTATCATCATCATTATCACATAAATTTAACGTCCCACTAGCATTGTGTTCCGCCCCTCGGGACTGCGCACCCTCAATAGGAGCTTCATCACACTGTCCATCAGAAACATTTCTCCCCCAGAGATCCCCAGATCGGGGAAAATCTCCACCCAATATGACGGGGTGCACCAGGCTCTTCACTACCCCCACTTCATATGAAACCTCCCCGAGTTTAGGGACCAAGTCCACGGCAGTCTCTGGGTAGACTTTGGTGTCTCCATGGATGCACACCACACTCAGGTGCTTATCAGGGATGAATTCCCTATCAATCAGGCTGTCACATATGGAAGTCACTGGACTCTCTGAGTCTAAGAGGGCCTGTGCTGGGCAGTCATTTACAACCACCGGGCACATCTGTGGTCCAGTCTCTTCGGCTGAGGTGGACACACACACAGGCTCTGCGCAGGGAGAGAGGGACCTGCCAACATCACGGCACATAGGCTCCCCCTCTAGTGAACAGCCGGCTGCAATTTCACGACATCTCCAACACTGTCCACCACAATCACCCTCCCATATGTCCCCTACAGCTGGAACGCTCTTACCACAAGAGTTCAGCGTCCGGGAACTCTGAAGTGACGACCTCTCAGACGGCTATACCTCAGGAGGACATGCTTGGGTGTAGTGGTCCACTATCACCTCTTCAACTCCATAATCAGGTTTGCTGACTGCAGACTCCCAACTGTATCTCCAGTCACGAACTCCCCTGGCACGGGCTGTCACCGTAACACCCAGCCGGGTACGAATCTCCGCTTTCAGCTTGGCATAGTCTTGGCTGTCCTGCTCGCTCAGGTCAGCATAGGCCACCTGGGGCACTCCAATCAGATAGGGTGCGACCATCATGGCCCACTCAGATAGGGGCAGATTCTCCTTCTCTGCCAGTTCCTCAAATCTAGTGAGATACACCTCCACATCATCACGAGGTGTCATCTTTTTCAGGGACCATCTTACTGCCTTCTTTACAGCGGACAAGTCAGGTGCCTTCACAACATTACTCTTGGACGAGGTGCTGAGAGCTGCAATCTGCTCCAACAACCGGTTATTCTCCTGCTGCTGCTGCAGGAATTGCTGCCGGTGCTCCTGCATGCGCTGCTGGTGCTGCAGGCGCTGCTGCTCCATGCTCCGCTGGGCCTGGACCAGGTACTCAACGAGCCCCTCCATACTGCCGGACTTATCTGTCTCAACCACGGCAGTCTTATGTTGCACAATAACTTGCGCCATTTGTTTAAACAGCGCCTCCATGCTGTCATCCATGCTGTCAGACTTCTCTGTCTCAACAACGGCAGTCTTCACTCAAGACATACACACTCTACAGTCTTTTCCATAAAAAAAATTCAGCTCTGCTGTGCAGACACTTTTTTTTTTTTTTTTCTTTGCAAAGTCTATTAGGGCTCCTGTCTCTTTAAGACTGCTCCAAACAGACGTTTCTGCTGACACACTTTTTTTTTTTTTTTCTCTGCTGCTATTTCAACAGACTTCACCTTTATTGCTGTCTCTAAGCCACTGTGCTGCATGCACGCTCCAGCACTAACTGTATCAGCCCCTGCGCTGCCCCAGCATTCTCCGCCAATTGTAATATTTCCAGGGGATATAGCTCTAGAATCGCTGTCTGGGTAGACAGAGTGACACGAAAACAGTTCATTCAGACAGCAGTTCTGGTGAAAACTGGCCGCAACCAGCTTTATTAAAGTCCACAGCAAACAGATAAAAATAAATCATAAACAGAAAACCTGGGCTTGTCTAGCCACTAATTACACTTAGATAGATTGCCCTGTCTATCCGGGTCCCGGCTCTACCAGCCTGGCCCAACCCAACACATATCATATATGTTACCAGTATGGAGTTTCACAGATACTCCTCCTTGTGTCTGAAGGCACATCCAACGTCCAGACTTGAGAGAGATCCACTCCTATTCAGCCGCTATTCGCACGGATTCTCACTGAGACTACTCCTGTGTCCGGGGTACCTCCTGCACCCAGACTGAGATAGCTCACACTCCTGGAGACGCTTCTTGTGCCGGGACACCTCCCTGTGTCCAGACTGAGCGTGCTCCCACTCTTGGAGACTGCTTCTTGTGCCGGGACACCTTCCTGTGTCCAGACTAAAGACAGCTCCCAATCCTGGAGACTGCTTCTTGTGCCGGGACACCTCCCTGTGTCCAGACTAAAGACAGCTCTCAGACTGTGTTTGCAGACACCTACTTCTGGTCTCCTAATTAAGACCTGAGTAGTTTCAGGCCTGAGCTGCAAGTGTGTGCTGAATGTGAGGTGTAGTGACCTTTCTCTACCACTAGGTTTACAAAGCCACACATTTCCCTTATACCTAGGTGAAATGTACACCCCATTCAACACATATTCCTTCACTGTCTCACAATATATACAAATATACATTTATACAGATTGATCCAAAAGGTACAATGGGGCTAAAGAGACAAAAGAGAATTTATTACCTTAGTCCTGGAAAATTAGTGGGTAAGTACACAGAGCAAGGTAAGTGCCCGAATATAGAGGATAGCTGTAAGTAATAGTGATAGAGTTAAATCTATATAGTGAAACAATATTAATCAGAGAATAAGGCAGCCTAATACCTGTATCATATGCCTTGAGGAAATGAGGGAGAGGCCTCAGTTGAAATCTGTAATAAGGTATCGGTATGCCTCTTAGCGTGATTGTGTATAGAGGAGTTTTAAAAGAGCCCAAGTGGAGTGAAAAAGGTACCTGTTATTATGGTTGTCTGGGAATAGCCCAAAAAAAACGGAAGGAAATGCAATCCTGAAAAGATTAAAGGCTGAACTATAATATATTGTGGTCTCATGTGAAAATAACAGTGGTATGGATTGTATGGAGCATACCTGGCAGTCAGTTCGTATAGGAAGGGCCCAAAGGGCAGGAATTGTTTCCAACCTGAAGGTGAATAATGTGCTATTGTTAAGATTGCTAGATGATTGCGGCTTGTAGTTAATAGTATCGGATCCCATATGCTGGTGTAGAGCCTACCTGGCTTGCGTTAAGCTGTGGTATGAGCGGCGCTCCCACGCCTTGCTGTGGCTGGACTGCAGTGTGGATACATGGGTAGCGCTTGTTAAAGCGCCAAACCGGAAGTAAGACTCCCGGACCGGAAGTGACGCATCGTAATGGGGAGGTGAACACAGGAGATGTAGGACATGCGCAGTAGCACATTAGGTGGAGAAAGTATGTATCGTCATAGGGAAGTAAGCACAGGAGATGTAGGACATGCGTAGTAGCACATTGGAATACTGACATTGCTCAGAATTAGGTGGAGAAAGTATGTATCGTCATAGGGGGGTGATAGCAGGTGGTGCAGGACATGCGCTGTAGCACATTGGAATACTGATATTGTTCAGAATTAGGTGGAGAAAGTATGTGTCAATAGGAAGAGGGGCTAATGCAGGTAAAACAGTATTAAGTGGGCCCTAAAAGTGAAATCACTATATACAGAGGGATATTGTTCAGTTCTAAAATGAAGGCCTTGTTCAGAGTTAGGATGGGGCAAAATGCTTAATAAAGGGCTAATATGATTGAATGAAAATTAGAGCGAAAATAAAAAATCCAAAACTGGAAATTCAAAATAAAAAATTAGATAATTATATATAAATTTATTTGCTAAGGACTAAGGGTCAAAGAGGTCAGGGACATATGGCAGATACCCGGCTAAGGAGTAAACTCACCTGTAGGTGAAGAATTATCGGGTCTGTGAAAAAATTAGATAATGTTAATATAAAGTATAGGATGTTTATAATAGCAAATCTATTTCTCTATTTAATCCTTTGGGGGCTAGAGTATCAAGCTTATGGATCCAGTAGGTTTCTCTTTGTTTTAACAGTTTGACATGGTCACCACCTCTCCTCGGGCGTGGAACACCTTCTATAACCTGAAATTTCATCTGAGCAACAGAGTGTCTGAATTTGGTAAAGTGGTCCGGTAGTGGAAGCCAGTTTTTTTGACAATGGATAGTGGATTTATGACTGGCTATGCGGTCTTTAACGTGCTGGGTAGTCTCCCCAACGTATAGGAGGCCGCACGGGCACTTGATAAGATACACTACAAAGTTAGAATTACAGGTAAAGAAACCTTTTATCGGAAAAGACTTGCCAGTCCTGGGGTGTGTGAGATGATCTGATCTGATAATGTTTGAACAGGCTGCACAATTTAAGCACGGAAATGTACCGTGTTTTCGAGGGGCTAGGAGCCTTTGGTTGTTTGTAGAAAGAGCACTGCCTATATCAGCCTTAACTAGCCTATCTCTAACATTAGGTGCCCTTTTTTTACACATCAATACCGGTGCGTCGAATGACTCAATGTTCGGATACGCCCTGGAGAGCAGGGGCCAGTGTTTTTTGATAACGGAGTAGGCTTTTGGCATGAGAGGGTGGAGTGTACAAAAGGCACCCTTTCTTTCGGAATGGTAGGTGGCAGTGGGGAAGGTGGTGTAATAGCCCGTATTTTTTCCTCCTGTAATAGCCTTGTAGGGTAGTGACGGTCCCTAAATTTCTGTGCCATTGTGTCAAGTCTGGTTTCAAGTATGTCTTTATCAGACACAATCCTGCATACTCTACTCAGTTGGGATCTTGGCAAGCTATTTCTGGTTGAACGAGGATGACAGCTGGAATAGTGTAAAAGGTTGTTCCTATCAGTTGGTTTGTTGTAGAGGTCAGTTGATAGATTACCATGTGTATCTTGCAAAACCTTAGTATTGAGGAAAGGGATTGATTCAGTATCATAGTTCAAAGAGAATTGCAGTTCCGGAAAAATAGAATTGAGGTATGCATGGAATTCTAGTAGGGTATTAGTTGAACCGGTCCATACAAAGAAAATATCGTCTATGTACCGGTGATAACCAAGTACATAACGGATAAAAAGGTCGCTGGGATATACGTATGCTTGTTCAAATGAGTTCATAAACGCATTTGCGTAGGCGGGCGCGACATTAGCTCCCATCGCGGTGCCGCACTTCTGTACATAGTAGATATCCTCGTACAGAAAATAATTCTCATGCAATACCAGGTGTAACAAATCCAGACACAATTGGACTGAATTGGTGGATAAATCTGATGTTTCCAGAAGGGTCTTAACTGCCTCAATCCCTTTGTCATGAGCGATTGACGTATACAAACTGTTCACATCAAGCGTGACAAGGACACTGCCTGGTGGTGTTGGCCCCAATTGTTGGATAACTCTCAGAAAATGTCCTGTGTCGAGGAGGTATGATCTGGTTAGTTTAATATAAGGAGTTAGAATCTTCTCCAGAAAGATGGATAATGGTGATAGTACCGAATCTGTAGAGGCTACAATAGGTCTGCCAGGTGGATTATGAAGTGATTTATGAATTTTTGGCAGGATGTAAAAGACGGGTGTAATGGGATGACTATTTTGAAGTGACCGTTGTTGATCTATGATATTACGATCATAGTATATTTTTAGTAGATTTTTGATCTTGTTGGCAATGGCGAAGACAGGGTCACTAGGTATAGAGAGGTAGGTATCCTGATCAGAAAGTTGTCTATTAACCTCCTTCAGTCATTGCGGTTCATTACAACAATAGCTCCGCCTTTATCTGCTGGTTTTATTATTATATCCCTATTACTACTGAGAGTGTTCAGGGCCTGTTTTTCTAGGATAGTCAGGTTGGGATGTGAAGGAAAGAGGCCAAGTTGTGCTTGATGAGACAATGATTTCATATCACGAATAACTAATGAAATAAAAGTTTCTGTGGCATGATAGACATGTGGAGGCGAAAACCTGCTCCGGTTTCGGAGGCCAAGATTCGAGATGGACAGCTCAGGAATAGGTACATCACGTGATGGTATTGTGTCATTGGAAGCAGGTGTGAGACCAAAATGGGTTTTCAGTCTTATTGTCCGATAGAATCTCTCCAAGTCCTTTTCAAATTGTAACGCGTCCCACTTCGGGGTTGGACAGAAAGAAAGTCCTTTCTGCAACAACGACAATTCCGCAGGGGAAAGAAGATAATCAGAGATGTTGATCACCAAATCCGTTCTCTCACCTGAGATCGGGTAGTCATTCGATCTCCTTGTTGGTCTATGTGTCCACCCCTGCGGCCTCTGGATAAAAAACGATTCTTTCCTGAGTGAGTAGAAGAGTCGCTCCCTGAGCTGAATGAGCCTTGATTTCGTCGATATTGAGGCCTGCGCCAAGTGCCGGATGTATCGCTCCATCTGTAGATCCTATTTGAGGAATAGTCGTCCAGATCATGCTGAAATTTTTGGCGCTTTCTTTCTTGTAACACTTTCTGATGCTCAGATAGAATTTTGTCTGTCTTGATCTTTAGTGCGTTCCACTCTGCGGCCGGGATAGTAGCAGATAATTGTGCCTCTATTGCCTGTATGTTTTGTTTAGTCTCAGTTATGGATTTTTGGAGATATTCTATTGTCAAAATAATAATATCCAGAGAACATTTATTGAGAATATTTCTATATCTCTCACAGTATTCTGAGTTATCAGAGAAGAGGGTTGGTCGGAGATTACTCCTCAGTCCCCTAGGAATTTTACTCTGCTTGTGATATTCTGCCAATGTTATACAATGCAGGTCATGGGAAATTAATTTGCGCCATTCTTTTTCATAGTCCCTGGTCTTAAGCTCATGAGATGGGGTTTTCAAAAACTCATTAGAGCCAGTGACCTTAGATAGGATGCTGGTACTAGTAGTAATATCATATGCGAATGTGTCAGTAGACATAAGTACAATCAGGGAGGAGACCGATGCTACAGCCAATATCAAACAGTATAAAGAGGGTAAGTTAGCGTGCACTCTGGTCTAAATATAGTCGAGGTGCTGGTATAATGGACTGGTAAGTCCAAGAATAGACTAAAAGATAGTTTACCGCACACTCAAGTTATAGAAGGTGTTCCACGCCCGAGGAGAGGTGGTGACCATGTCAAACTGTTAAAACAAAGAGAAACCTACTGGATCCATAAGCTTGATACTCTAGCCCCCAAAGGATTAAATAGAGAAATAGATTTGCTATTATAAACATCCTATACTTTATATTAACATTATCTAATTTTTTCACAGACCCGATAATTCTTCACCTACAGGTGAGTTTACTCCTTAGCCGGGTATCTGCCATATGTCCCTGACCTCTTTGACCCTTAGTCCTTAGCAAATAAATTTATATATAATTATCTAATTTTTTATTTTGAATTTCCAGTTTTGGATTTTTTATTTTCGCTCTAATTTTCATTCAATCATATTAGCCCTTTATTAAGCATTTTGCCCCATCCTAACTCTGAACAAGGCCTTCATTTTAGAACTGAACAATATCCCTCTGTATATAGTGATTTCACTTTTAGGGCCCACTTAATACTGTTTTACCTGCATTAGCCCCTCTTCCTATTGACACATACTTTCTCCACCTAATTCTGAACAATATCAGTATTCCAATGTGCTACAGCGCATGTCCTGCACCACCTGCTATCACCCCCCTATGACGATACATACTTTCTCCACCTAATTCTGAGCAATGTCAGTATTCCAATGTGCTACTGCGCATGTCCTACATCTCCTGTGCTTACTTCCCTATGACGATACATACTTTCTCCACCTAATGTGCTACTGCGCATGTCCTACATCTCCTGTGTTCACCTCCCCATTACGATGCGTCACTTCCGGTCCGGGAGTCTTACTTCCGGTTTGGCGCTTTAACAAGCGCTACCCATGTATCCACACTGCAGTCCAGCCACAGCAAGGCGCGGGAGCGCCGCTCATACCACAGCTTAACGCAAGCCAGGTAGGCTCTACACCAGCATATGGGATCCGATACTATTAACTACAAGCCGCAATCATCTAGCAATCTTAACAATAGCACATTATTCACCTTCAGGTTGGAAACAATTCCTGCCCTTTGGGCCCTTCCTATACGAACTGACTGCCAGGTATGCTCCATACAATCCATACCACTGTTATTTTCACATAAGACCACAATATATTATAGTTCAGCCTTTAATCTTTTCAGGATTGCATTTCCTTCCGTTTTTTTGGGCTATTCCCAGACAACCATAATAACAGGTACCTTTTTCACTCCACTTGGGCTCTTTTAAAACTCCTCTATACACAATCACGCTAAGAGGCATACCGATACCTTATTACAGATTTCAACTGAGGCCTCTCCCTCATTTCCTCAAGGCATATGATACAGGTATTAGGCTGCCTTATTCTCTGATTAATATTGTTTCACTATATAGATTTAACTCTATCACTATTACTTACAGCTATCCTCTATATTCGGGCACTTACCTTGCTCTGTGTACTTACCCACTAATTTTCCAGGACTAAGGTAATAAATTCTCTTTTGTCTCTTTAGCCCCATTGTACCTTTTGGATCAATCTGTATAAATGTATATTTGTATATATGTATATTTTATTTTATTCGTGTCAATCATTGTGTTCTATTTTCTCTGGAGATGTTTTCTTGAAATCACCAATATTGACAACTTGATGTGTTTTCATAATTTTTATTATTTTTTTTCATGTCACTTATCCTGTTTCTCTTGCTTCACAGCGACTTCATGAATAAGGTTCCGGGCGAACCGAAACGTTGATACTAATGTCGCTTTATATTTCTTGTTTTGCCTCTATATTTTGATTGTCCACAAAAATAAAATCTATATTCACTTTGCAAAAAGATCCAATTGAGTGTGCGGTAAACTATCTTTTAGTCTATTCTTGGACTTACCAGTCCATTATACCAGCACCTCGACTATATTTAGACCAGAGTGCACGCTAACTTACCCTCTTTATAACTACAGCTAAAGGCAACCACCTGGCTGACAAGACTGCAAAATCTGCAGCTTACCAACCAAGAGACAACCCTGCTTGGGTGGCAGCTGCACAAGTGGCCTCTTCCATGGACCCACCTGTGACCTACACCTTCTCCAAAAGCTACAACAGACTGGTGTTGAAGAATTAGCAAGATAATAAGAGCTGTGCAGTCACTAGAAGGACTGTGGCACATAGGGGGAAGTATGCTTTCCTTGAGTTCTGTATCCCATGATGGCTTAAGCCACCCACGACAATACCCACAAAAAAATGATATGCCAGACCTCGTCTACCTCCATTGGTATGCTCCTATGTTCAGTGTCTTTGCAGCCAAACATGTTTAACCCTGTCTGACCTGTGTGCCCAACAACGTGGGTCACACCAAGACGCCTATGAGATCCACAAGGCTCCTGTGGATTCAAGGTTCCAGCGCCGTCAGAAAGACTACATTCAACTTTCCAAGATGCCAACCTGCGAGTATGTACGCGTGTGTCGACCTCTTCTCAGAATGGACAGAAGCGTAACAAGTGTGTAAAGCCACCGCCAAAGGTACAGCGAAGATACTAATCTCAGAAGTCGTCTGCAGATACAGGGTGCCAAAGACCATAGAGAATGACAGAGGCACCCACTTTACCGGAGAAGTGATGCAGGAAATAATGTCTACCCTGGGAGTGGAGCAGGCCTTTCATTCTGTGTACCATCCACAAAGTAGCGGTAGAGAAATTGAATGGAACCAATGAGGTGTTAGTTGGGTCAGCCCTTAGGCCAGGGTTGTATCTTCCACTGTAGCTCCAGATGCAACATGATAGATAAACTTCTTATGTTATTCCACTCGCAAAATGCTTGTCTACCATATACTCTCAAGCTTATTCTTCTCTTTTACATTCTATGGAAGGGAGCCACCCCTGCAGCCCGGAGACTGGGTGGGGGTCAAAAGACATGTCAGAATAGCCCTTGAGCCTCAATTTGATGGACCCTTCCAAGTTTTGTTGACAACTGAGACGGCCATAAAGCTCGAGGGGAAACCCAACTGGATCCACAGCTCACACTGCAAGACAGCTGACCCAGAAAGCCACAGAATGATGTGGATGCGCAGCCTGTGCCTTATCCTTTTTACATTAATAAATGCGGGCTCATCAAGGGTTATGTCCCAAGAAAGAATGGGGAGATAGTTACGACTTTCTAGTTTAATACCGCAGACCCGCGTTAAAAATTGGATCTATGTAACATGTTCTCCTACCCTGCATGGGGACACCTATAGACTCACCCAAAAAATAGTTTGTTACTGCAGTATGGTGGGGTGGAAGAATGGCCCTACAACCCTTCCGTAGCCTGAGAAAAGACAGACAGCAAGGGTAAAAGCCTCCTTACCAGAATAACTGTTACAACCAGAATAAGAGTCCAAACGCTGTACAGTAGGGTTCCAGTTTCCCTTAAACTAACAATAAATAACCCCTCTGTTATGGACACAGGACTAAATATGTGATGGGCACAAATATCACGGGGCATTGACCGATTAAGACACATCTTAAGGATATCAGGGACCACCTATCCTAAATAAGACAGACTCCGCAACATACTTCCAAAGACTCATTCCTGATGTCTCTAACCTATAAGCCATCAGACAAACCCCAGTGCTTCTCATGCTTAATTCATCCATTTTATGCTAAAGCAGTTGTATCACCTTATACCATTGACCTAAAGCAATTAGGTTCCTCGTATTGCAGTCCCACCATCACTAACTTGGTATGAGGCCATGTCCTTCTGAATCAGACTAATTTTGGTGGATGTGTGAAAATGGTGTCTTTTATCCAGTGTTGCCAGTGGGATGGGAGGGTACACGTGTTATTGTTAATTCCGGATACCACTCCAGATTATGACTCCAGATAAGTTCCACGAATATGCAATGGCAACCCTGAGACATCAGTATTCCTACTCCTTTTGACCCTTACATGTACATCAATGCTATTGGAGTCCCAAAAGGAGTACCAGACGAGTAGCCAGAGATTAAGTAGCAGCGGAATTAGAATCGCTATTCCCCATCATCACAGTGAATAAAAAATGTGGACTAGTTAAATATCTACTATGACCAACTGTTAGATGCCAACTCTGATCAGCATATGAATGTGGCACCCTTATAGTTTCCTTGCTGGTTGTAGCTTGTGTGTCTGTCCATCCGATGGTGTGACAGGCCGATCTGCAAAATCTGATGAAGCTGCGTAGGAAGGCCAGCTTCTTCTATTAGTGGAGAATGTATCTGGGGGCATCTGTAGGCATGCATTTCTGCTGGAATAACCACCCACTACCACAAGAGAAGGGAATTGTGAGAGCAGGATTTATATTTATCTATCCTGCTTTCAATAAGGGAGTTTGAGGCACTTCCAGGGTCATCGTGTCCAGCCCCCTGCTCAATGCAGGATTCACTAAACCATCTCAGACAGATGTCTGTCCAGCCTATTTGAAGACTTCAATTGAAGAACTCACCAACTCTTGTGGCAGCCTGTTCCACTCATTGATCACCCTCACTGTCAAAAGGTTTGTTCTAATATCTAATCTGTATCTTCTCCCTTTCATTTTCATTTCATTGCTTCTCGTGTTTCCATGTCCAAATGAGAATAAGGATGATCCCTCTACACTGACAGCCTTTCAGATATTTTTAGACAGCTATTAAGTCACCTCTTAGTTTTCTTTTTTGCAAGCTAAACATTCCCAGATCCTTTAGCTGTTCCTCGTCCGATCACCATCCTGGTAGCTCTTCTCTTAACTTGCTCCTGTTTTTCAATGTCTTTTTTTAAAAAGTGGTGCCCAGAACTGGACACAGTATTCCAGATGAGCCCTGACCAATGATGAACAGAGAGGGATAATTACTTCAGGTGATCTAGACTTTATGCTTCTCTTAAAGCATCCTAGAACTGTGTTTGCCTTTTTGCTGCAGCATCACACTGTTGACTCGTGCAGTCTGATCTATTAGTATACCCAAGTTTTTTTTCACATACGCTGTTACTTAGTTCTATTGTTCCCATTCTGTAATTTAATTTTCGTTTTTCTTGCCCAGAAGTAGAAACTTGCATTTCTCCTTGTTAAATACCATTCTATTAATTGCTGACCCTTGTTCAAGCTTATCTAGATCCTTCTGATTAGTTTACCTTCAGTTGCCTTATCTAGATTATTAATACAAATGTCGAACACTGGAACCAGGACAGAACCTTGAGGAACTCCACTTCAAGCACACTTCCAATTGGATGTGCAACCATTTATAACCATTCTGAGTATGTTCGCTGAGCCAGTTATGAATCCACCTAACCGTAGCCCTGTCAATCCCATACTTGGTCATTTTTTCAATAAGGATAGTATGAGATACTGTATCAAATGCTTTGCTGAAGGCAAGATATACTATATCTACCACATTTCCCTGATCCACCCAGTCAGTGATTTCATCATAAAGGAAATTAGATTAGTCTGGAATGACTTGTTTGCTACAAACACATGCTGGCTCTCGTTAATTACTGTATTCTTATCCAAGTACTTACATGCATGCTGTTTAATGGTGTGTAATTTCCTGGCTCTGTCTTCTTTCCTTTTTTGAAGATAGGGACAACATTGGCCCTTCTCCAATCTTCAGGGACTTCTCCATTTTTCCAAGATTCTGGCTCGTGGTTCTGCAATTTCCTCTCCTAGTACCTAGGATGCAACTCATCATCACCAGATTTACATTTATGCAAATTAGCTAAGTGTTCCCTCACGATCACCTTGTTTATAGATAGTGGATTCTTTTATTCCTTCAATGCCACAGTGAAGTTTCTATTACAATTGCTATCTTAGAGAATACAGATGCAAACTTGGAATTTAACAGTTCGGTCTTCTTAACATCATTTTTTACTTCACCCTTGTCATCCTGCAAAAATCCTATAACATCTTTGACTTTTCTTTTGACACTCCTAGAATCCCATTTTATTGCTTTTGGTCTCCCTTGCAAGCCTCACTTCATTACTTGCTTTAGCTCTTCTAATGATTGCCCTGCAGACAGCATATTCTTCTTTAGATATGCCCACCTATTTCCATTTAATAAACATTGGTGGCTCAGTGGATAGCACTGCAGCCTTGCAGCGCTGGAGTCCTGGGTTCGAATCCCACAAAGAACAACATCTGCAAGGAATTTGTATGTTCTCTCCGTGTTTACGTGGGTTTCCTCCGGGTACTCCGGTTTCCTCCCACATTCCAAAGACATACTGATAGGGAATTTAGATTGTGAGCCCCATCGGGGACAGCGACGATAATGTGCAAACTGTAAAGCGCTGCGGAATGTTAGCGCTATATAAAAAGTAGGAATTAATCCTACCGGTAATGTTGTTTCCAGGAGTCCATCATGACAGCACCGCCAGGAGGTTGTCCTTCATATCCTTGATAGGGACAGGAACACAGAAGAGGTTAAATAGCCCCTCCCCACCTCCACCCTTCAGTGATTTTCCAAGTACCACACCAGGATGGATGCAACACAATTTTATTGAATTCTCTACTACAATGTTAATGACACATCATAGTTAAACAATGCAAGGGGGGGTATATAAGGGGTGCTGTCATGATGGACTCCTGGAAACAACATTACCGGTAGGATTAATTCCTACTTTCCAGGACGTCCCTCCTGACAGCACCGCCAGGAGAAGTACCAAATAACTCCTCTTTAGGGTGGGACTACTGCTTGGAGAACTTTTCTCCCATAGGCCGTCTGTTGATTTGACAGAACGTCCAGTCTATAATGTTTACTAAACGTATTTATGTTGGACCAGGTTGCGGCTTTGCAAATCTGGTCCATAGAAGCTCCTGCTCTTTCTGCCAAAGACGCCGAGATTGCTCTCAGCGAGTGGGCCCTAAGACCCTCTGGCGGAGTCTTTCCTGCCGAGGTGTATGCTGCAGTAATTGTTGATTTTAGCCATCTAGCCAAGGTGGCTTTTGATGCTTTCTTCCCTTTATTTTTGCCCGCCATTTGTATAAAAAGGTTTGAGTCTATTCTCCAATCTTCTGTCAGTTTGAGATACTGTAGGACTGTCCGTCTGACGTCCAAAGAATGGAGCGAGCGTTCCTTCTCATTTCTATAGTTCTGGTAAAAGGTGGGAAGTATTATTTCCTGATTTCTGTGGAAGTCTGTTACCACCTTTGGAAGAAAGGTCGGGTCCAGTTTCAAAATTATACAGTCTTCCTGGATTTTTAGGTATGGGTCTCTCATGGAGAGAGCCTGGATCTCTCCTATACGTCTGGCTGAGGTTATTGCTACCAGAAAAACTGTTTTAAGCGTTATTGATCTGAGGTCTGCCTGGTTTAGTGGTTCGTAAGGGGTCTTCCTTAGCTCATTCAATACTAGACTGAGGTCCCATGGTGGAACGGAACTACATATTGTGGGTCTCATGCGTTGCGTAGCTCTAATAAATCTTGACACCCAAGGATGGTCCGCTAATGGGTAATCAAAAAAGGACCCTAGTGCTGAGATTTGTACCTTCTGTACTAGGTTTTAGACCCTTATCAAATCCTGCCTGTAGAAAGTCTAGGACTTTAGGAATATCTGGGTCCTCAGTAAGGGATACTGGTTGCGCATAGTATGAACAAAATTTCTTCCAGACCATGAGGTATATAGATGAGGTAACAAGCTTTCTGCTTTTCTGTAGAGTAGTTATAACTGATTCAGATAAGCCCCTACATCTCAGGATCTCTTTTTCAGGATCCAAGCTGAAAGGGCTAAGAACTGTAGGTTCTGATGGACGAGAGGGCCCTGCGTCAAGAGGTCCCGCTGTAATGGCAGATGAATCGGGTCTTCTAACGCCATCTGCTTTAGTACCGGGAACCAGCTTCTTTTGGGCCAGTATGGCACTATCAGAATAACTGCCGTATGACTCTCCTGAATCTTTCGTAGTACTCTTGGTATCAAGGGTAGTGGTGGGAAGGCATATGCTAGCTCTGTATCCCAATCTTGCGCTAGGGCATCTATCGCTGTTGGGTTGTCTTTTGGATCTAGCGAGAAGCGCTCTGTTTTTGTATTTGTTTTTGAGGCGAATAAGTCTATCTCGGGAAAACCCCACATACTGGTCAGTTGTGTAAACACTTCCTGATTTAGAACCCATTCTGCTGGTTGTATCTTTTGTCTGCTGAGGAAGTCTGCTATCTGATTGTTTTCGCCTTTTAGGTGTACTGCTGTCAGAGATCTTAAATTTATTTCTGCCCAGGCGAATATTTCTTCTGAAATACTCTGTAGGTGATGGTGTCTCGGACCTCCCTGGTGCCGTAGAAAGGATACTGTAGTTGAATTGTCGGAGAATACTCTGACGTGACGGTTGTACAGCTGTCTCTGGCATCTCCTGATCGTCTCCCAGACTGCTTTGAGCTCTCTGCAATTTGATGAGCTGTTTCGCATCGCACCAGGCCATGTTCCTTGGAGATAACGTCCCTCCACATGGGCTCCCCAGCCGCTGAGACTTGCATCTGTGGTGATATTTATGCAGGGGGATACTCTCCACGGTTTTCCGTGTTTTAAATTTGATACGTCGGTCCACCATGCTAGGGATCGCCTTACTTCTGCTGACAATTTTATTCTGTTGTCCAATGATGTATCTCTTCCGTCCCATATCCGGAGGATTTCTTTCTGTAACGTCCTTGAGTGAAATTGGCTCCACTGGACGCTTGCTATGCATGAAGTCATTAAGCCCAGCACTCTCATGGCCTTCCTGATAGTGGTGTATTTTTGTTCCTGTAGCATATGGGCTTCCTGTTGGACTGTTGTCTGTTTGTGGGGAGGAAGGAAAGATTGTTCTTGGACTGAGTCCAGAATAACTCCCAGAAATATTTTTCTTCTTTCTGGTTCTAGACTGGATTTTTTTACATTTATCACCCAACCTAGATTTTCTAGAAGAGATCTGGTTTCTCTGAGGTATTCATCCATCTGCTGGCGCGAATCCGCCACTAACAGGTCGTCCAGGTATGGAATTATGAGGACGTTTTTTGTTCTTAGAAAGGCCATTGCCTCTGCTATGATCTTGGTAAAGATACGAGGTGCTGAAGAGAGGCCGAATGGTAGGCAACGGAATTGGAAGTGACGTATCCTTCCTCTGTCCTTTATTGCGAACCTCAGGTATTTTTGATGTGCTGCATGGATGGGCACATAATAATATGCGCTTTTGAGATCTAGTGTGCACATCACTGAGTTTTCTCTTATTAGCGGTATGGCGGACTGAAGTGTTTCCATTTTGAAACGTTTGTAGGCCACCCATCTGTTTAGGGGTTTCAGATTTATGATTGTCCTGTATTCTCCTCCTGGTTTCTTTATAGAGAACAGGCTGGAGTAATGGCCCTGAAACTGTTGAGATTGGGGCACCGGTATTATGGCTTTTAACTCTCTGAGCTCCTGTATATCCGCGACCAGCCTTTGGTGGACCGCCGGGGATTGGCTCTGATTTAGGCAAAATCTTCGGGGGGGAGGCTGGGTGAATTCCACCCTGTATCCGAGCGCGACTGTGCTCAGGATCCATTGATTTTTTGTGATCTGTTTCCATCGATCTATGAAGTATTGGAGCCTCCCTCCAATTTTTCTGGAGTCATTGTCTACCTGACCCAGTTCCCTGGTCTCGAAAGGAGCCTCTACCTCTGCCGCCCTTAGGGTAACTCCACCTTCCGGTCTTACCCTTGCCCTGTAGTCCTGTCTCGGATGAGATCGGGTTTTATGAAAGGCTGGCATTCTTTTTTGTTTTTGCTCCGGAAAACCTTTCTTTTTATCGGACGCTTTGTCCAATAATTCATCTAATACCGGACCGAACACTTGCAGCCCTGAAAACGGTATTGAGCAGAGTTTATTTTTCGACTGTGTGTCACCTACCCATGATCGTAACCACAGCGCACGTCGTGCTGCATTGGATAATGCGTTATTTCTAGCCGCAAAGCGGACTGACTCTGCAGACATATCTGCTATAAACTCTGTTGCCATTTTAAGTAATGGTAAAGTTTTTATAATTTCCTCTCTGGGGGTTTTGTTGGAGATTTGGTTTTCCAATTCTTCCACCCAACGAGACATTGATCTCGCCACCGAAGTTGCCGCTATGTTGGTCTTCATGACTGATGCTTCCCATGCTTTTTTAAGGAGGTCTTCCGCTCTCCTATCCATTGGTTCTTTAAGGCCTGAGGAGTCTTCAAATGGAATGGCGGTTTTCTTCGATACTTTAGCTACCGGTATGTCGATTTTTTGGTATGGATTCCCAGACTTTAGTATCGTCTGGGTTAAACAGGAGGCGAAACTTAATTCTTTCGGAATTACAAGCTTTTTTGCAACATCCTCCCATTCTTCCAATATCATGGCTGTGATATGTTTGTTCACCGGGAACACCCTGCTTCTCTTAGCCCTCAGGCCCCCAAACATCTCGTCTTGGACGGTTAGCGGCTCTGAGGATTCCTCTATTTTCATGGTGTCCCTAACCGCCTGCAATAGGGTATCCGTATTTTCTGAGGAAAATAAATATCTCTTCCTCTCTTCCGTGGGAAATTTTAAGGGGACTTCTGCCTCACTTGGCTCGGAGTCCGAGTAGTGCGACATTTCTCCCTCTTCCGAGCTAGGGTCCATGTCCCATCTAGGTCTCTTGGGTGAGGGAGGCTGGGGTGGCGTCAGCGAAGATACGCTCGCTTGAAACTCTTCTTTAATCATGGAGCGTATATTAGCTAATAGAGTCCTGCTCCTTTTTAAGCATTTTAGCCACGCATGTCTCGCATAACGTTTTTATGTCTGTTGTGGGAATTTTGGCCGAGCATAACGGGCACTTGTTATATCTTTTCCTGGCTGCTGACATGGTTTGCTTGGGAGTCTCCTTGTCCTAAAAGCAATGTGAAATGAGAGTCCTGTAGCTATCTGAACTAGCCCAGCTGAACGGACCCCCTAATTACCCACTTACGTGGTCCATGGTTAGCTCTAAGGATTGGATGTCCGGGCGACTAGCACTCTCCATGTTCACTATGTCAGTGTGTGCTGTCAGGCGTCCGTCTTAAGAAGTCTGCCTTACCCGGCTTCAAGTCATCTGATTCGTCCTCCTGAGCTCAGCTGCTGGTAATCGGGCGCTTGTGTGCACACCATCTGGAGCGCACCTGGGAATCTGCGCCCCTCAGTCGGCGTCCCCCACTACTACGGAGCTCAGAGCTTCCTCTCTCTCTGGCTCCGCCCCCAGAAGTGGTCATTGGCGCCTCTCCTGTGACGCGGCGCGCCGGAAGTGACGGGGACGCCTGGGAGAGCGACCGTGCCAGTCCGACCGGAATCCAGCGGTCCCTGCTACTGGGACGCCGCTGCAGCAGCTGCGGAGCAAGAGCCCTTTGCCTGGGCATGCTGCCGACGCCGGGAGCAAGCAGCTCGACCGGACCGCTGAGGGACCTCTCCCGGTATCAGCGGTCTGAGGCCCACGGCGAGCCCCCTCCAGACCCCGGAGCCTCTTAGGAGAGGACGGAGTTC
Source organism: Oophaga sylvatica (assembly GCA_033576555.1). Lineage (NCBI taxonomy): Eukaryota > Metazoa > Chordata > Amphibia > Anura > Dendrobatidae > Oophaga > Oophaga sylvatica. Next base: position 398,442,154 of record JARQOD010000001.1, read on the forward strand.
TTTCTGCCCCGGGAGCAGCCGCTCTACCGAGGTAAAAAACTTCTGCACCGCTGTGCTTCTCTCCTGCGTCTGTCCCTGATAGGGACAGGAAAACACTGAAGGGTGGAGGTGGGCTATTTAACCTCTTCTGTGTTCCTGTCCCTATCAAGGATATGAAGGACAACCTCCTGGCGGTGCTGTCAGGAGGGACGTCCTGGAAATAAAGATTATTATTATTATTTGTTAAAGAGAAAAAAAAGAAATGTATAAGTTCTGCATTCATCCATTTTGGTCTCTTAAATGCTTCCAATTCTTCCTTTTTGAGATGGTTACTGATTGTCTAGTGAGGATTTCATTTAGCAAATTCTCCCATCCTTTTTCCACATTTCTGTCCTTTAGAACATCCAGCCATTCGACCTTTCCTACCCGCTTTGAGTCCATTAAAATGTGCCTTTCTGAAGCCTAACCTTAAAGTCTGAGCCCTCGCTTGTCTTCCTCATCTTGTAATACAAAATTTGAGGATAGCATGATCTCTGCCTCCTAAATTCCTAGCCACCTTTACTTCCTTAACCATTTCCTCCCTGTTGGTAAGAATTAGGGACCTTTTGAAAGATAGTTGTCATCAAAAGATAAGAATTTTCTGGACCCAGTACTTTTGCCTGAGTTTCCCAACAAATATCTGGATAGTTAAAGTCTCTGATAATCACCATGTCATATTTTTTTGAGAACAGTGACATCTGATGTAAAAATAGTTCATCCATATCTTCAGTCTGTCAAGGTGGCCTATAGCAAACACCTACAATAGTGTCCTTTCTGTTCTCTACTTTTATTCTTACTATTTCTGCGGGCTACCATTCTCTGAAGCTTGGAGCTATGTGCAGATATATGTTTTCCTGACATACAATGCAACATCTTTTCCCCTTTTGTTAGCCCTGTTTGTAATAAGTTGTAGCCTTCAAGGGTTGTACTCCAATCATGTGTTTCATCCCACCAAGTTTTAGTGATGCCTATAACATTATATCTCTCTTCCTATGTTAGCAGCACCAATTTACCTGGTTTCCCATGCTCTTTGCATTTGTATAAAAACAGTTTAGTCTGTTTCACTTTCTTAACTAGTTTCATTCATAATTTTTTTGTTATTTCAACTTCTCAAAGGAATTTAACTTCTTCAAGTTCTCAAAGGAATTTATTACATATTTCCCATCCAATATTGTTCTAGTTAAATGCTTTCTTGATGAGTGTAGCAAGGCATCTACCAAATGTGTTTTCCGGTTTTCATAAGATGCATCCCATCTCTAGCAAGGAGTCCATCATACAGGTAATTCACTCCATGGTCAAAAAAACAAAACATTGACTGCACCATCGACGTTGCCAGTTGTTTACATGTAGAATCCTGTTCAATCTCCTTAGTCCATGTCCATCCACTGGGGGATGGATGAGAATACCTGCGCTCCCAGTTCCTTCACTTTCTGGCCTCAATATTCAAAGTCTCTGCATTTAGTTTCCAGGTCCTTTTTTGCGGTGTCATTTGTTCCTACATGTATTAGTAGACATTTGTAGTAACCTGTAGCACTGAAGAGTCTTGATACCCTATCCGACACATCTTTAAGGCACCTGGAAGACAGTACACTGTGTGAGATGATGTCAAGTTGGCATATGGTGACTTTTGTTCCTCTCATTAGGGAATCCCCCACGACCATCACTTTCCTTTTCTTCTTCACCACAGCGCTTCTTTTTCTCCCTTCAAGAGGATTCTGATTTTAGTGGGGTGTTTTTGTGGGCAAAGCATTTTTTTTATATACCTCTTCATTGCATTGTCTAATGAACCTAAGAGAAAACATAGGAAAGAAACTAAACTAAGAGTAGAGAGACATCTAGCACATATGCTGGGTATAGACAGAATTACCTTTAGCCAATGACATGTATATATGCTAATGTCAGCACATATTTACAGATAAGCAGAGACAATTATATTGTTACAATGCATGACCAAGAAATGCCTATGTAAAATTATGTCCTGATGTAACAAAGATCTGTATCAACGTGGCTCTTCTGTGCATGTATTTGGATTTTACAATTTAATTTAGAGCAGGCACATCTCAGAACGTACCACATTACGGCGTGATGACACAGACGAAAACGATGAACGACTAAGTACACGGTGACTTAACTATTGTAGTCAATGGCTCCATCCAAGCATACACCAAATCCTGTTGTGCGGGGGGTTCCTACATAAGCCACGATGCAGCCACTGAACATAGTGCAAGCGCTGTGTGAACCCAGTTCAATATGTCCTCCAAAGCGCAAACTCTGGGACAACGCACAGAGAACACAAGGTACAGGTACCTTGTGTTATAAATCTACATCTCCGGGGCTGTGATGATTACTTCTTTCTCTGCCGATCTGTGTAGATCCTGTTCATCAGACTGGCTTCACCAAGAAATAGGGGAATATATCCCACATACATTAAAGGGAATCTGTCAGCAAGTTTTTGCTCTTTAATCTAAAAGCGCAGCATAATGTGGGGGCAGAGAACCAGATTTCAGCGATCTGTCATTAATTAGGCTGCTGTGTTTTGCGGTTTCAATACAGTGTTTTATCATCAGATTATCATTACAGGACTAAAGGGTATGCCACACTGAACAATATCGCTAACGGGATCGCTAAAAAACGTCACTATTTAGCGATCCCGTTAGCGATGTTGTTCAGTGCGGCAGCTGCCAGCGACGAGCTTCCTGCTGTGATCTCGCTCGTCGCTGGAATCGTTCCGGACCCTATTTTCTCGTCGGCGCTCCCGCTGGGTAAGTATATATCGCTAGTGTGGCACCTTTTCTTAGCGATTTAGCGGTACTTTTGTACCGCTAAAGTCGTTAAGAAGATCGCTAACGGCGATAGCGTCGTTAACTATATCGCTAAATGTGGCCGCACTTAGCGATATAGAAACAATCCCGCTAGCGATCGCATTAGTATGCGTCGTTATCGTGATCGCTAGCGGGATTGTTTAGTGTGGCAGTACCTTAAGTGCCTCCTGATCCAATCGCGCTTCCTCTTCACCACTGATTAGCAGCTGCCAATATACAACGTAAGCGGCCAATCAGTGGTGTAAGCGGGGATATACACAGTAGGCAGCCAATGAGGGGTGTGAGTGGTTATAAAACGCTCAACATTTCTAGCTCTCCTACATCTGCAGCATAGAAAACTGTGACTACCTCAACTGCTGCACCCAGAGACCTAAGTGGCACATGGCTGGAATTATTTTTACACCTACCTCATGCTGCTCTCAGATTAGGTAGCAAACAACTGCGACAAAATCTTCTTAATCTGATCAAAAGAAAACTTGGCATTTATCTTTGATGTTTTACATTAGCAGTAAATAGACTCGTTAAAGTCGGTTTTTGCCAAACATTTCAACTTGCTAGTGTTTGGAAGTTTCTGTAGCTGTATGTTATTGAGAACGGATAGACTTGCTTCTTAATAAAGCAGAGTTTTTCTCTTGTGTAAGTTCGTAATTGAAAAATCCTGATGTTTACTGGTCTAAGGAAATTAACTACTGGAAGAAGCTTTTATGTTGTAGTCTCGCAGCATTCGCCAGACGTCGTAGTATTCATTTATTTTACTCATTTATATAGCGCCATTAATTCCACAGCACTTTACAGACATTATTGGCACTGTCCCCGATAGGGAATTTAGATTGTGAGCCCCATCAGTATGTCTTTGGAATGTGGGAGGAAACCGGAATACCCAAAGGAAACAACCGCAAACACGGGGAGAATATACAAACTTCTTGCAGTTGTTCTAGGTGGGATTTGAACCCAGGACCCAGCGCTGCAAGGCTGCAGTGCTAACCACTAAGCTACCCTATATGAAATGTCTATTCACAGTCGAGGGATGGAGTTGCAGAAGTGTCATAATTAATGTACAATATTCAGCAAGTCAATACAATAAAAATGCAGATATTTTCTCACATGAAATAACATACTTTGTATTCTGTTTTACACCGAGTTTCTTAAAATTATTTTGTGATGGACTCCTCAGCCATTTTTAAAGATACTTCTCATTCAGTCACAAAATGAGCTGGTTCCTCGCATTGTTTAGTCGTACATGAAGATAAAGTGCTCACACAAATACATACAGCCTGTCCGTCAAAGATGTTGACGTAGCAAGATGTAATGAGCTGAGTAGGGTACTCAGCATGCTCTGGATGTGGAGCCTGACCCACTATGAACATGTTATAACTGCATACTATGATCTAAGTGGGGTACTTCATGCACTGAACAATGCAGGGCCTTGTCTTAAAGATATCAATTGAGTTCCATACTATGTGCAAAATCTACTGTCTTTTGAACTCCAAATTAAGATTTGTTTTACAAGCGATCGAGAAATGAATACATCTCAGCCTTGTCTAGTGGACTCAGGATTTCTACTTTATTAGCACATGTAAGGCACTTAAGTATTGTCACAAAGGAAAAAAAGTTCACCCCACGAAATATGTAGCCAATAGAAACGTGAAGCTTCCCTGCCCATCAGCGTTACTTGATCACCATGATAGAGGAGTTATAAAACAAGATTAAGACCAGACACAAAATGGAATCCGTTCTCTCACAATACCATGTCTCAAATGGAGTGCTCAACGGACTGAACGATACATAACTTGCTCATTGTGAAGATGCCGATGGTGTGCAACATCTTACCCAAGAAGCAGGCTCAACAGGTTAAACGCAGTGTGTCTCCCAACATGTATGCTTGAATGATATAAAGTTTACCGTTCATGAAGGTGCTCATGACACAAGCCTATTCCACCACATGAAAATGCTGATGGCACGCCCTTCCATGACACAAGGCGGCTGTTTGGCACGTTGAACAATGAATGCCTGTCAAATACGTGGTTTTCAATCCAAATCATGACTTGGGTGAATGATCATGCTTGCAACAGAAGACTGGTTTCTGAAAAGCTCGTCGGGTAGAACTATGTAGAAGCAGTCTGTAGGGAAGGTGCTTTTTGCACTTCGTACCATAAAGTGAGCGCTCGATGTGTGATCTTCCTTCACAGTTCTCCATGCTGGATCCTTAAAAAACACTGTATAATACTCCTGAATAAACACAATCTTTACAAATTACCTAGAAGGTGATCCAGATAGCTTTGGCCCATAGTTCTCACTACTCACTGTTGTCCAACTCCACCTCCAGTCTTCTGTTGGAAGGCATGGGAATAGTTCAGGCTTTCCCCTATGAAAACAAAGTCATACCAAATAGTTCTCACCCTTTTGATGTCCCACCTACCCATACGCTTAGTCACTACCTATCAGTGTTTTCTACTTACACCGTATCATGGCATAATGTCAGAAAAGTTAACAGTTAAACACTACTGTGTAGACGCTAATCACTGACTGCGTCGCAGAGAGGACTTCATCTACTCATGTCATGTCACTCAAATAAAGCAGAGCCGCAGTCACATCAACGCATAACACCATCTAAAAGTGTAGTCAAGTAAAATAAAAAACACCAATGTGCCAGCAGAGCAGTTTTATTTCTTACAATCCTTCCAGCAGCATAGAAAGTGTTTAGCGGCAGAAGGTCTGATCATACGTTGCCACTGCTTTTACTTGTGTGTTTTTCTTCAATACATGAAAGGTTAGCAAACAAACTATGCAAAACAATGTCCAGCTGAGACGCACTAAAATACAGAAAAGCCGAATCCTACAATTATAAGTACCCTAGAAAACGTCGGCGTTTACAGCACACTGCTTCTTGCCATCATTAGTCTGCAACAGGGAAGAGTCCATTAAATCAAGGATTTCATCAAAAAACATCAAAGTTTCCATTGTGCAAAAAGTTCACATTTTGCTATTCTTGGAGTTACAGATCAGGAGAGCACCTACTTTAATTGAAGGTGGCTCAACTGATGCAGAAAGATTAGAACTGTATGAATTGAACGAGGCTCGATGACATGTCGCAATGAAATGAGAGAAAGAGCCAAGCTCAGGAAAAAAACATTTTATTGTCGAGTAATTGGTGGGAACCAATACAGCATAGTGTTTACAGGCCTATATGGTACTTCTTCAGGTCAGCTCTTACTACTGTACACTCCAATGTCTTGCTGCTTCACCTCACTACTTCTTTGGGTACACAAGCTCGAAAAACGTCCATCCAAAGACGCTTGTAAAAAAAAAAAAAAAAGCAAAACAAGACAGCACACGCTGAGACAAAGATGAGGCTTAAGATCTCAGGACAAAGCTCATTTATTATACACTGAGCACAGATAACTTACAACAGAATATAAAACCGACTACGTGCACTGAACTATTACAGCATGCATCTACTACAGGGATCACGGGCACCAAATCCGTCCGCACCTCAGGGCAGATACAGCCTGGTAGACTTCCCACCTGGAATGAAGAAAGTCCTATCAATAAATGAACTTACAATGCTGAACACACAAAAAGCCAGGGCTGTGCTCAGACCCGGGTGGACAGTGTACATAGGGCAGCTGGTGCAGAGTAAGGGCCGGCAGCTTCCACTCACCGACACGGGAAGCATTAAATATACTTTGTGCGGTTCAGCGCTCGCTCGGCCAGGTGCCCACTTTTATCTGTAATCTTCTCCCAGTCTGTTTGTCCAACAATAAATCCAATTGCCCTTTTC
>JARQOD010000001.1:398453774-398514068 GCA_033576555.1 Oophaga sylvatica
GACTGTAGTATAAATAACAAAACCTACACGATGGTCTCTGTATACCTCCCAACTCCAGGCAGATCTCATTTCTTTTCCTTTATATATGCCCCCAACTCCAGGCAGATCTCATTTCTCTATATACCCCCCAACTCCAGGCAGATCTCATTTCTCTATATACCCCCCAACTCCAGGCAGATCTCATTTCTCTATATACTCCCCAACTGCAGGAACATCTCATTTCTCTATATACCCCCCAACTCCAGGCAGATCTAATCTCTCTATATACCCCCCAACTCCAGGCAGATCTAATTTCTCTATATACCCCCTAACTCCAGGTAGATCTCATTTCTCTATATACCCCTTAATAATAATTTTATTTCTATAGCGCCAACATATTCCGCAGCATTTTACATTATAGAGGGGACTTGTACAGACAATAGACATTACAGCATAACAATAAACACAGATCAAAGTAGATACCAAGAGGAATGAGGGCCCTGCTCACAAGCTTACAATCTATGAGGAAAAAGGGGAGACACGAAAGGTAGATGGTAACAATTGCTTTCATTGTTCGGACCAGCTATAGTGCAAGAATTGGATGTCCATGTAATTCTGCATGAACCAGTTAACAGCCAAAGTATGTAACAGTACAGACACAGGGGGCTATTAAATGCATAAAGCATGTGAGAACATAATACGAGGTACCTGATTATGGAAAAAAAAATTTTTTTGAATGGGCCAAGAGGGATAGTTAGGTTAATGCGTTGAGGCGGTAAGCCAATCTGAACAAATGTGTTTTTACGGCACTCTTAAAACTGTGGGGATTGGGAATTAATCGTATTAACCTAGGTAGCGCATTCCAAAGAATTGGCGCAGGACGTGAAAAGTCTTGGAGACAGGAGTGGGAAGTTCTGATTTTTGAGGATGCTAACCTCAGGTCATTAGCAGAACAGAGGGCACGGGTGGGGTGGTAGACTGAGATGAGGAATTGATGTAGGGTGGTGCTGACCCATAGAGTGCTTTGTGGGTGAGGGTAATAAGTTTGTACTGGATTCTGTAATGGATGGGTAACCAGTGTAATGATTGGCACAAGGTAGAGGCATCGGTATAACGATTGGTGAGTAATATAAACCTGGAGGCAGCATTCAAGACAGATTGGAGGGGGGAGAGTTTGGTAAGAGGTAGACCAATTAGTAGAGAGTTAGAATAGTCCAAACGAGAATGAATAAGAGAAACAGTAAGGGTTTTTGCAGAGTCAAAAGTAAGAAAAGGTTGAATTCTAGAGATGTTTTTGAGGTTCAGATAAGAGCGAGCAAGTGATTGGATGTGGGGGGTGAGTGAAAGCTTGGAATCTAGTATGACCCCAAGACAGCGGGCATGTTGCTAGGGAGTAATGGAGGAGCCACACACGGAGATGGCGATGTCGGGCAAAGGTAGGTTAGTAGAGGGAGGAAACACGAGGAGTTCCGTTTTTGACAGGTTCAGTTTGGGATAGAGGGATGACATGATGTTAGAGACAGCTGTAAGACAATCACTGGTCTTTTCTAAAAAGGCAGGCGTGATATCGGGAGAAGTATATAATTGGGTGTCATCAGCATAGAGATGGTACTGGAAACCAAATCTACTGATTGTATACCCCTTAACTCCAGGCAGATTTCATTTCTCTGTATCTTCCCCTAACAGCATGATCACATGTACTATATAATGTGCATTTAATTATTTGATTTGCTGGTATAAATAAATTCAGAAAAAAAAAAAAAATTCTGTCTCAAAATGGCCCCGGCCGTGCCTGCGGGGTTGCACCTATCGGGTCTTTATGTGGTGCTCTTATTAGCTATTCATACTGATGGCTTCTGACAGGTCACTGACTCCTCATTGACCTGCCCCCTATTACAATTTATATGTGTGGTGTATATATATATAATATATATATATATATATATATATATATATATAATAATATACACACACACACACATATATATATATATATATATACACACACATGTATACACACACATACATACATATTATGCAGTATGTAAACTAGGGGGAAGGTCAGTAAGGAAACAGTGATTCAGTGATCTGTCAGAAGCCATCAGTATGAATAGCTAATCCGAGCACAACATGAAGACCCCCCAATAGGCTGTCTTGGAGAACGAGAATCTCATTAACTGAAAACTACAAAAAGATTAAACGACAACTACAAGACTGATTTCATCGACAAAAGGTATGATTTTTAATCAGCATAACAGCACTGACCTGACACTGTTTGTAGGTTACTGTGCACAACCCTGCTGACAGGTTACCCTTTAAAAGGTTCATACTCCACAAATACTGTATTTCACAACCTATCACATTCCCCATGAAATACTCAAAAATACAATCCATCATATTAAACGTGTATATGGCAGGAAAAACAACAGAGCGGAGACTTTTTACATCCCAATGAAAAAAAGGAGAACGAGGGCGCCCATCAGTGGTGAGATACTATAGAGCGGACACTTTGCACATCCCAATAAGGAAAGGAGGACTAGGATGCCCCTCAGTGGTGAGATATCATACAGTAGCCATACTCCAACAATTATTGTTTATGTAGAATGATGATGATGATACACTGGATAGAGATTGAGAGACATGTCATAGGAACAACAAATATAGCATCTTTTTTTATTCATATATTGTAGCTGGGCCTAATAGTAAATTGTGTTTCCCACCGACAGTGGAGGCTGCCTCGAGGGTGTGGGGTGCACTCATTAACAATCTGAGTTCTAGAATAATAGCGGTCTCTGAAGCCCCCCATTGAGACTCTGTGGCAGTGTACCTGGACCTCCAACTCCAGGACTGGAGATCCCTGGGAATCATACTGATTTAGAGGAGATATTATTCTCCTTTTCTACATATAGAGAGAAATACCACATTCCACATAAAGACTCCTATAAATATTTCTAAAGAAGACACTTTCTATATGGGGAAAAAATAAATAATATTCCCCCAACCGTGTAAGCTACAGACAATGCTACTTAATCCTGTGAGTAGGCACCGTGTGCACAGATGTAGAGGGTGCTGAGGTTAGGTTCCCAAACCCTAGACATATAATACGTAAACCTCGCACTCAGCTTGGCTATAGTAGAATCTTTTATTATGGTAGTACACCGATAAACGTTTCGGTCTAATGCGACCTTCAGTTTACTACAATTATAGTTAAAGACAGGGTAGAGGATTAAAAATAATAAAGGGATCCAAAATTAATTATAAACAAAGTATATACAATAGCAAATGGTCATGGATATGAATACATGATTGATGCACTACTTGTTCTAACTAGTGTACAATTTAATTACAGGCACAGGGCACAGTTGTTCACTTTCCTTACAGGATACGCTCTATGTTTATTTCACTAAGTACGGTATGTGTCCACATCCTTTTTCTTCTTTTCCGCATACGTTTCCATCTCACCATTTTAAGACTAGATGATACGGCTAGTATTATTGGTCATTTCTCTGCATCAATCATGTATTCATATCCATGACCATTTGCTATTGTATATACTTTGTTTATAATTAATTTTGGATCCCTTTATTATTTTTAATCCTCTACCCTGTCTTTAACTATAATTGTAGTAAACTGAAGAAGGTCGCATTAGACCGAAACGTTTATCGGTGTACTACCATAATAAAAGATTCTACTATAGCCAAGCTGAGTGCGAGGTTTACGTATTATATAATCCTACTTAATCCAACATAACAGGTTAGAGCTGGGTCCTTAGGGTATAATTATGTGCTGGAGGACATGTTCTCCTCTCCGGACAGGCATCTTCACACATGGGGAGATTTACAATGCATGATCACTCGGGGTCAGTTGCAGAGTTCCTTCTCAGTGATAGGAACACTCAGTGTACAAACCACTTAGAATATGCATGAAAGTCATTATATAGGTTGTATTACACTGCTATATAAACTGGCACAGATATACCTCAACTCCCCGAGTGTGTGCTGGAGGTGCGGAGATGCTAAGGCTGTGGTTCCACGGTCCGGAACCACAGCGCTTTGGACGGAGCGGAAATTCCGCTCCGTCTAAGCCCCGCCCCCTTTATGACACGCAATCTTTCCGGAGGTGTTCAGGACACCTCCGGAACACCTCCGGAAAGAACGCAGGGCTACATAGCCCTGTGTAATATTTGTTGCGGCGAGCACCGTCGCCGCAATACGCGAGGACATGCTGCGGTCTAAAAAGACGCGCCGCATGTCCGTTTACGCAGGTTTGCCACCTGCGTATTGTTACGCATAGTGGAGACGGGATTTCTTGAAATCCCCTCCACTATGCTGTAACATCTGGACGCTGCGTGTTTGGCGCTGCGCCAGCGCACAGCGCCAAACACGCAGCGTTTCCTGACCGTGGAAACTCACCCTGACACAGATATGATGCAGATTTGGTGGACCTGCGATAGAGTAAAGCAACAATGGGATGCCATCACCCTTCTAATATCCCAGATAGTAACATCACACTGACAATCACTGAGGAGCGGACACTTCTGGACATTCACCTGGACCTAACTCCACACGAATTCAGGACAGTTATTCAGCGTATCCTCACAGATACTAAAATCAAAATCACAAGTTATTGGGAAAATCCTGTGTGTCCGTCATTAGCTGAATTTATAGCATTGGTGAATGAGAACTGTCTCGGAGGAAACAATCGCTCCATCTGCTAAAAATTAGCTACCAATCCTCAGAAAATGAGACAGTTGGCGATCATACAGACTAATACTGTGGATGTAGAGCTGTAACACAACACTACCCACAATACTCAGAGATACATAATCTGGTGTCATCACCGTTTTCCCCTCCCCTCTTTTACTCATAATAATTTGTTGTGGTAAGAAATTATTAATGTTTAGACATTAAACTACTGAGGAAAATAAGAGACTGTGACGTCATGATGATTTACATTGATTGGCAATATGTTCATTATGACAATTTATATTAATAAAAATTGTATGATTAGAAAAAATATTTTCATTCTATTTTTCAACTAAGGCCTCTTTCACACTTCAGTCGTGCGACGTCAGTCAAAATCCGTCAAAATGTGAAAAAAAACGGATCCGCCATTTTTTTTTGGCGGATCAGTTTTTTTTCCCGTTGACTTGCATTAGTGACGGATTTTGACGTATGGTCGTCCGTTAGGTCCGTTTTTTGACGGATCCGCCAAAAAATTGGCGTCCGTCAATTTAGAAAAACGTCCAATGCAACGTTTTTTGGTCCGCCAAAATGGCGGAGTACGACGGCTCCGCCGCATCCGTCATTTTGTATAAAGGCCGCCTATGGGCGGCGGATCCTCTGTCCGGTCTCTCTCTCTCTCCTCGGTCCGGACTTACATTTCCGGAACGAAATTTTCATAATTTCCGGGTGAAACTTTCTTGGCGGATCCGTCAGAAAACTAACCACTTTTGCATCCGTTTTTACACTTTTCTGACGGATCCGCCATTTTCACACTTGGGCGGACGTCACACAACAGAAGTGTGAAAGAGGCCTAAGCAGTTTCTCAAAAATTAAAGCTTCAAACAAGATTTTGCTCTAAGTCAGAAAACCTAAATAAACTAAATCTTTGGCATCACTGTGTCCATAAGGATCCAAACTATAATAGTTTTATGATAATTTAACGAATTAAAAAAAAAAATAAATTTCATGAACCCGAAAATGGTCCCAAAGCAGTAAAAAAAAAACAAAAAACACCAGCACGATGGGTTAATGATATACAGAACATCACAGTCGGGGAAATCTTAGATGCCACTTTGATGCAACAGAAGGTGATCCCCTCCAGCAGTTATGCAGACATGTCTTTATTACTCCTTCATAGAGCTTATATTACCCCACACATTAAGTCTAGGATGTCTCCAGGGGACACATTCACATGATCCAAATGCGGGACAGGAAACACAGACATATTCCATCACATGTGGGGATGCCCCAAAGTGCAAAAATTATGGCAGTCTATCCATGCCGAACTACAGAATCTTGGTGGGATATTGTTTCCTTTGACGCCGCAATGGGCAATATTTAATATTTTAGACAGTTCTCAACACAAATTCCCCAAACATGTTAAGGCCATGTTGATAATATGGGCCTCAGCTGCCAGGAAAAGTATCTTGCAGCACTGGCTAAATCCATTACCACCACCCAAATCTCTCATATACTCCAAAATAATGTATATTTTTCGAATGGACTGGCTAGACACCCTGACAAATAAAGAGAAATTGACTGGGAAGCTTTTAAGCACATGGTCATTGTTCATCCCATCACTGTCTCAGGACACCAGGGACAAACTAAGGACACATTTTGAAAACACCCAGTGGTATCTTCTTCAGAAAATTAGCCGACATAATCCTATTCCTTGAACTTGTTGATTGTTAATCAAATGCAGGGTCGCTTTAGGGGTTTATATGTTGGGGGATGGGGGGGTTGAGGGTGGTGGGGGGACATTTATGAGTATTATACCTGTCAAATAAGCGTTGAATAAGCTTGATACCTTCAAACCTGTATGACTTACTTTTTGGTAATGCTCTTAACCCCTTACTGCCATCGGACGTACTATCCCGTCCATGGTACCTGGGCCCGTATGACCGGGACGGGATAGTACGTCATAGGCGATCAGCTGCGCTCCTGAGGGGAGCGCAGCTAATCGCCGCCGGGTGTCAGCTGATTATCACAGCTGACACCCATGACTGTGTGTCAGGAGCGGTCACGGACCGCTCCCGGCACATTAACCCCTTGCACACCGCGATCAAACATGATCGCGGTGTACTGGGGGCACAGGGGAGGATCGCGCAGGGTGGGGGCTCCCTGCGCGCCCCCCTGAGACCCTCAGAGCAGCGCGATGTGATCGCGCTGTTCTGAGGGCTTCCTCCCTCCCAGGACCCAGATCCAAGATGGCGCCGGGGTCCTGGAGGGAGGCGGCTACCTCAGTGCCTGCCGAGAGCAGGCACTGAGAAGCCTGCATCTATGCCTGTGCGATCGCTGGTGTGACAGAGTGCTGTACACACTGTCACACCAGCGATCTGATAAAATACTGTGATGTCCCACCCTGGGACAAAGTAAAAAAGTTAAAAAAGTAAAAATAAACATGTGTAAAAAAAAAATCCAAAATAGATAAAAAAAAAAAAAAATATTCCCCAATAAATTCACTTCTTCCTGTAAATAAAAAAAAAAAAAACAATAAAAATACACATATTTGGTATCGCCGCGTCCGTAACGACCCCCCCTATAAAATTGTCCCACTAGTTAACCCCTTTAGTGAACCCTTAAAAAAAAAAAAAAAAAAACGAAGCAAAAAATCAATGCTTTATCATCATACCGCCGAACAAAAAGTGGAATAACGCGCGATCAAAAAGACCGATATAAAAAAACATGGTACCGCTGAAAACGTCATCTTGTCCCGCAAAAAACGAGCCGTCATAAAGCATCATCAGCGAAAAAATAAAAAAGTTATAGCTCGCAGAATAAAGCGATGCAAAAATAATTATTTTTTATATAAAATTGTTTTTATTCTATAAAAGCGCCAAAACATGAAAAAATGATATAAATGAGGTATCGCCATAATCGTACTGACCCGAAGAATAAAACTGCTTTATCAATTTTACCACACGCGGAACGGTATAAACGCCTCCCCAAAAGAAATTTATGAATTGCTGATTTTTGTTCATTCTAACCTCCCAAAAATCGAAATAAAAAGCGATCAAAAAACGTCACGTGCTCAAAAATGGTACCAATAAAAACGTCAACTCGTCCCGCAAAAAATAAGACCTCACATGACTCTGTGGGCCAAAATATGCAAAAATTATAGCTCTCAAAATGTGATGATGCAAAAACTATTTTTGCAATAAAAAGCGTCTTTTAGCGTGACAGCTGCCAATCATAAAAACCCGCTATAAATAGTAAATCAAACCCCCCTTTATCACCCACTTAGTAAGGGAAAAATAATAAAATTAAAAAAAAGTATTTATTTCCATTTTCCCGTTAGGGTTAGGGTTGCGGCTAAAGTTAGGGTTAGGGTTGGCGCTAAAGTTAGGATTAGGGTTAGGGTTGGGATTAGGGGTGTGTTAGGGTTAGGTTTGTGGTTAGGGTTGGGACTAGGGTTAGGGGTGTGTTGGGGTTAGGGTTGGAGTTAGAATTGGGGGGTTTCCGCTGTTTAGGCACATCAGGGGCTCTCCAAATGTGACATGGCGTCTGATCTCAATTCCAGCCAATTCTGCGTTGAAAAAGTCAAACGGTGCTCCTTCACTTCTCAGCTCTGCCATGCGTCCAAACAGTAGTTTATCCCCACATATGGGGTATCAGCGTACTCTGGACCCCAAGAGTTATTGTGCAATTTGTCCTATTTCTTCTGCTACCCTTGGGAAAATAAAAAACTGGGGGCGAAAATATCATTTTTGTACAAAAAAAAATATTTTTTTGTTTTTACGGCTGTACATTATAAACTTCTGTGAAGCACTTGGGGTTTCATAGCGCTCACCACACATCTAGATAAGTTCCTTGTGGGGTCTATTTTCCAAAATGGGGTCACTTGTTGGGGATTTCCACTGTTTAGGCGCATCAGGGGCTCTCCAAATGCGACATGACGCCCCCAGACCATTCCATCAAAGTCTGCAATCCAAAACGTCACTACTTCCCTTCCGAGCCCCGACGTGTACCCATACAGTAGTTTTCTCCCACATATTGGATATCAGCGTACTCAGGACAAATTGGACAACAACTTTTGGGGTCCAATTTCTCCTGTTACCCTTGTAAAAATAAAATATTGGGGCAAAAAAATCATTTTTGCAAAAAAAAAAAAAAGGATTTTTTATTTTTACGGCTGTGCGTTATAAACTTCTGTGAAGCACTTCGGGGTTCAAAGTGCTCACCACACATCTAGACAAGTTCCTTGTGGGGTCTATTTTCCAAAATGGGGTCACTTGTGGGGGGTTTCCACTGTTTAGGCGCATCAGGGGCTCTCCAAATGCGACATGACGCCCCCAGACCATTCCATCAAAGTCTGCAATCCAAAACGTCACTACTTCCCTTCCGAGCCCTGACGTGCGCCCATACAGTAGTTTTCTCCCACATATTGGGTATCAGCGTACTCAGGACAAATTGGACAACAACTTTTGGGTTCCAATTTCTTCTGTTACCCTTGTGAAAATAAAATATTGGGGGCGAAAAAATCATTTTTGTAAAAAAAAAAAAAGATTTTTTATTTTTACGGCTGTACGTTATAAACTTCTGTGAAGCACTTCGGGGTTCAAAGTGCTCACCACACATCTAGATAAGTTCCTTGTGGGGTCTATTTGCCAAAATGGGGTCACTTGTGGGGGGTTTCCACTGTATAGGTGCATCAGGGGCTCTCCAAATGTGACATGACGCCCCCAGACCATTCCATCAAAGTCTGCAATCCAAAACGTCACTACTTCCCTTCCGAGCCCTGACGTGCGCCCATACAGTAGTTTTCTCCCACATATTGGGTATCAGCGTACTCAGGACAAATTGGACAACAACTTTTCGGTTCCAATTTCTTCTGTTACCCTTGTGAAAATAAAATATTGGGGACGAAAAAATCATTTTTGTAAAAAAAAAAAAAAAAAAAAAAGATTTTTTATTTTACGGCTGTACGTTATAAACTTTAGTGAAACACCTGGGGGTTAAAAGTTCTCACCACACATCTAGATAAGTTCCTTGAGGGGTCTAGTTTCCAAAATGGCGTCATTTATGGGGGTTTCCACTGTTTAGGCAGATCAGGAGCTCTCCAAACACGACATGGCGTCCAGCCAATTCTGCGTTGAAAAAGTCAGACGGCGCTCCTTCCCTTCCAAACTCTGCCATGCACCCAAACAGTGGTTTACCCCCACATATGGGGTATCAGCGCACTCAGGACAAATTGCACAATAACTTTTGGAGTCTTGTTACCCTTGGAAAAATAAAAATTGGGGTGAAAAGATCATTTTTGTGGAAAAAATATGATTTTTAAATTTTACGGCTCTACGTTATAAACTTGTGTGAAGCACTTGGGGGTTCAAATTGCTCACCAAAGATCTAGAAAAGTTCCTTAGGGGGTCTAGTTTCCAAAATGGGGTCATTTGTGGGGGGTTTCCACTGTTTAGGCGCATCAGGGGCTCTCCAAACACGACATGGCGTCCAATCTCAATTCCAGCCAATTTTAGTTTGAAAAAGTCAAACGGCGCTCCTTCCCTTACGAGCTCTGCCGTGTGCCCAAACAGTGGTTTTCCCCCACATATTGGGTATTGGCGTACTCAGGAGAAATTGCATAACAACCTTATCTGCCCATTTTCTCCTTTTACCCTTGTGAAAATAAAAAAAAAGTTTGTAAAAGATCATTTTTGTGGCTAAAAAGTTAAATATTCATTTTTTCCTTCCACGTTGCTTTAGTTCCTGTGAAGCACCTGAAGGGTTAATAATCTTCTTGAATGTGGTTTTGAGTACCTTGAGGGGTGCAGTTTTTAGAATGGTGTCACTTTTGGGTATTTTCTGCCATATAGACCCCTCAAAGTGACTTCAAATGAGAGGTGGTCCCTAAAAAAAATGGCTTTGTAAATTTTGTTGTAAAAATGAGAAATCGCTGGTCAACTTTTAACCCTTATAACTTCCTAACAAAAAAAATTTTGGTTCCAAAATTGTGCTGATGTAAAGTAGACATGTGGGAAATGTTATTTATTAACTATTTTGTGCGACATATTTCTCTGTTTTAAGGGAATAAAAATTCAAAGTTTGAAAATTGCAAAATTTTAAAAATTTTCGCCATATTTGCGTTTTTTTCAAAAATAAACGCAAGTTATATCGAAGAAATTTTACTTCTAACGTGAATTACAATATGTCACGAGAAAACAATCTCAGAATCGCGAAGATCCGTTGAAGCGTTCCAGAGTTATAACCTCATAAAGAGACAGTGGTCAGAATTGTAAAAATTGGCCCGGTCATTAACGTGCAAACCACCCTTGGGGGTGAAGGGGTTAAATCAATATTTTGAGTTTTACGTCTGTCAAATAAGCTTGTTACTTTAAGACTTGTATGATTTTCTTTTATTGTAATACTCTTTAAATCAATAAAACATGTTGGGAAAAAAAAAAAATCAGCACTGCGCCATTTGACCTCGTACAGGTCACAGCTCGCAGATGACGGAGATAGAAAAGTGTCATTTTACCAAGTATTTTATGGTGCAAACATCAGAAACAGGTGGCAGCTCGGAGACTGAACACAAGTGACGGCCACAGACACCTTGGAAATCATGGATCTTAACAGAAAGAATGAAACGTCACTTTTTGCCACCTGACATATATTAAACATACTTCTTATGAAAAGTAAGTACACCACTTGAGCATTTGTCTTCAGGGTTATTCTAAAACCATGCAGGTTACGGTGCGTTTGGGGACCAAATTAAAGGTAATTTGTCACCCCCCCTCCCCGGGCGTTTTTAAGTAAAAGAGCCACCTTCAGCAGCACTAAGGCAGCAGTCTGTGAAGGCGGCTCTTTTACTTCTGTGCCCCTGCAACGCTGAAATATTCAATAGTCTTCTGACAGTTCTCGGGCAGCGCGCACTGCGCATGCCTGAGGACTGTTACAACAGCGCAGGCTCCACACAGAACAGAAATGAAAGTAAAACAACGCTGTTGGAGGTGCGGTGACGCTGAAGGGGCTTGATGGACAGCTGGGGGGAGATGAGACAGGGGAAGAGGCCATGCCTCAGGGACACATTTAAGGTATGGGGACCTAGTTTTAAAACTGAATATTTCAGCGTTGCAGGGGTCCAGAAAAAGAAGAACCACCTTCACAGACTGCTGCCTTAGTGCTGCTGAAAGTGGCTCTTTTACTTAAAAACGCCGTGGGGGGGGTGACAAATTCCCTTTAAGTATTTTTTCTATAACTACTCCTTATGAAAATTACAAATTCTGCGGCTAAAACTACATTATGGAACAAACTCATTTACTAGTTCCCCTTTGCATTAGTTGATGTGAAACTCGCAAAGTGTTACATTTCCTAAATACCCCTCTGCTTACTATAGGGGGGTCTCTACTTACAGTGGTGTGTGAGGGGCTTTTTTTTAATCAGATTTTTTATTGATGAGAGAAAGTAGATAAGATTATTATAAGCCAGCCAAATATGCAGACCATGTTATAAATGACATAACAGGCCATCACAGTATTGTCATCCATTAAATGTGAACACTATCCAGTTACATAAACATCTTTATCCCTTATTTATTTCTCTCCCCCCCATGTGCTCACCCACCTATCCACTCTCTTTCCCCATGTGCTGACTTCTCCCGTCTTCGTTTGAGCTGTCTCCCCCCTGTGCTCTGTCTCTCTCACACCTGTGCGCTTTCTCTCTCCCCCATCTGCTGTCTTCTCCTTTCATGTGATCTCTTCTTTGACCTGTGTACCCCATGTGCTATACCACAGCTCCTGGGCAGGGGAGGAAGCAAAAGACAATACTGACATTACAGCAGGAGATCGCAGAGGATACATTTTGTGAGGTAGAATATTTTTTAAAAACAGTCAGTGAAATATTTTACCTCACAAAAGACGGATTTTGGTAAGAACTTACCTGTAAAATCCTTTTCAGCGAAGAAGGAAGGGAGACACAGTCATTACTAGTGGGTAGGCGGAGCCCAGATGGGATAGACACCTCAGATTAAAAAGAGTGCTGACCGGCCCCTCCAGCTCGGGCTCCTCCTACTCCAGCTCTCCAGTCGTACACAAGCTAAGGAAGAGCAAATATCACCAGCGGAGCAACATAACCCCTTCTGAAGGACTTCAGAGAAAAGACAAGAATACAGGTTATGCATGCAACAGGAAAAAAACCACACAGGTCCAGGTACTACTCACTGAACCTGATCACTGCGATGAGCTGGCAATGCTGGAACAGAGCCTTAGCGCGCCGACCTCAGCCCAGATAATCGCTATCAGAGAAGGGTCACGCCGCATCTGAAAACACAACAACACACTTCTGCCATGGGAGGGAGCTGTGTCTCCCTTCCTTCTTCGCTGAAAAGGATTTTACAGGTAAGTTCTTACCAAAATCCGTCTTTCAGCAGCAGATGAAGGAAGGGAGACACAGTCATTACTAGTGGGACGTCCCAAAGCAGTCCAAAAATAAGGGTGGGCAAAAACCCAAACAGAGGCAGATACCCAACAACCTAAATAAATGCGCAACTAGCGCTAAATACAAGTTCACAAGAACTTTAGACTACAGCCGCCTGCAGGACCCTACGTCCTAAGGCCGCATCAGCGGAAGCACCGACGTCCACCTTATAAAATTTTGTAAACGTGTGGACGGAGCGCCAGGTCGCCGCCCGGCAGAGCTGAGCTGCTGAGGCCCCTTGATGAAAGGCCCACGATGAACCCACAGCCCTCGTGGAGTGAGCTTGAATCTTAATCGGGCGAGGTTCGCCCTTAAGTCGGTAAGCCTCTAAAATGGCCGACCGAATCCAACGAGCTATAGAGTCCTTGGAAGCTCGTTGACCACGCTGATGACCTGCTGGAATCAAAACAGAGAGTTCCGACTTCCGAAAATTTTGAGTAATAAACAAATAGAACTTCAAAGCCCGCACCAAATCCAATTTGTGCAAGGCCCGTTCCTTCGCATTCCTCGGCTCCGGGCAGAGCGAGGGCACACAATATCCTGGTTAACATGAAATTGTGACACCCCCTTAGGTAGAAAAGTCGCCCCGTGAGCGAAGTACTACACGATCCAGGTGAAACTCAGAAAAGGAGGCGAGCAAGAAAAAGCCGCCAACTCAGAAAACCTTTCTCAAAAAGGTGAGCGCCACTAGAAAGGCAACCTTCCAAGATAGCAAAGAAAGGCTAGCAGAGTCCATAGGCTCAAAAGGCCCATGTTGAAGAGCCTGCAATACAAGATTGAGCCGCCAATGAGACACAGGCGCCTTCCGCGGCGGAAACTGACGGGTTACTCCGCGCAAAAAGGAACGTACGTCCTTACGCGAGGCGATAGCCTTCCAAAAAGCAAAGACAGGGCAGAAACCTGACCCTTCAGAGTGCTAACTGCCAAACCCTTGTCCAGCCCGTACTGCAAAAGGCCAACAAATTGGGAATGGAAAGAATCCTCGGGTTCCTTGAAGAACCCGAACACCACAAAAAGAAGGCTTCCCAAGACTTGTGATAAATCCTAGTAGTAGCCGGACCTCTGGCAGCTCGCAAAGTGGCAATGACTTTGGCTGAAAAAACCTTGACGGTCAATATTTCGGTCTCAAGAGCCACGCCGTCAAACGCAGAGACTTCAGGTCCGGATGACGAACGGGCCCTTGGGTTAACAGGTCCGGGCGAAGAGAAAGTGGAAAAGGAAGCGCTGCCAGAAGCGACACCAGTGTCGAGAACCACGTCCTCCTTGGCCAATCTGGGGCTATCAACATAGCCGGGATTCTCTCCAGTCTGATCCGACGCAACCCCAAAGGAAGTAAGGATATCGGCGGGAACATTTCATAGATTAGCTCGAATTGGTCCAACGGAGCCACCAGAGCATCCACCGCCACAGCCTTCGGTCCTTGTACCTGGACATGAAAGTCGGTAACTTGGCATTGAACCTGGATGCCATCAAATCCACTTGGGGAGTTCCCCAACGGGAGCACAGCAGTGCAAAAAATCTCCAGATGAAAACTCCATTCTCCGGGATCCATCTTCTCGCGACTGAGAAAGTCCGCCGTGATGTTCTGAACTCCTGGAATGTGGATCGCAGAGATGGCTGGCACTCTGGTCTCGGCCCATACTAGGATCCGAGATACCTCCACCATGAGCCTGGAACTCCTTGTCCCGCCTAGATGGTTGATATACGCGACCGCCGTCGCATTGTCTGTCTGCACTCGGACTGGCAGACCGCTTAAAGGGACCGTCCAGTGTTGGAGGCAAAGGAAAATTGCCCTCAATTCCAGGATGTTGATCGGCAGGACAGACTCCTCCGACGACAATACTCCCTGAATCCAGAGATCGTTCCAGATACCTCCCCAGTCCGTCAGGCTGGTATCGGTGGTTATGACCGACCACCTCGGAGGGAGGAAGGACTTCCCCAGGGATAACGCTTCCGGACGTAACCACCATCCTATAGACTCTCGCACCCTGTGGGAGATGATGACACTGCAATCCAGCGAAGCCTGCGATCGATCCAAACGGCTCAGAATGAGCCTTTGTAGGGCCCTGGAATGAATGGTAAACGGAAGTGCCTCCATGGACGCCACCATCAAACCCAGAAGGCGCATACACCTTCGAAGGGACATCGCTGTCGAAGACTTCATAACCTGTACATGTCGAAGGAGACATGTTTGCTTGTCTGGAGGCAGAGACACCACTGCTCGTACCGTGTCGAAATGCATCC
Organism: Oophaga sylvatica; assembly: GCA_033576555.1. Taxonomy (NCBI): domain Eukaryota; kingdom Metazoa; phylum Chordata; class Amphibia; order Anura; family Dendrobatidae; genus Oophaga; species Oophaga sylvatica. The sequence continues at coordinate 398,469,131 of JARQOD010000001.1, forward strand.
CCAAAAACAGGATTGACTGCGACGGTTCCAGAGACGACTTCTCCCAATTGACCAGCCACCCGAAGTCCTCCAGGAGCTGAAGGGATAGATTGCGAGCAGTCACCCCCTCCTCCTTTGAGGACGCCACAATCAAAAGGTCGTCCAGGTAGGAAAGAATCGAAACCCCGTCTTCGAAGAATTGCCATGAGAGGCGCCAGAGTTTTGTAAAAACTCTGGGCGCTGAGGTTAACCCGAATGGCCTGACCTATGGCAAAACGAAGGAAGCGTTGGTGGGCCCTTCCGATTGGAAAGTGCAAATAAGCGTCGCGAATGTCGATTGACAACAAAAAATCGTTCTGCGACAGGGCCGGAATTTCCGGACGTGGACATGCCGATTCAATCTTTGAGATCCAGAATGGGCCGAAATTTGTCCTCTTTTTTGGGGACCACAAAGAGGTTAGAATAAAACCCTCTTCCCCGGTCCTCCGGCGGAACCGGCACCACCACACCTTTCTGCAGAAGGGAATCTACCTCCCGCAGTAGCCTGACCTATGGCAAAACGAAGGAAGCGTTGGTGGGCCCTTCCGATTGGAAAGTGCAAATAAGCGTCGCGAATGTCGATTGACAACAAAAAATCGTTCTGCGACAGGGCCGGAATTTCCGGACGTGGACATGCCGATTCAATCTTTGAGATCCAGAATGGGCCGAAATTTGTCCTCTTTTTTGGGGACCACAAAGAGGTTAGAATAAAACCCTCTTCCCCGGTCCTCCGGCGGAACCGGCACCACCACACCTTTCTGCAGAAGGGAATCTACCTCCCGCAGTAGAACGGCAAAAACTCGGGCTCTGACGGAATGCGAAATTGACAAAAAAACTGTCCGGGGGTCGAGAAAGAAACTCTATGAAGTAGCCTGCCGACACAACCTGTGTCACCCAGGCGTCCGACACGCGGGAAACCCAAGTCGGTTTGAATTGGAGTAAACGACCCCCCATTCGAGAGCGCTCGAGTGAGACCCTGGCGTCAGTCCGCCTTAGTGGGCTTTTTTTTTTTTTTTTTTTGAAAAGAAGAGGGACGACCCGAAACCCCAGAGGGCTGACCGAATCATCCCCTGGACCGAAAGGACCGCCGACAACTACCGGCACTAGTCCTGCCAGACGCAGAAGTCACAGTTCTGCGCTGCGGTAAAGCTGTTTCTTTTGCCTTTGCCTTGGCAAACAGCTCCGTGAGGTCAGATTCAAATAGTTGACCACCTTGTAAGCTAAAGATAGTAAACCCTGCTTGGAAACCGGTCCCCGGTCCCTGTCTAAGCCACAGTGCTCTTCTGACTGTGACTGCCGAGGATTGCGCCCTGGATAGCAGTGACGCAGTATCCTCCAACAACTTGAAAAGCCCATCTACCTAGATAGAGGGGATCCATCTTGCCACGCCGTCCGTAGACGGTCCAACCGGCTCAGGGAAGCTTTACAAGTACACATGGATCCTTAGTACTGAATCCATGACCCGCGGCCTCGTAGATGGATTTTGCTGCCATCTCCGTTTTTCTGTCCAGCGGTTCCTGCAGACTCGCCTTCCCTTTAACAGGAAGATTTGCTAAGCTGGGATAAAGGGACATCCACTTCAGGAGAAGGAATCCAATTATCAATCAACTCCGTAGAACACGGATATCTGGACACAGGCGCTCCTTCTCCACTGCCCCATTAAGCTCATCCAGTGATGGTAAAGCTGATCGCGACCTATGCGACTCCTGAAACATCCGGCCCGACTTACCAGGACGTCTAGTTACCTCCTCCGGTAACTAACGCCCTCATGGTTGTACGGCTCAAAAGAGAGGCAGAGTGTCCCTGCCGATCCTCCTTGTCCGAATCGGACATCTTCGTTACGCGGGAAGGAAGGCACCGGCTTGTGTCGCTTCCTGCCATGAGAGGATCTAGCTGACACCCAATAACCTAGAAGGTCAGACAGGCCATCATAGAAACTAGCGAGGGCCTCCATTTTGACACCACTGGAACCTCCGACCGCTGCGCTTGACGCCGTCGAGGTCTGCGTGTCAGATACGCGAGACTGATCCTGTAGCGGATCTGGGAGACGTCCGCATCTGACATGTCCTTGCACAGTATATGGCAGGTTAAACCTGTCAGTAACTAGAACAGTGTGTTTCTTAAAGAAAAAACGAACGCTGAAGGGTTAAAGCTCTTAAAGAGAGAGCTACCTCAGCTGTCCCCCATTAAGAGTTAACCGCCTAAGAAGGGGTTAAAGTCGCAGACTCCCCACAACCTTGATAATGAAAAGGGTGTGCGAGCCCCAAGTGTCTCTTATAAGGCAGCAGCTGCAGGGCAGCTATGCCACACTAACAAGAAACGTTCCACGAGATCGCTAAAAAATTGCGCTGTTTTGTATATCGCAATGACCGCCAAAGTCGTTAAGGAGATCAGTAATCGCCCAGATTGGCAGCTACTAGCGACATTAAAAACGATCACACAAATGATCGCTATTAGTATGCGTCGTTATAGGGATCGTTAGTGGGAACGTATAGTGGCAGTAACTTTAATGTCACAGGCTCCCCACAACCTCTTTAATGAAAAGGGTGTGCGAGCCCCCTTATGGGATAACAGCTGCAGGAACAGCGCAGTCTGCCACTCATTTGTGCCTCAGAAAGGCGCCTGCGCTGTGGGGGTGAGGGGGTTAAGCTTCTGCCCTGACGGTAGAAGCGACTCACCCAGCTGGTCACGGTGTAGCGTCTTGCCGGGAGGGAGGAGAGCGATGAGCCCGAGGAAGCTCCCTGCTTCAGCAATGGCCGCCGCGCTGTGCCTCCGATGTGCTCCATGAGAGAAGCCGGAAAAAGAGACAGCAGTAAAGCGCGCGCTCAGAGCGTCGCGAAAATTCAAATAAAAGGCGCGCAACTCCTCTCTCCCCCGCTCCTATGTCCTGCAGGCATCCAGCTGATCGCCACAGGGTCCCCCATACTAGTGGGATTTGTGGCGCTATGCCCATTGCTTCCCCCCAGGGCGGGGGACGCAGTGACCCCTGTGCGCGGTTTGCGTCCCCGCCAGGGAAGCAATCCTCATCCCCCCAGGCCGGCAGGGTTCTGCAGGGACCTCCGTACAGGGTATACAGATCCGCCAAGGGAGAGGTGGGGGTCCAGCAGCGCTGAGACCCCTGAGACCTCTAGACCACTTTAGGTGATCCAAGTCTCTTGTCCGATGAAAATAAAAAAATCTTCTGAGGAGCTGCTTCCAGCAGCGACTATCCTCTGAGACCTCAAATTTTAGACTGGAGAGCTGGAGTAGGAGGAGCCCGAGCTGGAGGGGCCGGTCAGCACTCTTTTTAATCTGAGGTGTCTATCCCATCTGGGCTCCGCCTACCCACTAGTAATGACTGTGTCTCCCTTCCTTCATCTGCTGCTGAAATTAATCCACTGTGATCCCCTGCTGTAATGTCAGTATTGTCTTTTGCTTCTCCCCTGCCCACGAGATGTGGTATGTTCCGTACACGGTCAGACACACTCACCCCTGTGTCTGACAGTGTACAGAACATACCACAGCTCCTGGGCAGGGAAGGAAGCAAAAGACAATACTGACATTACAGCAGATCGCAGAGGATACTTTTTGTGAGGTAAAATATTTCACTGACTGTTTTTAAAAAATATCTACCTCACAAAATGTATCCTCTGCGATCTCCTGCTGTAATGTAAGTATTGTCTTTTGCTTCCCCACCTGCCCAGGACATGTGGTATGCTCCATACACGGTCAGACACAGTCAATTTTTAAAATGAACTTTCGTTCATGGGAAAACCCCTTTAATGTGACCGGCTTCCTCTGCCTGTAGACACGTCGCTAATCTGCCGCCGGGATTAGCAGAATGATTCACTGCACCTGCGCGCAATTCGCGCAGGTGCAGTAAATCAGACCGCCACAATCTTTGTGCAGACAGATAGCGGCGGTCACATTAAAACTGTGCATGCGCTCCTCCTGTGTAAAGATGGCAGCAGTCAGTGAATTATTCAGCTGATCCCGGTGGCTGCGTGTTCGCGACGGTGTTCCGTTGGTGGTACCGCGCAAGAGGCTGCGTGAGTGTGTAAGTGACTGAGTGTGTGCGGTGCCTACGGCGTATAGAGTGTGTGTGTGTGTGTGTGTGTGGTGCGACGGTGTTCGGCTGGTGGTACCGTGCAATAGGTTGGTACCAGCAGCAGCTTCCATATTGAGACACCCATCACTTGGGTGTCCCAATATGGCGGTCAATGAACTTCCTCTGCTTGGAATTCTAGGATATGGTGACATCTGGACAGAACAGGAAATGAAACATTACAAGGCAATTATATAAAGAAAAAACTCTCCCAAACCCCCCAGATAACTCACCAGAACTACGTCCATATTTCAATATACCACATATATCTTGAATTGACTGATGTTGAAGAGTCGGCCGTGATCTTTATGACCCTAAGAAACCCCTATGACCATTACCTGGTAACATTGTAACCTTCTAACCTGGCACCATTAGCTGCCGTCACCTCTCATCAATGCAAAGGACGGTAGGCCTGGAACATTCAACAAGGGTCCACACAGATTTTCAAACGTCTTTGTTGATTTACTCTTTCTATATACCCCCTTTTCCAACCAAATGTTATCATGAATTCCATTTATTAATTCATTGGTTGACGGAGGCAGAGCATCCAACCAAGGCGATGCAAAGAGTTTGCGAGCTTGATATAGAATTTGTGATAATCCAATAGCTAACAGGTGATTCAAAATCTGTCAACTCTCCCAGATTCTTCAACACATATCTTAGGGGCCTCCCAAAGTTGTACCCCGAAAACTTTGCATTAGGGCCAAGATATTGAGCCCAAATACCTACATTACCAAAACATGTGCATTGTGTGTCCTCTGCCCTCTTATCTCAGGCATTCCACATTCGAACAAACCCCAATCTTAGAAAGGAAGCTTGGCGTTCTATACACACTACAAGGTGTATTGGCAAGAGTCTCAGATTCACATGGGGACAGTCTAGGAATATGCTCCAACACCTCCTTCCACTGCTCTTTCATAATCTGCCTCACATCCGCTTCCCATTTTAGTTTTAGTGTCCACTTTTGGCCACTGAGACGGGGCTGCAGCAGTTGCTGATATATTCTGGAGATTAGACTGATAATGACTCAAGTGCATAACTTTTTTGAATTATGGGTGTTGCATCACGAGTCTGGAATGCCTGTCTCAATTGTAGGTATTAGAAAAAAGAAGCCCGGGAAAGTCCACACTTTTGTTGGAGTTTATTGAAGCTCTTAAGTGTACTTTTTTTTTTTTTTTTTTTTTTAGTAAATTTTCCACTCTTTGTATTCCCCTCAGCTCCCACACCCCAAACCCCCTTAATTTGCAGAATACCGCCAACTTATGATTATTCCATAACAGAGTAAACTTGGAAAAACTGGCAGTTCCCAAGAATCTCTTACCCCTATCCCACACCTGTGTGAGGGGTTTTTAATATGCCGACCCACTGGCCCATAAAATTTGACTTTTTGAAAGTTCTTTGAAAACTTGCTGCTAAACCTATGAGCCGTCTAATCTCCTAAAAAAACGTAAATGAAGGTATAACGTTGCGACCTAGAGGCGGCCTCCCAGCATTGGCAGCAGGCTCCCAGAGAAAATGTGTAAGATTTCATTGATTTTACGCTCTGACATCTCATATGGCAGAAATTTACACTTTTCAAACAAATTTTTTTTTTTTTTAATAACCTCTAAAGCACGTTATAAAGTACAACGTGCCACAAAGCGAGTACAAAGCCCAGTGTCCAAAGCAGCAGCGGTATCACAGGAACACAGATGGTAGGGCGTGAGTATTTACAAAGGTACAGAAGATGAAGCCACCAACAATACATAGGACACTCTTGGTCTGGAGTCACGCTGATACCAACATCAATATTTAGGAGTTTCTTATAAAAAAAAAAGGTCACAGACACAAAACTGCATAAAGGAGCTCGGGGGCACAGGGCTGGGGTCCAGGAGGTCAGAAAGGCCCAGCAGCTACTGGGGCGTCATTGTCCATTTCATCTACTTAGACTTCATTTCCAAATAAAAAAAATGTGTAAAATACAGCAGCAAAAGGGTTACTATTACACAACCGCTCCTGCGTTGCTCGGGCGTTACACGCGCTCCTGCGTTGCTCGGGCCCGCTCCTGCGTTACTCGGGCGTTACGGGCCCGCTCCTGCGTTACTCGGGCGTTACACGCCCGCTCCTGCGTTACTCGGGCGTTACACGCCCGCTCCTGCGTTACTCGGGCGTTACACGCCCGCTCCTGCGTTACTCGGGCGTTACACGCCCGCTCCTGCGTTACTCGGCGTTACGCGCGCCTTACGGTTACACGCCCGTCCTGCGTTACTAGGGCGTTACACGCCCGGTCCTGCGTTACTAGGGCGTTACACACCCCGGTCCTGCGTTACTAGGGCGTTACACACCCGGTCCTGCGTTACTAGGGCGTTACACACCCGGTCCTGCGTTACTAGGGCGTTACACACCCGGTCTGCGTCTCTTAGGCGTTACTAGGGCGTTACACACCCAGTCCTGCGTTACTAGGGCGTTACACACCGTCCTGCGTTACTAGGGCGTTAACACCCGGTCCTGCGTTACTAGGGCGTTACACACCCGGTCCTGCGTTACTAGGGCGTTACACACCCGGTCCTGCGTTACTAGGGCGTTACACACCCGGTCCTGCGTTACTAGGGCGTTACACACCCGTCCTGCGTTACTAGGGCGTTACACACCCGGTCCTGCGTTACTAGGGCGTTACACACCCGGTCCTGGTCTGGCGTTACACACCGGTCCTGCGTTACTAGGGCGTTACACACCCGGTCCTGCGTTACTAGGGCGTTACACACCCGGTCCTGCGTTACTGAGTCTTACACACTTAGTTCTGTATTCCTAGTTTCTTACACACCCAGTTCTGTGTTATTAGGGTCTTACACACTCGGTTCTGCATTACTGGCCTTTATGTAATGACTCTACTGAATCGTAACCATATGTCAGTAAACATCACGAGGACGAGGAAGAAACGCTGAATTCCAGAGGAGAGATTTTCCAGCAACATGAAAGACAAGAGTATCGATGGTAGCGGCACGCAGTGACGACACAGATGTGTGAGTGGAAAATGCTCGCACAGCATCACGTAATGAGACTGCCGTGTCTGTGACACACAAGCGCTTGTCCCGTGGAACCTATGGAGAGATCACCTGCACATCAGTGGCGCCGCCATGCACTTACCCAGCTTGGCTTCCGAGGTGTCCATCTCCCATTTGCTTTTCGGAAGATATCCCTGTATTATGGGGAGAAATGTCAGAAGAGTTACAGTGAAAGACAAATACTGCAACTAAGCAATGGCCGCAGAAGAGCTGGAGCGGCATGACTGGCACATGCTGGGGGTCATCAGCGGTGACGGACCCCTTCACCACAGGTCACCTTTCATTATTACGATGTTCCTTGTTTTACATGCGGATTATTATAGCAGTGTATAAAACCATACTCCTGAAGCATGCCACCATCTTGTGGATGGCGGTACTTCTAAACGACCGTGGCATGTGTTCTCTCTATGTATTGCAGGTTACTGTATAGTGAGGGATTAATGGGGAGTGTGGGCAGCTGTGCAGCTCAGTAACGCTGTGACCATGGCTGGCACCTTCTCTCCTCGGCAGCAACAGAACTAGTAAGATCACGCTGTTCAGGGACAGAAAAAAAAAACATCATGTAGCCGCCAGCCATGCAGGAGTCATCCGGGCCAGCTGCCTGGAAGCGACTAGATAGAAAGTCAGCAACTTGTACAGTGAGGGTAGCACACTGCCCATCCCGACAAATAGCACAAGGTTACATGGCTGCATCATGAACCGGCTGCCAGCAATAGAGCATGGAGCTGTCAACCTGTGACAGCGGCATTTACAGCGCCGCAGGGTCTGAGGGAAGCTCAGACTCATGCGCAGCGGCATCTACAATGCCGCGCCATCTACAGCGCCGCAGGGTCTGAGGGAAGCGCAGTCCCATGCGAATATTGCAGGGTGCTGACGAGCGATCGACATAGAAGACGTGATTGTTACTTAATCCCTCATCTCCTAAGGGAGGAAAAATTTAAAAAAAAAGTAAAATATAGAAAAAAAAACTCTTTCCTTATAAAAGTCAAAGTAAAAAACATTTAAAAACCACTTGTAGGCATGATTGTGTCCGTAAACGTCCGATCTACCAAAATACAAGGAACACGATAAGTCAAAGACAATAGAAACACTCGATTAGGTTTTGTTTTTTTGACGGCTGAAACACAAAAAAAATAACGGAATCAAAACGTCGTATCCAACCAACATGACATTTATAAGAATGTCGGCCAGCAAAAAACAAGCCATCAAATTGGGCACGGATGAACATGGGAACCGTCATGGCTCTTGGAGACACAAGTACATTTATTTGCACAAATTTCTGGAATTTTTATTCATCACTTGAATGAAAAAAAGCGAAAAGCAAGTTTGGTGTTCCAGTATTGGGTGCACCTGTGGGTCACCAGGCCGATCCCCCCTGCCACACGAGGAGAAACACTGCAGACATTGGGATGCTGTCTTTTCATTATTTCACAGCAATTGTAATTTTTTTCCAGTATTTAATGGTAAAATGAATGGGGTCACTGAAAATTAATACTCGACTAGCAAAAATACATCTCACGCGGCCACGTGGACGGAAAAACAAAAGCAGAGAATCGCCCGGTTGGGAGGTGGTTAATTACACTTAGAATATTCTTTTTTTTTTCCATTACCAATAAAACTAAAAATGGCAGTGATTTCTGGTGAATTTGCAGCTTTTCCACTTTCAGGAATGCCCCCTGCCTGGGTCCAGCAATGGTTCTTTGCCGTTGCTCCCAATGTTGGCAATTGTCTGCAGCGGTAACGTCAAATTTATAACGCTGCCGCCAATCAATCAGCAAAGCGGCTCTGACTGAGTAGACGGTACAAGTTGCTCAGAGACCAAGACACTGGAAGCAGTGTCGTTGTGTAGGACCTGGGAAGGGGGTGTTAAGACCAGTTTGACTTTTCTGCAGGTTTACTGAAACCAGAAAACTGAAGCTGACAAGAACAAATGGATGGAGGGGCTGTAGCCCCTAGATTATTGGGAGACCCACTGCTCAGAAGAACACCAGCACATGCCCCGCACCGCTCCAGTCTGATGCTGAGGGACACAGCGGACCTGCTACACTCTGAAGGCCAACCTCTGGACAACTCCTTTAAGGAGGGGCCCAGACCTAGGTTACCGGACCTTCCTACAGTAAGAGGAATGGCAGCCACCCTACCCGCTCGCTCTCCTCCTCCTCCAGCTCCTTCTTCACTTCTTGCTCTGGGTCCGCACTCGGCTCAGAATCCTCCATCTCAACCTGCAGAAAAAGAAGAAATCAGTTCTGGTCATAAAGTAGCCAGGATGATCCCCCAAATCTGTAACCACCACAGCAGGACCCCCGCTACATGTGCCATTACTATAGGGCCCCTCAGAGTGTGCAGACACTGGTAGCACCAGACATCAGGAGGTAGTGGAGGGGTCATGGTTTAGGGAGTTCACGGCACACACAAGACGTGCTCCATCCAGACGCCTCAGTGTCACAGCTGTGTGGGGATCTGAGGGCGCCAGGTCCTGACAGATTGGGGTATGAGCTTTCTCAGAGTTCCTATCACAAAACTACTGTCTCCTAAGTGTGGACGTAACTAGCCCCCAACGCACAAACTCCCACTCGTCCACAGACGCATAACATGGCTATTCACACAAACCTCCTCAATGGCGGCATCCTGCAGCAGAGATCGGATGTCCAGGCGGATCATGTGACGTGGAGCGACCTCCCAGCTATCCGCCATCTAAGAATGGAGGCAGGATGAGATAGGGGGCATCGAAAGGAAACATACAGGGCGTCGGGGCGGGATGGGGAGATGCACCCGGGGCATCGGGGGAGCATCATGAGGGAGATGCACCCGGGGCGTCGGATAGGGAGGGAGATGCACCTGGGGTGTGGATGGTAATCGGGAGATGCCCACATGGCATAGGCACGGCTCCTGCCACATCACCAGGCGCTCACCTTGTTGAGGTCTTTCAGCTTGCGGCTGTGCACATTCCTCTTTGCACAAGTTTGAGTGTCGGCGGTGATTTCAGCCAAGTAAACCTGTAAGAGACGGTCACAGAGCGGTCAGTGCCTGTTGGGGGTGATGTACAGGACTCAGTATCAGCTCCAGCTGTAAGAGAACTGATCACGGCACGTAAAAGTCCAAAACAAAAAAAAACTGAAAACCAGGGACCCACAACATTCTGGGTGCAAAAAGGTGTGAACTGCAACGTATCAACCAAAAAAAACAGCCACATGGAGACACCGGTACATACACACACTTCTTACTAAATTAGAATATCAAAAAGTTAATCTCATATTATATAGAGTCATTACAGAGTGATCTATTTCACTTGTTTATTTCTGTTAATGTTGATGATTATGGCTTACAGCCAATGAAAACCCAAAAGTCATTATCTCAGTAAATTAGAATACTTTAAAACACTAACATTAAAAATGACTTTAAAATCCAAAATGTTGACCTACTGAAATGTGTGTTCAGTAAATGCCCTCAATACTTGGTCGGTTCTCCTTTGGCATCAATTACTGCATCAATGCGGCGTGGCATGGAGGCGATCAGCCTGTGGCACTGCTGAGGTGTTATGGAAGCCCAGGTTGCTTTGATAGCAGCCTTCAGCTCGTCTGCATTGTTGGGTCTGGTGTCTCTCACCTTCCTCTTGACAATACTCCAGATTCTCTATGGGGTTAAGGTCAGGCGAGTTTGCTGGCCAATCGAGCACAGTGATACTGTTGTTTGTAAACCAGGTATTGGTACTTTTGGCAGTGTGGACAGGTGCCAAGTCCTGCTGGAGAATGAAATTTCCATCTCCAAAAAGCTTGTCGGCAGAGGGAAGCATGAAGTGCTCTAAAATTTCCTGGTAGACGGCTGCACTGACTTTGATCTTGATAAAACACAGTGGACCTACACCAGCAGATGACATGGCTCTCCAAACCATCACCGATTGTGGATACTTCACACTTGACCTCAAGCAGCTTGGATTGTGGCCTCTCCACTCTTTCTCCTGACTCTGGGACCTTGATTTCCAAATGAAATGCTAAATTTACTTTCATCTGAAACACCACCTTGGACCATTAAGCAAAATGAATTGTCTATTGGTCATGAGTGGCTTGACACAGGGAATGCGACACTTGTAGCCCATGTCCTGGATACGTCTGTGTGTGGTGGCACTTGAAGCAATGACTTCAGCAGCAGTCCACTCCTTGAGAATATCCCTCACATTTGTGAATGGCCTTTTCTAAACAATCCTTTCAAGGCTGTGGTTATCCCGGTTGCTTGCTCACCTTTTTCAACCACACTTTTTCCTTCCACTCAACTTTCCATTAATTTGCTTGGATACAGCACTCTGAACAGCCAGCTTCTTTAGCAATGGCATTTTGTGGCTTACCCTCCTTGTTGAGTGTGTCAATGACTGCCTTCTGAACATCTGTCAAGTCAACAGTCTTTCCCATGATTGTGGAGCTACTAAAACAGCCTATGGGACCTTTTTAAACACTTAGGAAGCCTTTGCAGGTGTGTTTTGTTAATTATTCTAAGTTACTGAGATAATGACTTTTGGATTTTCAGTGGCTGTAAGCCATAATCATCAACATTAACAGAAATAAACACTTGAAAGAGATCACTGTTTGTAATGACTATATAATACAGTGGGTATGGAAAGTATTCAGACCCCTTTAAATTTTTCACTGTTTCATTGCAGCCATTTGGTAAATTCAAAAAAGTTCATTTTTTTTCTCATTAACATACACACTGCACCCCATCTTCACTGAAAATAAACAGCAAAGTACATATTCTTGCAAATTTATTAAAGAAAAACTGAAATATCTAAAAAAATATATGAAAAATGTAGAAATTTTTGCAAATTTTTTATGTTTTTTTTCAGTCAAGATGGGGTGCAGAGTGTACATTGAGAAAAAAAATGAACTTTTTTGAATTTACCAAATAGCTGCAATGAAACAAAATTAAAAATTTAAAGGTTGAATACTTTCCGTACCCACTGTATAGGAGTTTCACCTTTTGTATTGAAGAACGGAAAAATTAACTTACCGATGATATTCTAATTTAGTGAGAAGCACATACAATATTATAATATCTATATATCTATATATAGATATATATATCTATATCTATATATAGATATATAGATATATATAGGTATAGATAGATATCTATCTAAAGATCTATATCTGTATCTATATATAGATATATCTATATATAGATACAGATATAGATCTATATCTAGATATATATATATCTTTATTTTTATAAAGCGATAACATATTCCGCAGCGCTTTACAGTTTGCACACATTATCGCCGCTGTCCCCGATGGGGCTCACAATCTAGATTCCCTATCAGTATGTTTTTGGAGTGTGGGAGGAAACCGTTGAACCTAGAGGAAACCCACGCAAACACGGGGAGAACATACAAACTCCTTGCAGATATTCTCCTTGGTGGGATTTAAACCCAGGACCCCAGCGCTGGTATATATACCATATTTCTCGGATTATAAGACGCAGTTTTTTTTCCCCCAAATTTGGAGGAAAAAGGGGGTGCGTCTTATAATGCGGATATACCTTACCAGCCGCGGTGGAGCAGGAAAGAGTGGAGCGTTGCTTCAGGCTGAGATGAGGGGGTGTGTCGGGTGTGCGGCACACTGCTGCGGGGGCTCTGCCGACACTTTGTGAAAGGCTAGAGACCCGCAGTTCCATGGTTTCCTATGCAGTGGACACCAGGAAAATGGCTGTCTGTTGGGGGAGGGGGGCGCATGCACAGATGGAGATCTCGGCACCAAGATCTCGGGAGATTGAGAACTCAGCGCTGAGATCTCATCTCCCGAGATCTTGATGCAGAGATCTCCATCTGCGCATGCCCCCTTCCATCCCAGCCTGCAGCAACGCTCCACTCTTGCCTCCTCCAGCAGCGACCCTCGGACCCCGCTTCACCGCAGCCATCACCCCCGGTAAGCAATAAGACGCATGGATTACAAGCACCACCATTTTATTAAAAAAAAAAGTTTTTTCCTATTTTTCTCCTCAAAAATTTAGGGTGAATCTTATAATCCAGAGCGTCTTATAAGCCGCAAAATATGGTATATACACATATATACACTGCTCAAAAAAATAAAGGGAACACTTAAACAACAGAATATAACTTCAAGTGAATCAAACTTCTGTGAAATCAAACTGTCCACTTAGGAAGCAACACTGATTGACAATCAATTTCACATGCTGTTGTGGAAATGGAATAGACAACAGATGGAAATTATTGGCAATTATCAAGACACTCAATAAAGGAGTGGCTCGACAGGTGGGGCCCACAGACCACATCTCACTACCAATGCTTTCTGGCTGATGTTTTGGTCACTTTTGAAAGTTGGTTGTGCTTTCACACTCGTGGTAGCAGGAGACGGACTCTACAACCCACACAAGTGGCTCAGGTAGTGCAGCTCATCCAGGATGGCACATCAATGCGAGCTGTGGCAAGAAGGTTTGCTTTGTCTGTCAGCGTAGTGTCCAGAGGCTGGAGGCGCTACCAGGAGACAGGCCAGTACACCAGGAGACCTGGAGGGGGCCGTAGGAGGGCAACAACCCAGCAGCAGGACCGCGACCTCCGCCTTTGTGCAAGGAGGAGCACTTCCAGAGCCCTGCAAAATGACCTCCAGCAGGCCACAAATGTGCATGTGTCTGCACAAACAGTTAGAAACCAACTCCATGAGGATGGTCTGAGTGCCTGACGTCCACAGATGGGGCTTGTGCTCACAGCCCAACACCGTGCAGGATGCTTGGCGTTTGCCACAGAACACCAGGATTGGAAAATTCGCCACTGGCGCACTGTGCTCTTCACAGATGAAAGCAGATTCACACTGATCACATGTGACAGATGTGACAGAGTCTGGAGACGCCGTGGAGAGGGATCTGCCACCTGCAACATCCTTCAGCATGACCGGTTTGGCAGTGGGGCAGTAATGGTGTGGGGTGGCATTTCTTTGGAGAGCCACACAGCCCTCCATGTGCTCGCCAGAGGTAGCCTGACTGCCATTAGGTACTGAGATGAGATCCTCAGACCCCTTGTGAGACCATATGCTGGTGCGGATGCCCTGGGTTCCTCCTAATGCAGGACAATGCCAGACCTCATGTGGCTGCAGTGTGTCAGCAGTTCCTGCGAGATGAAGGCATTGAAGCTATGGACTGGCCTGCCCGTTCCCCAGACCTGGATCTAATTAAGAACATCTGGGACATCATGTCTCGCTCCATCCACCAATGTCACGTTGCACCACAGACTGTCCAGGAGTTGGCGGATGCTTTAGTCCAGGTCTGAGAAAAGTTCCCTCAGGAGACCATCCGCCGCCTCATCAGGAACATGCCCAGGCGTTGTAGGGAGGTCATACAGGCAAGTGGAGGCATTATTTTGACTTGTTTTAAGGACATTACATTCCACTTTAATTTCGTGGGTGACTCCAAATCCAGGCCTCCATTGGTTAATAAATTTGATTTCCATTGATGATTTTAGAGTGATTTTTTTTGTCAGCACATTCAATGAGAATATTTCATTCATTCAGATCTAGGATGTGTTATTTGAGTGTTCCCTTTATGTTTTTGAGCAGTGTATATATACACATACAGTGGGGGAAATAAGTATTTAATACCTTGTGATTTTGTAAGTTTTCCCACTGACAAAGACATGAACAGTCTATAATTTTAAGGGTAGGTTAATTTTAACATTGAGAGATAGAATATCAAAAATAGAATCCAGAAAATCACATTGTATAAATTATATAAATTTATTTGTATTTTGCAGTGAGAAATAAGTATTTGATCCAATACCAACTATTAACCCCTTTCTGACATCTGACGTACTATCCTGTCCATGTGCCCTGGGCCTGTCTGCCCATGGACGGAATAGTACGTCATGGGTGATCGGCCGCGCTCATGGGGGGAGCACGGCCGGGTGTCAGCCGATTCTCACAGCTGTCACAGCTGACACCCGGCACTAAGTGCCAGGAGCAGTCACAAACCGCTACCGGCACTTTAACACACGGAACAATGCGATCAAACAAGATCGCAGCGTTCCGGAGCCGGCACAGGGGATCGGAGACCCTGCGGCACGCCACAGGTTTCCGATCGCTGCCATGGAGACCCGATGTCGTCATGACGACATTCGGGTCTCCAGAGCTGATAAACTTCCTGTCATGTGCAGTGCATGTCAGAAAGTCTCAGGTCAGTGCTGCTTCATCTGCATGCTATAGAAGCGATCAGACTGCACAAAATCTATGTCCCATAGTGGAACAAGTTGTAAAACTAAGAAGGAAGCAAGAAAAAAATGTTTTAAATTGTAAAAATATTTTAAAAAAATAAAAAAAGCAATATTTATTTTATCACTAAATAAATATTTGAATAAAAAAAATCTAAACAATAAAAGTACACATATTTGGTATCGCCACGTCTGTAACGACCCGACCTTTAAAACTGTCCCACCAGTTAACCCCATATAAAAAAAGGCAAAACACAATGCTTTATCATCACCGCTGAACAAAAAGTGGAATTACATGCGATCAAAAAGACAGATAAACATGGTACCGCTGAAAACGTCATCTTGTCCCGCAAAAAAACAAGCCGACAGTGTCAGAGAAAAAATAAAAAAAGTTATAGCTCTCAGAATAAAGTGATGCAAAAAATTTGTTTCTATAAAAGTTATTATAAAAAAGCGCCAAAACATAAAAAATGATATGAGGTATCGCTGTAATAGTACTGACCCGAAGAATAAAACTGCCTTATCAATTTTTCCACACACGGAACGGTGTAAACGCCCCCCCCAAATAAATTCATGAATTACTGGTTTTTGCTCAATCTGTCTCCCAAAAAAAGACTAGAAAGTGATCAAAAAATGTTGTGCCCGAAAATGGTACCAATAAAAACATCAGCTCGTCTTGCAAACAAAAAAAAACAAGACCTCACATGACTCTGTGGGCCAAAATATGGAAAAATTATAGCTCTCAAAATGTGGTGATGCAAAAACTATTTTTTGCAATAAAAAGTAAGGAGGCTTTTTAGTGTGTGACAGCTGCCAAACATAAAAACCCGCTATAAAAACCCGCTTTAAATAGTGAATCAAACGTCACTTGATCACCCCCTTAGTTAAGGAAAAATAATAAAATAAAATAAAGCATTTAATTCCATTTTTCCTTAGTTAGGGTTTAGGGTTACAGTTAGGGTAGGGCTACAGTTAGGGTTAGGGCTACAGTTAGGGTTAGGGCTACAGTTAGGGTTAGGGCTACAGTTAGGGTTAGGGCTACAGTTAGGGTTAGGGCTACAGTATAGGGTTAGGGCTACAGTTAGGGTTAGGGCTAAGTAGTTGGGGTTAGGATTACGGTTAGGATTAGCAGTGTGTTAGGTTTGTGGTTAGGGTTGGGATTAGGTGTATGTTGGGGTTAGGGTTGGAGTTAGAATTGGGAGGGGGTTCCACTGTTTAGGCACATCATGGGCTCTTTAAACGTGACATGGTGTCTGATCTCAATTCCAGCCAATTCTGCGTTGAAGAAGTCAAAAAGGTGGTCCTTCCCTCCCGAGCTCTGCCATGCGCCCAAACAGTAATTTACCCCCACATATGGGGTATCAGCATACTCAGGACAAATTGCACAACAACTTTTGGGGTCCAATTTCTTCTGTTACCCTTGGGAAAATAAAAAATTGGGGGTGAAAATATAATTTTTGTGAAAAAAAAAAAACATGATTTTTTATTTTTAAGGTTCTACTTCTTTGAAGCACTTGGGGTTTAAAGTGTTCACCACACATCTAGATAAGTTCCTTACGGGTGTACTTTCCAAACTGGTGTCACTTGTGGAGGGTTTCCACTTTTTAGGCACATCAGGGGCTCTCCAAACGCGACATGGCATCCGATCTCAATTCCAGCCAATTTTGCACTGAAAAGTCAAACAGCGCTCCTTCGCTTCAAAGCTCTGCCATGCACCCAAACAGTGGTTTTCCTGCATATATGGGGTATCAGTGTACTCAGGACAAATTGTACAACTTTTGGGATCCAATTTCTCCTGTTACCCATGGTAAAATAAAACAAATCGGATTTGAAGTAAAATTTTTGTGAAAAAGTTAAATGTTCATTTTTTTTTTAAACCTTCCAAAAATTCCTGTGAAGCACCAAAAGAGTTAATAACTTCTTGAATGTGGTTTTGAGCACCTTCAGGTGTGCAGTTTTTAGAATGGTGTCACTTTTGAGTATTTTCTATCATACAGACCCCTCAAAGTGACTTCAAAAATGATGTGGTCCCTAAAAAATAAATGGTGTTGTAAAAAATGAGAAATAGCTGTTTAATTTTTAACCCTTAACTTCCTAACAAAAAAAAATGTTGGTTCCAAAATTGTGCTGATGTTAAGCGGAAATGTTACTTATTAAGTACTTTGTGTGACATATCTCTCTGATTTAAGGGCATGAAAATTCAAAGTTGGAAAATTGCAAAATAAAATTTTCACAATTTTCACCATATTTTGTTTTTTTCCCACAAAAACGCAAGTCGCATCAAAGAAATTTTACCACTATCATGAATTACAATATGTCATGAGAAAACAATGTCAGAATCACCGGGATCCATGGAAGCGTTCCAGAGTTATTACCTCATAAAGGGACAGTGGTCAGAATTGTAAAAATTGGCCCGGTCATTAACATGCAAACCACCTTTTGGGTAAAGAGGTTAAGAGTTCTGGCTCCTACAAACCAGTTAGATGCTCCTTATCAACTCGTTACCAGCATTAAAGACAGCTGTCTTACATAGTCACCTTTATAAAAGACTCCTGTCCACAGACTCAATCTCTCAAACTCTAACATCTACAACATGGGCAAGACCAAAGAGCTTTCCAAGGAAGTCATGGACAAGATCAGACCTGCACAAAGCTGGAATGGGCTACAAAACCATACGTAAGACGCTGGGTTAGAAAGAGACAACTGTAGGTGCAATAGTAAGAAAAAGGAAGAAATACAAAATGACTGTCAATCGACATCGATCTGGGGCACCATGCAAATTCCGTGGGGTATCCTTTATCATGAGGAAGGTGAGAGATCAGCCTAAAACTAAACAGGGGGGTGGCGGGTGGACTTCTTAATGATCTCAAGGCGGCTGGAACCACAGTCACCAAGAAAACAATTGGTAACACATTACGTCGTAAAGGTTTAAAATCCTGCAGTGCCCTCAAGGTCCCCCTGCTCAAGAAGGCACATGTGCAGGCCCGTCTGAAGTTTGCCAATGAACACCTGGATGATTCTGTGAGTGATTGGGAGAAGGTGCTGTGGTCAGATGAGCTCTTTGGCATTAACTCAGCTCGCCGTGTTTGGAAGAGAAATGCTGCCTATGACCCAACTACAGTCCCCACTGTCAAGCATGGAGGTGGAAACATTATGTTTTGGGGGTGTTTCCAGGGCCACCATCAGGGCATTACTGCCCTGACTGGCGTATGGGGCCCAATCAGCAGAGGGGGCCCGCATCGGGCCCCGTCACCTCTACCCATCGGGCCCCACTGCCCCGCCCCCAGAGGCAGGATTCTGCCGATCAAGGAACTGAACCTGCGTCCAGGACGCAGGTTCAGTTACTCTATTACCGTGCGGGCCCGGACGGCAATAGTTAAAGCTGCCAGCCAATCGGAGGCTGGCAGCTGACGTCAGAGCGCACATCGCCGGCGTCTGACGACATTGTCAGTCGCCGGTGAGTGCGCGCTCTATTGTTGGGGTACAAATCGCTCGCCACTGCAGCGCGGCAAGGTAAGGAGAAAGGGTTTTTTTTTTTAAATTAATATTGAAAGCGGCAAGCAGAGCCCGGCAGGATGGAGACGGGGCAGGATTAGAGATAGAGGAGGCAGAATGGAGACACTAGGGGGCAGGATTGGAGACACTAGGGGGCAGGATTGGAGACACAGGGGGCAGGATTGGAGACACTAGGGGGCAGGAATTGGAGACACCAGGGGGCAGGATTGGAGACACCAGGGGCAGGATTGGAGACACCAGGGGGCAGGATTGGAGACACCAGGGGCAGGATTGGAGACACCAGGGGGCAGGATTGGAGACACCAGGGGGCAGGATTGGAGACACCAGGGGGCAGGATTGGAGACACCAGGGGGCAGGATTGGAGACACCAGGGGGCAGGATTGGAGACACCAGGGGGCAGGATTGGAGACACTAGGGGGCAGGATTGGAGACACTAGGGGGCAGGATTGGAGACACTAGGGGGCAGGATTGGAGACACTAGGGGGCAGATGAGACACTAGGGGCAGGATTGGAGACACTAGGGGGCAGGATTGGAGACACTAGGGGGCAGGATTGGAGACACTAGGGGGCAGGATTGGAGACACTAGGGGGCAGGATTGGAGACACTAGGGGGCAGGATTGGAGACACTAGGGGGCAGGATTGGAGACACTAGGGGGCAGGATTGGAGACACTAGGGGGCAGGATTGGAGACACTAGGGGGCAGGATTGGAGACACTAGGGGGCAGGATTGGAGACACTAGGGGCAGGATTGGAGACACTAGGGGGCAGGATTGGAGACACTAGGGGACAGGAAATGGAGACACTAGGGGGCAGGATTGGAAACACTAGGGGGCATGATTGGAGACACTAGGGGGCATGATTGGAGACACTAGGGGCAGAATGGAGACACAAGGGGCAGAATGGAGACACAAGGGGCAGAATGGAGACACAAGGGGCAGAATGGAGACACAAGGGGCAGAATGGAGACACAAGGGGCAGAATGGAGACAAAAGGGGCAGAATGGAGACACGAGGCTTGATTGGAGACAGATCGTGCAGGATCATGGGGCATGATGGATACGATGGAGACAGATGGGGCAGGATGGGGAGATCATATGGGGAAGAATGGATATTCATGAGGGAAGGATGGGAGAACATATGGCTGAAGCCAGGAATGAGACACATGGGGGCCAGGATGGGGGATATTGTTACCATAGGGGCTATTTAAGGGATATTATTACTGCAGTTATGTATTTATTTTATTTTTTGAGGATACTGTTTTAAATGGGGCGGTCCTGTTACTGTGCAGAGTGATACTATATGTTGCTTTTTTTTCTTCATGTGGTGTAATTAGAAGTTGGGAAAAAAATAAGTAATGTGTTCTGCAAGCAGAGCTCTAGATAACTGTGTTATTTCCTGCAGAGACGAGCCCTGGCTGGAAGAAGTGAAGGCGATCTGTGCTGGATGAAAGATGAAAAGCAAAGATGAAGGACTTAACCTAGAGATGTCACTGGTGAGTCAGTGTGTTAACTGTAAACTGACACTATACACTGTATACTATATACAGAGCTCCCATGTATAATGTCATTGGTCACTATTACCTGTACACAGACAATGCATACTAAGTACAGATCTCCTGTGTATAATGGCCTTTATGATAATAGTATTGTGTTTTTTTTATTACTGATCAGTATTGTAGTTTTCAGTCACTATGTGGTGGTAATATGTTGTCCGGCCATGGCATGGCGGCATTTGTTCCTTGTATGTGATATTATTTGGTCACTGTGGTGGCAGTATGTGGTCTGGTCATGGTGTGGCGGTATTAGTTCCTTGTAGGTGATATTATTCTGTCACTGTGGTGGTGTATGTGGTCTGGACATGGTGTGGCGGTATTTGTTCCTTGTATGTGATATTATTCGGTCACTGTGGTGGTAATATGTGGTCTGGTCATGGTGTGGCGGTATTTGTTCCTTGTATGTGATATTATACGGTCACTGTGGTGGTAATATGTGGTCTGTACATGGTGTGGCGATATTTGTTCCTTGTACTGTATGTGATAGTACTGGTCATTTTAAAAATTGAAAAATAAATAAAAATATACCTAAATTGTACTGGATATTTTAAGGGCCTGTGCACACGCTGCGGATTCCTAGCGGTTTTGCCGCGGTTTTTCGCGGCGGAAACGCCGCGAAACCGCTTACACAATACAACACATTATGCTCTATGGGATTCCGCAATGCTGTGCACATGCTGCGGGTTTTTCCGCGGCGGAATCGCATCGCGGGAGACTCCGCAGCATGCTCATTCTTTTTTGCGGAACCACGGCGATTCCGCGCCATAGGAATGCATTGAACCAATTACTTTCCGCATGTGGCTGTGCCCACCATGCGGAAAGTAAGCGGTTCATGTGCGGATGGTACCCAGGGTCTGGAGGAGTGGAGACTCTCCTCCAAGTCCTGGGTACCATATCCATGTAAAAACAATAATTAAAATAAAAAATAATGATATTCTCACCTTCCGGCGGCCCCCGCAGCTTTCCCGCCTCTCAGCGACGCTCCCGGTCCCAGTAATGCATTGCGAGATCACGCCAGATGACGTAGCGGTCTCGCGAGATGCTACGTCATCGGGTGATTGTCGCAAAGGACTCCTGGGAACGGGATTGGCCGGGAGCGTCGCTGAGAGGCGGGAAAGCTGTGGGGGCCGCCGGAAGGTGAGAATATCATTATTTATTATTTTTTTTATTCTTTTTACATTAGATCTTTTTACTATTGATGCGACATAGGCGGCATCAATAGTAAAAAGTTGGTCACACGAGTCAAACACTTATTTGACTCGTGTGACCAAGCTGTCAAATCGCTTGTAAACCGCTAGCATTCTGCAAGCTAATTACGCTTGCAAAACGCTAGTTTTTAGCGGGAATACGCATACCTATAATATGCGGATTTCCCGCGGCAGGGAGGTGCGGAATTGCCGCGGAAATTTCCATGGCAATTCCGCAACGTGTGCACATAGCCTCAGGGTATGTGCACACGTTGCAGATTCTGCAGCAGATTTTGCCTTACAGATCTGCAACAGAACTGCAAGTGATGTACAGTGCCATTCTAGTCAATGGAAATAAAAAAAACAGTGCACATGCTGCGGATTTTTCCACTCATATTTGGTGCGGATTTAAAACTGCAGCATGTCACTTCTTTTGTGCAGAACTGCAGCGTTTTGAGACCTGCTCCATTATAGGAATCTGCAGGTCTGAAAAGGCAGGGAAATCTGCACAAAAACTGCAGTAAATCTGCAGATAAAAAGGATAAAAACTGCGCAGATTTTGACCTGCAGTTTCTGCCAAGAGATGCAGATTCTGTGCAGAAAATTCTGCAGACCAATCTGCAACGTGTGCACATACCCTAACAAATATTTAATAGGTTACAGTAGAGTAGAGCTCAGCCAAAAGAGTCTACCATGTTATGGTGGCGGCTTAAAAAATCTTTTGGCCAAAACAAGAGAGGCTGGTTATATGTGTGATCTGGTGATGGGAACTGTTAGGCTAAGTGCACACGTTCAGGATTATTCGCGTTTTTTTGTGGCAATAAACACGTAAAAAACGCATGAATTAAGCATCCTATCATTTAGAATGAATTCCACAATTTTGTGCACATGGTGCGTTTTTTTCCGCAAAAAAAACCATCGCGGAAAAAAGCAACATGTTCATTAATTTTGCGGAATTCTAGCGTTTTTCCCGCTATATTATTGACCTAGAAAGTTCAGGGAAAAATCGCGGTAAAAACGCGCAAAATCCACGCAAAAAAACGCGCGTTTTTACCGCAAAAAAAGTCCGGTTTTGCTCAGGAAAATTCTGCACACATTCCTGAACGTGTGCACTTAGCCTTAATGTGTGACTGGTGAGAAGTGGAGTTTTTCTAAGAGAGAGCGGTGGGACTGTGGACAGTTCGAGGGGTGGAGGTGGGGCTGGGATGGAGCCTGGGCGGAGTCTCAAGGGGGCCCCGAAAATTTTGCCAGCATGGGGCCCCAAAATTCCTAGTGGCAGCCCTGGGTGTTTCTCTGCTAAGGGCACAGGACTATTTCCCCGCATCAATGGCCAAGTACCGTAAAATCCTGAGTGACAACCTCCTTCCCTCCGCCAGGACATTAAAAATAGATCATGGCTGGGTCTTCCAACAAGACAATGACCCAAAACATATAGCTAAGACAACAAAGGAGTGTCTCAAATTTTATTCCAACCATTAAAAAAAATCAACACAGACATACTATTTGGTGCCTGCAACCAGCAGGTCCAGCAATACAAAAGGTGGTGAAGATTACAGATTTAAACCTCAACAGCCCTAATCAACCCTGTTTTCACTCCTAACAGCAGAGGTTGGCACCCTAACTTGAACGCAATGTGGCGCCCCCGCTCACCCTGGATTCAAACTAGAAATCCCTAGCTATACATTAAGACACCAGGAACACGAGTGTTCAAAAAGGTGTGCCTCTGTGTTTAGAAAGGAAGAGGAGGGTGTGGGAATTAGATTAATTGATGAACCAAAGGGGTGTCGCTATAAGAGGTAGTCTGTACAATAGTGATAACCAGACAACAAACGTCACCTCCTTAGGAGACCATGTACTCAACTTCAACCACAAAATGGAAAACAAATTGAGTTAACAACCGTATATCCAGACAAAACTTTAGGTAAGGGAGTTGACAGGGGCGTGATTTATCTATGCTAGCTCACCGTCCACCGACCCTGGTCAATGTCCCTACCTTGCCGCGGAGATAGGCACCCTAAATAAATACGCAAAATGGCGCCCCTGCTCTACGTCGGCTAGCCCTCACTTTCCCTCAGCACTGGCCCTTCCAGCTCTCCATAACTCAATATATGATGGGGATATTAGGAGGGGAAGGGGGGGGGTGAAGATGGCTCAAACTTTTCAGTGATAAGAATAATAGAAGAGCCTCAAACCCCACAATCAACTAGCTGGTGTGCATAATTGACAGAAAAGTGCTATAGTGCTTTGTGTAAACCATGGGTACCAATCGAAACAATGGTAAGATTAAAGATGGCATTTTATGGCATTCAACAAACAATTTTAGATATGTAAAATCACATGTCTGGTACAACTCCGTATCCACAATGTCATATCATAAGTTATATAGATCACCATTAGCCCTCAGTAGATATTGATTATATTAAATATAGAAAGACAGGACCAATCACTTATTGTCAAAAGATAAAGCAGAAATAATGCCCTTTGAATGTTGTTTGCCCACATGGAGGTCTCCCAAGGAGAAAACTTATTGCACTATGCCCAATTTAGCACCATATAATAAAGCAGTCTTATCCGGGATCCGAAAAAACGAAAGCGCCCCAACGCGTTTCCCTTTCATGGTGTAAGATCATCAGGAGGCAAATGGTACATTCAGTGTCAAGAGATGGATGACATCAGGCAAATAGGACATTCTGGTTGCATTTTGTATTGCTGGACATGCTGGTTGCAGGAAACAAATAGTATATGTCTATGTGTTGATTTTTTAATGGTTGGAATAAAATTTGTTTTTAGATACTAGTTTTCATGTTAGCCTGTTGGATTAACTATACCCCACCATCTTCAGTTATTGTTTTGGTTCAAAAACAAGCCAGTCTCAGCATTTACTCCTCTTTTTATCCTAGGTTTGGATATACCCATTCCTTTACCCTTCTAACCCTCCTCCTTGCCTTTCCCCTGCCCATCTCTCCTATTACAATAATACTGTTGTCTTAAGTATAGTAAAATACTGACAGAAGTTATGCTTGAAAGATAGAAGTGATATACCACATGTACAGCTTGTTATTGTTAAAAAATTGTTATTTTTTTATTTGTCCATAAGGAGAAAAAACAAAATCTATTGAATAATAAAAAGAAGCCAGTTTCTAGACCTTAATCCCATAGAAAACTTATGTAGAGCTGAAGCTCCGAGTTGCCAAGCAACAGCCTCAAAATCTTAATGATTTAGAGATGATCTGTAAAGAGTGGACCAAAATTCCTCCTGACATGTGTGCAAACCTCATCATCAACTACAAAAAACGTCTGACTGCTGTGCTTGTCAACATGGGTTTAGCCACCAAGTATTAAGTCTTGTTTGCCAGAGGGATCAAATACTTATTTCTTACTGCAAAATGCAAATAATTTTATTTTTTTATATTCTATCTTTCAATGTTAAAATAAACCTTCTTTGTCAGTGGCCAAACTTACAAAATCAGCAAGGTATGAAATACTTATTCCCCCACTATATTTATTTATTTAATTATATATATGGGTGGCACGGTGGCTCAGTGGTTACCATCAAGGACAACATCTGCCAGGAGTTTGTATGTTCTCCCTGTGTTAGTGTGGGTTTCCTCTGGGTTCGCAGGTTTCCTCCCAGATTCCAAAGACATACTGATAGGAAATGTAGATTGAGCCTCATTGGGGACAGTGCCAATAATGTCTGTAAAGCGCTGTGGAATTAATGGCGCTATATAAATTAGTAAAATAAATATAAATATATATATATATATATATATATATAATATATATATATATATATATATATATATATATATATATATATATATATATATATATATATACACACACACATACAGTGCCTACAAGTAGTATTCAACCCCCTGCAGATTTAGCTGGTTAACACATGCGGAATTAACTTGGCATTGTGACATTTGTACTGTAGATCAGCCTGGAAGTGGGAAATGCACTGCTGCAAAAATTTTTGTTGTAATTTTTTTTTTTTTTTTTTTAAAACGTTAAAAGTTAATTCAGAGTGTCATTTATTATTCAAACCCTCAAACCACAAGAATTCTGTTTGGTCCCCCTAAAGTATTAAGAAGTAGTTCAGGCAGCAAGAATAATGAGCTTCACATGTGTGGATTAATGATCTCTTTTGCCAGCCTTTTCTGACTATTTAAGACCCTCCCCAAACTTGTGAACAGCACTCATACATGGTCAACATGGGAAAGACAAAGGAGCATTCCAAGGCCATCCACAAGATCGTGGAGGGTCACAAGGCTGGCAAGGGGTACAAAACCCTTTCCAAGGAGTTGGGCCTACCTGTCTCCACTGTTGGGAGCATCATCCGTAAGTGGAAGGCTTATGGAACTACTATTAGCCTTCCACGGCCTGGACAGCCTTTGAAAGTTTCCTCCCGTGCCCAGGCCAGGCTTGTCCGAAGAGTCAAGGCTAACCCAAGGACAACAAGGAAGGAACTCCGGGAAGATCTCATGGCAGTGGGGACATTGGTTTCAGTCAATACCATAAGTAACGTACTCCACCGCAATGGTCTCCGTTCCAGACGAGCTCGTAAGGTACCTTTACTTTCAAAGCGTCATGTCAAGGCTCGTCTACAGTTTGCTCATGATCACTTGGAGGACTCTGAGACAGACTGGTTCAACGTTCTATGGTCTGATGAGACCAAGATCGAGATCTTTGGTGCCAACCACACACGTGACGTTTGGAGACTGGATGGCACTGCATACGACCCCAAGAATACCATCCCTACAGTCAAGCATGGTGGTGGCAGCATCATGCTGTGGGGCTGTTTCTCAGCCAAGGGGCCTGGCCATCTGGTCCACATCCATGGGAGGATGGATAGCACGGCCTACCTGGAGATTTTGGCCAAGAACCTCCGCTCCTCCATCAAGGATCTTAAGATGGGTCGTAATTTCATCTTCCAACAAGACAACGACCCAAAGCACACAGCCAAGAAAACCAAGGCCTGGTTCAAGAGGGAAAAAGTCAAGGTGTTGGAGTGGCCTAGTCAGTCTCCTGACCTTAACCCAATTGAAAACTTGTGGAAGGAGCTCAAGATTAAAGTCCACATGAGACACCCAAAGAACCTAGATAACTTGGAGAAGATCTGCATGGAGGAGTGGGCCAAGATAACTCCACAGACCTGTGCCGGCCTGATCAGGTCTTATAAAAGACGATTATTAGCTGTAATTGCAAACAAGGGTTATTCCACGAAATATTAAACATAGAGGTTGTATAATAATTGACCCACACTTTTATGTTTAAAATTTATTAAAATTCAACTGAGCAACATAACTTTTTGGTTTGTAAGATTTATGCTTCTGTTAATAAATCCTACTCTCGTTTGCAGTTTGAAGGCTCTAACTTATTTGCATCTTATCAAACCAGCTAAATCTGCAGGGGGTTGAATACTACTTGTAGGCACTGTATATATACATATATATACACACACATACACACACACAGTACAGACCAAAAGTTTGGACACACCTCATGTATTTTCATGACTGAAAATTGTACATTCACACTGAAGGCATCAGAACTATGAATTAACACATGTGGAATCATACTTAACAAAAAAGTGTGAAACTGAAAAAAAAAGGATTTTTGGTACTCACCGTAAAATTTTTCTTGGAGCCTTCATTGGGGGACACAGGTAACCATGGGTGTATGCTGCTGTCGCTAGGAGGCTGACACTATGCAAAGAGAAAAAGGAAGTAGCTCCTCCCCAGTAGTATACACCCACTGACAGGAACCAAGTACCTCAGTTAGTGTTAAAGCAGTAGGAGAAGCAACCAAAAACTCGACATATGTACCAACTCAGTTAGGGAGGGTGCTGTGTCCCCCAATGAAGGCCCCAAGAAAGATTTTACGGTGAGTACCAAAAATCCTTCTCTTTATCGCTTCATTGGGGGACACAGGTAACCATGGGACGTCCCAAAGCAGTCCCCAAGGGTGGGAAACAGAAAACAATGCAAAGAAAAAAAACCTAGGTTGGCTGGTGCATAACCGCCACCTTTAACTCCTTCCTTCCCAGGTCTGCATCAGATGAGACATGGGTATGAAACTTATATAACGTCGCGAAAGTGTACAAT
Source organism: Oophaga sylvatica (assembly GCA_033576555.1). Lineage (NCBI taxonomy): Eukaryota > Metazoa > Chordata > Amphibia > Anura > Dendrobatidae > Oophaga > Oophaga sylvatica. Next base: position 398,496,848 of record JARQOD010000001.1, read on the forward strand.
GAAGACCAGGTCGCAACTAACAATCTGTTAAGCCGAAACCTGGTGACAAACTGCCCGGGCAGATGCCACTGCCGAGGTGGAGTGCGCCTTTAACCTCGGAGGAAGTTGTTAGACCTGAACGAGGTATGCTTCCAATACAGCTGAAAGGAACGAAACGGGCAATAGTGGACCTGGAGGCTGGGAGTCCCTTACGACGAGAAAGGGAGCAGTCCTTGAGAGATATACTCAGATAGCTCTGAGCCGATCTAACCTGTGAATGGACTTCTCCAGGGTTGAACATAGAGAAGGAAGGACAATTTCCTAAGTAATGTGAAGTGAAGAGATCACTCTATGCAAGAAGGACGGAACGGGCACGAGAACTACTGTGTCCTGATGGAGAATCAGGATCGAGGGATGGCAGGACAGAGCCGCTAACTCCAACTCTAAGGGAGCGCGCTGCAGTGCACCCGAGGATAAGATTAGGATCCTATGGATGCATCAGAGGACGATAAAGGAGGTACCTGGTGAGCGACTCCTGAAAGAAACGGTCTTTACCTGGGGACGAGAAGCCAAATGTCCTTGAGAAAGGATTGAAGAGCAGAAACCTAACTCTTAAGGGTTGTGACCAAATTTTGCCCACACTCCATTGAAAGAAGACCTTCCAGTATCTGTGATAGATAAGCGAGGATGATGGTTTACGTGCCCTAATCATTGTCGGAATAACCTGATGGGAAGGTACGGCCAAACTCAGGACTGTGGCATCAAGGGACGTGCAGTTGAAAACAGAGACTGAGAACTCTGTAGGAAGAGTGAGCCCTGTGAAGGAAAAACCTGGACGGTCTGGGAGCCTCCAGACGGGATTGATGAGCATGTACACCAGCTCCGCATACCGGGCCCCTCTTGACCCATGTGGAACCACCAGGATTACGGGTGTTCCTTCCGCGTATAGCCATATCACAACTCTCGGAAAAAAGGGGAGAGTGTACGGCTGATATGACGGAAACGAGAAGCTCCACCGTCGCAGAACTCTTGTTACGTCTGCCAACACCTGATTGTTGCGGGTCACTCCTTGATGATTTGAGCCACGGCAGGTACGTAGTCCGATTTTATACGGGCCTACTAGCCTGCTAGTGAGGGCTGATAGCGGCGAAGTGCAAGAAAAACAAAAAACTGCCCTGATGTCCAGGAGATTGAAGGGGAGAGCGGCTACTTAGGAATTCCAGCGACCCTGCGATGAATAACGAAGAAAAAACCTCCCCAAGATAGGAGACTGGCGCCAGTAGTTAAGACCCGCCACCAGAGAGGGTGGAAGGACGTTATACGAAGGACTGATGCTAATGCTGTCCTCCAGGTTAGGAACTGGCTCCCTTAAGAGACGGTAGAGTGGGTCGGTCTAGGGAAAAAGATTTCTTGTTCCACGCCGACACGAGGGCCAGCTGAAGAGAACGGGTCTGAAAATGGGCAACGGGAGATGTCTCCATGGCCGTAATTATCTTTCCCAGAACTCTCAAACTGTATTGTAGGGAGAGAGAGGCTGGTCGCTTAGAGTGTGGATCTCACAGTAGAGGCATAAGAACTTCAGTTTGGAAAAAAGACAAAGCCCATGCCATGTCAAACCTCGTCCCAGAAACATAGATACTGGGCTGAGGATCCGACATGGTCCGGGACTATGAAAAGATTAGAGTAGAACCCTGAAAAGCGATTGTTCCGGGAAAAAGATACGATTACCCCTGAGTGTGGCAGGGAAGAGACGGCGTGAAGAAACTCTGGCGCCTGCGACGGATGTCAGAGCAAACGACCGAAAGACGTCCACCCGGATGGAAAGAAAAGGTTGATTCTTGAAGATTTTTTTTTTTTTTTGAGGATGGATCTGTAATCCACACCTTCAACCAGAGGATGCGGCACACAGAAATGATGTTGCCGTTGTCCCCAGCGGAGCAACAGGCTGCATCCAGAGAGGCGGTCAAAAGATATCTGCCGGCATGGGCAATCTGTTCTGCCAAATCCGCCTAGGCAGACATGAACTTGCCACCAGGCGGAGGTAAAGATGGGACAAAGACTCAATCTGCCTGTCTACAGTGTGCTTAAGACACACTGTGTGGCTGAGACCAGACTGCCTAGGAAGACAGGCGAGAAACCGGCGGGTCCACATTAGTGGACTCTGCCCATTTATCAACTAGATCATGTCTAGCTGCTTCTTTCTCGGAAAGAGCTTTCCTGCATGCTCACAAAGTTTAGCAACGATAGATTCAACTTCTCTGTCAAAGGAGAGTTCGGGAGGGATGTTTTACCCGCTTGAGGGAAAACGGAGTGCTCCTGAGCAAGTGGCTCGTTCTCACTGAGATTCAGGGATCTGATGCCAAGATAAGGCTAAAGACCACACCTGTGTCTTTGAGACCTGGTCCGTCTTGGACTCAGACTGGGAAACCACATCCGACCCAAAGGCCGCCTCCGAGGAGGGGGTCTGGGTATACGAATCACTGTGAGAGACGTTCGGAGCACTGGTGGCGGCAGAGATGTGAAACGCGTTCCAGGACCAGGGACCGCGATACATTTTGTCGGGTCCGAGATCGCCTGAGACATGGCAATAGCCCATTCCAGAGGGAGGGATGTGCTCTCATCCCTGGTGTAAAGTCATGGTCAGGTGCATACGAATCACCGTGAGAGGCGTTTAGAGCACTGGTGGCGGCAGGCGGATGTGAAGGACGATTCAGGACCAGGGACTGTGATCCACTCTGCCCATTCCAGAGGGAGGGGTGAGCTCTCGTCCCGGGCGTAAGGTCGTAGTAGGTGCATACGAATCACCGTGAGGCGTTCGGAGCACTGGTGGGGCCGACCGACGTGAAGGACGACCCGGGACCAGGGACTGTGATACACTTTGTCAGAACCGAGACTGATTGTGACTTGGCAACAGCCCACTCCGGAGGGAGGGGTGTGCTCTCATCCCGGGCATTAGAGGGCTCCTGTAGGGCAGACGTGGTACAGGACTGCGCAGAAAGAGAGGGCCCCTGCGTACAGGATCTTAGCCGGTTTAGAGGGGCGTAGGTACTTGGGAAGGGCAACAGAAGGGAAATAATATATGTACATATCAGGTCCAGTGACATGGCAACAGTCCACTCCGGAGGGAGGGGTGTGCAGTCATTCCTGGAGCAGAGTTGTTCCTGTGCAGACACGGTAGGAGGACTGCAGGAAGGAGAGAAAAGGGAGGACAGGCCTGAGAACCACTATATTAAACAAGGGGTACAGGTGCAATAAACCGCATAGCCAAATGGAAACTCTCTGCAGGGTTGAGGGTGCTGCTGAGAAAGAGCTATATAGGGGGAAGAAGAGGGGAGATCCTACCCCGTGACAGTGAGCAGATGCTGCGAGTCTAGCTGTGTCCACCTGCCGCGGTTGTTCCGCAACTAAATGCAGGTCCGACACAGAGGGCGCATAAACTCTACAGGAAAGTAGTGTCTCAGACAGAATAACTTCTGCTGAGATACAAGAACTGATGAAGCATCGGCTGAACAGCGTAACGGTCCATTCGATGTAGAGAGGGGGGCGTAGCTAAGAACGCTAGCAAGGAGTGAATCGCAAGGGGGGGGCGGTACCTGCAGGAGAGAATGCTCCAGATAGGAGCAAAAGCTCGCCGTGAATAGGTGAGCTGTGGAGCGGGGGGCGTGGCCAAGTTAGCCAGAGGTAGCAAGAGGAGAGGCCAGGAGAAGGGAGGGGGAGAGTGGGGCACTCAGCGAGAAAGAGGAGATGCTCCTTGCAGGAACCCTCGTGAAGACAGGGAGGGGTCTAACTGCAGAGCGATTCCAGTGAGAAAGAGCCCCAGTGATAAGCCAGCCAGCAAGGAGGAAGAGAAAAGGCGCAGAGATAGCGCGCAAGGTGAGTGAAGTGAAAAAGAAAGTGCCGGGCAGCATGGCCAGCACTTAGAAGTAAAAGCAAAAAACTCACGCAGCGTAGCTGGTACATCTGTGGCCGGCGAGGATGCGCTCGCAACGGCGAGGAACAGAGGAGAGGGATCCGCACACACAAACAGACTGGCTCCCACAGAGGCCGGCGAGGAGAGGCGCCTGAAGGAGTTTTCCTGGTGAGGGGAGAGAGCGGGGCTGCAGGGAAGCCACGCGCATACGAGAGGCCCCAGATTTGAAAGTCAGGGGATGCTATGCAGTCCCTCTGACAAAAGAAAGTGCCGGGTGGCGTGCCACTGGTGGGCGCCGTCGTGGAAGTGGCAGGGGTTAACGTCGTACCTGATGTCCTGACTCCACTTGCCGCGAAAGTGAGGATCACTCAGGGTTTCTTGGGAAGAGGGGCGCTGGAGACGAAGATCCTCCTTCCCACACCGTATCCTGGTCGGTGTAGAAGACGGCCTCAATCCCTTAGGGAAAGGGGGGGAGGTCACCGCCGGTGACCACCGTCTTCCTCTCAGCCCTCTCCGAGGAGAGGGGTCAGGAGGGAAATGGCAAGGACCAGCCACTGATATCAACCCTGGAGTACCTGTGAGGGTGACAGGAGATAGGGTCCTGCCTGCGGGCCTGAGAGTTGCGATGTGGGTGACACCACACTGCTCACTCAGCCGCATAATGGGAAGGCAGGGTGAGACATTACACCCTGATTCCCTTAGCTGTATCTGAAAAACAAAGGGAAAGAGTTAAAACACAACAAAACCTGAAAAGGAAAAAAGGATTAGCTGCAGATCTGGGGAGATCCAGGTCCGTCTCCTACAGACACTAAGCACAAACTGAGGTACTTGGTTCCTGTCAGTGGGTGTATACTAATGGGGACGAGCTACATCCTTTTTCTCTTTGCATAGTGTCAGCCTCTTAGCGACAGCAGCATACACCTATGGTTACCTGTGCCCCCCAATGAAGCGATAAAGAAATATGTCTTATATTCTAGGTTCTTCAAAGTAGCCACCTTTTGCTTTGATGACTGCTTTGCACACTCTTGGCATTCTCTTCATGAGCTTCAAGAGGTAGTCACCAGAAATGGTCTTCCAACAATCTTGAAGGAGTTCCCAGAGATGCATAGCACTTGTTTTCCCTTTTGCCTTCACTCTGCGGTCCAGCTCACCCCAAACCATCTCGATTGGGTTCAGGTCTGGTGACTGTGGAAGCCAGGTCATCTCGTGTAGTACCCCATCCCTCTCCATCTTGGTCAAATAGCCCTTACACAGACTGGAGGTGTGTTTGGGTCATTGTCCTGTTGAAAAATAAATGCTGGTCCAACTAAACGCAAGCCCGATAGAATAGCATGCCGCTGCAAGATGCTGTGGTAGCCATGCTGGTTCAATTTGCCTTCAATTTTGAATAAATCCCCAACAGTGTCACCAGCAAAGCACCCCCACACCATCACACCTCCATGCTTCACGGTGGGAACCAGGCATGTAGAGTCCATCCGTTCACCTTTTCTGCGTCGCACAAAGACACGGTGGTTGGAATCAAAGATCTCAAATTTGGACTCATCAGACCAAAGCACAGATTTTCACTGGTCTAATGTCCATTCCTTGTGTTGTTTAGCCCAAACAAGTCTCTTCTGCTTGTTGCCTGTCCTTAGCAGTGGTTTCCTAGCAGCTATTTTACCATGAAGGCCTGCTGCACAAAGTCTCCTCTTAACAGTTGTTGTAGAGATGTGTCTGCTGCTAGAACTCTGTGTGGCATTGACCTGGTCTCTTATCTGAGCTGCTGTAAATCTGAGATTTCTGAGGCTGGTGACTCGGATAAACTTATCCTCAGAAGCAGAGGTGACTCTTGGTCTTCCTTTCTTGGGGCGGTCCTCATGTGAGCCAGTTTCTTTGTAGCGCTTGATGGTTTTGCAACTGCACTTGGGGACACTTTCAAAGTTTTCCCAATTTTTCGGACTGACTGACCTTCATTTCTTAAAGTAATGATGGCCACTCGTTTTTCTTTGCTTAGCTGCTTTTTTCTTGCCATAATACAAATTCTAACAGTCTATTCAGTAGGACTATCAGCTGTGTATCCACCATACTTCTGCACAACACAACTGATGGTCCCAACCCCATTTATAAAGCCAGAAATCCCACTTATTAAACCTGAAGGGGCACACCTGTGAAGTCAAAACCATTCCCAGTGACTACCTCTTGAAGCTCATCAAGAGAATGCCAAGATTGTGCAAAGCAGTCATCAATGCAAAAGGTGGCCACTTTGAAGAACCTAGAATATAAGACAATTTTAGTTGTTACACACTTTTTTGTTAAGTATATAATTCCACATGTGTTAATTCATAGTTTTGATGCCTTCAGTGTGAATTTACAATTTTCAGTCATGAAAATACAGAAAAATCTTTAAATGAGGTGTGTCCAAACTTTTGGTCTGTACTGTAAATATTATAAAAAGTTGAGGTAGCACACCATATAGTAATTATAAGGTGCTATTAGCCTACATGGCAACGTTTCGGTCCTAGGTGTGGACCTTTCTCAAGCCTCTCCTCATCGATTATATGCTCTTGTGCTCAGTGTTCTCCTCTCGACATAGAATAAAAGCGGTTTATTGCAGAGTAGCTTGTACTGTGGGGCCAATTTTGTGCCGCTATACACTGATCATGACCTCCCGCCTTTACTCCAATTACTCTAACACCTCCCCCGAGAGTGAAGTCGTGTATGTACCTCAAATCCTTTGGTCTTGGCCGCACTCCAGAACTGCTCAAAGTGCCGCACGCGATCGTGGATGCTGTCCAGTATAATGAAAGGAAAGAAGCCGTCATCCAGGGTCTTCTTGAAGGACTTTAACATGCCGCAACGGTATGTGTCCTCCATCTCCGCTTCATACTCGTACTCCATGACCTCCAGGAACACAAGGAGCCCGGCGTCACACACAGTCCGACACTTCTACACAATGCACGCGCCTCTCATTCTACACTTACCTTTCTTATCACTTTCCTGCCAGATTCTGGATCTTTCTCCACCTTCTCCACCTCAGTCATGAAATAGTCATCAAGGCTCAGGACTCGAGGAGCAGAACCTCCATATTCCACCTCTTTATCCTGGAGGTGAATGAACAGTATGGGGCGATGAGTGACGAGGATAGAAAACCACAGACAAGACACGCCCGGAAACTAAACCTGGCCTCACCCTGATCAGCTTGGCTACGTGCGTCTTCCCACTTCCAGGCAAACCTCTCATGATAACGACAATCTGAAGAAAAGATGGCACAAACATTATGGTGCATGAAGAAGGAACGTGAAAGCTGGTGGGTGCTGAGAAAGGAAGGCTCACCCGGTCAGGTCTGTTCCCACGACCCGGCTTCTTCAAGAGGTCGTCCACATTTTTGGTCTCTGGTTTCTTCTCTGGTGGAGGAACAGGACACAGGAGTAGGGAGCAGCGGCCTTTCCTCTGGGTAAGGTCTGCGAGTCGCTGTAAGAAGAAAGATTATTATTTCGTAGTCCATCTGCCATACGGACAAGTCATGGATGAGCAGAGACTTTCTAACCTCCAAATGCAGGTGCTGGCGCCTCAAAAGATGAGCGCTCGGGCTTTCTCTCGTAGGTGGGCTTGTCAGAAACACTGCGACGATTTGTGGTCTCCTTATCGCGGTAAGATGACGACCTGCAGGAAGAGCTCACGTGAGCACAGAGATAATGAGACAGCTGAGCGACTGTCCACCAACTCTTACCTCTCCTCCCGGGAGTGACGATCACGATCAAAGCGCTCTCTGTCATGGTCACCTCTCTCCCTGTGACTATCCAAGCGATCACGGTCTCTTTCACGCTCTCGCTCGTATCCCCGACGGTCCAATTGTTTATTGCTTTGCCTTTCAAAATATGGATCCCGGTCCCTGAGGTCTTGATCATAGCAATCAATCAAATAATCTGGAGGCAAAGATGGAAGTCATCGCAGCTACTACTACAGACCGCACTTCACAGATTTTCACGGCAGGGAGGATTTTGGCTGTTTTCTATAGGTCTTCACAGGAAGTATGAGACCACGTCCACACAGGTTGGAAATGGTGTGGATTTTACCTGGAGATTTATGAATGCTGACTCCACGGCATATGACAGTACAAGTAGGTGATGGGGCAATTCCTGTGTGGACTGTGTCTCCCCTTGTGCTGCGGACTGAGCAGTGAAGCTGAAAAGCAGCTTAACATTGCTAATTTAGTAAGGGTTAATGGCAGATTTGGAGCAAAATCCACAAGTGGAACATTTTAACTTTTTTGGGGTTTTTCTTTAAGGATTTGTCCAGGCCAAACTGATAAGTGACTTATGAGAGCAAATTTATGAATCCCCCCCAGTGCACACACTGTGCTGCAGGGATTCGCCAGTTTCTGACCAAGGATCGTCATACATTCTACCGGCCTCTCTCTCCACACAATTAGATGGCACAAGCCCGTGCCTATTGGCCAGGAGTATGTCTAACGCATACATACACACTACAATCCCCAATCACAAACCTGCGAATCCACGTACAGCAGTGAGTTCACTGGGGGGATTCATAAGTCTGCACTCACACGGAGTGAATGCAGACTTATCGATTTGGACCAGATAACCCCTTTAAGAAAGCAACAGGAAAATCTGGTGCAAATCTGATTGTGTGGACTTGGACTTATAAAGCAGATCCTGCTGGATTCCATCTACTTGAGAACATCTGTCCTTAATATTATAAAACCGGGATGCCAGCATGAAAGGATACATCATCAGGACTCAAAGGATTTGTACTAAGTCTATGGGACACTAGCTAACTTACTGATCGCTAGGGGCAGAGTGAACAGACCCCAGTTCCATTGTGTATTGGGCTGCCAGAAACTGACGCACACTGCACTCCGCTGTCCTCCGTATCAGAATAGAGAGGCGGTCGCTAGTGGTGATCACATGATGCTGCCCATGTCACAAGGTCGCTTACAGGGAGAAATGCAGGCGTCCAGGAGGCAAGTCTACAATTTTTATTTCTTGCAGCACTTTAGGGATATACATAAAGGGATTCTCCAGCAGTGGACAATCTAATAATGAAACTAAAGTTCTAACGACAAGAAGACCAACAGGTAAAATATTAAGTCCATGTACATGGACGGACAGGACTGGAAACCACCCTATGGGACATCCGATGGCCACAGGAAGTACCAGAGCTATGGCACTGGCCGGCATCGTAGTTCTCATACCTGTAGGAAATGAAGAACTCCCTCTCTCCAGGGCAGGCTCAGGCAATACTACTCTCTCCCCATAGGGCATCTGTTCCACTTTACCCACCGTGAGGTCTAGGACAGAGAAGAGCATAAACCGAATAGAATGAGGACCTGATGTGACAGACCGTAAAGGACGGGGAGCTCTCACCTCTACCATGTGCGTAGTCTACGGTTTGATGAATTCCTGGCAGTTTGGACCCAACAGGAAGGTTAGCAGACTGACCAACTTGTCGTTCTTCATCCCACAATCCACTGAAAGAGTCTTCATCCCAGTGCTCTGCAGCCCCTTTCACAGATGAGGCCAGAGTGGAGGTCGCAGCCCCCTCCACTTTATCCAAAGAGCCTGAAGGCATCTGAAAGAAAAGCAAATGAAGCCCCAACATTTTATCCCCACATCAGATTACGGCCAGTGAAGAAACAGCTTAACCCTTGTCAATATCTGCTCAGTGCCCGCTCACCTGTAACACCTCTGGCTGAGGAGCTGGGACAGGGTTCTGGGCATCAGATGGATTGGAGCTGCTGAAAAAATTCTTCAGATTATCCAGTTGTTCCTTCTGCTCCCTGTGTATGATGAGGACAACAGATTATAAGGACTTGACCCTTCATCTCTCCAGTACTCGGACTGTGAAGGACAAGAACTATAACACGAAGACTATTGGGGTCAGAAATTCTAGCATCCGTTCTTACATGGACTACTGTAATCTGGGGAATCTGCAGAGCGGAAGAACTAAGCCCATACATGTTCTTGGAGTAATTCTGGTCTCAAATTTGTTAAGCTGACAGTCACTAAAGAGGACAGCATGGGACTCACAAACTAAAGGAAAAGCTAAAAGATTTTGCAGATGACCGTCCACATCCATCACTATTAACATACCACACAACTTAACTCACCGAAGCATTTTCAGCTCTTGAGCGGCCTTCAGTATGATTTCATGCTGCCTTTCGCTTAGTGCGACCATACCATGGCCAGCAGGTTCAGAGTCTGGTTCTGTAGACTGAGCTGGAAGTACATTCAAACCTTCACCCATTGCTCTATCAGATGGAAACCATCGGTCTTCTCTGGGATCTAGATTTGGACTTTCTAGCAACTCATTGTGCGTTCGGTCTTCGCGCCATGAAGGAACGTCAGAGTATTCCCGTATCCTAAGCTCTGTGCGTTCATGAAAATCTCTGTCAGACAGATTTCTCTCTAGCCTCCATCTCTCTTCCCGGAAGTTGTCAAGAGGTGGAAGAGGAGGCAAAGAAGAACGTGGCTGACCAGGGGAGAAAGGACGATGTGGTGACAGAGACCTGCGGGAAGGCAGCCAGTCTCTCTCCCTGTGAGCAATATCCGGATCTACAGGGATTCTGGGAAAATCTTGATCATCATCATCAAGTAAGTAACGTCTTTCTGCTCTGTCGTAATAGCCTTTACGGTCGGAACTGCTCTCCCTATGCCAAGGGTCACATCTAACATTAGGCAAGGGTGGACCGGACACTGGGAGACGATCTTCCCTGAAATATGGGACTCTAGAAAACTCTGGTTCTTCATCATGCCAGTATCTTCTATCGCTTTCCCAAGCCTCACTTCTAAGCGATTCACCAGGATGGTCTCTCCTTCTATCATTTAAAGGATCTAAAAACCTTTCCCTCTCAAGAAGCATTGGCTCTCCGTGGAACGTCTCACGATCATATGGTGGAGTGTTATCTGGACCGTCTTTGAATAGTACTTTATCTTCTAAAAATGGGGCCCTAGGCTCAAAATCTCTCTCAATGGGAAAATCTATTACATCACGACTTCCTGGTCGGGGAGGGAGTCTATCACGAATAAATCCCCTTGATCGCCCTCTGGACAAATGATTATATCTGGGATCAATATTCCCTCTCCTTGGGCTTTCAAGAGAAAAGTCATTAGGATAATACTCAGGCTCTCCGGACAGCTCATAGTCCCTGTAATTACTCGGTCGTTCCTCAGGGTGTATATGACTTTCAGGAATGCCCATGTCTTGATTAGGAAAAGGTTGCCTTATATGGCCTCGAAGACCTTCTGGACCAGACATCCTGGAGAAAGGTTTTCTCTCCATGAAATGTTCATGGTCTAAGGGAATTTGAGGTTCAGTCACTGATTTCCCAAGATCAGCCCCTTTATAAAATGATTGCGCTCTTGGATCTACATCGATAGGATGCTCATACACATCGTCTTCATCTGAAGGAATGTCTTCACTGAAATCCTCATCAGAAACAGGAGGCTGAAAGTCAACCGGCCTCACAGGCAGAGGCATTCTAGGTGCACCCGGCCTAACAGGGCGAGCTGCTCTCACATGTCCAGGCCCGACATGGAGAATACTTTGTCTAATGGAGGGAGAAGCCCAAGGAAAACTAGGCCTAGCAGGTGGAGGTGGCCTAGGGGCTCCAGATCTGACAGGGGTGAGGCTCGGGGAACACCAGGTCTAATTGGAAGAGGTCCCCTTAGTGCTCCTGACCTGACCGGAACGGCAGTCTGAGGAAGTCCAGGCCTGAAAGGAAAAGTTGCTCGAGGAACTGTAGGTCTGACAGAAGAAACCGCTTGAGCTCCAGGAGTGGCAACACGAGGGGCGCCAGGTCTGATGGTAGGAGCTGGAGAGACAGCAGACCGAGAAGAGAAAGGTATTTGATGGACAGTCCCAGCAGGAGTTGGAGGGCCAGGACATTTATCAGGGAACACTTGGGTCTCATCTGGTTTTGCCAGAGAAGTTGGATCAGTGATCAGAACCCCAGGGACATTGGGTTTTGTAGCCTCCAGCTTGAGAACACTTGAATCACTTGCAGCTGGCTCTTTTGAGGAACGAGTAGCAGGTGATTCTTGGAGCGAATTTAACTTCCCCGCATTTTTCACAGTAACCTCAGAGATTAGATCAATTTTTGTGTCAAGATCAGGCAAGGACTTCTCAGACGACGGACCAGATTGCATTGTAGGAAAGGCTTCAGTTTTATGGAGACTGGAATTGGTAGTCTCAGCAGCTTTCTCTCCTACAGGAGAAGCTGGTCCAGCCATCTGCGGTGGTGTTGGGACTTTGGAGATAATTTCTTTATTAAGTGAGTGATCTTTTGAACTCTTGTCATATTTTTCCATCTCCCCACAGAGATCAGTTTTCTCTGAGTCAGCACTAGACACCTGGCTACCCACCACAAATTGGCTGGGGAAAGATGCAGGCAGTGTTGTGGGGGCATTTTGCTCATCAGATTTTATTTTCACATCAAGAGGGGTTTGTTTTCCAACCCTGTTGTCAAGAGGCAAGCTTTGACTGCTCTGCTGGTGCTCAGGAGCTAAGCCAAACGCTCCCCACTGCCTTCCACCAATGGCATCACTACCAACCTGTCTATTCCATTGCTCATCCACATGTTTATTTGCAGGATCACTCAAGGGCAGTGGAGGCACACCCTCTGCCATTCCACCTTCAGACTGCCATTCAGGTCTATCAGAGCCCTTATATGGGGCCCTTTTACCTGTCCAATCATCTTGAGAGCTATTCACATCAAACCTTTCACGTTCCTCAGAAAAACCCCATTTTACATGAGAGGTGCTGTCAGTTCGAAACTGACCAATGGTGGGGGGAGCTTCTAAACCTCTAGATCTGTCTGGAGGGAGGCTAGGACAGTCAAAACGGGTCTTGTGTGTTGGGAAACTAGTGCCTTCATAAAGATGTTTAGGTTGATCTTCAGTACTGCTAAACTGATTTCGATGTCCACTCTCTGCTCCACCAAATCTGTCTCTTGGAAGTCCTTCAGGACTGCTAAATCGTTCTCGACTGAAGCCCACTGGGCCAGTAAACCTGCTACGTTGCGGTTCAACATGAAATCTAGCTCTTCCACGGGGAGGCATCTCTGGAGCACCAAACCTGAAGCGATTTGGACCATGGAATGGAATAAACTTGTCTAGTGGGGGTCCCACATTATTTCTAGTAGCACCAGCATCACTATGAAGGTCTTGAGTATTTTCTGCAATGCTCCATTTGTCTTCAGGTTCTCTATTGGGACCAAACCAACTGTCATGGGGGAGATCTGGAGCACGCCAGCTGTAGCCTTGGGGGTCTCCCCATTTATTACTTATGTCATCCCTTTGACTATCTGGTCTGTCAGGTTGAGAGGTTTCATGTTTCTTTCTCATGTCTCTCGGGAACGCCTCGGCCCTCTCTAAAACCTGCCGAGCTGAAGTATCAGCACTGCCTCCAGGAGACTCCATGATATCTGCATTATCCTGAGATCTGCTTGTCCCAGAACTAAAATAGTTGTCTTTCACATCCCATTTCTCTCTATCAGTCTTGTCCCAGTTGCTTTCTCTGGGACGATCCCATGTCTGCAGCTTTTCTGGCTGGTCCCATCTGTTTGCAGACACATGATGCTGCTCATCCCATTTTTTTCCAGGAAGCTCTCCCTGACACTTGTCCCATTTGTCTGCATGTCTCTGTCCTTGCTCCCATGCTTGTTTATGTGGAGTCGGAATCTGGAGAAGGGGCTCTGAGCTCTGCATGGATCCATCACTGTCTCCTGGGTCCGGTGCAGATTCGGCACGCTGCTCCGGGGTGGACACCGGCTTCTGCCCTTGGAAGGCATCATTGGCAGAATGGAAACTGGAGCCATGAAAATTGTTTCCTCCCAGAAGTGGACGAGGATCACGAAAACCAAGTAGACCCCTCGGTCCAGGAAACCTTCCTCCTCGAGGTGCAGAAAATCTTGGAGTCTCAAAACCTGGAGTAGGAAATCTAATATAAAGAACAAAACAAAAATTTAGATCAGATATATATTTATATACACACGCATAAGTTATCAGTAATATCACATCCATCATCAGACATATACAGATATCAGTAATATCACATTCATCATCAGATATATACAGATATCAGTAATGTCACATCCATCCTCAGATATATAGATATCAATAATATCACACCCATAATCAGATATATACAGATATCAGTAATATCACCCCATCATCAGATATATACAGATATCAGTAATATCACAGTCATCATCAGATACAGATATCAGTAATAACACATCCATCATCAGATATGTACAGATATCAGAAAAATCACTCATCAGATATATGCAGATATCAGTAATATCACATCCATCACCAGATATGTAAAGATATCAGTAATATCACATCCATCATCAGATATATACAGATATCAGTAATGTCACATGCATCCTCAGATATATAGATATCAGTAATATCACCCCATCATCAGATATGTACAGATATCAGTAATATCACATCAATCATCAGATGTATACAGATATCAGTAATATCACATCCATCATCAGACATGTACAGATATCAGAAATGTCACATCCATCCTCAGATATATACAGATCAGTAATATCACCCAACATCAGATATGTACAGATATCAGTAATATCACCCCATCATCAGAAATATACAGATATCAGTAATATCAGATCCATCATCAGATATATACAGATTTCAGTTAATCACATCCATCATCAGATATATACAGATATCAGAACTATCACTCATCAGATATATGCAGATATCAGTAATATCATATCCATCATCAGATATATAGATATCAGTAATATCACCCCATCATCAGATATATAAAGATATCAGTAATATCACTGCATCATCAGATATATACAGATATCAGTAATATCACATCCATCATCAGATATGTACAGATATCAGTAATGTCACATCCATCCTCAGATATATACAGATCAGTAATATCACCCCATCATCAGAAATATACAGATATCAGTAATATCAGATCCATTATCAGATGTATACCGATATCAGTAATATCAGATCCATCATCAGATACATACAGATTTCAGTTAATCACATCCATCATCAGATATATACAGATATCAGTAATATCACCCCATCATCAGATATATACAGATATCAGAAATATCACTCATCAGATATATGCAGATATACGTATCAATCATCATCAATATAGATTCCATCATCAGATATATAAGATATCAGTAATATCACCCCATCATATTACAGATATCATAAAAGATAATGCAGATACATATATCACCCATCATCAGATAATATATACAGAATACCCTCAGACAATATCTAATCCCATCAGATATATAGCAGATATCAGATAATATCATATATCGACATCATCATTCAGATATATAGATATCAGTAATATCACCCTCATCAGATATATAAAGATATCAGTAATATCACCCCATCATCAGATATATACAGATATCAGAAATATCACTCATCGATATATACAGATATACGTAATATCATACTATCATCATTTACATATCAGATATATAGATATCAGTAATATCACCCCATCAGATATATAAAGATATCAGTAATATCACTCCATCATCAGATATATAAAGATATCAGTAATATCACCCCATCATCAGCTATATACAGATATCAGTAATATTACACCCATCAGATACATACAGATCAGTAATATTACACACATCAGATACATACAAATCAGTAATATCACCCCATCATCAGATATATACAGATATCAGCAATATCACACCATCATCAGATATATACAGATATCAGTAATATCACATCAATCATCAGATACAGATATCAGTAATATCACATCCATCATCAGATACAGATATCAGTAATATCACATCCATCATCAGATATGTACAGATATCAGTAATATCACCCCATCATCAGATATACAGATATCAGAAATATCACTCATCAGAATATCAAGGAATCACCTGCTACATTACAAAGCTAAAGAGGAAAATAACCGGGTGCCTCTAGTGGTCACCTACAATCCAAATCTGGAGATGCTATGGGGAGCTGCACGGAAACTACAACCTTTACTACAAAAAGATGCCCGATTACAATCCATATTTCCAGACCCCCCACTACTGTGTTTTAGGCAGCCCCCAAATCTAAGAAGCATCATTGTCAGAAGTTCCCTGTCCTCTCCAACAGCTGCAGGAACCTTTCCTTGCAACCAGAAGAAATGCAAAACCTGTCCATTTATAATGACCACGGACAAGATAAAGATCCCCAACTCACATCAGGACTACAAGATGCCAGGTACTTTCAAGCTGCATCACATCTAATCTGGTGTACCTAACTATATGTACTAAATGTCCAACTGGGGGTCTGTATGTGGGGGAAACAGGGCAAAAACTGAGAACAAGGATGAATTCCCATTGCCACACAATAAGAGAAAAAAGAATGGATCTACCTGTAGCAAAACACTTTTGTATGCCAGGTCATAGCATGATGGACATGGAATTACTTGTATTAAAATCTAACTTTAAATCTGAGAGAGATAGAAAGGTTTGGGAATATAAGCTCATCATGACCTTTGACACTCTTAGTGCTGGAATGAATATATCCCAAGGTTTCATGTCTTTCTACATCAATAAGGAATCGCTTCTCTGACCTTCTAGGGGGGACAAACACAATACCAGACCCCCAATCAAAGGGCAAAAACTTTCACTTCTTATCTATGAACTGTTCCAATATTTATGTTCATCCCTCTGCCATGACAGTTTCTGCTTCACGCACTTGTCTTTTCTTTTTCATTATTTCTGTGCTGTTTGTGTATAAAAATGTGATTCTTCAGATTTGTATTAGTCTTTGCCTGATGGGGAAAAGACCTGAGTAGTCTCGAAAACTTGCAATTTGTTACCATCCCTTTTTAGTTAGCCATTAAAAGGTATCAACCACTGAGACTCTCAAGTCTAAATATTTTTCATCAGATAAAATGCAGATATCAGTAATACATATCCATCATCTGATATAAGAACAGTAATAAACCCCTCTTTTATATAAAGAACAGAATTTACCCCTCATCAAATTTTTAACAGAACAGAATTTACACCCATCAATACAAAAAAGATCATAATATTACCACCAGATACATACAATCATAATACCCCTCAATATTACAGATATCATAATATCACACCATCACAAAAATAACGATACAGTAATATCACATCCATCATCGATAAAGATATCAGTAAAATCACATCCATCATAGATATTCAAAAAAAGTAAAAATCACCCAACATCAGATAATCGATATCAGTAAAATCAAAATCCACGATATACAGATACATAAATACACCATCAGAAAAAAAAATAC
>JARQOD010000001.1:398514168-398595600 GCA_033576555.1 Oophaga sylvatica
ACTAAATGGAAAGAGGTGGGCATACCTAAAGAAGAATATAATGCGGTGTGCCGGGAATGTAGGGCAAGCGTTAGAGCTAAAGCCAGTAATGAAGACCAAGAAAGACCAAAAGCAGTAAAAAATAATTTTGGGGGTATGTCAAAATCAAAACAGAAGTCAAAGCTGCTATAGGATTTTTACAGGATGAAAAGGGTGAAGTGGTCAAAAATGATGTTGAGAAGGCCGAACTTTTAAATTCCTATTTTGCATCTGTGTCTTCTAAGAAAGCAATTGTAGCATCAACTGATCTTCACGGTGCCATCGAAGGAATCAAAGAATCCACACTATCTATAAACAGAGAGATGGTGAGGGAACACTTAGCTAATTTACATGAATTTAAATCTCCTTCCCCAGATGAATTACTTCCAAGGTTACTGAAAGAAATAGCAGAGGAAATTGCAAAACTACTTGCCAGAATCTCAGAAAAATCCAGGAGAACAGGAGAAGTCCCAGAAGATTGGAGAAGGGCAAATGTTGTCCCTATCTTCAAAAAAGGAAAGAAGACGGAGCCAGGAAATTACAGGCCAGTGAGTCTTACTTCTATACCAGGAAAGATATTTGAACAAATTTTTAGACAACTGTATGTAAGTGCTTAGATAAGAATACAGTAATTAACCAGAGCCAGCATGGGTTTGAAGAAAACAAGTCATGCCAAACTAATCTTATTTCCTTCTATGATGATGAATCACTGACTGGGTGGATTAGGGAAATGCGGTAGATGTAGTATCTCTCGACATCAGAAAAGCATTTGATAAAGTATCTTGTACTATCCTTATTGAAAACTAGCTCATTGATCGTACTAAAAGAGTGGTAATTGTTGCACATCCAATTGGAAAAGTGTTTCAGGTGGGGTACCACAAGGCTCTGTCCTGGCCCCAGTGTTGTTCAACATTTTTATAAATGATCTAGATACGGGAACTGAAGGTAAACTAATCAAATATGCAGATAATGCTCACTACTCCTCTAGATGAATTTTTCAAGAGGTGTAGCTTCCAAAATGGGGTCCCTTGTGGGGGTTTCTGCTGTTTTCGCATCTCAGGGGCTTTTCACATGTGACATGGCGTCCGCAATCTATTGCAGACAAAATTGCGCAAATTTGGGCTCCTTCCCTTCTGAGCCCTATTGTGTGCCCAACAGTGATTTTCCCCCACATATGGTGTATTGGCGTACTCAGGACAAATTACACAACAAATTGTTTTCGTCTTTTCTCCTGGTTCCCTTGTGAAAATGTAAAATTTTGGGGCAAAATCAATATTTTTGTTGGAAAAATTAAAATGTTATTGTTTTTTTCCTTCCACTGTTCTTTAATTGCTATGAAGAACCGGAAGGGTTAATAAACTTCTTGAATGTGATTTTGAGCACTTTTTTAAAAAAATTTTTTGCAGATTCTTGGTTGAGAAATGTACGGATCCGTGAGATATTTTTGAGTTGAAGTCGGCAGGAGGTGGAGAGGGCATTCCACACTTCCAACAATCAGCCTCTCTAGCATATCCCATTTTCAACAGCCGTTCAGGAGTTCGATAAACTCGATAAAGCAAAAAAAGATGTGACACTCTCTGTGCCTCGCTAACTGAGATTTTTGTGACTTCTTGCAATGTATCTTCCCATTCATCATCTGTTAAATCACCTACATCAACTTGCCACTTATTCTTCAATGCCTCCAAGCTTGCCACTTTCTTTTCCAACATTGTTGCATATATCATGGATATAATACCTCTTGATCCTCCTCCCCCCACTACTCTATCCAACAGCGGAGTTTTGGCTGGGTTACCTAGTGGAATGAGTCGCTGTTGTGTTTTACAAGCATGTCTCAGCTGGAGATATTGAAAAAATCTTGCATTAGGAATGGAAAATGTCTGTTTAAGAACCTTAAAAGATCGAAACTCACCTTCCGAATAAAGCTGTGATATTAGTTTAATTCCTCTCCTCTCCCATAGCTCAAAACCCTCCAATTTATTTAGCTCTGTACATGTCAAGTTTCTCCAAATCAGGGAATGCCCCATGACTCCCTGTATACCCAATATTTCTTTGGCCGTGTTCCATACCTTGTCCATGCACTTCATTGTCGGACTATTGATAGCTCGACCCTGACTGAACCGCCCCAAGTCTAACGCCTGCACCAGTAAGTCCTTTCACACTACACATGTAAGCATACACCCCGAGGATCTTCGCATAATAGAATCCTCCTCCCCCCATCCTCTAAATACTGCAACTGCGCTGCAAGATAATACAGAAACGGGTCAGGAACCGCTAAGCCCCCCAGTTGTTTAGATCTACGCAAAACCTCTAACCGAATTCTAGGAACACTCCTCTTCCAGATAAGCTCTCTAAATATTCTATTTATCTGATAAAAGACTCGACCAGGAATCCAAATGGGCGCACTGTGGAGGACATGCAAAGCTTGTGGCATGAGAACCATTTTAACTAAGTATGCCCTTCCCACCATACTCAGTGGTAGCCTGCACCAGTCCTTTACTTTTTGCTGAAATTTAGCAAGTAGCGGGGTAATGTTTAAACGCTCAAAATATTGTATATTATGCCCAATATGGATTCCCAAGTATTTAAACTCTTTGACTACATTTAAGCGTCCGGCCGATCCCAAGGAGTTCTCTGGGGGCCTCTCCCACCGGCATAATTGAAGATTTCTCCCAGTTAATACGCAGACCAGAGATCGCTGTGAAGGATCCAAAGACTTCCATTGCCACCCTTAAAGAAACTGCCAACTCCCAAAAACAAAAGCATATCATAAGCATACAACACTATTTTTTCTTGCAAAGACTCATATTCAAACCCTTTAATTTCAGGTGTCGCCCGAATTACTACTGCCAAGGGCTCAATTGCCAGAGCAAACAGTAGGGGAGACAAGGGGCACCCCTGTCTGGTCCCTCTGTGTAAGTTAATTGTATTTGAAATCTCCCCATTTACTGTAATTTTGGCCTCTGGATTCGAATACACCAGCTGTATCCAGGCAATAAAATTTTTACGGAAGCCCATCTTGTCTAATATAGCCCACAGATACGGCCATTCGACGCTGTCAAATGCTTTGGCAGCATCCAAAGATGCAACTGCTCTAGGTTCCTTTTCATTTGATGGCATCTGTAGATTTAAATACAACCGACGGATATTAATTGCAGTCGATTTCTCCGGCATAAAACCAGTTTGATCTGGATGAATAATACTAGATATTACTCTAGACAGCCGCATCGCCAGAATTTTTGCCAAAATCTTGACATCAACATTTAAAAGGGAGATAGGTCGGTATGACTCTGGAAGACAAGGATCCTTATCAGCCTTGGGGATCACCACTATGATTGCTTCATTCATGGACCGGGCAAGTGCCCATCTTCCCTAGCCGCTTCAAACACCTTCAGCAGCTGTGGAAGTATTATATTTGAGTACTGTTTATATACCTCCACAGGCAGCCCATCAGACCCTGGTGTCTTGTTCCCTGCCATAGAATCTAGAGCCTCCTCTAATTCCTCCCGACTAATTGGTGCCTCCAGACCAACAGCTTTCGATTCCGGCAGAGTAGGCAGACTAGTAGTCCCCAAAAAGCTACTGAGCAACTCATCAGAGAACCGCCCTTGCGAATTATATAATGTCTCAAAAAATTTGCTAAAAGTTGCTAGAATTGCCCCAGAAGATCTTTCTAGTTCCCCAGTTTTGATTCTTATCTCCGCCACCATTGCAGGGCCAGATTGAGTCTTGATCAGGGTAGCTAGCAGATGTCCAGTTCCTTCTCCCTCCCCGAAATAAACCTGTCGCCGAAAATATCGTTTATCTGCAGCTTTTGAAAGCTTATGTTGGGCTGATCGTTTTTCCGCGTCCTTTAATGCGTTAAAATGTGTATCAGACGGAGTTTCAAGTATTGCAGTTCTGCAGAGATAACTTCCTTCTGTAGGAGTTCCCCATATTCTCTAGACTTAGTTTTAACTCTATTCACTTCCGAGATCAACAATCCTCTCAGGTAGGCTTTAGACGCATCCCATATTATTTCCCTGGCGGCTGTACCCTTATTAATAACAAAAAATTATTTTAGCAAGTCAGGAATCCTAGCACCTGCCTGAATAATAGGTAACCAGAATGCGTTAAACGATCATGGTGCCTGTCACGTATAACCAACACACGGTCTGGGGTTGCTCCTGCAAGGGTTAATCTATCCTCTCACTTAGTCCAGCATTCAACCTCTGTCCTATGCTGCAGTGGGAGCATAAATCACACCCCGACACTGACCACACACCCCGCTTCATACACGCTGCAACCACTCACTGAACACACGGGCGATGAGTCCCGGAAATATTACCGCTATTATGTGCCAATTACCAGGAGCACACACTTCTAAGGCTAAGTGCACACGTTCAGGAATATTTGCGTTTTTTTCGCGGGAAAAAACGTGTCAAAAACGCATGTATTAAGCATCCTATCATTTAGAATGAATTCTGCAATTTTTGTGCACATGGTGCGTTTTCTTCCGCGAAAAAAACGCATCGCGGAAAATCTAGCAACATGTCCATTAATTTTTCGGAATTCTAGCGTTTTTCCCGCTATATTATTGACCTAGAAAGTTCAGGAAAAAATTGCGGTAAAAACGCGTCAAATCCGCGAAAAAAAAAAGCACCAAAAACGCGCAAAATCCGCGCAAAAAAACGCGCGTTTTTGCCGCGAAAAAAGTCTGGTTTTGCTCAGGAATATTCTGCAAACATTCTGCAAACGTGTGCACTTAGCCTTAGGCTATGGATTATTTAGAGCAACAAGGTTCAGACTTATTAAAGTTTTAAGCTTTAATATAAAAGGTACAGTGCTTACAATAAAAAGGATATAAAAATAGGAATAAAAAGAGACATACAAATATGCAAAACGGTATAAAATAAAAGGGAGAAAAACTTACAGAAATATCGAACTTTGCATTCTGGTACTCTGTCCCCGAGGGAGGAGGGAATGTGAGATGATCACTTCAGCTTGGCTGCCCCCATATGTGACACAGATCTTTTGAGGAAGTCAAATTTATGGATATGACTTGGGAATCAAATTTCTAGACCAGCCTCTCATTGTAATATTCTAATTGCTGGTTTGTGAGTGGACCATGCCATACTACCAATGAGTACATTATTTCTCTCTGAAACTCTGGTGTGAGCTTCCTCATAGATAGCTAGCATTTGGCATCTAACTTCAAATTAGATTATTGTAGATTGTAAGCTCTCACGAGCAGGGCCGTCTTATTTTGCTTTAATTACTGTATTGTTAACGTTGTTACTTATGACTTGTGTTTTGAAACTGTTAAACTGTAAAGCGCTGCGGAATATGATGGCGCTATATAAATAAAGATTATTATTATTATTATTAAAAGAGCCAGAAGCTGTGAAATGCTCCAATTCTACGTGCTCTCAGGAAGGCACCCTGGAGAGATTGCAGACTAGGAGACTGCCAGTCAGGCTAACATGAGGTCATGACCTGTGTAGAGAGCTGCAGCCTAAAGGTACTGCCACACTAAACGCTCCCGCTAACGATCACAATAACGACGCATACTAATGCGATCGTTTTTGTGATAGTTTTAATGTCGCTAGTAGCTGCCACATTTAGCGATCTCGTTAACGACGCATAAGCGGTTAGCGATCTCCTTAACGACTTTGCGATGTAAAATACAGCGCAAATCGTTCACAAAACGTGCCAGACACAGCGATATAGGCTCACCAGCGGGACGCCAACGATTAAAATACGGTCCAGAACCCTAGAGAACGATCAGCGAGATCACAGCAGGGGCCACATCGTTGCTACATGCCACACACAACAGCGTCACTAACGAGATCGCTAAATAGTGACGTTTTTTAGCGATCTCGTTAGCGACGCTGTTTAGTGTGGCATACCCTTAAGACAAACGTCACTTACTGTTGGTCATATATGCATACAAATACATATTTCACTACACCTCCCTCCTTATGAACGTGCATGGGGGTTGACTTACAGGTCAGCTCCCGAGCGCGTATCTGGTTCTGCCCCACCTTGGCGAGATAGGCCATCAGCATTGCCGTGATCGACTCCTTTCTTATGTTGAATTGTGAAATCATATTGCTGTAATATCAGGCTCCATCTAAGCAATTTCCCGTTGTCCCCAGCTGCTCTGTTGAGCCAACTCAATGGGTTATGATCTGTTATCACGGTGAAGTTGAGCCCATAGAGGTATGGCTGCAGTTTCTGCAGAGCCCACACAATTGCCAAACATTCCTTTTCAATGGTAGCATAAGCCACTTCTCTGGGTAGAAGATTCCTGCTTAGGTAGAGAATTGGGTGCTCCTCACCTAGCTGGTTCACCTGGCTGAGAACCGCACCTAGCCCATATGTGCTGGCGTCGGCCTGCACTACAAACCTGCGAGTGAAATCTGGGGCCTGCAGGACGGGTGAACTAACCAATGCTGACTTTAGGGCAGAAAATGACCCCTCACACTGAGGAGTCCAGGAAACAATTTGAGGAAGCTTCGTGCTGGTTAGAACAGTTAGCGGCTTGGCCAGAGCACTGTAGTTTGGCACAAACCTCCTATAGTAGCCAGCCGTACCCAGGAAGGACAGTACCTGCTTCTTGGTTTGTGGGGTGGGCCAGGCTGTAATGGCTTCTATCTTCCCTGGCTCAGGTTTTAGCTGGCCTCCCCCCCACCTGGTGTCTGAGGTATTGTAATTTCCCCCCCCCCCCCATGGCTATCTGGCACTTCCCTGGCTTAACACTAAAGGGTATGCCACACTAAACAATATCGCTAACGGGATCGCTAAAAAACGTCACTATTTAGCGATCCCGTTAGCGATGTTGTTCAGTGCGGCAGCTTCCAGCGACGAGCTTCCTGCTGTGATCTCGCTCGTCGCTGGAATCGTTCCGGACCCTATTTCATCGCTGGCGCTCCCGCTGGGTAAGTATCTAATCGCTGTGTGGCACCTTTTCTTAGCGATTTAGCGGTACTTTTGTACCGCTAAAGTCGTTAAGAAGATCGCTAACGGCGATAGCGTCGTTAACTATATCGCTAAATGCGGTAGCATTTAGCGATATAGAAACAATCCCGCTAGCGATCTCATTAGTATGCAACGCTAACGAGATCGCTAGCGGGATAGCTTAGTGTGGCAGTACCTTCAGACCTGCAGTGTTAAGCCTCTGCAACACCTGAGAAAGATGTACAAGGTGTTCCTCCCAAGAATTACTGAAAATGGCTATATCATCAAGATAAGCAATGGCAAAACCCTGAAATCCTTCCAATAATTGATTGACCAACCTCTGGAAGGTGGCAGGGGCATTTTTCATACCAAATGGCATCACTAGAAACTCAAACAGCCCGAATAGCGTTATAAAGGCAGACCTCTCTTGAGCTTCTTTGGTCAGGGGTATCTGCCAATATCCCCTACTTAAGTCCATGATAGTGAGGTACAATGCATTAGCCAGCTGCTCTAACAGCTCGTCTATCCTCGGCATGGGTAGACCTCACATGTAGTCAGCAAATTTAGTTTTCTATAGTCTACACAGAACCGAGTAGTACGGTCCTTTTTCGGGACAAGAACCACAGGCGAGGCCCAGGCGCTCTGGGATTTTTGTATTACCTTGAGGTTTAGCATCTCCTCTACCTGTTCCCTCATGTGTGACTACACCTCTGCTGAAACCCGGTATCCATACTGCCGTACTGGGCGATTTGGTACCGGTGTCTAAATGGTGAGTGGCTAAGTGCGTCCTCCCAGGTTTCCCTGTGAAGACTTCTGTGAAGTCGCTGAGCACCCCCATCAGCTCAGACCCATGACTGTACGATAGCTCAGGGTTAAACTCTGCTGACTCCAGGGACTCCATATACTGAGTCCCAGCGCCCACATCTAGTAACAGATCAGCCTCCCCTTCTTCAGGCAGGCTACAGACAGGCAACACACAGGCCTCCCTGTCATGATGAGCCTTTAACATATTTACATGGAATACTTTCTGAAGCTTTGCATGCTCATCTAGGGTCACCACATAGTTAACATCATTTAGCCGCTTGTGTACAGTGGTCCCTCCCATGTGGCCTGCAGTTTATTCTGTAACATAGGGACCAACACCCAAACCTTCTGCCCCTCCTTGTAGGCCCTCAGTCTGGCATTACGGTCGTACCAGACCTTCTGGTTGATTTGGGCCGGGTTCATGTTGTCATGGGCCAGGTTGCTCAGTTTTTGCATTCTTTCTTTGAGTCGCAGTATATATTCGACCACCGAGACGCCCGTAGTTTTGGGGTCACCCAACAGTCCTTAATCAAATCAAGTGGCCCCCTGACCCTCCTCCCATAAACCAGTTCAAAGGGGGAGAATCCTGTAGACGCCTGGGGTACCTCTCTGTACGCAAACAACAGATGGGGAGGTACCGCTCCCAGTCCCTTCCTTCAGTCTTCACCAGCATTTTGAGCATTTGTTTTAATGTCCTGTTAAAACGCTCGCAGAATCCATTGGTTTGGGGATGATAGGCGCTGGCATCAAAATGCTGCACTTGTATTTTTTCGCAGAGGCTTTCCATCAGATCGGACATGAATTGGGTTCCCTGATCAGTTAACATTCCCCTGGGGAAACCCACACAAGAGAAAACAGTCAGTAAAGCATCCGCCACCTTGTCTGCTCCGGATGGAGGACAGTGCCACAGCTTCCGGATATCTTGTAGCATAGTCCTCCACTGTGAGGAGGTACCTTTTGCCAGAGCTGCTAGCAATTGCAAGTAGCCCTATGATATCCACAGCAACTCGCTGGAAGGGCTCATCGATCACTGGCAGTGGTTTCAATGGGGCTTTCTGTATATCCCCAGACTTTCCAACTCTCTGACAAACTGCGCAGGATCGACAGTAGTTGGCTATATCTGTCCCCATCTTGGGCCAATAAAAGTTATGTGTCAGACGAGCTTTAGTCTTTTGTACTCCAAGGTACTGTCACGTTACTGGCGATACAGGACTGGAAGTCAGTGGCCGGAGCAGAAGTGTGCAGGTGAGCGGACCAAGGAAGGACTTCTGGAAGTGCCGTATATGGCGGTGGTGGTTCACTATGTTGGCAGATGCCGGAGCCCGCCCGAGCACGGGCCGGCCGAGATCACACACAAGCACCAAGTCCGTTTAGATGAATAGAGTTGGAGGTAGGAACAGCAGGGTTTCCACAAGAGACAGGAAGATGTCAGCAGAACACCTTCCAGATCAGGAGCTCAGATAATGCTTCACTCAGTTAGACTGAGCACCACAATATACTCAGCAACAGGAAGCTGCACAGGGCCAGGTATATATAGCAGGTCCAATCAGTCTTAATCAGGGCGAGAACAATCAGCAGGGCAGGTGATGATCTCTATCCAATCAGTCTCAATCAGGGAGGGAACAATCAGCAGGGCAGGTGATGATCTCTATCCCAGACGAAGTTCTTATGGTTTCAGGCTGAAGTTATTCAAGTTCCGAAATAGCTCCACAGCAAGGGAACAGACCAGCAAGCCATAGCTCACAGGTTCAAATCCTAACAGGTACCCAGCCAAAGGAATTTCATGAGCAATTCTCAATAATTTTTCCCTAAATGGATAAGGGACTACAAGCTTCTTTTCACAGTCCCAAGGTTCTGTAGTATCCGTGGGGAGAGTCTCTTTATACAGTTTGCCCTGCTCCCAGTATATTCTCTCTTTGTCAGAAGCGGTGCGGGGGTTGGTCTGCAAGACAGCTGAGCTTCTCCAGACTGACATCTGTCCGCAGGGCCTCCTGGAAGCTCTGACTGTCAGTCTGCGGCCCCTGGCCTAGTGTGACTGCCAGGCCCTGGTCTGAAGCTGAGTCGTCAGTGTCAGTTATCAGGGACCTTGTTGGGTCTGCCATGAGAGGAGGCTCCTGGGCCACAGTATAGCCCCCCCGGTTCATGCAGTTCTATTTGAGCCTCAACCTCTAATCTCTGGGGTTGAGTCTGAGCCGCAGCCTGACTCCGGGTCACAGCGGCCACATACGTACATTGCTGTGCATTGTTACATTTTCCCTCCTCGCATGGGATCTCAGGTGGGTCGCTTTCTTCCACCTTCTCTGTAGCATTTATTTGTAAGGGAGGGATATAGTGGGACACCATCCTCCCCAAGTCTGTGCCTAGCAACACATTGTTGGGAATAGCCTCTGATACTCCCACTTCTCTCAGTCCTTTCCCTGCTCCCCAGTCCAGTTACACACGGGCCATGGGCACGGCAGGGCTGACAACCCCAATTCCGATTATAGACATAGTCTTTCCTGGTATGATATCTGCAGGGGTTACCATTTCTGGGCGCACCAGAGTCACCTCTGCCCCAGTGTCTCTGAGGCCAATGGCGACTTTATTGCCAACAGTGACAGATTGACAGTTCTCATTGGTCCTCACATCAGAGCCGGCCACAAACAGGACAGCAGGTGGGGACCCAGATGGCTTTGGGTGGTTGGGCGGTTGTCCCTATCGGCAGACAGCACTAACATATCCCACTTTGTTGCAGGAGAAGCATCGGCGTGTATCGCCTAGAGAATGTCTATTCTTCGGGACCCCATAGGAGGTGGGCTTGGACAGCACTGGTGATCGGCCGGCAGAGGGAGATGGGTCCCCGTTTGGCTTACCTCCCCTCCAGCTGAATCCCGATGACTTCCGCACCTCAGGCATCCTGTTAGCCACGTAGCAGTCAGCAATCCTTGCAGCCTGATCCGCAGTTCGTGGCTCCCGATCACACACAAATTGTCGTACATCCTTGGGACACATATGAATAAATTGATCCTTGACCATAAGATCCGTTAAGTCCTCAAAAGTGTTAACAGAAAGTCCCTTATCCATTGGTGGAACGTGGTCCTCAAGGTGCTCACAACATCCACATAGCTGTCCGTTGATCCACGTTGTAGATTCCGGAACTTTCTCCGATACACTTCTGGGGTGAGGTTGTACTTCCTGATCAGGGCCTCCTTTATGGCCTCATAGTTCCCATCTAGCTCTGGTGGGAGTCCAGCAAAAACTTCCAGGGCTTTGTCTCTCAACCCTGGGGTTAGATACTGCGCCCACTGATCACTGGGTAGATGGTATTGCCTGCAGGTTTTTTCAAACCTCCGAAGGAAAGTATCTAAGTCCGTATCCTTCTCCATCACAGGGAAGTTTTCCAAAAGTTCTCCTTGGATTTATGTCCTGGAGAGAGGTCAGCTGTGGACTGTTACCTCTCTCTATTTGAGCCATCTGAAGCCTGAAAGCTCTCTCGGCCTGGCGTTCTGCAGCCTCTCTCTCAGCCTGGTGTTCTGCAGCCTCTCTCTCCTCCCGGTCCCGGCATTCTGCAGCAGCAGCCTCTCTCTCGGCCTGGCATTCTGCAGCCTCCCTCTCAGCCTGGCGTTCTGCAGCAGCAGCCTGTCTGTACTGTAGCATAAGCTGCATACGCAGATTGGGATCAATTGTTCCCAGCTGTTGTAAGTCCATTTGTAGAGTCCATAGGCTCCACAGCACTGGCATTACTGGCACCTGCATCAGGTATCTCCTGTGCAAGAGATGGCATTGCTAGGTCTCTCTGAGGTGGACTCTCTCTTTGCCCGGATGCTTCAGTATTTTGCTCTATGTCCTGCTCGACCAAGGCACGTTCCTTGGATTTGTCAGCCGTCTCTATTCCTCTCTGCTCACAGAGGTCGATCAGCGCCTCTTTGCTCTGCTTGTACTGGGCTGCCATATCAATGAACAGCCCTTGCCAAATAAAAGATAGAAAAGAAAAACGGGGGAAGGGAAACTGTTTGCAAGTATGTCCAAATAAGCACTGAGTTGAACCTTGTAGAACTGGTGCACTCCTCACAAGGAGACCAATTCTTTAGTACAGGGAATATTTGCTTACACCATGCACTAATGCTTTAATAGAAATAAATTCTATCCCACCGCTGCCACCAATTGTCACGTATAACCAACACACGGCCTGGGGTTGCGCCTACAAGGGTTAATCTATCTCCTCTCACTCAGTCCAGCATTCAACCTCTGTCCTATGCTGCAATGGGAGCATAAATCACACCCCGACACTGACCACACACCCCGCTTCATACATGCTGGCACCACTCACCGAACACACGGGCGATGAGTCCCGGAAATATTACTGCTACTATGTGCCAATCACCAGGAGCACACACTTCAAAGGCTATGGATTCTTTAGAGCAACAAGGTTCAGACTTATTAAAGTTTTAAGCTTTAATATAAAAGGTACAGTGCTTACAATAAAAAGGAATAAAAAAATTGGAATAAAAAGAGACATACAAATATGCAAGACAGTATAAAATAAAAGGGAGAAAAGCTTGCAGAAATATAGAACTTTGCATTCTGGTACGCTGTCCCCGAGGGAGGGGGGAATATGAGATGATCACATCAGCTTGGCTGCCCCCATATGTGACACAGTTCTTTTTGAGGAAGTCTAATTTATAGATATGACTTGGGAATCCAATTTCTAGACCAGCTTCTCATTATAATATTCTAATTGCTGGTTTGTGAGTGGACCATGCCATGCTACCAATGAGTACATTATTTCTCTCTGAAACTCTGGTGTGAGCTTCCTCGTAGATAGCTAGCATTTGGCATCTAAAGCCCCCGTCTCACACAGCGATCTTGCTAGCGAGATCGCTGCTGAGTCACTAGTTTTGTGACGCAGCAGCAATCTCCCCAGCGATATCGCTGTGTGTGACATTCAGCGACGATCAGCCCCCCTGCTGGGTATCGCTGATCGTCGCTGAATGTCCTGGACATTTTTTTGATCGCTGGTCTCCTGCTGGCCAGCACGCATCGCTGCGTGTGACAGGCGGGAGACCAGCGATCCGCTGGTAACCAAGGTACACAGCGGGTTTCCAGGTGCGGGGCTGTGCCTGGAAACCCGCTGTGTACCTTGGATACCAGCACCCTGATGCAGGGAGCTGGTAACCAAGGTACACGTCGGGTTTCCAGGCACCGCGCAGGGCCTGGAAACCCGACGTGTACCTTGGTTACCAGCTCCCTGCATCAGGGCGCTGGTATCCAACGTACACTGCAGGTAACTAAGCGATGTTACTTGCAGTGTCGCTGTGCTGATCGCTGCCTGAGCTGACTGTTTGGCAGCTCAGCAGCGATCATGTAGCGACACACCAGCGATCCTGACCAGTGCATATCGTTGTCGGGATCGCTGGTGTATCGCTATGTGAGACCCGGGCTTAACTTCAAAAGAACCAGAAGGTGTGAAATGCTCTAATTCAACGTGCTCTCAGGAAGGCACCCTGGAGAGATTGGAGACTAGGAGACTGCCAGTCAGGCTAACATGAGGTCATGACCTGTGTGGAGAGCTGCAGCCTAAGACAAACCACTTACTGCTGGTCATATATGCATACATATACAGTACAGACCAAAAGTTTGGACACACCTTCTCATTCAAAGATTTTTCTGTATTTTCATGACTATGAAAATTGTAGAATCACACTAAAGGCATCAAAACTATGAATTAACACGTGGAATTATACATTACACTTTACAAAAAAGTGTGAAACAACTGAAAATATGTCTTATATTCTAGGTTCTTCAAAGTAGCCACCTTTTGCTTTGATTATTCCTTTGCACGCAGAAAAGGTGAACGGATGGACTCTACATACCTGGTTCCCACCATGAAGCATGGAGGAGGTGGTGTGATGGTGTGGGGGTGCTTTGCTGGTGACACTGTTGGAGATTTATTCAAAATTGAAGCGGTGAGCGGTCCAACTCACCCCAAACCATCTCGATTGGGTTCAGGTCTGGTAACTGTGGAGGCCAGGTCATCTGGCGCAGCACCCCAACACTCTCCTTCTTGGTCAAATAGCCCTTACACAGCCTGGAGGTGTGTTTGGGGTTATTGTCCTGTTGAAAAATAAATGATGGTCCAACTAAACGCAAACCGGATGGAATAGCATGCTGCTGCAAGATGCTGTAGTAGCCATGCTGGTTCACTATGCCTTCAATTTTGAATAAATCCCCAACAGTGTCACCAGCAAAGCACCCCCACACCATCACACCTCCTCCTCCATGCTTCACGGTGGGAACCAGGCATGTAGAGTCCATCCGTTCACCTTTTCTGCGTGCAAAGCAGTAATCAAAGCAAAAGGTGGCTACTTTGAAGAACCTAGAATATAAGACATATTTCAGCAGCAGATGGAAGGAAGGGAGACACAGTCATTACTAGTGGGTAGGCGGAGCCCACACAGGATAGAACACCTCAGATTAAAAAGAGTGTTGACCGGCCCCTCCAGCTTGGGCTCCTCCTACTCCAGCTCTCCAGTCTAAAATTTGAGGTCACAGAGGATAGTCGCTGCTGGAGCAGCTCCTCAGAAGAATTTTTTATTTTTATCGGACAGGGACTTGGACCCCCGTGGTCTTGAGGTCTCAGGGGTCTGGACCCCCACCCCTCCCTTGGCGGATCTGCATTACCCTTTAAGGTGGTCCCTGCAGAACCCTGCCGGCCCTGGGGGATGAGGGTTGCTTCCCTGGCGGGGACGCAAACCGCGCTTCTGGGGTCACTGCGTTCCCCGCCCTGGGGGGAAAGCTATGGGCACAGCGCCACAAATCCCTGGGGGTCCCTGTGGCGCTCAGCTGGGTGAGTACTCAACATTTTAATATGTGTTTGAGTGCTTCAGCGGCTTCTGCGGCAGCCGCTGCTACATGTTTTCAGTGTTGGTGACTTGTGTACTTTTGTCCGCAGGTGGATGCCTGCAGGACATGGGAGCGGGGCAGGAACGGAGAGCGGAGGAGTCGCGCGCTTTTTTAAAGCCGGCTGGGGCGTGGCTTCGCGCTTTCCCGTTCTTTCGCGGGCAGGAAGCGCTCTGAGCGCGCGCTTTACCCTGCCTCTCCTCTTCCGGCTTCTCTCCTTCAGCGCGGCGGCCATTACTGACGGGCTCCTCACTCTCCGCTCCCCCGACCGACCGAAGGAACAATTAGGACTGCACCGCGGCCAGCTGGGTGAGTCTCTTCTGCCTGGCAGGGCAGAAGCTTAACTCCCTCACCCACACAGCGCAGGACACCTCTCTGAGGCACAATTAGGTGGCAGACTGCGCTGTCCTGCAGCTGTTTCCTCATAAGAGGCACCTTTTTTTGCCTGGGGCTCGCACACCTTTTTCATTAACGGAGGTTGTGGGGAGTCTGCGACATTAACCCCTTCTTAGGCTGTTAACCCTTAATTGGGGGACAGCTGGGGTAGCTCTCTCTTTAAGAGCTTTAACCCTTCAGCGTTCGTTTTTTCTTTAAGAAACCACACTGTTCTAGTTACTGACAGGTTTAACCTGCCATATACTGTGTGAGGGCATGTCAGATCAGGGTCCAGGAGGTGCGGACCGTCTCCCAGATCCGCTACAGGATCAGTCTCGCATATCTGACACGCAGACCTCGATGGCGTCAAGCGCAGCGGTCGGAGGTTTCAGTGATGTCAAAATGGAGGCCCTCGCTCGTTCTATTGGTGGCCTGTCTGACCTTCTAGGTTATTGGGTGTCAGCTAGATCCTCTCATGGCAGGAAGCGACACAGGCCGGTGCCATCCTTCCCGCGTAGCGACTCGGAGATCTCGGGCATGGAGGGTTCCCCTTCAAGCTCGGATGGGGAGATGTCCGATTCGGATAAGGAGGATCGGCAGGGACACTCTGCCTCTCTTTTGGGCCGTACAGAGGCTTTTATTGGAGCCATGAGGGAGGCGTTACAGTTACCGGAGGAGGTAACTAGACGTCCTGGTAAGTCGGCCCGGATGTTTCAGGAATCGCATAGGTCGCGATCAGCTTTACCATCTCTGGATGAGCTTAATGGGGCAGTGGAGAAGGAACGCCTGTGTCCAGATAAACGTTCTCAGGGGACACGGTTTTTTGAGACGCTGTATGTGTGTACGACGGAATTGATTGATAATTGGATTCCTTCTCCTGAAGTGGATGTCCCTTTATCCCAGCTTAGCAAATCCTCATTACTTCCTGTTAAAGGGAAGGCGAGTCTGCAGGATCCGCTGGACAGAAAAACGGAGATGGCGGCGAAATCCATCTACGAGGCCGCGGGTCATGGATTCAGAGCAGTACTAGGGTCCATGTGTGCTTGTAAAGCTTCCCTGAGCTGGTTAGCCCGTCTACGGACGGTGTGGCAAGATGGATCCCCACTATCCGAGGTAGATGGGCTTTTCAAGTTGTTGGAGGATGCAGCCCGATATGACAGTGATGCAGGTTTGGATACTGCGTCACTGCTGTCCAGGGCGCAATCCTCGGCGGTCACAGTCAGGAGAGCACTGTGGCTTAGACAGTGGACCGGGGACGCGGTTTCCAAGCAAGGGTTGCTATCTTTAGCTTACAAGGGTGGTCAGTTATTTGGATCTGACCTCACGGAGCTGATTGCCAAGGCAAAGGCAAAAGAAACGGCTTTACCGCAGCGAAGAGCTGTGACTTATGCGTCTGGCAGGCCTAATGCCGGTAGTAGTCGGCGGTCCTTTCTGTCCAGGGGACGGTTCGGTCAGCCCTCTTGGGGATCGGGTCGTCCCTCTTTTTCAGGAAAAAAGAACTCTCAGAAATCCCGCACTCCCTGGAAACAGAGCTTCCGTCAAGACAAGCGGGAAGCTGACAAAAAGCCCGCTAAGGCGGACTGACGCCAGGGTCTCACTCGAGGACTCTCTTGTGGGGGGTCGTTTGCTCCAATTCAAACCGACTTGGGCTTCCCGCGTGTCGGACGCCTGGGTGACGCGGGTCGTGTCGGCAGGCTACTTTATAGAGTTTCTTTCTCGACCCCCAGACAGTTTTTGCCAATCTCGCATTCCGTCAGAGCCCGAGCTATTTGCCGCTCTACTGCGGGAGGTCGATTCCCTTCTGCAGAAGGGTGTGGTGGTACCGGTTCCGCCGGAGGACCGGGAAGAGGGTTTTATTCCAACCTCTTTGTGGTCCCCAAAAAGGAGGACAAATTTCACCCCATTTTGGATCTCAAAAGATTGAATCGGCATGTCCGCACCCGGAAATTCCGCATGGAGTCGCTTCGCTCCGTTGTGGCGGCCCTGTCGCAGAACGACTTTTTGGTGTCAATCGACATTCGCGACGCTTATTTGCATGTTCCCGTCGGAAGGGCCCACCAACGCTTCCTTCGTTTTGCCATAGGTCAGGACCATTACCAGTTTGTGGCCCTGCCATTCGGGTTGGCCTCAGCACCCAGAGTTTTTACAAAAATTCTGGCGCCTCTCATGGCGATTCTTCGAAGACGGGGTTACGATTCTTCCCTACCTGGACGACCTTTTGATTGTGGCGTCCTCAAAGGAGGAGGCGGTGACGGCTCGCAATCTATCCCTTCAGCTCCTGGAGGACTTCGGGTGGCTGGTCAATTGGGAGAAGTCGTCTCTGGAACCGTCGCAGTCAATCCTGTTTTTGGGAATGCATTTCGACACGGTACGAGCAGTGGTGTCTCTGCCTCCGAACAAGCAAGCGAGTCTTCTTCGACATGTACAGGTTATGAAGTCTTCGACAGCAATGTCCCTTCGAAGGTGTATGCGCCTTCTGGGTTTGATGGTGGCGTCGATGGAGGCAATTCCGTTTGCCCAATTTCATTCCAGGGCTCTCCAAATGCTCATTTTGAACCGTTGGGATCGATCGCAGGTTTCACTGGATTGCAGTGTCATCATCTCCCACAGGGTGCGAGAGTCTCTAGGATGGTGGTTACGTCCGGAAGTGTTATCCCTGGGGAAGTCCTTCCTCCCTCCGAGGTGGTCGGTCATAACCACCGATGCCAGCCTGACGGGCTGGGGGGGTGTCTGGAATGATCTCTGGATTCAGGGAGTATGGTCGTCGGAAGAGTCTGTCCTGCCGATCAACATCCTGGAATTGAGGGCAATTTTCCTTTGCCTCCAACACTGGACGGTCCCTTTAAGCGGTCTACCAGTCCGAGTGCAGACAGACAACGCGACGGCGGTCGCGTATATCAACCATCAAGGTGGGACGAGGAGCTTCAGGCTCATGATGGAGGTGTCTCGGATCCTGGTATGGGCCGAGGCCAGGGTGCCAGCCATCTCTGCGATTCACATTCCAGGAGTTCAGAATATCACAGCGGACTTCCTCAGTCGCGAAAAGATGGATCCCGGAGAATGGAGTCTTCATCCGGAAATTTTTGCACTGCTGTGCTCCCGTTGGGGAACTCCCCAAGTGGATTTGATGGCATCCAGGTTCAATGCCAAGTTACCGACGTTCATGTCCAGGTACAAGGATCTGAAGGCTGTGGCGGTGGATGCTCTGGTGGCTCCGTGGGACCAATTCGAGCTAATCTATGTGTTCCCGCCGATATCCTTACTTCCCCTGGTGTTGCGTCGGATCAGCCTGGAGAGAGTCCCAGCTATGTTGATAGCCCCAGATTGGCCAAGGAGGACGTGGTTCTCGACGCTGGTGTCGCTTCTGGCAGCGCCTCCACTTCCACTCCCTCTTCGCCCGGACCTGTTAACCCAAGGGCCCGTTCGTCACCCGGACCTGAAGTCTCTGCGTTTGACGGCGTGGCTCTTGAGACCGAAATCTTGATCCGTCAAGGTTTTTCAGCCGAAGTCATTGCCACTCTGCGAGCTGCCAGAGGTCCGGCTACTACTAGGATTTATCACAAGATGTCATGTATAGTGTACAGTTCCTATAGCGTCTTGTGCTTGGGTGCGAGGAAAACACAGGAGACATAGGTTGAAATAAAAAATGACTTGTATTACTTCATACAAGCATGCTGAAAAGTTCACACAGTTTGCAGGAACAGCGACAGGAGACACAGCAGGCCAGAGTAACTTCAAGCACTACAATAAATCTCCAAAGCAGGTTCAGGATCTCTTCTCTGTACCGTAATTCCTCTGCAAACATGGATTCACCAAACAGCAGGTTTCCAGAGTCCAAAAGTGTTCCAAGGTTCCTCAGTAGGGAATAGCTGGAGTACAAGTCCAAGGCTTCCAGGAGTCAGGTCACAGACTGACTGAGGCTTGATTCAGGAGCACTGATTGTTCAGCTGAGGCTGCTTAAGAAGCAAGAGGGAAGAATCAGGGCGGGAACATGAAAACTGGAAACTCCATATTAACTGAGGGCAAGAGCTGCAGAAAGACAGAAAGCAAAATGGCCGACGGAAAACTGAGTTTCAAGGAACATGTCAACAGAGACAAAGAACCTTACATTACTCCCCCCTTAGGGACAACCTCCGGATGACCTCAGACCAGGCTTGTCAGGGTACCTCTGATGAAACTGGCGGAGCAGGCGAGGAGCATTTACATTATTGACTGGTTCCCATGAGTTGTCCTCCACTGGGTAGCCCTGCCATTTAATCAAATATTGCAACTGATTTCTGTACAACCTGGAATCTAGAATCCTTTCCACCATAAATTCTTCCTGACCATCGACCAGCACTGGGTCAGGGCAAGGAGAAGAACGTCCAGGAAACGTATTGGGTGTTGCAGCCTTTAGTAGGGATACATGAAAGACAGGGTGGATTCTCATAGTTCTGGGCAGTTGAAGACGACAAGCAACAGCACTTACAATCTTATTGATCTTATAAGGTCCAATGTACTTATGTCCCAATTTAGACGATGGAATCTTTAATTTAAGATTTCTGGTTGACAGCCAGACCAAATCTCCTACCTTGAAAGCTGGTGCAGGTTTACGAAATTTATCTGCTGCTTTCTTGTACCTTTCCTGAGCCAATTCTAGATTTTCCTTTAGAAGATCCATATTCTTTTGTAAAGAAGTGATTCTTTCAGCCACTGCCGGCAAGGGCGTATCTATGGGAAATCGAGGAAGAATGTTAGGATGATAACCTAGATTGGAGTAAAAAGGAGACTGCTTAGTGGAGGCGCTCTGAGAGTTGTTATAAGAGAACTCAGCCAGTGGAAGTAGATCCACCCAATCATCCTGTAGGTGGCAGATAAAACAGCGGAGATACTGCTCCAGGGTCTGATTGGTTCGTTCTGTCTGTCCATTAGTCTGGGGATGAAAAGCAGAAGAAAGGTTTACTTTAATGTCCAATGCTGCACAGAAATTTTGCCAAAACCTTGAAGTGAATTGCACCCTTCGATCCGAAATGACCTCATCCGGTACTCCATGTAAGCGAAACACATTCTTAATCATCAAGTCTGATGTCTGTTTTGCAGTGGGTAAGCCGACACAAGGGATAAAATGAGCTGCCTTTGTTAGACGGTCAACCACCACTAGAATGGTGTTCTTCCCTTGAGAGGTTGGTAACTCCACAATGAAGTCCATAGAAATGGATCCCCACGGGCGGGACGGGGTGGGAAGAGGTTGCAAAAGACCAGTTGGTGAGGAGCGAGGTGTTTTGCATCTTGCACAGACTTCACATGAAGTGACATAGTTTAAGACATCTTTCCTGTAAGTGGGCCACCAAAAGAAACGAGAAAGAAATTCTTGTGTCTTTAGAATTCCCCTATGCCCGGCTATCTTGGAATCGTGGATGAGTTGCAATACTCTCAATCTGACTGTTTCAGGTATATACAGACGTTGTCCCTGAATCCACACACCATTCTTAAAGACAAGACTTACGTCCCTTGGGGGTTGAGCCAACAAAGAATCCGCATGGTATGCTTCCTTGATGTCCTTAAGTAGGTCTTGATTATGAATCACTCCCAGGAATCTAGAGTCAGGAAGAATAGTCTTAGGAGGAGTAAGTGGACGTGTCTCTGCTGAATGAATCCTAGAGAGTGCATCAGCCTTTCCATTGCGCGATCCTGGTCTATAAGAAATGACAAAATTAAATTGGTTTAGGAAAAGATTCCAGCGAGCCTGGCGAGGAGTCAGGCACTTAGCCGACCTGATAAATTCAAGGTTACGATGGTCTGTCAGGACGACTATTTGCTGTGCAGCTCCCTGAAGAAGGTGTCTCCATTCCTTGAAGGCGGCAATAATGGCCAACAATTCTCTATTGCCCACATCGTAGTTCCTCTCAGCCGAAGACAACTGCTGGGAAAAGAAGGCACAGGGATGCAAGACATTCTTCTCACCTGTTCTCTGAGAGAGTATAGCTCCAACGGCACAGTCTGAAGCATCCACCTCTATTATGAAGGCAAGCTCGGGGTTGGGATGTACTAAGATAGGTGCGGTGGTAAATTTATCCTTTAAACAGGAAAATGCTTCCTGAGCTTGCGGGGTCCAGGAGAACCTAGACTGTTTCCAGGTAAGTTGGGTGATAGGTGACACTACCTCAGAAAAATTCTTAATGAAACGTCTATAGAAGTTGGCAAACCCGATGAAACGCTGCACCTCCTTCACATTTCTAGGAATTAGCCAATCCTTGACGGCTTGGGTCTTGCTTCCATCCATACTAATCCCTTGCGTAGATAGTACATACCCCAGAAATTGAATTTCGGTCCTATGGAATTCACATTTTTCAAGTTTGATGTAGAGATGGTTTTGTCTTAGGCGTTCTAAGACCATTCTCACATGTCCATGATGTTCCTCTGTGGAGTTAGAAAAAATTAGAATATCATCCAGATAAATCACCACAAATGTATCTAGGAGATCCCTGAAGATATCATTCACGAAGTGTTGGAAAGTGGCTGGGGCGGTACTCAGACCAAAAGGCATAACTAGATATTCAAAGTGTCCATAGCGTGACCTGAAAGCAGTCTTCCATTCATCCCCAGGTCTAATACGGACCAAGTTATAGGCCCCACGGAGATCCAGTTTAGAGAAAATTTTGGCATGCCGCACTCTCTCCAACAATTCAGGGATTAAAGGCAATGGATAACGGTTTCTAATAGTAACCTTATTGAGTTCCCTATAGTCTATGCAGGGTCTCAGAGATCCATCTTTCTTCTTCACAAAGAAGATGGGTGCACCTGCGGGAGATGAAGAGGGGCGTATGAAGCCCTTGGCTAAATTTTCGTCTATATAATCCTTCAAAGCTTTTAGCTCGGGCCCCGCTAGGGGGTAGATCTTACCAAAAGGTATCTCGGCTCCAGTCAATAATTCAATTGGACAATCATATGGACGGTGAGGAGGAAGCTGATCAGCGTTCTTCTTGTCACATAAATCCACATAGTCCTGGTATACAGCTGGTAGTTCAGGGACTGACATGGTTCCTTTAGGAACAGAGCAAGCTGAAACTCCTTGACTCATCTGTTTCTCCGGAAAGTGTAATTCCTTGGTCTCCAGTTAATCGTAGGATTCTGCGCCTGCAGCCATGGTAGCCCTAGAATAATGGGAAAGTGGGGAGAAGAGATAAGCATAAAAGACATTTTCTCCTGATGATCTTTACCCATAAGGACCCTCAAAGGCTCTGTTTCTTGATCCACTGGTCCAGAAGTCAGTAGAGAGCCATCCACAGTCTCCATCTGTACTGGAGTAGCCTTCTTCACTGAACGTATCCCCTGTTTCAGAGCAAAGGAGATATCCATAAAATTTCCACTTGCTCCTGAGTCGATCATAGCAGAGCTAGACACCCAGACTGAGTCAACCCAGAGTTTGATGGAAAGGAAGCAATGAGAATTGTTTCTTTTACAACTCAGCTGGGACACCGCTGAGGAAACTTGAAAAATTGCAGCGTTTATACCGTCATCGTCCCCAGAACTAACAGTTTAAGTCCGAGAAATCAAGATCTCTTGCAGCAGATCTCTCTGGAGCCTGAGGCTCGGACATGACAGAGCTCCTCTCGCAACACTCACAGTGAATGACTGCTGCAGTAGTCTTACGAGAACGGCTGGGGCAGTTTATAATGAAGTGCCCTGACTTACCACAGTAGAAACATAGATTTTCCTTTATACGATGTTCTTTGCGTGCATCACTAACCCGTCTTTGTAAAGAGTCCACCTGCATGGGTTCAGGTTCTGGTTCCCTTGTGATCCTACTCAAAGGTTCCTTAGCTGAGGAGGGAGGTTGTAAAAGGTTAGTGCGATTATTTTCGAACCATCTCTCTTGTCTGCGTTCAGTCAGACGAGCATCAATACGGATACAATAGTTAATAAAGTCACCTAACGCAGTGGGAGGGTCGGCACGAGCAAGTTCATCCTTAATCAGTGGAGACAACCCTTTCCGAAAAATAGATTTTTTAGCGGAAGTGTCCCAAGTGGTATCAAGAGCCCATCTCCTGAAATCCAGGTCATATTCGGCTACTGAACGCTTACCTTGGCGCAAAGTTAACATGGCTGCTTCAGCTGTTGCACCTCGATTGGGGTCATCAAACACCTGCCCCATGGCTGAAATAAAAGCATCAAGGTGATTCAAACAATCATCCTCAGTCTCAATCAGAGGGTTTGCCCACATCAAAGCCTTATTGGTAAGCAACATGATTATAGTAAGCACTTTGGATCGTTCAGTGGGAAATTGTGAAGCATGTGCAGAGAAAAATAAATTGCATTGATTAATAAATCCCCTGAATTTCTCACGTTCACCGCCAAAACGAAAAGGAGGTAATTTGGGGATCCCAGAACTTGGGGTTATGGCAGGAGCCTGGGCTCGTTCCTCTAGAGCCTCAATCCTGGCTCGCAATTCCTGGGTAGTCTGTCCAAACACTTGCAAATTATGATTAGTGAGGTCCTGTAGGCTTGCAAAACGGGTTTTTAAAGTCTGTACATCTGAAAGGATTGTATCAGTCACTCCGCAAAGTTCCTTTATGCGGGCCTCCATCTTCCAGATCTTTTAAGGCAGAAGTGCTGGAAGGAGAAGAGGAAAGGAAAAAAAAAAAAAAAACAATAGTGTTTACCTGTGGTAACACTCCAGAGTAAAATTTTAGGGGAATGCGCTCACCTGGAATGGTTGTGAGAAGTCACAACCACTGTCATCACATAAGGTATTAAACGGACATCTGATATCCACAGTCACAGCAGACACGGCTTTCCCAGACCCTCAGACACTAAACATTGTCTCCTGAATCTTGTCATGTATAGTGTACAGTTCCTATAGCGTCTTGTGCTTGGGTGCGAGGAAAACACAGGAGACATAGGTTGAAATAAAAAATGACTTGTATTACTTCATACAAGCATGCTGAAAAGTTCACACAGTTTGCAGGAACAGCGACAGGAGACACAGCAGGCCAGAGTAACTTCAAGCACTACAATAAATCTCCAAAGCAGGTTCAGGATCTCTTCTCTGTACCGTAATTCCTCTGCAAACATGGATTCACCAAACAGCAGGTTTCCAGAGTCCAAAAGTGTTCCAAGGTTCCTCAGTAGGGAATAGCTGGAGTACAAGTCCAAGGCTTCCAGGAGTCAGGTCACAGACTGACTGAGGCTTGATTCAGGAGCACTGATTGTTCAGCTGAGGCTGCTTAAGAAGCAAGAGGGAAGAATCAGGGCGGGAACATGAAAACTGGAAACTCCATATTAACTGAGGGCAAGAGCTGCAGAAAGACAGAAAGCAAAATGGCCGACGGAAAACTGAGTTTCAAGGAACATGTCAACAGAGACAAAGAACCTTACACAAGACTTGGGAAGCCTTCTTTTCGTGGTGTTCGGGTTCTTCTAGGAACCCGAGGATTTTTTCCATTCCCAATTTGTTGGCCTTTTTACAGTTCGGGCTGGACAAGGGTTTGGCAGTTAGCACTCTGAAGGGTCAGGTTTCTGCTCTGTCCTTGCTGTTTCGGAAGGCTATCGCCTCGCGTAGGGACATACGTTCCTTTTTTCGCGGGGTAACCCGTCAGTTTCCGCCGCGGAAGGCGCTTGTGTCTCCTTGGCGGCTCAATCTTGTCTTGGAGGCTCTTCAACATGGGCCTTTTGAGCCTATGGACTCTGTTAGCCTTTCTTTGCTCTCTTGGAAGGTTGCCTTCCTAGTGGCGGTCACTTCTTTGAGAAGGGTTTCTGAGTTGGCGGCTCTTTCTTGCTCGCCTCCTTTTCTGGAGTTTCACCCGGATCGCGTAGTGCTTCGCACACGGGGCGACTTTCTACCTAAGGTGGTGTCACAATTTCATGTTAACCAGGATATTGTGCTGCCTTCGCTTTGTCCGGAGCCGAGGAATGCGAAGGAACGGGCCTTGCACACATTGGATTTAGTGCGGGCTTTGAAGTTCTATTTGTCTATTACTCAAAGTTTTCGGAAGTCGGATTCTCTGTTTGTGATTCCAGCAGGTCGTCGACGTGGTCAACGGGCTTCCAAGGATTCTATAGCTCGTTGGATTTGGTCGGCCATTTTAGAGGCTTACCGACTTAAGGGCGAACCTTGCCCGATTAAGATTCGAGCTCACTCCACGAGAGCTGTGGGTTCATCGTGGGCCTTTCATCAAGGGGCCTCGGCAGCTCAGCTCTGCCGGACGGCGACCTGGCGCTCTGTCCACACATTTATGAAATTTTATAAGGTGGACGTCAGTGCTTCCGCTGATGTGGCCTTAGGACGTGGGGTCCTGCAGGCGGCTGTAGTTTAAAGTTCTTGTGAACTTGTATTTAGCGCTAGTTGCGCATTTATTTAAGTTGTTGGGAATCTGCCTCTGTTGGTTTTTTGCCCACCCTTAATTTCTGGACTGCTTTGGGACGTCCCACTAGTAATGACTGTGTCTCCCTTCCTTCCATCTGCTGCTGAAAGACGGATTTTGGTAAGACCTTACCTGTAAAATGCTTTTCAGCGAAGGAAGGAAGGGAGACACAGATCCCTCCATGGCAGAAGTGTGTTGTTGTGTTTTCAGATGCGGCGTGACCCTTCTCTGATAGCGATTATCTGGGCTGAGGTCGGCGCGCTAAGGCTCTGTTCCAGCATTGCCAGCTCATCGCAGTGGTCAGGTTCAGTGAGTAGTACCTGGGACTGTGTGTTTTTTTCTGTTATATGCATAACCTGTCTTCTTGTTTTTTCTCTGAAGTTCTTCAGAAGGGGTTATGTTGCTCCGCTGGTGATATTTGCTCTTCCTTAGCTTGTGTACGGACTGGAGAGCTGGAGTAGGAGGAGCCCAAGCTGGAGGGGCCGGTCAACATTCTTTTTAATCTGAGGTGTTCTATCCTGTGTGGGCTCCGCCTACCCACTAGTAATGACTGTGTCTCCCTTCCTTCCTTCGCTGAAAAGGATTTTACAGGGTCTTACCAAAATCCGTCTTTTCAGTTGTTTCACACTTTTTTGTAAAGTGTAATGTATAATTCCACATGTGTTAATTCATAGTTTTGATGCCTTCAGTGTGATTCTACAATTTTCATAGCCATGAAAATACAGCAAAATCTTTGAATGA
The DNA here is from genome assembly GCA_033576555.1 of Oophaga sylvatica. Lineage (NCBI taxonomy): Eukaryota > Metazoa > Chordata > Amphibia > Anura > Dendrobatidae > Oophaga > Oophaga sylvatica. The sequence continues at coordinate 398,540,265 of JARQOD010000001.1, forward strand.
GAAGGTGTGTCCAAACTTTTGGTCTGTACTGTACATATTTCACTACAGTGCCCGTTCCCCCCTTCCGCCATTTTCCCAGTTAAATGTCACCATAACAGGGGAGTGATCCGACAAGGCTCTAGGTTGATACTCGACTCCTCTGGACAGTCGAACTGCCTGTGGGTTATGTAGTATCATATCAATCCTGGACAGCGAGCCATGAGAGAGGGACATGCATGAGTACAGTCTTGTTCGTGAATTATCTCGTCGCCATAAATCCACCAGTTCCACCTCATCCAACAATCTCCCAAAGGGTGTCTGATCTCTTAATGATCTCCCTGACCCCTGCGATCTATCTAATGTGTTATCTAGTATATTGTTAAAGTCACCCAGTATTATCGTCGGGACTCCCGGATGTCTCTCCACAAACCGAAGACTCTCCTTCAACACTGTTCCAGAATACGAAGGAGGGACATAAAGAGCTACAATCAAACATTCAATTTCATTCAATCTGCCCCTCAAACATACAAACCGACCATCCAGTCTAATTTGGAATCAGATTCACAGAACGTAGTAATTTTTCTAAACCGCACACTCACTCCCCTAGAATAAGTGAAAAGGTGGAATGAAAACACTTCCCAACCCATCGAGGACGCAAAGATTGAAGTCTCCTTTGTCATATGTGTTTCCTGCAAACATATCACTTCCGCCTGCGAAAATTATACATAGTCAAGCACTGCTTTACGCTTAGTCGGCTCGTTCAGGCACCGGACATTCCACGTCAGTATTTTAAGGTTTCGAGCCATAGTACCTACTTATGAAACATAAAAGCAATAGAGCAGTGGTAAGGAAGCATTTCTCGCATATACAGTGCCGTAATAGCCCCATACATCAAGAGACAATTGAGAGAAAATAGAAACAATTCCCAACATGCCCACCCCCCTTCCCAACCAGTTCAATACCCCATTTAACCATAGTACTGGAGGTCGGGGGTCTTCTCAGCTTAGCGCGAGAGTCCAGACCACTAACCATCAGCTCTCCAGAAAAAGGGGAGCGTTGTTAGCAGCTTATCACTGCCAGCAATCAGGAGCTACAAAAAAAAATGAGAAAAAAACAAATCCTCTCCTTACCACAGTCCCAGTTCGCTCCTCATATTGCCGGAGTCCTCGTTATCCAATTATTTTCGCATATTCATGGACGTAATACAGAATGGAGAGAAGAAAATTTTTTTTTTTTATTTTTTTTTAAAACAAGAAAAGGAAGGATTAACCCCTTAACGACCGCCGATACGCCATTTAACGGCGGTCATTAAGGGTACTTAAACCACAGCGCCGTTAATTAACGGCGCTGTGGAAAAAGTGAATAGCGCCCCCCAGAGGCGCATTTTCTCCGGGGTCTCGGCTACCGGGGGTAGCCGAGACCCCAGAGAACATGAATCGGGTCGGTTTTTACCGACACCGATGTTGCGATCGCCGTTATTAACCCTATAACGGCGACCGAAAAAAAAAAAAAAAATGTTCCATTTAATTTCTCTGTCCTCTGATGTCATCGGACATCAGAGGACAGAGAAAAAGGGTCCCCGGGACCCCCCTTGTGTCCCCCAATGTGGCCCGCGGGCCCACCTGCTTCCTCCGGTGGGCGCCGCCATCTTGAATGGCGGGCGCATGCTCAGTGCGCCCGCCGCGTTCTGCCGGGGGGGGTGGGCAATTTTCTCTGGGGTCTCAGCTGCCGAGGGTAGCCGAGACCCCAGAGAACATGATCGGGGTCGGTATTTACCGACCCGGTGTCGCGATCGCCATTATACTAAGTATAATGGCGACCGCAAAAAAAAAAAATGATTTCTCTCCCTGATGTGATCGCACATCAGAGGGGAGATAATGAGGGTCCCCAGGTCCCCTGATCGCCCCCCCCTATACTTACCGGTGTCCTCGGTCCTCCCGCAGGCCCCAGGATCCCGGCGTCTTCTTCCTGGAAAAAAAAAATGGCGGGCGCATGCGCAGTGCGCCCGCCGATCTGCATGGCGGCAGATTCAAAAAAAGTTTCATTCATTCTCACAAAAGTACATTTTGATCACTGTGATAAACTATCACAGTGATCAAAATAAAAAAAACAGTACATAACCCCCCTTTATCACCCCCTTAGTTAGGGACATATAATAAAATATAGAAATTATATTTTTTTTCATTTTTCTGTTAGGGTTAGGGTTAAGGCTAGGGTTAGGGTTATAATTAGGGTTAGGGTTATAAGTAGGTTGTTAGGGTTAGGCTGGGTTCATACTACGTTATGGCAGTCCGTTAGACGGACTGCGTTACACCGCGGTATAACGCGTTGTAACGCAGTCCGTTAACGCTGCCATTCACCCCCATTTGAGGGCGCATCGCGACGAATGCCGTAAAGCGGTATGCGTTCGCGACGTGCCATCATTCAGTGACGGAGCCTCGGACGCGGGCTGCAGCGTCTGGGCTCCGTCACCGCTAGCGCAGATGAATCATCTGCTGATTCCTCTGCGCTAGCGGGTATAGCATAACGCGATCGCGTTATGCTATACTGTTACCAGCCCGTCAATGCTATGTGTTGAACGGGCTGGTAAAACGCAAAATGAACCCAGCCTTAGGGTTAGGGTTACAATTAGGTTTAGGGTTACAATTAGGGTTAGGGCTACAATTAGGGTTAGGGCTACAATTAGGGTTAGGGTTACAATTAGGGTTGGGATTAGGGTTAGGATTAGGGTTGGGATTAGGGGTGTGTTGGGGTTAGGGTTGGAGCTAGAATTGAGGGGTTTCCACTATTTAGGCACATCAGGGGGTCTCCAAACATGACGTGGCGTTCAAAAAGTCAGATTGCGCTCCCTCCCTTCCGAGCCCTGCCGTACGCCCAAACAGTGGTTTACCCAACATATGGGGTATCAGCGCACTCAGGACAAATTGCCCACCAATTTTGGGGTTCTAATTTCTCTTGTTACCCTTGGGAAAATAAAAAATATCTGGCTAAAAAAATAATTTTTGAGGAAAAAATTTTTTTTTTATTTTCACGGCTCTGCGTTTATAAATTTCTGTGAAGCACTTTGGGGTTCAAAGTGCTCACCACACATCTAGATAAGTTCCTTAGGGGGTCTAGTTTCCAAAATGGGGTCACTTGTGGGGGTTTTCCACTGTTTAGGCACATCTGGGGCACTGCAAACGGAACATGAACCCATCAACGTCTGCATTCCAAAACGTTATTACTTCCTTTCCAAGCCCTGCTGTGTGCCCAAAACAGTTCCCCCCCCCCCACATATTTGGTATCAGCGTACTCAGGACAAATTGGACAACAACTTTTGGGGTACAATTTCCTTGTGAAAAATCAAAAAATTGGGACTAAAAAATCATTTTTGTGGAAAATTGTTTTTTGGTTTTTTTTTCACACCCCGGCATTATAAACCTTTGTGAAACACTTGGGGGTTCAAAGTGCTCACCACAGATCTAGATAACTTCCTTAGGGGGTCTAGTTTCCAAAATGGGGTCACTTGTGGGGGTTTTCCACTGTTTAGGCACATCTGGGGCACTGCAAACGGAACATGACCCCCATCAACGTCTGCATTCCAAAACGTTATTACTTCCTTTCCAAGCCCTGCTGTGTGCCAAAACAGTTCCCCCCCCCCCCACATATTTGGTATCAGCGTACTCAGGACAAATTGGACAACAACTTTTGGCTCCAATTTCCTTGTGAAAAATCAAAAATTTGGGACTAAAAAATCATTTTTGTGGAAAATTGTTTTTTTTTTTTTTCACACCCAGGCATTATAAACTTTTGTGAAACACTTGGGGGTTCAAAGTGCTCACAACAGATCTAGATAAGTTCCATAGGGGGTCTAGTTTCCAAAATGGTGTTACTTGTGGGGGGTTTCCACTGTTTAGGCGCATCAGGGGCTCACCAAACGCGACATGGTGTCCAATCTCAATTCCAGCCAATTTTTGTTTGAAAAAGTCAAACAGCGCTGCTTCCATTCCAAGCCCTGCCGTGCGCCCAAACAGTGGTCCCCCCATATATGGGGTATCAGCATACTCAGGACAAATTGGACAACAACTTTTGTGGTCTAATTTCTCCTGTTACCCTTGGGAAAATAAAAAATTGGGGACTAAACGATCAGGTTTGTGGAAAAAATATGATTTTTTATTTTCACGCCCAGGCGTTATAAACTTCTGTGAAGCACTTGGGGGTTCAAAGTGCTCACCACACATCTAGATAAGTTCCTTAGGGGGTCTAGTTTCCAAAATGGGGTCACTTGTGGGGGGTTTCCACTGTTTAGACACATCAGGGCCTCTACAAATGCGACATGGCGTCCAGCCAATTCCGCGTTGAAAAAGTCAAACGGATCTCCTTCCCTTGCGACCTCTGCCTTGCGCCCAAAAAGTGGTTTACCCCAACATATGGGGTATCGGCATGCTCAGGACAAATTGCACAAAAACTTTTGGGGTCTTGTTACCCTTGGGAAAATAAAAATTGGGGTGAAAAGATCATTTTTGTGGAAAAAATATGATTTTTTATTTTCACGGCTCTACGTTATAAACTTGTGTGAATCACTTGGAGGTTCAAAGTGCTCACCACACATCTAGATAAGTTCCTTAAGGGGTCTAGTTTCCAAAATGGGGTCACTTGTTGGGGGTTTCCACTGTTTAGGCACATCAGGGGCTCTCTTAACGGCACATGGCATCCAGCCAATTCTGCGTTGAAAAAGTCAAACAGCGCTCCTTCCCTTGCGACCTCTGCCGTGCGCCCAAAAAGTGGTTTACCCCCACATATGGGGTATCGGCGTATTCAGAAGAAATTGCACAACAAATTTTGTGGTTCATTTTCTCTTTTAACACTTGTGAAAATAAAAAAAATTGGTTCCAAAGTAAAGCTTTTGCAAAAAAGTTAAATGTCAATTTTTTCCTTCCACATTGCTTCAGCTCCTGTGAAGCACCTGAAGGGTTAATAAACTTCTTGAATGTGGTTTTGAGCACCTTGAGGGGTGCAGTTTTTAGAATGGTGTCACTTTTGGGTATTTTCTATCATATAGACCCCTCAAAGTGACTTCAAATGTGATGTGGTCCCTAAAAAAAAATGGTGTTGTAAAAATGAGAAATCGCTGGTCAACTTTTAACCCTTATAACTTCGTAACAAAAAAAAATTTTGTTCCCAAAATTGTGCTGATGTAAATAAGTAGACATGTGGGAAATGTTATTTATTAAGAAATTTGTGTGACATATCTCTCTGATTTAAGGGCATAACAATTTAAAATTTGAAAATTGCTAAATTTTCTAAATTTTCGCCATATTTCCGTTTTTTTCATAAATAAACACAAGTCATATCAAAGAAATTTTACCGCTAACGTGAAGTACAATATGTCACGAAAAAACAATCTCAGAATCAGCGGGATTCGTTAAAGCGTTCCAGAGTTATAACCTCATAAAGTGACAGTGGTCAGAATTGTAAAAATTGGCCCGGTCATTAAGCTGCAAAATGGCTCTGTCACTAAGGGGTTAAGAAACCATCAAAAAATTCTTTCCACTCTGTAGCCCTCATGCACCACCAGAGCAGACTTAAAGTGTTCAACAGGGCAGAAGGGGAGATCCATCATTTCTCTGCCGACAGTCAATCCAGAGGGAGGTATCTCAAAAAAGCTCCCAGAAGGCATTTAGTGCAGATCCATTATCATGAAGTAGATCATACATAAGGATAAACAGACTCAAGACTCCGAATGACACAATGTTTTCTCATTCTTATCCAGCCAATCCCTTGCATCCTCGGAGACTCGAAGAAATGGGTAGCTCCCATAGCAGCCACTCGCAGCTTGGCTGGATACAGCATTGAGTAAGGCACCTTTAAGGATCGCGTTTAACATCTTGAAATTGCAGTCTCTTATTTTGAACTTCAATGGAGAAATCCGGATGCATAGAAATGTGTTGCCCATTTATTGTTAGGTCAGTCTTGTCTCTTGCCTCTCTCAAGATGGCGTCTCTATCCATATAATGAAGGATTCGGATCAAGACAGTGCATGGCTGTGCCCCAGACGGCTGAGGTTTAGTGGGGACCCTATGGGCTCTTTCTATTGCAAACAATGGGGACAGCACATTATTCCCAAACGATTTGCGAATCCAATCCTCAAAATATTCCACAGCTCTATTTCCTTCTGCCTTTTCTGGGACCCCCACTATACGCACATTATTGCGGCGCATCTGATTTTCTAAGTTATCCTGCTTGGCTCTGAGTGCTTCTATTACTTTGCCGTATTGTTCAACTCGTGTTCTGACAGGCCATAATACATCTTCCACCTCACTCTGTCTCTCCTCCAGCTCAGTGGTTCTGTCATTTAGAGATCTAATGCCCTGCCTCACATTTCCTAGCTCATCTTTAATGTCTTTCATCTGCAGGGCCAGCGATGCGTTCCCCCTTGACACAGCATTCAGAACATCAGTGAGGGTGGGAGGATTATCAACCTGTTCCGCAGTGGCCATGAGCACAGGGTCCTGCATCTATTCCCCAGCCTGAGACTCTATGACGTCCCCTGCCCCTGCGTCTCCTGGGAGCCATCCACCTCCATCTGTCCCGCATCTCTCTCTAATCCAGCCTTTACCTGCTGGCAGTGTGTAGGAGAGCCAGTGGTGGGGGATCGCACATATTTCTGCAACCTTGCAGCTGTTTCCCTTCTCCTCCGCACGCCTCCTTGCTGTCAGCCCACGCTGCTGTGCGGCGCCATCTTGAATTCCTCTCTCCTCACCTCTCCCCGGCCGCGTCTTCCTCATAATGACTGAGATCTCTGCCGCCGACCTCCCGGTCACCGCCTGTCAGCACCGGGGTCCCAGAGGAAGACAGTGAGACTGTCCAGACCCCTCAGGATAAGGAAAGATAACAGCATAATTTCACCGGAGCTCCTGGGTCCTGCTTCTTCTCACGTTGCCAGCTAGCTCCGGCCCCTTGTCAAATTTTCTTAAACACAAATCATATCGACCCAAATTTACTACTAATATAAAGAAGTCTCCAAACTCCTCTCTTCGTCTCGTCCGATTACATGCACTACCGACCCCATTCCCTCACATCTCCTCCAGTCTCTCCAGTTGTCACAACTCACCTAACTACAATCTTTAATCTCTCACTCTCCTCTGGCATTTTCCCATCTTCCTTCAAACACTCCATCATTACTCCACTACTAAAGAAACCCACTTTCGACCCTTCCTGCACAAACAACTACAGACCGGTCTCCAATCTTCCCTTCATCTCTAAACTTTTGGAGCGCCTAGTCTACTCCTGCCTCACCCGTTACCTCTCCACTTACTCCCATCTAGACCCTTCACAGTCCGGCTTCCGACCCCTACATTCGACTGAAACTGAACTCATCAAAGTGACCAATGACCTTCTGACAGCAAAACGTAACGGCGACCACTCTGCTCATTCTTCTCGACCTTTCTGCAGCTTTCGACACGGTTGACCACCGTCTCCTACTGTCTAGGCTCCAGTCACTAGGTATTAAGGACAATGTTCTCTCCTGGTTCTCCTCCTATCTTTCTGACCACTCCTTCAGTGTTTCGTTCTCTGGCTCCACGTCACCTCCTCTTCCTCTCACTATCGGTGTACCCCAGGGCTCAGTCCTTGGCCCCCTTCTCTTCTCTCTCTACACGGCCCCAATTGGACAGACCATCAGCAGATTTGGCTTTCAGTACCATCTTTATGCTGATGACACACAACTATACACGTCATCCCCCGACCTTACCCCCGCTGTTCTACAGAACGCCACCGACTGTCTATCCGCAGTCTCCAACATCATGTCCGCTCTCTATCTGAAACTTAACCTCTCCAAAACTGAACTCCTTCTGCTCCCGCCGTATACTAACCTCCCTAAATCTGACATTTCCCTCTCCGTGAGCGGCACCATAATAACACCCCGGCAGCAGGCTCGCTGTCTGGGTGTTATGTTTGACACCAATCTCTCCTTCACCTCCCATATACAATCTCTTGCCCGCTCTTGCCGCCTACACCTAAAGAACATCTCTAGAATCTGCCCTTTTCTCACCATGGAAACAACAAAAACCCTCACTAGCATTGATCCACTCCCGCCTGGACTACTGCAACGCTCTATTACTTGGCCTCCCCATTACTCGACTATCCCCTCTCAGTCCATCCTTAATGCAGCAGCCAGGGTCATCCATCTGGCTAATCGGTACTCGGACGCGTCCGCTCTTCGCCAGTCCTTACACTGGCTGCCCATTCATTATAGGATCCAATTCAAAGTACTGGTTCTCACCCACAAAGCTCTCCACAGTGCAGCACCCCCCTACATCTCCTCCCTCTTTTCTATCTATCGGCCTAACCGACTGCTGCGCTCTGCAAACGACTTTCGACTAACCTCTGCACTAATCCGTACATCCCACTCCCGACTCCAAGACTTCTCCCGCGCTGCGCCAATCCTCTGGAATGCTCTACCCCAAGAAATTAAGACTATCCACAATTTGCATGGTTTCAGGCGCTCCCTCAAAACACATTTGTTCAGAGCGGCCTATCACATTCACTAATCAAAGTCATTCTATGTGTAAGTGTGTATGTGTAGCCCATTTACTATCTCCATCCATCCCTCACTCCCTCAAGATGGCTGGACCATCATTGTAAATACACCATTGTATATACATACCTGTACTTTGTATCTCCCCACCTCATTGTAGATTGTAAGCTCTCACGAGCAGGGGCGGCTTATTTTGCTTTAATTTTTGTATTGTTAACGTTGTTACTTATGACTTGTGTTTTGAAACTGTTAAACTGTAAAGCGCTGCGGAATATGTTGGCCCTATATAAATAAGATTATTATTATTATTAAAGTACAGGGTGGGCCATGTATTTCGATACACCTAAATAAAATGGGAATGGTTGGTGATATCAACTTCCTGTTTGTGGCACATTAGTATATGGGAGGGGAAAAACTTTTCAAGATAGATGGTGACCATGGTGGCCATTTTGGATCCAACTTTATTTTTTCCAATGGGAAGAGGGTCCTGTGGCACATCAAATTTATTGAGAATTTCACAAGTAAAACAATGGTGTGCCTGGTTTTAACGTAACTTTATTTTTTCTTTGTTATTTACAAGTTTCTCTTTGTTTACAGCCATTGACATGTCGCAGAGGTTAACACGTGAGGAGCGGATAGAAATTGTGTTGATGTCTGGTGAACGCAGTATTATTTTTATTATTTATTATTATAGATTTTTATAGCGCCATTCCATGGCGCTTTACATGTGAAGAGGGGCAAATATAGACAAGTACAGTAAACATGAGCAATACAAGGCACACACAAGTACAGAAGGAGAGAGGACCCTGCCCACGAGGGCTCACAATCTACAGGGATGGGTGAGGATACACTAGGAGAGGGAAGAGCTGATCGTGTGGGGGTTCAGTAGACTGATGATCACTGCAGGTTGTAGGCTTGTCGGAAGAGGTGGGTCTTCAGGTTCTTTTTGAAGGTTTCCATGGTAGGCGCGAGTCTGATGTGTTGGGGTAGAGAGTTCCAGAGTATGGGAGAGGCTCGGGAGAAGCTTTGTATGCGGTTGTGGGAAGAAGAGATAAGAGGGGAGTAGAGGAGGAGATCTTGAGAGGATCGAAGGTTGCGTGTGGGTATGTACCGGGAGACCATGTCACAGATGTATGGAGGAGACAGATTGTGGATGGCTTTGTAGGTCATGGTTAGGGTTTTGAACTGGAGCCTCTGAACGATAGGAAGCCAATGAAGGGCTTGGCAGAGAGGAGAGGCTGGGGAATAGCGGGGAGACAAGTGTATTAGTCGTGCAGCAGAGTGCAGGATGGATTGGAGTGGTGCCAGAGTGCTAGAGGGAAGGCCAGAGAGTAGGAGGTTGCAGTAGTCGAGGCGGGAGATGATGAGGGCATGCACTAGTGTTTTTGTACTTTCATGGTCAAGGAATGCACGGATCCGGGAAATATTTTTGAGTTTGAGACAGCAGGAGGAGGCTAGGGTTTGGACATGTGGCTTGAAAGAGAGGGCAGAGTCGAGGATCACTCCGAGGCACGAGCGTGCGGGACTGGGGAAAGTGAGCAGCCATTGATGTTAATGGACAGGTCTGGTGGGGGGGTAGAGTGAGATGGGGGAAAGATGATGAATTCTGTTTTGTCCATGTTCAGTTTTAGAAAGCGAGCAGAGAAGAAAGCAGAAATAGCAGACAGACATTGTGGGATTTTGGTCAGTAAGGAGGTGAGGTCAGGTCCAGATAGGTAGATCTGCGTGTCGTCGGCGTAGAGATGATACTGAAGACCATGGGATTCTATGAGCTGTCCCAGGCCGAGGGTGTAGATGGAGAAGAGTAGGGGTCCAAGAACTGAGCCTTGGGGAACACCGACAGACAGGGGGCGAGGTGAGGAGGTGGTGTGGGAGAGGGAGACACTGAATGTTCGGTTTGTTAGATATGATGAGATCCAGGATAGGGTCAAGCCTGTGATGCCAAGAGATAAGAGAATCTGTAACAGGAGGGAATGGTCCACAGTGTCGAAGGCAGAAGACAGGTCAGGAGAAGGAGGACAGAGTAGTGACGCTTGCTCTTGGCGGTTAGTAGGTCGTTGGTGACTTTAGTTAGGGCAGTTTCAGTTGAGTGATGCAGTCGGAAGCCTGATTGTAAGCGGTCAAAGAGGGAGCAGGAGGAGAGGTGGGAGGACAGTTCAAGATGGACATGCTGTTCCAGTAGTTTTGAGGCATAAGGGAGAAGAGATATCGGGCGATAGCTAGACACAGAGGATGGGTCAAGGGAGGTCTTTTTGAGAATGGGTGTGATCGAGGCATGTTTGAAGGATGAGGGGAAGACACCATTTGTAAGTGAGAGGTTGAAGAGGTGTGTTAGAGTAGGGGTGAAGACGGTGGCGAGGCTAGGGATGAGGTGGGATGGCAGCGGGTCAAGCATGCAAGTGGTGAGGTGTGATCTTGATAGGAGGGTGGAAAGCTGATCTTCTGTCATGGTGGAGAAGTTGGCTTTGGAGGAAGAGGGTTGAGCAGCTAAGAGGGGCAATGGGGGCTGTGGGCCAAAGCTTTCTCTGATCGTATCGATCTTCTGCTTAAAGAAAGAGGCAAAGTCTTCAGCAGAAATGAGAGGAGAAGGGGGAGGTGCTGGGGGACAGAGTAGAGAATTGAAAGTGTTGAAGAGCTGTTTAGGGTTGTGAGACAGGGAGGATATGAGAGATAGAAGTAAGTTTGCTTTGCAGCAGTGAGTGTGGACTTGAAGCTGGTGAGGGACTGCTTGTATGCGGTTAGGTGCTCGGCAGAGCGGGATTTTTTCCATCTCCGCTCAGCAACCCTGGAAGCCCGTCTCAGTTCTTTGGTGAGGCTGGTCAGCCAGGGCTGCCTGTTGATTGTACAAGTTTTGCTATGTGTGAGGGGGGCAGCCGAGTCAAGTGGTGCTGTTATTGCAGTGTTATAAAAGGTGGCAGCAGAATCTGTGTCATGAAGTGAAGATATGTCTGTAAGAGGGAGGAGGGACTCAGAGAGCATTGGTAAATTGAGGTGTTTGAGATTTCTGCGAGGGTGAGTGAGTTTGTGGAGTGGGGGTTGTGCACTAGAAGAGGAGAGAGAAGAGAACGTCAGTAGGTTGTGGTCAGACAGGGGAAGGGGTACCCGGCTCATTGCAGCAGATTTCAATGCAAGACACCCTACGCAAGAAAACTGTCACCATTCCCTCTCTCTGGAGCACTCTGGAATGCCTTCTCCATCTGCAATAAGCTTCATGTGATTCATGACCTGTTTCTTTCTCGCAATCTTGTTTTCCTCGCCCTCACAGAAACATGGCTGACACCCTCTGACACCGCCTCCCCTGCTGCGCTGTGTTACGGCGGCTTCCACTTCACCCACACTCCTGGCAACAGACACAATGGAGGAGTGGGTATTCTCCTTTCCTCTAACTGCACCTTTAACCAAATCCCACCTCTTTTTTCCCTAATCCTCCCCTCTTTTTGAAGTCCACTCTGTCCGCATCTACTCTCCCTCCCAGTGGCCGTCATATACAGACTTCCAGGCCCGACCACTGCCTTCATTGACCAATTCTCTACCTGGCTTCTTCACTTTCTTTCCACTGACATCCCCACTATCATCATGGGTGACTTCAACATCCCCACTGATGCCCTTCAGTCAGCAGCCTCCAAACTCCTGTCCCTTACTTCATCCTTTGGACTTACTCAGTGCTCCTCCTCAGCTACCCACACAGACGTACATACGTTAGACCTGTTCTTCACCCGCCTCTGCTCTCTAACTTCACCACCTCCCCTCTCCCTCTATCCGACAACCTTCTACTCACTTTCATCCCTGTCCTCCTCTCCTGTCACCATGTCCAGCAACATTTGCACCCCCACAGAAACCTTGCACACCTAGACACCCACACACTCTCTGACTCTATTCTACCACTGGCATCCATATCCTCACTACACGACACAGACAGTGCCACTGCTTTCTACAATGCCATTCTCGCATCAGCTATTGACACGGTCGCCCCTCTCATTCATGGCAGAGTGCGACATACCAACAGACAACCCTGGCACAATAACACCACTAAAAAGCTCCGGCAAGTGTCCAGGATTGCAGAGCTGCGTTGGAAGAAAACAAATTCGCAAGATGACTTCACTGCATTCAAACAGGCAACACTCGCTTTCAAATCTGCCCTCACCTCTGCTAAACAGGCCTACTTCACAATCCTCCTATCTTCCCTATCCTACAACCCCAAACAGTTATTCAAAACTTTTAACTCCCTCCTCCGCCCACCACTGCCCCCTCCTACCTCCCTCATCTCTGCTGTGGACTTTGCTACACACTTCAAAAATAAGATCGACCAAGCAAGGCAAGTCTGCATTGTTCAACCACCACAACCCCTTTGTATACCAGACCAGTGCCCAAACCCCATAACCTCCCTCTCCAACATCACCGAAGTGGAGCTTAATTGTCTCCTCTCCAAATCACACCTCACAACCTGTGCACTTGACCCCATCCCACCTCCTCCCCAACCTCACCACCTCTATTATCCCATCCCTAACCCACCTCTTCAACCTATCAATAACTTCCGGTACCTTCCCTTCTGCTTTCAAACATGCCACAATCACACCTATCCTTAAAAAGCCAACCCTCGAACCAACCTCTATGTCCAGCTATCGCCCAGTATCGCTGCTCCCATTCGCTTCCAAACTCCTGGAGCTGCACGTCCACGCTGAACTTTCCTACCACCTCCATCTAACTTGCTCTTTGACAATCTACAATCTGGTTTCCGCCTCCATCACTCCACTAAGACAGCCCTGCCCAAAATTACTAACGACCTACTTACAGCCAAAGCGAACGGACAATACTCTATACTTCTCCTTCTTGACCTGTGCTCTGGTTTTGACACAGTTGACCACTGCCTTCTACTACAGATTCTCTCCTCCTTTGGCATCAAGGACCTCGCCCTATCCCGGATCTCCTCATACCTTTCCAACCGCACATTCAGCGTCTCCCACTCCCACACTACCTCCTCGTCCCACTCTCTGTTGCAGTCCCCAAGGCTCTGTTCTAGGACCCCTACTCTTCTCAAGCTATACACTTGGCCTGGGGCAACTCATAAAATCCCACGGATTCCAGTACCACCTTTATGCTGATAACACTGAGATCTACCTCTCTGGCCCAAACGTCACCTCTCTGCTGTCCAGAATCCCGGAGTGTCTATCAGCCATATCCTCCTTCTATCGCTTCCTCAAACTCAATGTGGACAAATCTGAACTCATCATCTTTCCCCCATCTCACAGATCTTCCTTACCTGACCTATCTATCACAATTAACTACATGACACTCTCCCCCTTACCGGAAGTCCGCTGCTTCGGAGTAACCCTTGACTCTGCCATGTTCTTCAAACCACACATCCAAGCTCTTTCTACCTCCTGTCGCATCCAGCTCAAAAATATTTCCAGAATCCGTCCTTTCCTCAACCCTCAATCTACTAAAATGATTGTGCATACCCTTATCATCTCCCGCCTCGACTACTGCAACATCCTTTTCTGTGGCCTCCCTGCTAACACCCTCGCACCTCTCCAGTCCATCCTTAACTCTGCTGCCCGACTAATTCATCTCTCTCCTCGCTACTCCTCCGTTTCTCCCCTCTGCAAATCTCTTCACTGGCTCCCATTCCCTCAGCGTATCCAGTTCAAATTACTAATACTGACCTACAAGGCCATCTATAACCTGTCTCCCTCATATGTCTCTGAACTAATTCTATACCTTCCCTTACTTAATCTCCGGTCCTCCCAAGACCACCTTCTCTCCTCCACACTTATTCGCTCCCCACCCAACCGCCTCCAAGACTTCTCCCGAATATCCCCCATCCTCTGGAATTCTTTGCCCTCAACACGTCCAACTATCAACCACATTCGGATCCTTCAGACGGAACCTGAAAACCCACCTCTTCAGGAAAGCTTACATCCTGCATTGACCCTGCTACCTCCTCACCTTTATCGGAGATATCGTCTCAACCAACACTGGAACTGCTGCAACCCACCAACCTGCTGTCTCCTTCCCCTCCATCCTGTAGAATGTAAGCCCGCAAGGGCAGGGTCCTCTCTCCCCTCTATATCAGTCTGTCATTGTTAGTTTGTTTACTCTAAGTGATATCTGTAATTTGTATGTAACCCCTTCTCATGTACAGCACCAAAGTGCTATATAAATAAATAATTTAAGTGTATCCATATAAATGGCCCTCCCAAAAAAGTTTGCCTCATCACTGAACATAATGTTTTGTGTAAACTGAGGGTCCTGTTCCAATTTTTGTTTTGCCCATTCTGCAAATTCAGCGCGCCGATCTGGCATCAGTCGAACATCCGTTCGGTGGATATTAGCTAATCACAAATGGCACCATTACAAAATCCAGCTGGTTCTGCATCTCAACGAGGATGACCCAGATCGGCACGCTGAATTTGCAGAATGGGCAAAATAAAAATTGGAACAGAACCCTCAGTTTACACAGAACATTATGTTCAGTGATGAGACAAACATTTTTGGGTGGGTGGGCCATTTTTATGGATCCACCTAAATAAAATGGGAATGGTGACAGTTTTCTTGCATAGTGTGTCTTGCATTGAAATCTGCTGCATTGAGCCTGGTACTGCGTTCACCAGACATCAACACAATTTCCATCCGCTCCTCACGTGTTAACCTCTGCGACATGTCAATGGCTGTAAACAAAGAGAAACTTGTAAATAACTCATGAAAGAATAAAGTTATGTTAAAACCAAGCACACCGTTTTTCTTGTGAAATTCTCAATAAGTTTTATGTGTCACATGACCCTCTTCCCATTGGAAAAAATAAAATTGGATCCAAAATGACCAACTTCAAAATGGCCACCATGGTCACTACCCATCTTGAAAAGTTTTCCCCCTCCCATATACTAATGTGCCACAAACAGGAGTTGATATCACCAACCATTCCCATTTTATTTAGGTGTATCCGTATACATGGCACACCCTGTATAACATGTCACGAAAAACCAATTTGAGTCTCTAAGATGTTCAAGTGTTCCAGAGCTATTACCACATAAAGCAACAATGGTGAGGGAGATGAAAACAAATTTGGGGGTGATGGGGTAAAAATTTATGGATTGTCCCCTATTTTCGCAGACCCCAGTGCTGAAGGACTTTACGTCTGCTAATGTTCAGTCTCATATCTACAAATTAGATATTCTTTTGCCTGTTCCGTACACAACTTCATTCATTTGTGCAGTCACGTTGTTCTGGTTTGAACAGTTAACTTGTGCCCGCAATAGCCGCGGGTGGAATCGCTATCCACCCGCGGCTGTTAACCCGTTAAATACCACTGTCAAACGCTGACAGCGGCATTTAACAAGCGCTTCCGGCAATCGCGCCGGAAATCCACCCACCGGTGACTCGCATCATGTGATCGCGGGTCACCGGTGTGTTGGCATGACAACCGGAGGTCTCCTGGAGACCTCTATGGTTCAGTGCCAGCTAGCTGTGAGCGCCACCCAGTGGTCGGTGCTCATGGCAAGTGAGTAATTCTACTACATTTTTTAATCAGGTAAATTTTTATTGAACATTTTGAACATAACATGTTATGCAAATCAACAAAACAATGAACAATGTAACAATCTGTGTCCCCATCAATCCCTTTCCCCCCCCTTCCGACAGCATTCCCCTCCCTTCCCTTATCTTAAACCAAAAGATGTATATAAGGAGCAATCAGGGGCGTACATAGAAATCATGGGGCCCCATAGCAAAAGTCTGAATGGGCCCCCCCCCCCCCAAAAAAAAAAAAAAAGCCAGAGCCATTGTAAATGTAAAGTGCCAGCACAGTGAGGGGACACATTTAACAAAAAAAATGTATTATGCCCCCATAGATGCTCCATAGATTGTGCCCCCATAGATGCCCATAGATTGTGCCCCCATAGATGCTCCATAGATTGTGCCCCCATAGATGCTCCATATTCATAAATGACCCCCATAGATGCTCCATAGATTGTGCCCCCATAGATGCTCCATAGATTGTGCCCCATAGATGCTCCATAGATTGTGCCCCATAGTATAGGTCCCTTATACTGCCGCAGCTGCTGAAACAAAAAAAAAAAAAAAGACATACTCACCTCCCGGCACCTGAGATATTTACCTGTCACCCGGTGCACCACTGACCGCCGCTGTCTTCTGGGTCTTCCGCAGTGAATGCTCAGGCAGAGGGCGCGGCGCGCACAAACTACGTCATCGCGCCCTCTGCCTGAACATTCACAGCTAGAGAGGACGCGAGGACACAGCAGCGCAGCGGTGGAACGGGACAGGTAAATATCCCTTATACTCACCCTCTCACCGGCTCGGTCTCTGCAGCCCCTGCCCTTCGGCGCCAGTGTTCAGCGGTCACGTGGTACCGCTCATTAAAGTCATGAATATGTGCATATTCATGACTTTAATAAGCGGTACCACCTGACCGCTGAACACAGGCGCCGGAGACCATGGGAGAAGAGCAGGGGGGCTGCAGAGACCGCGCCAGGAGGAGGTGAGTATATAGCACAGCTGCGCTCCGCCTCCCCGCCGACCCCTGGTAGTACTGTGTCAGCACAGCTGCCAAACTGCAGCGGCCGTCGCTGGCCCCTCACCTGTCCGGGCCCCATAGCAGCTGCGTTGTCTGCTACAATTGACGGTACGCCACTGGGAGCAATACAATGACAGATGCATGAATTATAAAAAATTACTTTACAGGTTCCAAAATGTTTTCTTCTTACATTCTGTTATATTGTAACCAGGGCGACCATATTTTTTCATACATATTCAGTTTCCCTCTTTTTTCAAAAATACCCTTTTCTAATTGTATAATATGTTTAATACTTTTAGAGTATTCTTCCCTCGATGGAGGTTCAAGTCCAGTCCAATTTCTTGCAATTAATTTCCGAGCACAATACAGTAATCTGGCAATAGCTATTTTATTATTATTATTATTAACTAAGATTTTTTCCACATAGTCCATCAGACACGTAACAGGATCCCCAGAGACCTCACATCTATACGCCCCTTCTATCATGGCAATTACTCCTGACCAAAACATTGAAAGCCTAGGGCACTCCCACATCATGTGGAATATACCTGCCATCTCCATTTTACATCTTGGAAACTCAGAGTCCTCTCTCACCCCCATTTTATACAATATTAATGGTGACCTATACACTCTATGAATTACATAAATGTGTGACAATCTTGCCGGTTTGCTCATAGAGAGCTTGGGTACATATTCCAAAATGTTTTCCCATATGTCCTCACTTATATTTCCCACTTCTTCCTCCCATTTTTGCTTAGCTTTCAATGGGAACCCCAAAAGAAAAGTATGCATCAGGTCTCTATATGTGCTTGAAATTACTCCTTTAGTGGTTCCCTCTTGACACATATATTCCAGAACCAAATCGGTCTCCAGTACCAAACTCTGTTATGCTCTCTGGGTTCGAATTGCATGTTTAACCTGTTCAAAATGGTACCATTCCGTGTTTGGCAATAAGAACTCATTTTGTAGCTGCGAAAAGGATTTAATATCTTCCCCTTCTATTATTTGAAACATATACCTTATTCCTTTTCCTACCCATTCTCTAATAGTTCTTATTTTTTGTATCTCCGGCAAATTGCTATTATTCCAGATGGGTGTAAATTTAGTTCGTCCCTTTACCCCTCTTACTGTCTTTATTGTGTTCCAGATTTTATTTATGAGTTCTAACGTGGGCATTTCCCCTCCCAATCTTTTGACATTACCTCCTTCCAGTCCCTCTAGTATCGGCCTATTATCCATACAGTATTCCAACATTCTTTTTACTGATCCGCCAGACCCAGGCCCTGACTATCCTCTAAAGTGCTGACTCTGGGCAGCCAAGAAAAATATTTCTGGGTTTGGAAAACGCCATTTCCCCCGTCTTTAGGTCTCTGAAGTACTGAAGTATTTCCAACTTTATTTTTGCCTGTTTCTTTCCCCATACCAAAGCTCTAATCATCATATTTAAAGACTTAAATCTGAGTAATTCTACTACATAGCGGTGATCTATGCATCACCTCTATGTAGCAGAGGCGATCACTCTATGGCAGCTTCTAGCCTCCTATGGAGGCTATTGAAGCATGCCAAAAGTAAAAAAAAAATGCATTTAAAAAATAAACACAAGTTCAAATCACCCCCCTTTCGCCTCAATCAAAATAAAACAATTAAAAAAAATCAAACCTACACATATTTGGTATCTCCGCATTCAGAATCGCCCGATCTATCAATAAAAAAAAGTATTAACCAGATCGCTAAACGGCGGAGCGAGAAGAGTAAAAATGCCAGAATTACGATTTTTTGAACATCGCAACATTGCATTAAAATGAAATAACGGGTGATTAAAAGATTGTATCAGCACAAAAGTGGTATCATTAAAAATGTCAGGTCGGCACCCAAAAAATAAGCCCTCACCCGACCCGAGATCACTAAAAATGGAGACGCTACGGGTCTCGGAAAATGGCGCAATTTTTTTAATCTTTTTTTTTTCTGAATCAAGTTTGGAAATTTTTTTTCACCACTTTTTGATGATATTCTAATTTTGTGAGATGCACCTGTATACGTGCCTATATCAACACATTTTTCTCATATGTAGGTAGGCACCAGAGACATTTAAAATCTTACAATTCTGTGTAGGCAGTCGCCAAAGCCACTTAACAATCCTACAAAAACCCAGTAAACAGACTACAACAAACCCTCAACACTAGCAATCCTCCAATACAATTACCACTACATTTCACACTTATACACTGGTCCCATCACATGCACACAGTTCAAAAAGGCATCGGTATCTCTTCAAGTTAGTAGACTAGATTATTTAATGCAAAATTACATTTAATTGAGGTAGACCAAGTTCTCACTAAAAGTGAAATACAAAAGTAAGAAAAGCCTTATTCTTCACCATTAAAAATCACTTTTACTGGAGGGTCTGTGGTATAATGCGGGTATTTTCCTGGATTTTGGCACCAAATTCTGTGAGCGAAATACATTTTTGTCTATGCCTTTAGAAGTCCAAATTAATAAGATTTGTTTAACGAGCGCTCGGGAAATCAATACAGCTCAGCCTTGTATGGTGGTCTCAGGACTTCTGGTTTATTAGCACATGTAGGCACTTTAAATAGGGTCACAATATAAGGAAAACTTCCATCTGAACTATGAGCCATTAGGAGCTTTAGGGGCGCGAATGCAAATTACATTTTCCTACCCATCAGAGTTATTTGATCACGATGACACAAAAGTTATTAGACAAGATGGAGAGCACTGACACAAAATGGATTCTGTTCTCTCGCTGATCACACCACTGCCTGATGTAACATTGCAACATCACACATTGCTCGGTATTCTGACCATTATTACGTTGCCACTGATACATGTAGTTAGTGCTCGTACCCCAGCTGCTTCCCAAAATCTGGATGATGTATATCTTAGATTTGTGCTCTTGTTGTGGACGAGGATTATATGCTTCTTTTTTTTTTTCAGCTCCTTATGTGTGGTACTGGGCACATAGCCGTGCAGGACTTCCAGGCTCATGCTGTGGTCATTGGGGGTTCCTGGTATTTCCGGGAGAAGGTAAGGATTAGAGTCACCTGGGAGCTAATGGATGAAGGTACTTTGAGCGAAGTACTGAGGTGAACATCTCCTCCAATGATGTAGGCCGGTGCTTCATCAAGATTTCCCTGGTTCTGGTATCTGCCCCTTTGGTGTTCTTGTGACTTCTCTTTAGAGCTGACAACTTACGTGGGTGGTCCGAAGTCCAAAGTAATTTTCCTTCTAAATCCCTCTTTATTTAGTGCCATAATCTAAACTGTTTTCTAATATAGAGCAAAAGGAGAAGGTTCTGATTGTAAGGTGTGCATGAAAATATGAAATGCTTTATTCCATTCCATTAAAAATGTCCATGATAGGAGGAGATGAAGTTACTGACGCGTTTCTGGCATTACTGCCCTTAGTCATAGAGAAACTTCGTCTCCTCCTATCATGGATAGGTTTAATCCTTCTCCTTTAGTACTACCAATACCGATGGTCAGCGGTCTCTTCGGATTGAAGTGGTTTTAGAATTGAGCGGTGTCTCCACATATTACATGGTGCGGCAGTGATGTCCTTTTCCTATGACGCTTTCATTGAGAATTCACAATGCATGCTGGAATACACAAAAGAATCGTCATCGGGGCAGCGGCTGCGGACACTGCGATCGCCTCTGCCCTCTCCCTGAAATAAAGGATCGTCAGGGGGCCGAGGCTGCCGACACTGCGATCGTTTCTGCCCTCCTAAAGTGAAGGCTCATCGGGGGCAGAGGCTGTGGTCACAGTTAATTAGAGCAGTGAGGGGATGATGGAGAATTTTTATTGCAAGTCTCTTAGAAAATTGTTTAGATTATGGACATAAACAGAGAAGGATTTTACTTTGGACTTTGGACCACCTATTTATTGCTATTTATTTTGGCCTGACAATTCATAACTTTTCAGTTTAATTTAATTAAACTGAAATTTAATTTAATAAATTTTCCTCCCATTACATAGCGCCACCATATTTAGGAGCGCTTTACAGACATCATTACTGTCCCCGTTGGGGTGCATAATCTACATTCTCTATCACTATGTTTGTGGAGTGTGGAGGATCCGTAGAACTCAGAGGAAACCCACGCAAACTCAGGGTGAACATACAAACTCCTTTCAGATATCGTCCTTGGTAGGATTTGAAGCCAGGACCCCAGCGCTGCAGGGTTACAGCTCACCAGTTGAATTCATAAATTATACTTTCAAGCTTAGAGATCATCCCTAGCAGATTATTGGTGTCATTTATCATGTATCATAGCGTAGCATAGATCTGCTCCCCCAGTTCATAGTTCTGCTAACACAGAGGATCTGCTCCCCCAATCCATAGTTCTGCTAACACAGAGGATCTGCTTCCCCAATCCATAGTTCTGCTAACACACGGGAGATCTGCTCCCTCATAGTTCTGCTAACACACGGGAGATCTGCTCCCTCAGCCCACAGTTCTGCTAACACACGAGAGATCTGCTCCCCCAATCCATAGTTCTGCTAACACAGGGGATCTGCTCCCCCAGTCCATAGTTCTGCTAACACAGAGGATCTGCTCCCCCAATCCATAGTTCTGCTAACACAGAGGATCTGCTCCCCCAATCCATAGTTCTGCTAACACACGGGAGATCTGCTCCCTCATAGTTCTGCTAACACACAGGAGATCTGCTCCCTCAGCCCACAGTTCTGCTAACACACGAGAGATCTGCTCCCCCAATCCATAGTTCTGCTAACACAGAGGATCTGCTCCCCCAATCCATAGTTCTGCTAACACACGGGAGATCTGCTCCCTCATAGTTCTGCTAACACACGGGAGATCTGCTCCCTCAGCCCACAGTTCTGCTAACACACGAGAGATCTGCTCCCCCAATCCATAGTTCTGCTAACACAGGGGATCTGCTCCCCAGTCCATAGTTCTGCTAACACAGACGATCTGCTCCCCCAATCCATAGTTCTGCTAACACAGAGGATCTGCTCCCCCAATCCATAGTTCTGCTAACACACGGGAGATCTGCTCCCTCATAGTTCTGCTAACACACGGGAGATCTGCTCCCTCAGCCCACAGTTCTGCTAACACACGAGAGATCTGCTCCCCCAATCCATAGTTCTGCTAACACAGGGGATCTGCTCCCCCAGTCCATAGTTCTGCTAACACAGAGGATCTGCTCCCCCAATCCATAGTTCTGCTAACACAGAGGATCTGCTCCCCCAATCCATAGTTCTGCTAACACACGGGAGATCTGCTCCCTCATAGTTCTGCTAACACACGGGAGATCTGCTCCCTCAGCCCACAGTTCTGCTAACACACGAGAGATCTGCTCCCCCAATCCATAGTTCTGCTAACACAGGGGATCTGCTCCCCCAGTCCATAGTTCTGCTAACACAGAGGATCTGCTCCCCCAATCCATAGTTCTGCTAACACAGAGGATCTGCTCCCCCAATCCATAGTTCTGCTAACACAGGGGATCTGCTCCCCCAGTCCATAGTTCTGCTAACACAGAGGATTTGCTCCCCCAATCCATAGTTCTGCTAACACAGAGGATCTGCTCCCCCAATCCATAGTTCTGCTAACACAGGGGATCTGCTCCCTCATAGTTCTGCTAACACACGAGAGATATGCTCCCCCAATCCATAGTTCTGCTAACACAGGGGATCTGCTCCCACAGTCCGTAGTTCTGTGCTTTTGTCTAATGAACGTGGTGAAGCTTTATTCATTGTTCTGGATGTGCCTTCTAATATCTCTCAACCTTAGTAAACCTGTTGTGAATGGGTTTGAGATGAGTTCTGAGCAGAGGCTCCCTCTGGTGGTTACAAGCGGTACTAGTGAGGATTGGGAATCAGGTGTTACTGATTGGTCTTATTTAAGGGAATCATTTTCCCATCAGGTTGCCGGTGATCAATTGTTCTGGTCTGAATCCTTCTTTCCAGTTTCCCTTGTAGCCTGCTGTGTCGTGTCTGCATCTCCTGCTATCAGATAAGACAATTTCTTATTTTGTGTTTTTGCTATATTTTTGCATTTTGTCCTGCACTTCTGTGGGGGCCTTCTGGGTCCCCTCCGGGGGCTTTTGCCCTCTCAGTTTAGTCCAGCCACTGTGTTTTGTACTTTTGCTTTTTGCAGTTTTTTCAGTGGCTGCTGTTTTTGTTACACCAGAGAACTAATTTAGGTGGTAGAGGTCGTGTGATCTCAGGTGATTTTGAAATTAGTAGAGTTGGTGTTTTTTCAGGGTTTTCTGGGATTGCAGTAAGTACCCTTCCTGTCCTTTTCTATTTAGATAGTTTGGGCCCCAGCGTTTGCTCATACTATTTTCTTTCTGTGTCAGTATTTCCTCTTGTCTAACCGCCATTACATGTTTGGGGGCTTTCTATTATCTTTGGGGTTCTGCTCCGGGGCAGATAGCTTTCCTATTTCTATCTTTAGGTGTAGTTAGTTTCTCAGGCTGTGACGAGGCGTCTAGGACCATCGTAGGAACGCTCCACGGCTGCCTCTAGTTGCGGTGGTTAGTCAGGGTACTGCAATCTCATAGATTCCAACTGCTCTGGTGTATTTCCTTTTTTACCTGCACTCCTCAGCTACCGTAACATAACAGTATCACCGGCCATAAAAATTGTATGGTACTCACAGAAGGGAAAAAATATTTTGAAGGAAGAAAAGTTGTCAGAGATATTTTTCTGTTTGTTGCATTTTTTTTTTTTTTTTTCCCTCTGTATCTCTGGGTGCTGGGGAGGATCTTTTCTCTCAATGGAGTTTGCACAGTTGTCTGGCCGTGTGGATCAGCTTGCCACTGAGGTTCGGAGTATTGCTGCATATCTTGCTAGGTTGCCTGTTGTGGAACCTAGGATCCCCATGCCAGATTTGTTTTCAGGGGATCGAGCTAAGTTTCAGAATTTCAAAAATAATTGTAAATTGTTTCTTGCCTTAAAATCTAAGTCCTCAGGGAACGCAGCGCAGCAGGTTCAAATTGTCATCTCTCTCCTGCGCGGCGATCCTCAGGATTGGGCTTTTTCCCTGACACCTGGGGATCCTGTTTTGAGTGATGTTGATGCATTTTTTCAGGCTTTGGGGTTATTGTACGATGAGCCTAATGTCACTGATCAAGCTGAAAAAGCCTTGTTGGCATTAAATCAGGGGCTTGATGACGCTGAGTTATACTGTCAGAGATTCCGTAGGTGGGCAGTCCTGACCAAATGGAATGACGACGCTTTGGCGGCCCTTTTCCGGAAGGGTCTGTCGGATAATGTAAAGGATGTTATGGTGGGATTCCCTGTCCCCTCTGGTCTCAATGATTCTATGTCATTAGCGATTCAAATTGACAGACGTTTGCGTGAGCGGAGAAGTATGCGTGGAGTGGTGTTGCCTTGTGAGCCAGCTGCTGAGCCCATGCAGTGTGATGGAGTGGTGTCTGGGGCACAGCGTCATGAGTTTCGAAAGCGCAATGGGTTATGTTTCTACTGTGGTGATGCCTCTCATGCTATTTCAGTCTGCCCTAAGCGGGGAAGACGTTTTGCACGCTCAGTTGTCTTGGGTAGTGTTCAGACTAAGTTTTTATTAACTGTCACTCTGATATGCTCTCTGTCCTCATTTTCTGCTCAGGCTTTCGTTGATTCTGGAGCAGCTATTAACCTGATGGATTATGATTTTGCTAAACGTTGTGGATTTCCCTTGATACCCTACAGAAGTCTATTCCCTACTGGGGATCGATTCTACCCTTTGGCTGAGAATAAACCCCAGTTTTCTACTCAGGTGATAATGAGGGTTGAACCTGATCACCAGGAGTGCTGCAAATTTTTGGTTCTATATAATCTGCATGACATTATCGTGCTGGGTTTCCCTTGGTTACAGTCTCATAATCCTGTTTTGGATTGGAAATCTGTGTCTGTAACCAGTTGGGGCTGCCAATGTGTTAATACCAACACTCCTGTTTTTTCTGCCTCCCCCAGGCTGAGGATGTTCCTGACTTTTTGTTTGATTTTTCTGATGTGTTTAGCGAAAGTAAATCTGCATCCTTACCTCCCCATAGGAGCTATGACTGCGCTATTGAATTAGTGCCAGGTAGTAAATTCCCTAAGGGTCGCCTTTTTAACTTGTCTGTACCTGAACATGACGCTATGCGGTCTTATATCAAGGAATCATTGGAGAAGGGTCATATCAGACCATCCTCTTCACCCTTAGGTGCCGGTTTTTTCTTTGTGGCCAAAAAAGATGGTTCATTAAGGCCGTGTATTGATTATCGTCTCTTGAACAATATTACTGTGAAATATCAATACCCGTTACCCTTAATTTCTGACCTGTTTTCCAGGGTGAAAAACGCTACTTGGTTTACCAAGCTTGACCTCAGGGGGGCGTATAACCTTATTCGCATTAAGCACGGGGATGAATGGAAGACGGCATTTAACACCCCTGAAGGGCATTTTGAGTACCTTGTGATGCCTTTGGGCTCACTAATGCTCCTTCCGTCTTCCAGTCCTTCATGAATGACATTTTCAGGGATTTTGTGGACAAGTTAATGATTGTTTATTTGGATGATATCTTGATTTTTTCTAATGACTGGGACTCTCATGTGAAACATGTTCGAACTGTATTCCAGATTTTGAGAGAGAATGCTCTGTATGTGAAGGGATCAAAGTGTCTTTTTGGCGTACAGAAGATCTCATTTCTGGGATTCATTTTGTCCCCATCTGTTATTGAAATGGACCCGGTCAAGGTTCAGGCCATCTGTGATTGGGTCCAACCTACTTCATTAAAGGCTCTTCAGAGATTTTTGGGTTTTGCCAATTTTTATCGTAAATTTATTGGTAATTTCTCTGTTATTGTTAAACCATTAACTGATTTGACCAGAAAGGGTTCTGATGTGGTGAATTGGCCTCCTGAGGCAGTCTCTGCGTTTCAGGAACTTAAGCAGAGATTCACTTCTGCTCCTGTTCTACGGCAGCCTGATGTTTCTCTGCCATTTCAGGTGGAGGTTGATGCCTCTGAAATTGGGGCAGGTGCCGTTTTGTCCCAAAAAGATCCAGAGACCTCTAAAAGTAACCCTTGTGCCTTTTTCTCTCGAAAATTTTCTCCTACTGAACGTAATTATGACGTGGGTAATCGGGAGTTATTGGCCATGAAGTGGGCTTTTGAAGAGTGGAGACATTGGCTGGAGGGAGCCAAACATCAGGTGGTGGTCCTTACGGACCATAAGAATCTGGTCTATCTGGAATCTGCCAAGCGACTCAATCCTAGACAGGCCAGGTGGGCCTTGTTTTTCACACGTTTTAATTTTGTGGTTTCCTTTCTTCCTGGCACTAAGAATGTTAAGGCGGATGCCCTCTCGAGGAGTTTCCTTGCGGACTCTCCTGAGCTATCTGATCCCTCTGTTATTTTGAAGGAGGGTGTAGTTCTTTCCGCCATCTCGCCTAATTTGAGACTTGCTCTGGAGGGGTGTCAGGAGGATAGGCCCGAGCGCTGCCCTGTTGGAAAATTGTTTGTCCCGGACCAATGGAAAAAGAGTGTGATGTCTGAGATTCATTGTTCCGCATTGGCTGGGCATCCCGGAATTTTTGGTACCAGAGACTTGGTTAGTCGGTCCTTTTGGTGGCCTACCTTGTCTCGCGATGTCAGGGAATTTGTGCAGTCCTGCGGGACTTGCTCTCGCTCCAAGCCTTGCTCTCGCTCTAGTGGTTTGTTGATGCCATTGCCTGTGCCCAAGAGACCATGGACCCATATCTCTATGGATTTCATTTCCGATCTTCTTGTTTCTCAGAGAATGACCACCATCTGGGTAATTTGTGATAGGTTTTCCAAAATGATACATCTTGTGCCATTACCTAAGTTGCCTTCCTCCTCTGAATTGGTGCCGTTGTTCCTTCAGCACGTGGTTCGTTTACACGGCATTCCTGAGAACATTGTGTCTGACAGAGGAGTCCAGTTTGTTTCCAGATTTTGGAGGACTTTTTGTTCTAAACTGGGTGTTCAATTGTCTTTCTCCTCGGCATTTCATCCTCAGACCAATGGTCAAACTGAGAGAACAAACCAGACATTGGAGACTTATCTAAGATGCTTTGTGTTGCTGATCAGGATGACTGGGTCTCTTTTTTGCCTTTGGCTGAGTTTGCTCTTAATAATAGGGCTAGCTCTGCCACTTTGATGTCTCCGTTTTTCTGTAATTCTGGGTTTCACCCTCGATTTTCTTCAGGACAGACGGAGGCTTCTGTCTGTCCAGGTGTTGACTCTGTTGTTGAGCGTATGCAGCAGATTTGGGACCAGGTAGTGGAGAGGTTGTCCCTCTCTCAGGAGAAGGCCCAGCGGTTTGCTAACCGGCATAGGACTGATGGTCCTCGGTTTAAAGTGGGGGACTTGGTCTGGTTGTCCTCAAAGAATATTCCTATGAGAGTAGCATCTCCTAAATTTAAGCCTAGGTTCATTGGACCTTATAAGATCATGGAGATTATTAATCCTGTTTCTTTTCGTTTGCTTCTTCCAGGGACATTTAAGATCCATAACGTGTTCCACAAGTCCTTGTTGAAGAGGTTTGTTGAGCCAGTGGTTCCTGCTGCTGTGCCTCCTGACCCTGTTTTGGTTGAGGGCAATCTGGAGTATGTGGTTGAGAAAATATTGGATTCTCGTTTTTCTAGACGAAGACTCCAGTATTTGGTTAAATGGAGAGGTTATGGTCAGGAAGATAATTCTTGGGTGTTTGCTTCGGACATCCATGCTAGGAGACTTATCCGTGCGTATCATAGAACTCATCCTGACCGACCTGGTTGCTCAAATGAGGGTTCGGTGACCCCTCCTCAAGGGGGGGGTACTGTTGTGAATGGGTTTGAGATGAGTTCTGAGCAGAGGCTCCCTCTGGTGGTTACAAGCGGTACTAGTGAGGATTGGGAATCAGGTGTTACTGATTGGTCTTATTTAAGGGAATCATTTTCCCATCAGGGTTGCCGGTGATCAATTGTTCTGGTCTGAATCCTTCTTTCCAGTTTCCCTTGTAGCCTGCTGTGTCGTGTCTGCATCTCCTGCTATCAGATAAGACAATTTCTTATTTTTGTTTTTGCTATATTTTTGCATTTTGTCCTGCACTTCTGTGGGGGCCTTCTGGGTCCCCTCCGGGGGCTTTTGCCCTCTCAGTTTAGTCCAGCCACTGTGTTTTGTACTTTTGCTTTTTGCAGTTTTTTCAGTGGCTGCTGTTTTTGTTACACCAGAGAACTAATTTAGGTGGTAGAGGTCGTGTGATCTCAGGTGATTTTGAAATTAGTAGAGTTGGTGTTTTTTCAGGGTTTTCTGGGATTGCAGTAAGTACCCTTCCTGTCCTTTTCTATTTAGATAGTTTGGGCCCCAGCGTTTGCTCATACTATTTTCTTTCTGTGTCAGTATTTCCTCTTGTCTAACCGCCATTACATGTTTGGGGGCTTTCTATTATCTTTGGGGTTCTGCTCCGGGGCAGATAGCTTTCCTATTTCTATCTTTAGGTGTAGTTAGTTTCTCAGGCTGTGACGAGGCGTCTAGGACCATCGTAGGAACGCTCCACGGCTGCCTCTAGTTGCGGTGGTTAGTCAGGGTACTGCAATCTCATAGATTCCAACTGCTCTGGTGTATTTCCTTTTTTACCTGCACTCCTCAGCTACCGTAACATAACATAAACCCCAATAATGACTATCACCCCACCACCACCACCCAGTCGCATCCCGCTGACAACATGCACTCCACGTTACTTTTCCCTTAGGTAAGACCAATGTTACCTCTCCTCTCTGTATATGATGCTGTTCTTACCTCTCCTCTCCTCTCAGTATATGATGCCGCTTTTACCTCTCCTGTCTGTATATGATGCTGCTCTTGCCTCTCCTCTCTGTATATGATGCTGCTTTTACCTCTCCTCTCCTCTCTGTATATAATGCTGCTCTTACCTATCCTCTCTGTATGTGATGCCGCTATTACGTCTCCTCTCCTCTCTGTATATGATGCCACTCTTACGTCTCCTCGCCTCTGTATATGATGCTGTTTTTACCTCTCCTCTCTGTATATAATGCTGCTCTTACCTCTCCTCTCTGTATGTGATGCCGCTCTTACCTCTCCTCTCTGTATATGATGCCGCTCTTACGTCTCCTCGCCTCTGTATATGATGCTGTTCTTACCTCTCCTCTCTGTATATGATGCCGCTCTTACTTCTCCTCTCCTCTCTGTATATGATGCCGCTTTTACCTCTCCTCTCTGTATATGATGCTGCTCTTACCTCTCCTCTCTGTATATGATGCTACTCTTACCTCTCCTCTCTGCATATGATGCCGCTTTTACCTCTCCTCTCTGTATATGATGCCACTCTTACCTCTTCTCTCTGTATATGATGCCACTCTTACCACTCCTCTCTGTATATGATGCCACTCTTACCTCTCCTCTCTGTATATGATGCCGCTCTTACCTCTCCTCTCTGTATATGATGCCACTCTTACCTCTCCTCTCTGTATATGATGCCACTCTTACCTCACCTCTCCACTCCTCTCTGTATATGATGCTGTTCTTACCTCTCCTCTCTGTATATGATACCACTCTTATTTCTCCTTTCTGTATATGATGCCGCTCTTACCTCTCATCTCTGTTTATGATGCTGTTCTTACCTCTCCTCTCCCCTCTGTATATGATTTTGTTCTTACCTCTCCTCTCCATATATGATGCTGCTCTTATCTCACCTCTCCACTCCTCTCTGTATATGAGGCCGCTCTTACCTCTCCTCTTCTCTCTGTATATGATGCCACTCTTCTCCTTTCTGTATATGATGCCGCTCTTACCTCTCCTCTCTGTATATGATGCTGTTCTTACCTCACCTCTCCACGCCTCTCTGTATATGATACTGTTCTTACCTCTCCTCTCTGTATATGATGCCACTCTTCTTCTCTCTGTATATGATGCCGCTCTTACCTCTCCTCTCTGTTTATGATGCTGTTCTTACCTCTCCTCTCCCCTCTGTATATGATGCTGTTCTTACCTCTCCTCTCCATATATGATG
The DNA here is from genome assembly GCA_033576555.1 of Oophaga sylvatica. Taxonomy (NCBI): domain Eukaryota; kingdom Metazoa; phylum Chordata; class Amphibia; order Anura; family Dendrobatidae; genus Oophaga; species Oophaga sylvatica. The sequence continues at coordinate 398,570,289 of JARQOD010000001.1, forward strand.
CTGCTCTTATCTCTCCCCTCTGTATATGATGCCACTCTTGCCTCTCTTCTCCTCTCTGTATATGATGCTGTTCTTACCTCACTTCTCCACTCCTCTCTGTATATGAGGCCGCTCTTACCTCTCCTCTTCTCTCTGTATATGATGCCACTCTTCTCCTTTCTGTATATGATGCCGCTCTTACCTCTCCTCTCTGTATATGATGCTGTTCTTACCTCACCTCTCCACGCCTCTCTGTATATGATACTGTTCTTACCTCTCCTCTCTGTATATGATGCCACTCTTCTGCTCTCTGTATATGATGCCGCTCTTACCTCTCCTCTCTGTTTATGATGCTGTTCTTACCTCTCCTCTCCCCTCTGTATATGATGCTGTTCTTACCTCTCCTCTCTGTATATGATGCCACTCTTCTCCTCTCTGTATATGATGCCGCTCTTACCTCTCCTCTCTGTTTATGATGCTGTTCTTACCTCTCCTCTCCCCTCTGTATATGATGCTGTTCTTACCTCTCCTCTCTTTATATGATGCTGCTCTTACCTCTCCCCTCTGTATATAATGCTGTTCTTACCTCTCCTCTCTGTATATGATGCCACTCTTGCCTCTCCTCTCCTCTCTCTATATGATGCTGTTCTTACCTCTCCTCTCTGTATATGATGCTGTTCTTACCTCTCCTCTTTGTATATGATGCCGCTCTTACCTCTCCTCTCTGTATATGATGCTGCTCTTACCTCTCCTTTTTGTATATGATGCCGCTCTTACTTCTCCTCTCCTCTCTGTACAGGATGCTACTTCTCACTCCTGGCTCTCGGCAGTATTGCTGTGCTCAGTATTTCCTATGTCCTTCTCACCTTTGTCATCTTGTCGCCCCTGCAGGTCATGAACTGGTTCTGGGCTGTCGTCTACAGCTTCACTCAGGAAGAATTGGCTCGTCTGCTGCAGTTCACAACCGGCTGCTCTCAGCTGCCTCCCGGGGGATTTGCTTCTCTGTGTCCAAGCTTCCAGATCATTGGAGCCCCTGCTCATGGCACGCTACCCACCGCACACACCTGGTAGGTGCCACATGTCAGGCCTGTCGCCATGTTCTCCAGGGAGCTTTCAGCTGTGGAGCCGGTTCTGTCGGAGTGTTTGGTCACACGGTCGCCTTGCCTGGGCGCTGCTACCGTTTCCATTCGGTCGCCTGGCCTGGGCTTTGCTGCGGTCGGCCCCTGGTCGTCTGGCCTGGGCTCTGCTGCCACCACCTCTCGGTTACCTTGGTTCTGCTGCCGCTGCCCTTCGGTCACCTGGCCGAGGCTCTGCCACCGCCATCCCGTTGTCACCTGTTTGGGTCTTTGCTCTGCTAATAATAATACTAATTTCATTTCTATAGTGCCAACATATTCTGCAGCGTTGTTCAGTAAGCTGGACAAGTACAGGTAATTAGACATTAGAGGAACACATAGTTTACTGGTTACAGGAGGAGTGAGGGTTACTCGTAATCTACATCCATGAGGAAATAGGAGGACACGATGGGTAACAAGCTTGTCTTGTATGGCCCGGCCATCATTCTAATACATAAAGCATTTCACATCAGCTGTAGGATCCATCACCAGCCAGGATCTGTCTAAGTGCAGTCACCAAGTTTTATTAGGTGAATTGAGGATGTGGACACAGATGAGCTGGAAAGGACATAGTCTGAGGAAAATGTAGAACGAGAGAGCATGGAAGAGTCAGAATGGTAAATGTGATAGACCTGTCTAATGACATGTGATTTTAGGGCTTGCTTAAAAATGTTGGGGCTAGGTATTAATTGTATCATCCCAGGTTAGTGTATTCCAGAAAACTGGCACAGCACCAGAGAAGTATTGGAGATGGACTTGGATCAGTTGCAGAATGGAGAGGACGGGTAGGTGGTACACAGAGATGAGGAGATGTAGGGCGGTGCAACACTGTGGAGAAGTCAGGTAGGGTGGTAAATAGATAACGAGGAGATGCATGGTGGTGCAACACTAGGGAGAGGATGGGTCGGGTGGTAGATAGATGAGGAGAAGATTTAAGGCGGTGCTCACTAGAGAGGATAGGTAGGGTTATAGGTGAGGAGATGCATGGTGGTGCACCACTAGGGAGAGGATGGGTAGGGTGGTAGATATATGAGGAGAAGATGTAAGGCAGTGCTCACTGAAGAGGATAGGTAGGGTTGTAGATAGATAAGGAGATGCAGGGCGGAGCAGCACTGCGAAGTGGACAGGTAGGATGGTACATGGGGAGGAGATCTAGGGCGGTGCAGCACTGTGGAGAGAATAGGTAGGGTGGTAGACAGATGAGGAGATATGGGGCTGTGCAGCACTGTGGAGAGGACGGGTAGGGTGGTAGACAGATGAGGAGATATAGGGCCGTGTAGCACTGTGGAGAGGATAGGTAGTGGTAGATAGATGAGGAGTAATTTTATGGCTGTGCAGCATTGTGAAGAGGACAGGTAGGGTGGTATACTGAAATGAGGAGATGTAGGATAGTGCAGCAAGGTGGAGAGGACATGTAGGTGATAGAGATGAGGGGAATATATAGGGTGCTGCAGCACTATGAAGAGGATGGGTAGGTGTTATACATGAGGAGGAGATGTAGGATGTTGCAGCGCTGTGGAGAGGACAGGTAGGTGGCAGATGAGGAGATATAGGGTTGTGCAGCACTGTAGAGAGGATGGGTAGGTAGTAGACAGATGAGTAGGATATTTAGAATGGTGCAGCACTGCAGAGGATGAGTAGGGTGTTAGAGATGTAGGACAGTGCAGCACTGTGGAGAGGACAGGTAGGTGGCAAATGAGGAGATATAGGGTTGTGCAGCACTGTAGAGAGGATGGGTAAGTAGTAGACAGATGAGTAGGATATTTAGAATGGTGCAGCACTGCAGAGGATGAGTAAGGTGGTAGATAGAGATGTAGGACAGTGCAGCACTGTGGAGAGGACAGGTAGGTGGCAGATGAGGAGATATAGGGTTGTGCAGCACTGTAGAGAGGATGGGTAGGTAGACAGAATGGTGCAGCACTGCAGAGGATAGTAGGGTGGTAGATAGAGAGTAGGACAGTGCAGCTCTGTGGAGAGGACGAGTAGCGTGGTAGACAGATGATGAATGTTGGGTGGTGCAGCACTGTAGAGAGGACGGGTTGGTGGTAGACAGATGAGGAGGAGATGTTGGGTGATGTAACACTGTGGAAAGGCTGGGTAGGGTGGAAAACAGATGAGGAGGAAATGTATGGTGGTGCAGCATTGTGGAGAGGACAGGTAGGTGATAGTTGAGTAGGAGATGTAGGGTGGTGCAGCACTGTAGAGAGGTTTGTGGGGGAGAGTGATTAGTTTATATTGTATTCTGTAATGGATGGGAAACCAGTGCAATGGTAAGGTGGAGCCATTGGTGTAGAGGCTGGACAAGAACATGATCCTGGCTGCCACATTCGAGAAAAATTGCAGAGGAGAAAGCTTGGTTAGAAGGAGACCGGTCATTAGAGTTGCAGTAGTCCAGACTAGAATGAAAAAGAATGAGAGTGATTATTCGGTTTCAAACGTGAGAAAATGTTAGATTTTTAAGACGCAGGTCTCATGAGAGATTGATAAGATATAGGGAATAATAGAAAGTTATTTGTCAAATATAACCCCGAGACAGCGAGTGTGCTGCTGCGGAGTTATGGTTGAACCACTAAAGGTGATTGTAATATCGGTTTTAGGTAGGATAGTAGAGGAGGAAATACAATAAGTTCAGATTTGAAGAGATTGGGTTTTAGATAAAGGGAGGACATGATGTTAGAGACAGCGGACAGGCAGTCACGTGTTTTGTAGTAATGCAGGCGTGATGTCAGGAGAGAAGGTGTACAAGTGGTGTCATGAGCATTGAGATGGTGCAGGAAACCAAATCTACTGATGGTTTGTCCAATAGGGGTGGTGTATAAAATGAAGAGGAGGGGGGCCTAAACAGTGAAAAGCGGTGGTCTATGACTGAACCCTGAGGTACCCCAACCGTAAGAGGTGTGGACTTAGGATTGAACTCTGAGAGCCCCAACAGTAAGAGGGGAGCTAGTACTGAACCCTGATGAGCCCCAACAGTAAGAGGGGACTTAAGACTCAACCCTGAGGAGCCCCAACAGTAAGAGGATCTAGCAGTGAACCCTGAGGAGCCCTATTAGAAAAGGGGACCTAGCACTGAACTCTGGAGTCCAAACAGCAAGAGGAGGTGACCTACGACTGAACCCTAAGGAGCACCAACAGTAAAAGGGAACCTATGACTGAACCCTGAGGATCCCCAACAGTAAGTGAAGATCTAGCACTGAACCCTGAGAAGTCCGAACAGTAATAGGTGACCTAGGACTGAAACCTGAGAAGCACCAACAGTAAGAAGGGACCTAGCACTGAACCCTGAGGAGTCCCAACAGTAAGAGGAGGTGACCTAGGACTGAACCCCGAGGAGACCCAACAGTAAGAGGGGATCTAGCACTGAATCCTGAGGAGTCACAACAGTAAGAGGATTTGACCTAGGACTTAACCGTGAAGAAACCTGACAGTAAGAGGTGACCCAGGACTGAACCCTTGAAAGTATGGGGAAGATCAGAGGCGTAAGAGCCGCCAAAATATACAGTGAAGGAGTTGTCAGGGAGGTAGGCAGAGAACCAGGTGAGAGCGGTATTCTTGAGGCGGATACAGCGGAGTATGTTGAGGAGGAGCTGGTCATTCGCAGGGTCAGATGCTATGGAGAGAACCAGGAGAATCAGCAGTGCCCATTAGATTTAGCTGTTAGGAGATCATTAGACTCTTATAGTGAGGGAAGTTTCTGTAGGGTGTAAAAAGCGGAAACCAGATTGTACAGGGTGATGCAGAGCGTTATCTTAGAGATGGCACATCACTCTGGAGTGGACCAAGTATTACAGTTTAGAAATGAAGTGAGATTAGCCACCGGTATGTAGTTAGAGCAGTTGTGGTCAAGGGGTTATGATGGTGTATTTGAATGAAGAGAGAAAGATGCTAGAAGAGAAAAATTAAATTTGCAGGACGAAAGGGGGTCTGAGGTAATTGTGTGGATCTGGGCAATTTACTTTTCTAGGAAATATGCTCTTAAGTGGCCAGATCGTCAGCGCTGAGATTGGTGACAAGGGTTTATACATTAGGGCTCAGGTGGCAATTCAAAGTTTTGAAGAGTCGTTTGAGATGATTGGACAGTGATGTGATGACAGTCTTTTTTTTTTTTTTAAACTAGATGGAGTGAGAAGTTCAAGCTTGAACTTGTAGTGTATGAAGTCTTCTGCTAAACGTTATTTTCTCCACGGACGCCCGCCACCTGCAGAAAACATATTTGTCTGGGTTTCTATAATCTGTGCTGGGTCGTTCTGCATGTAGCCAATGCTGCGTCATCCAGAGCATTCTGCAATGTGTGCTAAATCTGGACAGGAGAGGAATCAGATTGAAGCTAAAGCAGACAGTAGATTGTTTATAAGCTGCTGAGTATTGATGGCACACAGATTTCTGTTGCTACCACCCCAGGGCTGTGTGAGAGTACCATGTACTTCAATGAGCAGCCATTATGTCTTGTCCCTGCCATGTGTCCTGAGGTATCCGGGGTGTATGACCTCTTCTCTCCCAGACTGGAGGACACTGGTCTTCTTGTCACTTGTGGCCACAGGCTCGCCCCCCAAAAACTATCTTTGCTTTGGCAAAATATGTTGTTTCCTCAAAATTAGAAAAATCATAGGTGTTGGCCATTGTACAACATGTAGACGCTGGAGTCGGTATGCGTGCTGGGCTCCTCCACACTTGGTGATGCAAATGTCAAGGTTGCCCATGTATAATGCTGATTTCTCTTTGCAGTTTTAACCAGCTGTGTTTGCCCACCTACGACTCATATGAGGAGTTGCATTGGCTGCTGAAGCTCGCCATCAACGAGGGCTGTGAGGGTTTCGGGATGGTGTGACGTTGCCTGTGATTCTCTACAGTTCAGTCATCCGGCCGCTCGGGAGAAGCTGGAGCAGATGTTCACTCACCTGGATACTATCAGAACAGAGCAGTGGCTTGGGGGCTGGCTCCCTGCTGGGTGAAGATCAGTGGTGGTCCTCCTGTCTGGGTCTGGTTCCTGTGTGCAGCCACTCCTTAACTGGCATGGTAACAATAGTCCTGAAGTAACAGGCTGCACCCCAAATATTGAGATAGCTGAGCTCAGTGATGGGGTGTTGTGACCTAGCAATCATTCGTCTGTCATTATCTGAAAACAGCACCTATGGCGTTGGGTTCTGCTTCACGGTGAGGGGTGACCCCCAGCAGTCCTATTGCTCTTCGCATTCATACATTACCAATCGCAATACCAGTGGCTATGGGCTACTCCCCCATGTCTAATGACTGAGGCAAAAGATTTGCTCAAGAAGCTAACTCTTTATTGTGGCACTCGGAGGATCACACAGGAAAAAAATAAGTTTTATTAAAAAATTAGAAAGACATTTCAATTTCTTGTTTGTGTTAAAACTGCATGGCAGTCAGCAGCATGGGTTATAGAGGGCCCGGGGGGATGTGGGGCAGAGACTCAGCCGTCTGTGATCTCCACCGGGATCAGCCAGCAGAACAGGTTCTTGGAGTCAGCGTCGTGCAGCTCCCACTTCACCACCAGTTTCATCTGCAGGTAAATAGAACAGGTAAGCGCCTGCACTGGATGGGGTCCTGCTTGCCCGACACCCCCTACTTACCTTGGGGTATATAGGTTTGATGTCCATCTTGGTGAGATACGTGTAGGTGGCACCGTTCTTCAGAGGACAGGAAATGCCACTTTTACACCCATCTGACTCTGGGAGTGGGAATGGCACGGGCAACCCTTCTATGATGCCGTGGACGATCGCGCTGCAGCTTGGGGTCACCTCATCTGTGCACGACAGATCAACAATCAGCAGCTGATGGAAGTGGAAGGATATGGGGGCAGAATGGGAAAACAGGCTCTGAAGAAAAGGCGTCCAACTTACCGCTTATAAAGGTCACATTAATAGAGTAGCTACTGCCCCTCACCAGGAGCATGGCTGCTTAGGACATGGAGACACATCCACACTAATCAGTTTCCCCTGATCGCAGCCTACAGGAAGGAGATGCCAGGTAAGACCCTGAACACATATCAGCAACCCATCCCCCACTCCCATTTACTCACCACAGTCTTTGTACACAAGAGGTTCACTGAACACAATAGGGATGAAGAGCAGCAGCAGCTCAGCCGGACGACCCAGCAACATGATTCCTACTGTTGAGTGAAGCGAAACGTTCCTTACCAACTATGTAGAAATGCTCAGTTTGTCAGAAATTTGGGAGGTACAGCAAACTACACTGCAGATAATTGCAACGCATTTCGATTCTCACATCAGGGTCCTTTTCACATGACAGTCATCGTTTCCTTGAATAAAATCTGCGCACTTTTAGTTCAGCTGCTGTTGCAACTGTTGTGCTTCTATAGCACATGAAACAGTGTCCACATGGCTGAAGGACTCTGAAGTGACAAGACAAACATGGTGCATTTAGCCCCCCCCCCATAATGGGCGGCCAGCCTTTGGTGAACTTGGTCACTTTACGCTTCATGGTGTTGACTATAAAGTCCATCACTCCCAGGAGAGAGGACACTTATCACGCCCGTGACGCCTGCCATTCTTACTTTGTCTCACCCCTTTCTCCCTCCCAGCAGACCCCTCCGTCCCCCCTTTCCTCTCACTCGCAGTAGACCCCTTCGTCCCCCTCTCCCTTCCCACAGACCCCTCCATCCCCCCTTTTTCCCTTCCCACAGACCCCTCCATCCCCCTTTCCCGCAGACCTCTGTCCCCGTTATCTCTCCTCTCCCTCCTAGCAGAATCCTCCATCCCTCTCCCAGCAGACCCCGCCATCTCTTTTCTCCCCTTCCCTCCCAGCAGACCCGTCTCCTCTCCCCTCTCCCAACAGACCCCCTCCGTCCCCTCTCCCTCCCAGCAGACCCCCTCCGTCCCCTCTCCCTCCCAGCAGACCCCCTCCGTCCCCTCTCCCTCCCAGCAGACCCCCTCCGTCCCCTCTCCCTCCCAGCAGACCCCTCCGTCCCCTCTCCCTCCCAGCAGACCCCCTCCGTCCCCTCTCCCTCCCAGCAGACCCCCTCCGTCCCCTCTCCCAGCAGAACAGACCCCCTCCGTCCCCTCTCCCTCCCAGCAGAACAGACCCCCTCCGTCCCCTCTCCCAGCAGGGCAGACCCCCTTAGTCCTCTCTCTTTCCCAGCAGGGCAGACCCCCTCTCTCCCAGCAGAACAGACCCCCTCAGTCCCCTCTCCCAGCAAAGCAGACCCCCTAAGTCCTCTCCCAGCAGAGCAGACCCCCTCCGTCCCCTCTCTCGCCCAGCAGAACAGACCCCCTCCGTCCCCTCTCTCGCCCAGCAGAGCAGACCCCCTCCGTCCCCTCTCTCGCCCAGCAGAGCAGACCCCCTCCGTCCCCTCTCTCTCCAGCAGAGCAGACCCCCTCCGTCCCCTCTCTCTCCCAGCAGAGCAGACCCCCTCCGTCCCCTCTCTCTCCCAGCAGAGCAGACCCCCTCCGTCCCCTCTCCCAGCAGAGCAGACCCTCTCCGTCCCCTCTCTCCCAGCAGAGCAGACCCTCTCCGTCCCCTCTCTCTCCCAGCAGAGCAGACCCCCTCCGTCCCCTCTCTCCCAGCAGAGCAGACCCCCTCCGTCCCCTCTCTCCCAGCAGAGCAGACCCCCTCCGTCCCCTCTCTCCCAGCAGAGCAGACCCCCTCCGTCCCCTCTCTCTCCCAGCAGAGCAGACCCCCTCCGTCCCCTCTCTCTCCCAGCAGAGCAGACCCCCTCCGTCCCCTCTCTCTCCCAGCAGAGCAGACCCCCTCCGTCCCCTCTCTCTCCCAGCAGAGCAGACCCCCTCCGTCCCCTCTCTCTCCCAGCAGAGCAGACCCCCTCCGTCCCCTCTCTCTCCCAGCAGAGCAGACCCCCTCCGTCCCCTCTCTCTCCCAGCAGAGCAGACCCCCTCCGTCCCCTCTCTCTCCCAGCAGAGCAGACCCCCTCCGTCCCCTCTCTCTCCCAGCAGAGCAGACCCCCTCCGTCCCTCTCTCTCTCCCAGCAGAGCAGACCCCCTCCGTCCCCTCTCTCTCCCAGCAGAGCAGACCCCCTCCGTCCCCTCTCTCTCCAGCAGAGCAGACCCCTCCGTCCCCTCTCTCTCCCAGCAGAGCAGACCCCTCCGTCCCCTCTCTCCCAGCAGAGCAGACCCCCTCCGTCCCCTCTCTCTCCCAGCAGAGCAGACCCCCTCCGTCCCCTCTCTCTCCCAGCAGAGCAGACCCCCTCCGTCCCCTCTCTCTCCCAGCAGAGCAGACCCCCTCCGTCCCCTCTCTCTCCCAGCAGAGCAGACCCCCTCCGTCCCCTCTCTCTCCCAGCAGAGCAGACCCCCTAAGTCCTCTCTCCCAGCAGAGCAGACCCCTAAGTCCTCTCTCCCAGCAGAGCAGACCCCCTAAGTCCTCTCTCCCAGCAGAGCAGACCCCCTAAGTCCTCTCTCCCAGCAGAGCAGACCCCCTAAGTCCTCTCTCCCAGCAGAGCAGACCCCTAAGTCCTCTCTCCCAGCAGAGCAGACCCCCTCCGTCCCCTCTCTCTCCCAGCAGAGCAGACCCCCTCCGTCCCCTCTCTCTCCCAGCAGAGCAGACCCCCTCCGTCCCCTCTCTCTCCCAGCAGAGCAGACCCCCTCCGTCCCCTCTCTCTCCCAGCAGAGCAGACCCCCTCCGTCCCCTCTCTCTCCCAGCAGAGCAGACCCCCTCCGTCCCCTCTCTCTCCCAGCAGAGCAGACCCCCTCCGTCCCCTCTCTCTCCCAGCAGAGCAGACCCCCTCCGTCCTCTCTCTCCCAGCAGAGCAGACCCCCTCAGTCCCCCCTCTCTCCCAGCAGAGCAGACCCCCTCCGACCGTTCCGCCATGGCTCACCTCTCAGCTGAGGGGTCTTGTGACTTCTGGTCCGCCCTTCCGCATTGCCGAGGTGACGTTTTCAGTTCTCCAATCAGAGTGGCGGACGCTCGGGGGCGTGTCTGGGTGCAATGGCGGCAGCGCGTGCTCTGTGTTCGGTGTTGAGGCCGCGGCGGAGGTGAGCGGTGCCCGGGGCTCGTCCCTGTTCTCCGCCTTCCTCCGTGCTATCAACCTTTGCGTCTTCTCACTGCTGCTGGGTCGTTACATTGTGTCTTACACCCGGGACAAGAGCGGCAGTGCCCCGTCCGTCTAGAGTGCGACACTAACCCGCGACCACCTGACCCCACAGAGGACCAACCCTCCCCATTACTGACCAGCCTCCCCCGACCGCCACCTGTGTTCTCGGTTGGTAAAGTGGATCCCAGGTCCCCCAGCCACCACGAGGAAGGGAGGGGGTGCCGAGGGGTCAGGCGGGAGGAGGACGGAGGGGTCAGGAGGGAGGGGTCAGGCGGGAGGAGGACGGAGGGGTCAGGCCGGAGGAGCTCTGGAGGGAGGAGGACGGAGGGGTCAGGCCGGAGGAGCTCTGGAGGGAGGAGGACGGAGGGGTCAGGCCGGAGGAGCTCTGGAGGGAGGAGGACGGAGGGGTCTGGAGGGAGGAGGACGGAGGGGTCAGGCGGGAGGAGGACGGAGAGGGTCAGGCCGGAGGAGCTCTGGAGGGAGGAGGACGGAGGGGTCAGGCCGGAGGAGCTCTGGAGGGAGGAGGACGGAGGGGGTCTTGTGGGGAATAGAGGGGTCTCGTGGTGTCTGGACAGAAGTAGCCGCCTGTTCCCCTTCCCCCATTGGCCACTTGTGTATGGGGGACATTCTGGACGAGCTCGTGTTGCTTTGTACAGAAATATTCGGTGACATCTTGTCCTTGGGGCCACAGCGGGGGTTTGCTCTAATTGGCCCGTTGTCTTCTGCAGGAGCCTCCGTTCCTCGTGGGCAGCATTCAGCCGGCCTGTGCGATGTGCGTCTGACGTGGCAGCGGATGGAGAAGTCTACCTTGCGGAGAGCTGTGTGCGAGTAAGAGCTGTCCCATTTGTAGCTCATGCAGGTTGGCACCTTGTTCACACTTTATGGGAGGTCATTGCTACTGTGACCACCCCCAAATGAAACACAGGTGTGAATGGCGCCATACCCTAGTGACAATTGGTCTATATATCTCGCCATGTAGAGCAGGTGACATCTTGTGTAGTGACGCGGCGTCACATCTGTATTACAGAGACTGCGGCAAGTGATCAGTGGCCCCCAGTTCCTAAGGCTTCAGGTGGACAGCGGCGGCTGCTCAGGATTTCAGTACAAATTCTCTCTGGACACAAGTGTGACAGACGAGGACAGGTGAGGGGCCGCCGAGAAATGGTGAAATGCAGAACAGGGCTCAGAGGACACAAAAGCAGAAGTGAAAATCATGAAGCAATGTGGTGACGCAACAGAGAGTGAGGGGTGGGGACAGAGGAGAAAGGGAGAAGAGCGGAGGAAGGGATGCGGGGGGGGGAAGAGAGGATGAGCAGAGGGGGGGAAAGAGGAGGAGAGAAAGAGAGGACGAGCGGAGGAGGGAAAGGATGAGCGGAGGGGGAAGAGAGGACGAGCAGAGAGGGGAAAGAGGAGGAGAGAAAGGGAGGAGGGGAAGGATGAGCGGAGGAGGGGAAGAGAGAACGAGCAGAGGGGAAAGAGGAGGAGAGAAAGAGGACGAGCAGAGGGGGGAAAGGACGAGCGGAGGAGGGGAAAAGCGGACGAGCAGAGGGGGGAAAGAGGAGGAGAGAAAGAGAGGATGAGCGGAGGAGGGGAAGAGAGGACGAGCAGAGGGGGGAAAGAGGAGGAGGACGAGCAGAGGGGAGAAAGAGAGGATGAGCGGAGGAGGGGAAGAGAGGACGAGCAGAGGGGGGAAAGAGGACGAGCGGAGGAGGGAAAGGACTTGCAGAGGGGGGAAAGAGGAGGAGAGAAAGAGGACGAGCGGAGGAGGGGAAGAGAGGACGAGCAGAGGGGGGAAAGAGGACGAGCAGAGGAGGGAAAGAACAAGCGGAGGAGGGAAAGGATGAGCGGGGGGAAGAGAGGACGAGCGGAGGAGGGAAAGAGAACAAGCGGTGGAGGGAAAGGACGAGCGGGGGGGAGAAAGGACAAACCGGGGGGGGGAAGAGGACGAGCGGAGGGGGGGAAGAGGATGAGCGGAGGGGGAAGAGGACGAGCGGAGGAGGGCAAGAGGACGATCGGAGGAAGAGAGAGGATGAGCGGAAGGTGAAAGGACAAGTGGAGGGGGGAAGGGAGGTTGAGCTTGAGAGAACGAATGTAGTGGGTGCAGAAGACAATTAGAGGGCCACAAGCCAATGAAAGAAGAACAAGTGGGGAGAGGATGAGCGGAGGTGGGAGGAATGGAGTGGAGTTGATGAAAGAGTGAAGTAGTATAGGGGACAATTGGGGAGAGTGGCAGGAGGGGAAACATGACTTGTGGAGGAGGGGGAGAGTTGATGAGTAGTACGAGAAGAAATATGAAGGGGGGATGATCATAACATACAGCAGAGACATACAGTAGATATAAAAAAAAATCTACACAACTGTTACAATCCTCGTTTTAGTCATGTAGAAGAATCATTGCAGACACGCATCTCTGCGGAGCAGAAGCACCTGGATTTCTATTGGGCAGAAGCGCACGGATCTCTGTGGGGCGGAAGTGCATGGTTCTTTCGGTGACTTTTCAGTTACAGATATTTTAGATGATTCAGTAGAAGATGTGGAGACACCCAACAAATCACAGGTGGAGTTGGTTTCACGCTGTCTCTCTCTCACCCACAGGGTGTTTGGGGAGGACGGGGCGCACGTGGTGGTTGATGTTCACAGTCTGCAGTTGATCCGAGGAAGCACCATCGAATATTGTGAGGAGTTGATCAGAAGTTCCTTCCAGCTTACGCACAATCCTCAAGCTGCGCATGGCTGCTCCTGCGGAACCTCTTTCTCCCTTAAGTTGTGATGACATGGACTTTACCTCTCTGTCCACTTAGCGAATCCCCCGTACACTGCTCTGTAAATAAACCTGTGTGATAAAACTACAATGAGTCCTGCTCTACGTAATCCTCTATGGTCGCACAGGAGATATGGGACATCAGTAACATCTCTCCTCTTTATATGCGCTCTTAAGCCCCCATCACACTAAAGGGTATGCCACACTAAGCGAGATCGCTAAAGAGTCACCATTTATGACGCAGTAGCGATCTCGTTAGCGACTTAGCTGTGTGTGACATGTAGCAGCGATGTGGCCCCTGCTGAGATGTCGTTGATCGCTCATGAACGTTCTGAGCCGTTTTTTGGTCGTTGGTGTCCCCCTGGTGAGCCTGAATCGCTGAGTGTGACACCCTTTATGAACGACTTCATCAGCGTCGCACGTGGGACTAGGTTTTCCCAACGACCGCAGAGGTCGTTATACAGATCGCTGATGAGTTGTGTTTGGAATCACAGATCGCTGATGAGTTGTGTTTGGAATCACACAGCTGTCGCTAACGAGATCGCTACTGCGTCATAAATGGTGACGCAGTTGCAATCTCGCTTAGTGTGGCATACCCTTAAGCGAGATCGCTGCTGAGTCACAAGTTTTGTAACGCAACAGCGACCTCAGCAGCGATCTCGCTATGTTTGACACGTACCAGCAATAAGGCCCCTGCTGTGAGATCGCTGGTTGTGTCGGAAATGCCTGGACCTTTCTTTGGTCATTGAGATCCCTCTGGGTAGCATGCATTGGTGTGTTTGACACCTTTTACTAACGATCTCGCTACACAGGTCGCTACGGGTCGCCGATCGTTGCTGCGTCGTTGGGAAGATCTGACTGTTTGGCATCTCACCAGCGACCACATAGCGATGCAGCTACAATCCCTGCCAGGTCGTATCGTCGGGATCGCTGCTGCGTCGCTGAGTGTGACGGTACCCTTACACTATTCACTGATACCTGACTGTTGATCGTTCTTCACTTTTAAGGCTTAGTCACAACGTATAAAAAATCAGTCCGTTTTTCACGGACGAGAATCGCACAAATGTTCCCTGAACAGTGATCCGTATGTCATCCGTGTGCAATGTGAGGATGCAATTTCCTCGCATCAAAGTAACCGTGTGACATCCGTATGGTATCCGTACGGCGAGAGTTTCTCTCCGGCTTGCAAAATGGACATATAATGATTCTATGGCCTCAAATATTTGTGAAAACAAATACAGTGTATATATATATATATATCAGTGAGATATATATATATATTTATATTGCATACAGAGGTAGATAGCAGAATAGCCGATAATTCATTTGTCGGCTTCTGTAAAATCATTACAGAACCCGACAGGATATGAGACATGGTTTACATACAGTAAACCATTGCATATCCGTTAGATTTATATATGTCCCTCACTAATAATGTTAGTAGTGAGTGTGTGTGTGTAAAATTTTGAAGCTGTAGGTCTTAAAGGATTAATTCACTGAAAAAAATGGCATGGGCTCCCACGGAATTTTCTCCACCAGAGAGGGCAAGCCAGTGACTGGGGGCAGAAATGAATAGCCTAGAGAGGGACCATTGTTTTTGGGCCCCCCCCCCCCCCCCCGCTAAAAAAAACCTGCTGCCAGTCACCCCAGAAAGGCGCATCTGTAAGATGCACCTATTCTGGCACTTGACTCTCTCTTCCCATTGCCCTGTAGCGGTGGCATATGGGGTAATAAGGGGTTAATGTCACCTTGCCTGGTTAATAATGGAGAGCTGTCAATAAGACACCTATCCATTAGTAATCCACTAGCCTGAAAGGGTTTAAAAAACATTAAGAATAAAGACTTTTAAATAAACACATTTTTGACATCTTTATTACACTCCCAATCCATACTGAATCTAGGAAAAATCCAAAATAAAAAAGCAACACTATACCCATACCTGTCCGCCGTACAGTCAAGTCCCACGGCGCAATCCATCTGAAGGGGTTAAATCGTTTACAACTGGGAGCGATGTGACTGGCCCGCCTGTAAACCACGGAGGAATGAAGGAAAACTCCCAGCCTGAGCAGAGATGAACTGATTAGCGTGGGAAAGTTTCTGAGCGGCCCCCCAGCCTCACAGGGGCTCCATAGCGGCTGCGTGATGTGCCGCTAGTGGCGGGGGCCCTAGGCAGCTGCCTGCCCCTAATGCCGGCCCTGCCTGGGGTGTACACATCAATATACTGTGTAAACATTCTTTTGACAGCCATCCTAAACACCCTTGAAAACACTAACGTGGCTGTTGCATCATGGAACACGTTTACCCTGATGATCAAGTGGTGGATGATAAGGAGGAGGATAACACCAAATAGCCAAATCAGGAAGCGTAGACCCATGTGTGAATGTGAAGAGCCGCATGGGAATAGACCTCCCAATAAGACACTGGATTTGAGGTTATGTTTTCTGGTGGTGTAGAAAAGTCTGGACCAATCCAGCCCTTGTTCATTTTTATGAGAGTCAGCCTATCAGCATTTTCAGTTGTCAGGCAGATGCACTCATCTACTATATAATCGTCTAATTCTGTCTGTAACGTAAATCCCACGTCGCTGATTGGTCGCGCCCGGCCGGACGCGGCCAATCAGCGACAGGCGGAGTCCGGCCACGAATTGGAGCAGGATTTGAACCACGCACGCTACTGCTATCGTCGGGAGATCGGCGGCGCATGTAGGTCAGCGGCGACGCAGCCGGGAGATGACTGACGCTAGCCAGTCATCTCCCGGCTACTCGCAGCGGAAGTACCCCGACCGGTGGCCTCCACGTAAACCCCAGCAGCAGCCTCCACGTACACCCCACCAGCAGCAGCCTCTATATACCCCAGCAGCAGCCTCCACATATACCCCAGCAGCAGCCTCCATATACCCCAGCAGCAGCCTCCACATACACCCCAGCAGCCTCCACATATACCCCAGCAGCCTCCACATATACCCCAGCAGCCTCCAATCACACCCCACATACCCGCACTCCATATACCCCAGCAGCAGCCTCCACATACACCCAGCAGCCTCCACATATACCCCAGCAGCCTCCATATACCCAGCAGCCTCCACATATACCCCAGCAGCCTCCATATACCCACAGCAGCAGCCTCCACATATACCCCAGCAGCAGCCTCCACATAACCCAGAGCCTCCACATATACCCACAGTAGCCTCCACATATACCCCAGCAGCAGCCTCCACATATACCCCAGCAGCAGCAGCCTCCACATATACCCCAGCAGTAGCAGCCTCCACATATACCGCAGTAGCCTCCACATATACCCCAGCAGCAGCCTCCACATATACCCCAGCAGCAGCCTCCACATATACCCCAGCATCAGCAGCCTCCACATATACCCCAGCAGCAGCCTCCACATATACCCCAGCAGCCCCAACATATACCCCAGCAGCAGCAGCAGCTTCCACATATACCCCAGCACCAGCCTCCACATATACCCCAGCAGCAGCCCACTATAACCCGCAGCAGCCTCCACATATACCCCAGCAGCAGCCTCCACATACACCCCAGCAGCAACAGCCTCCACATATACTCCAGCAGCAGCCTCCACATATATCCCAGCAGCAGCAGCCTCCACATACACCCGAGCAGCAGCCTCCACAAATACCCAGCAGCAGCCTCCACATATACTCCAGCAGCAGCCTCCACATATACCCCAGCAGCAGCCCTATACACCCCAGCAGCAGCCTCCACATATACCCCAGCAGCAGCTGCCTCCACATATATCCCAGCAGCAGCCTCCACATACACCCCAGCAGCAGCAGCCTCCACATATACTCCAGCAGAAGCCTCCACATATACCCCAGCAGCAGCCTCCACATACACCCAGCAGCAGCAGCCTCCACATACACCCCAGCAGCAGCAGCCTCCACATACACCCCAGCAGCAGCAGCCTCCACATATATCCCAGCAGCCTCCACATACACCCAGCAGCAGCCTCTACATATACCCCAGCAGCAGCAGCTTCCACATATACTCCAGCAGCAGCCTCCACATATACCCTAGCAGCAGCAGCCTCCACATATACTCCAGCAGCAGCCTCCACATATACCCAGCAGCAGCAGCCTTCACATATACCCCAGCAGCAGCAGCCTCCACATATACCCCAGGAGCCTCCACATATATCCCAGCAGCAGCAGCCTCCACATACACCCCAGCAGCAGCCTCCACATAAACCCCAGCAGCAGCAGCCTCCACATGTACTCCAGCAGCAGCCTCCACATATACCCCAGCAGCAGCCTCCACATATATCCCAGCAGCAGCAGCCTCCACATACACCCCAGCAGCAGCAGCCTTCACATATACTCAAGCAGCAGCCTCCACATACACCCCAGAAGCAGCAGCCTCCACATATATCCCAGCAGCAGCAGCAGCCTCCACATATATCCCAGCAGCCTCCACATACACCCCAGCAGCAGCAGCCTCCACATACACCCCAGAAGCAGCAGCCTCCACATATATCCCAGCAGCAGCCTCCACATACACCCCAGCAGCAGCAGCCTCCACATATACCCCAGCAGCTGCAGCCTCCACATATACCCCAGCAGCAGCCTCCACATATATCCCAGCAGCAGCCTCCACATACACCCCAGCAGCAGCAGCCTCCACATATACCCCAGCAGCCTCCACATATACTCCAGCAGCAGCCTCCACATATACCCCAGCAGCAGCAGCCTCCACATATACCCCAGCAGCAGCAGCCTCCACATATACCCAGCAGCCTCCACATATACCCCAGCAGCAGCAGCTTCCACATATACCCCAGCAGCAGCCTCCACATATACCCCAGCAGCAGCAGCCTCCACATATACTCCAGCAGCAGCCTCCACATATACCCCAGCAGCAGCCCCTATATACCCCAGCAGCCTCCACATATACCCCAGCAGCAGCAGCCTCCACATATACCCCAGCAGCAGCCTCCACATATACCCCAGCAGCAGCCTCCACATATACTCCAGCAGCAGCCTCCACATATACCCCAGCAGCAGCCCCTATATACCCCAGCAGCAGCAGCCTCCACATATACCCCAGCATCAGCAGCCTCCACATATACCCCAGCAGCAGCAGCCTCCACATATACCCCAGCAGCAGCTTCCACATATACCACAGCAGCAGCCCCTATATACCCCAGCAGCAGCCTCCACATATACCCCAGCAGCAGCCCCTATATACCCCAGCAGCAGCAGCCTCCACATATACCCCAGCAGCAGCAGCCTCCACATATACCCCAGCAGCCTCCACATATACCCCAGCAGCAGCAGCCTCCACATATACCCCAGCAGCAGCCTCCACATATACCCCAGCAGCAGCCTCCACGTATACCCCAGCAGCAGCCTCCACATATACCACAGCAGCAGCCCCTATATACCCCAGCAGCAGCCTCCACATATACCCCAGCAGCAGCAGCCTCCACATATACCCCAGCAGCAGCCTCTACATATAGCCCAGCAGCAGCCCCTATATACCCCAGCAGCCTCTATATACACCCCAGCAGCTCATAAATAAACTACATACATATTCTAGAACAGTGGTCCCCAAGCTTTTTTGCACCAAGGACCGGCTTCAAGAAAGACCATTCTTCCATGGCCCGGCAGGGCGGGGATGGAGGTGTGGCAGGGGTGGGGCTTTGGTCATAAGGGGGCGTGGCTATGGACGGGGTTGTAGTTTAGTAGTAGTGCATTCTTATCATTTAATTATAACATTTATTGGTGGGTAGAGCAAATTTATTAAAAATGATCCTCATGCCCAACTCCTATATATACTCCATAATACGCCTGTCTGGTTGGCGCAAAATAAATTCTACCGGATTGATTCTCTTTTCCGGGACTTGATCTGGAAGGGTAGTAGGGCACGCATTAAACTTGAATATCTACAGAGGTCAAAAGAGGAGGGGGGCCTGGCAATCCCGAACCCGTGGGTTTATTATGTGTCATCCCAATGTCAGCATATGGTGGGGTGGGGGGAGCCTACCCAATCTACGTCGGCTGGGAAGCTCATTGAGTTTATAGTGGGCAGAGGTCCGTTGCTTGCTAGTCTAGAGGCTGGTAGGTTCGGGTGAACCCTAAAAGGCTCCCGACGATCGCTATGGTGGACAAGATTTGGCAAAGAGTTAGAAAATGGAGGGGCATTACGGAGCTCATGCGCTTCTCGTCGGTTTGGTTTGACCCGAGACTGGGGGAGTTAATGCGTCTGAGGGGATTTGCTCAATGGAGAAGGGTCGGGATATGGTTTGTGTCACAGCTGTTGGTTGGCGGCATGCTTAAGACTTTTGAGGAGATCAGGAAGGAATTCCCTCTGAGTCAATCCCTCTTTTTTCAATATTTGCAGCTGCGGCATGCAATCAATCAACAGCTTAAAACATCAAGAATAGTGGTGCAATCAGATGCGATGGTGAATCTTATAGGGTCACTAAGGGGCACTAAGAGTTTCATCTCCCTCGTATATAGGGGTTTTTTGGATTCATTCCTGGTATGGCACCCGGCTAAGTCCAGAGAAAAATGGGAAGAGGATGTGGGACCGATCTCGGACTCTCAGTGGGAGAGCGTATTACAATTCATCCCCAAGGTCTCTATGAGTGAAGCCAGGAGTCTCACAACTCTACTTAACACATAGGGTATACAGGACCCCGGTCTGGATGAAGAGGGCGGGCCTGAGGAGGGATTCCTGCTGTCCGCGCTGCTCTGAGGATGGGGCAGATCTCCTACATATGATGTGGTCCTGCCCTGCCCTACAGAACTTTTGGGTACAAACGCCTTAATTTGACTCAGGAGGTAATGGGAGTGGATCTTATAAGGAACCCGCTGACGTGTGTATTGGGGTGCATGGAGGATATCGCGGTTGATGAGTGGGGGAAGCTGACCATAGCCAGAATCCTATATGCTGCCAGAAAGCTCATTGCGGCCCACTGGTTAGATGACAAAGCGCCAGTTAGACAAGAACTGATTAATAAGGTTAACTTTTTGTTATGATGGAACAGAACATATATGCGAAAAGAGGTCAGCACATGCAGTTTGAGAATGTGTGGGGTGGCTGGATGGAGCACCCGGGCCTGGCTTCGGAGGCTCTTATGAGAGAAAGAATGCGTCTGCCTACGCGCCCTTGACCCTCTGAGTTGGTACTTTAAACAGGGATCTTAAGTGGTTGTCTCGAAAAAAAGGATTCAAAATGTGACATGGTGTGTGATATATGCAATGATTTAAAGGGAAGGGGTTAGGGGGGAGGGGGGGAGGGTAGGGGACTTAGGATGTAAGAATAGTTATATTGCCTGTCAGGTTGAATACGGTTTATATTATATGCTAAAGTTAAATGTACTGTCAAAGTTTCATGCTGACAATTTTTAAATAAAAATCATCTGATTTAAAAAAAATTATAACATAATGTGAATGTGACTCAACTCACCATAGGTTTAGAATGAGTGGGAGCACCGGGCTTGTTTCTCTGTATCAGTGGGAGCACCGGGCTTGTTTCCCTGTATCAGTGGAGCACCGGCTTGTTTCCCTGTATCAGTGGGAGCACCGGGCTTGTTTCCTGTATCAGTGGGAGCACCGGGCTTGTTTCTCTGTATCAGTGGGAGCACCGGGCTTGTTTCTCTGTATCAGTGGGAGCACCGGGCTTGTTTCTCTGTATCAGTGGGAGCACCGGGCTTGTTTCTCTGTATCAGTGGGAGCACCGGGCTTGTTTCTCTGTATCAGTGGGAGCACCGGGCTTGTTTCTCTGTATCAGTGGGAGCACCGGACTTGTTTCCCTGTATCAGTGGGAGCATCGGGCTTGTTTCTCTGTATCAGTGGGAGCACCGGGCTTGTTTCTCTGTATCAGTGGGAGCACCGGGCTTGTTTCTCTGTATCAGTGGAGCACCGGGCTTGTTTCTCTGTATCAGTGGGAGCACCGGGCTTGTTTCCCTGTATCAGTGGGAGCACCGGGCTTGTTTCTCTGTATCAGTGGGAGCACCGGGCTTGTTTCTCTGTATCAGTGGGAGCACCGGGCTTGTTTCTCTGTATCAGTTGGAGCACCGGGCTTGTTTCCCTGTATCAGTGGGAGCACCGGGCTTGTTTCCCTCTATCAGTGGGAGCACCGGGCTTGTTTCTCTGTATCAGTGGGAGCACCAGGCTTGTTTCCTGTATCAGTGGGAGCCCGGGCTTGTTTCCCTGTATCAGTGGGAGCACCGGGCTTGTTTCCCTGTATCAGTGGGAGCACCGGCTTGTTTCCCTGTATCAGTGGGAGCACCGGGCTTGTTTCCTGTATCAGTGGGAGCACCGCGCTTGTTTCCCTGTATCAGTGGGAGCACCGGGCTTGTTTCCCTGTATCAGTGGGAGCACCGGGCTTGTTTCTCTGTATCAGTGGGAGCACAGGGCTTGTTTCTCTGTATCAGTGGGAGTACCGGGCTTGTTTCTCTGTATCAGTGGGAGCACCGGGCTTGTTTCCCTGTATCAGTGGGAGCACCGGGCTTGTTTCTCTGTATCAGTGGGAGCACCGGGCTTGTTTCTCTGTATCAGTGGGAGCACCGGGCTTGTTTCTCTGTATCAGTGGAGCACCGGGCTTGTTTCTCTGTATCAGTGGGTGCACCGGGCTTGTTTCTCTGTATCAGTGGGAGCACCGGGCTTGTTTCTCTGTATCAGTGGGAGCACCGGACTTGTTTCTCTGTATCAGTGGGAGCACCGGGCTTGTTTCCCTGTATCAGTGGGAGCACCGGGCTTGTTTCCCTGTATCAGTGGGAGCACCGGGCTTGTTTCTCTGTATCAGTGGGAGCACCGGGCTTGTTTCCTGTATCAGTGGGAGCACCGGGCTTGTTTCCCTGTATCAGTGGGAGCACCGGGCTTGTTTCCCTGTATCAGTGGGAGCACCGGGCTTGTTTCTCTGTATCAGTGGGAGCACCGGGCTTGTTTCCCTGTATCAGTGGGAGCACCGGGCTTGTTTCTCTGTATCAGTGGGAGCACCGGGCTTGTTTCCCTGTATCAGTGGGAGCACCGGGCTTGTTTTCCTGTATCAGTGGGAGCACCGGGCTTGTTTCCCTGTATCAGTGGGAGCACCGGGCTTGTTTCACTGTATCAGTGGGAGCACCGGGCTTGTTTCTCTGTATCAGTGGGAGCACCGGGCTTGTTTCTCTGTATCAGTGGGAGCACCGGGCTTGTTTCCCTGTATCAGTGGGAGCACCGGGCTTGTTTCCCTGTATCAGTGGGAGCACCGGGCTTGTTTCTCTGTATCAGTGGAGCACCGGCTTGTTCTGTATCAGTGGAGCACCGGCTTGTTTCCTGTATCAGGGAGCACCGGGCTTGTTTCTCTGTATCAGTGGGAGCCCGGCTGTTTCCTGTATCAGTGGAGCACCGGGTTGTTTCTCTGTATCAGTTGGAGCACCGGGCTTGTTCTGTATCAGTGGGAGCACCGGCTTGTTCGTACAGTGGAGCAGGCTTTTTCCTTACATGGAGCACCGGCTGTTTCTGTATCATGGAGCAGGCTTGTTCTGATCAGTGGAGCACGCTGTTTCCTGTATCAGTGGGCACGGGCTTGTTTCTGTATCAGTGGAGCACCGGCTGTTCCGATATGGAGCACCAGGCGTTCTCGTATCATGGGAGCACGGGCTTTTCTCTGTATCAGTGGGAGCACCGGGCTGTTTCTCTGTACATGGGAGCAAGGCTTGTTTCCTGTACATGGAGCACGGCTTGTTTCCCTGTATCATGGAGCACGCTGTTTCCCTGTATCAGGGAGCACGGCTTGTTCCTGTATCAGTGGACACGGCTTGTTCCCTGTATCAGTGGGAGCACCGGGCTTGTTTTCCCGTGTGAGCACCGCTTGTATCCCTGACAGTGGGAGCACCGGGCTTTTTCTCTGTACAGTGGGAGCACCGGGCTTGTTTCTCTGTATCAGTGGGAGCACGGGCTTGTTTCTCTGTATCAGTGGGAGCACGGGCTTGTTTCTCTGTATCAGTGGGAGCACGGGCTTGTTTCTCTGTATCAGTGGGAGCACCCGGGCTTTTTCTCTGTATCAGTGGGAGCACCGGCTTGTTTCCCTGTATCATGGGAGCACCGGGCTTGTTTCCTGTATCAGTGGAGCACCGGCTTGTTTCCCTGTATCAGTGGGAGCACCGGCTTGTTTCCCCTGTATCAGTGGGAGCACCGGGCTTGTTCTCCTGTATCAGTTGGAGCACCGGCTTGTTTCCCTGTATCAGTGGGAGCACCGGCTGTTTTCTGTATCAGTGGGAGCAACCGGGCTTGTTTCCTTATCAGTGGGAGCACCGGGCTTGTTTCCTGTATCAGTGGGAGCACCGGGCTTGTTTCTCTGTATCAGTGGGAGCACCGGGCTTGTTTCTCTGTATCAGTGGGAGCACCGGGCTTGTTTCTCTGTATCAGTGGAGCACCGGGCTTGTTTCCCTGTATCAGTGGAGCACCGGGCTTGTTTCTCTGTATCATGGGAGCACCGGGCTTGTTTCTCTGTATCAGTGGAGCACCCGGGGTTGTTTCTCTGTATCAGTGGGAGCACCGGCTTGTTTCTCTGTATCAGTGGGAGCATCGGGCTTGTTTCCCTGTATCAGTGGAGCACCGGGCTTGTTTCTTCTGTATCATGGGAGCATCGGGCTTGTTTCCCTGTATCAGTGGGAGCACCGGCTTGTTTCCCTGTATCAGTGGGAGCACCGGGCTTGTTTCCCTCTATCAGTGGGAGCACCGGGCTTGTTTCTCTGTATCAGTGGGAGCACCGGGCTTGTTTCCCTGTATCAGTGGGAGCACCGGGCTTGTTTCTCTGTATCAGTGGGAGCACCGGGCTTGTTTCTCTGTATCAGTGGGAGCACCGGGCTTGTTTCTCTGTATCAGTGGGAGCACCGGGCTTGTTTCTCTGTATCAGTGGGAGCACCGGGCTTGTTTCTCTGTATCAGTGGGAGCACCGGCTTGTTTCTCTGTATCAGTGGGAGCACCGGGCTTGTTTCCCTGTATCAGTGGGAGCACCGGGCTTGTTTCCCTGTATCAGTGCGGGAGCACCGGGCTTGTTTCTCTGTATCAGTGGGAGCACCGGGCTTGTTTCTCTGTATCAGTGGGAGCACCGGGCTTGTTTCCTGTATCAGTGGGAGCACCGGGCTTGTTTCTCTGTATCAGTGGGAGCACCGGCTTGTTTCCCTGTATCAGTGGGAGCACCGGGCTTGTTTCTCTGTATCAGTGGGAGCACCGGGCTTGTTTCCTGTATCAGTGGGAGCACCGGGCTTGTTTCCTGTATCAGTGGAGCACCGGGCTTGTTTCCTGTATCAGTGGGAGCACCGGCTTGATTTCTCTGTATCAGTGGGAGCACCGGGCTTGTTTCTCTGTATCAGTGGGAGCACCGGGCTTGTTTCCTGTATCAGTGGGAGCACCGGGCTTGTTTCCTGTATCAGTGGGAGCACCGGCTTGTTTCCTGTATCAGTGGGAGCACCGGGCTTGTTTCCCTGTATCAGTGGGAGCACCGGGCTTGTTTTCCTGTATCAGTGGGAGCACCGGGCTTGTTTCTCTGTATCAGTGGGAGCACCGGGCTTGTTTCCCTGTATCAGTGGGAGCACCGGGCTTGTTTCCCTGTATCAGTGGGAGCACCGGGCTTGTTTTCTCTGTATCAGTGGGAGCACCGGCTTGTTTCCCTGTATCAGTGGGAGCACCGGGCTTGTTTCCCTGTATCAGTGGGAGCACCGGGCTTGTTTCTCTGTATCAGTGGGAGCACCGGGCTTGTTTCCTGTATCAGTGGAGCACCGGGCTTGTTTCTCTGTATCAGTGGGAGCACCGGGCTTGTTTCTCTGTATCAGTGGGAGCACCGGGCTTGTTTCCCTGTATCAGTGGGAGCACCGGGCTTGTTTCCCTGTATCAGTGGGAGCACCGGGCTTGTTTCCCTGTATCAGTGGGAGCACCGGGCTTGTTTCCCTGTATCAGTGGAGCACCGGGCTTGTTTCCCTGTATCAGTGGGAGCACCGGGCTTGTTTCCCTGTATCAGTGGGAGCACCGGGCTTGTTTCCTCTGTATCATGGAGCACCGGGCTTGTTTCCCTGTATCAGTGGGAGCACCGGGCTTGTTTCCCTGTATCAGTGGGAGCACCGGGCTTGTTTCTCTGTATCAGTGGGAGCACCGGCTTGTTTCCCTGTATCAGTGGGAGCACCGGGCTTGTTTCCCTGTATCAGTGGGAGCACCGGCTTGTTTCTCTGTATCAGTGGGAGCACCGGCTTGTTTCCCTGTATCAGTGGGAGCACCGGGCTTGTTTCCCTGTATCAGTGGGAGCACCGGCTTGTTTCTCTGTATCAGTGGGAGCACCGGGCTTGTTTCTCCTGTATCAGTGGGAGCACCGGGCTTTGTTTCTCTGTATCAGTGGGAGCACCGGCTTGTTTCTCTGTATCAGTGGAGCACCGGGCTTGTTTCTCTGTATCAGTGGGAGCACCGGCTTGTTTCCCTGTATCAGTGGG
>JARQOD010000001.1:398595700-398706770 GCA_033576555.1 Oophaga sylvatica
AAGAGGGAAAAAGTCAAGGTGTTGGAGTGGCCTAGTCAGTCTCCTGACCTTAACCCAATTGAAAACTTGTGGAAGGAGCTCAAGATTAAAGTCCACATGAGACACCCAAAGAACCTAGATAACTTGGAGAAGATCTGCATGGAGGAGTGGGCCAAGATAACTCCACAGACCTGTGCCGTCCTGATCAGGTCTTATAAAAGACGATTATTAGCTGTAATTGCAAACAAGGGTTATTCTACGAAATATTAAACATAGGGGTTGTATAATAATTGACCCACACTTTTATGTTTAAAATTTATTAAAATTCAACTGAGCAACATAACTTTTTGTTTTGTAAGATTTATGCTTCTGTTAATAAATCCTACTCTCGTTTGCAGTTTGAAGGCTCTAACTTATTTGCATCTTATCAAACCAGCTAAATCTGCAGGGGGTTGAATACTACTTGTAGGCACTGTATATATATATATATAATATATAGTGGAGGGCAAGAGTCACACGTGGACTACACAGATCAAGCATCTGTATATAGTGGAGGGTGAGGGTCACATGTAGACTACACAGGTCATACATGTGTATATAGTGGAGGATAAAGGTCAAACGTGGACTGCACAGATCATATATCTGTGTATATATAGTGGAGTGTGAGGGCCACACGTGGACTACATAGATCATGCATATGTGTATACAGTGGAGAGTGAGGGCCACAAGTGGACTATACAAATCATACATGTGTAAATAATGGAGGGTGAGTGTCACACATGGACTACACAGATAATACATCTGTATATATACAGTGGAGGGTGAGTGTCACACATGTACTACACAGATAAGACATCTGTATATATATATATATATATAGTGGAGGGTGAGGGTCACACTTGGACTACACAGATCATACATGTGCATACAGTGGAGGTTGAGGGTCACACGTGGACTACACAGATCATATATGTGTATATAGTGGATGTGAGGGTGACACATGGACTACACTGGTCATACATACATATATAGTGGAGGATGAGGGTCACACATGGACAACACAGATCATACATGTGTATATAGTGGAGGGCGAGGGTCACATGTGGACTACAGAGATCAAGCATGTGTATACAGTCATGGCCAAAAGTTTTGAGAATGACACAAATATTAATTTTTATAAAGTCTACTGCTTCACTTTTTCTAATGGCAATTTGCATATACTCCAGAATGTTATAAAGAGTGATCAGCTTAACAGCAATTACTTGCAAAGTCAATATTTGGCTAGAAAATGAACTTTATCCCCCAAAACACATTTCAACATCATTGCAGCCCTGCCTTAAAAGGACCAGCTAACCTCTTTTCAGTGATTGCTCCATTAACACAGGTGTGGGTGTTGATGAGGACATGGCTGGAGATCAATCTGTAATGATTAAGTAAGAATGACACCACTGGACACTTTAAAAGGAGGCTGGTGCTTGGCATCATTGTTTCTCTTCTGTTAACCATGGTTATCTCTAAAGAAACACGTGCAGTCATCATTTCAATGCACAAAAATGGCCTAACGGAAGAGTATCGCAGCTAGAAAGATTGCACCTCAGTCAACAATCTATCGCATCATCAAGAACTTCAAGGAGAGAGGTTCCATTGTTGCCAAAAAGGCTTCAGGGCGCCCAAGAAAGACCAGCAAGCGCCAGGACCGTCTCTTAAACTGCTGCGGGATCGGGCTACCAGCAGTGCAGAGCTTGCTCAGGAATGGCAGCAGGCAGGTGTGAGTGCATCTGCACGCACTGTGAGGCGGAGACTCTTGGAGCAAGGCCTGGTCTCAAGGAGGGCAGCAAAGAAGACCACTTCTCTCCAGAAAAAACATCATGGACAGACTGATATTCTGCAAAAGGTACAGGCAGTGGACTGCTGAGGACTGGGGTAAAGTTATTTTCTCTGATGAATCCCCTTTTCGATTGTTTGGGACATCAGGAAAACGCCTCATTCGGAGAAGACAAGGTGAGCGCTACCACCAGTCTTGTCTCATGCCAACTGTTAAGCATCCTGAAACCATTCATGTGTAGGGTTGCTTCTCAGCCAAGGGAATCGGCTCTATCACAGTCTTGCCTAAAAACACAGCCATGAATAAAGAATGGTACCAGAATGTCCTCCAAGAGCAACTTCTCCCAACCCTCCAAGAGCAGTTTGGCGATCAACAATGCCTTTTCCAGCATGATGGAGCACCTTGCCATAAAGCAAAGGTGATAACTGAATGGCTCAGGGAACAAAACATAGAGATTTTGGGTCCATGGCCTGGAAACTCCCCAGATCCTAATCCCATTGAGAACTTGTGGTCAATCATCAAGAGACGGGTGGACAAACAAAAACCTAAAAATTCTGACAAAATGAAAGCATTGATTGTGCAAGAATGGACTGCTATCAGTCAGGATTTGGTCCAGAAGTTGATTGAGAGCATGCCAGGGAGAATTGCAGAAGTCCTGAAGAAGAAGGGTCAACACTGCAAATATTGACTTGCTGCATTAACTCATTCTAAAGGGCCCGTCTCACATAGCGAGATCGCTACCGAGGTCGTGTCAGAAATGTCAGGACATTTTTTTGATCGCTGGTCTCCCGCTGACAGGCACGCATCGTGCGTGTGACAGGCGGAGACCAGCGATCCGCTGGTAACCAAGGTACACAGCGGGTTGCCAGGCACCGCGCAGCGCCTGGAAACCCGACGTGTACCTTGGTTACCAGCTCCCTGCATCAGGGCGCTGGTATCCAAGGTACACTGCGGGTAACTAAGCGATGTTACCCGCAGTGTCCCTGTGCTGATCGCTGCCCTGAGCTGCCTGTGTGGCAGCTCAGCAGCGATCATGTAGCGATACACCAGCGATTGTATCGTTGTCAGGATCGCTGGTGTATCGCTATGTGAGACCCGGGCTTAACTGTCAATATAAGCTTTTGTTACTCATATGTTTGCAATTATTATATTTCTGTCTGTGATAAAAACATCTGTCAAACACACATAAAAACCAGAGGGCAGCAGATCATGTGAAAATATAATATTTGTGTCATTCTCAAAACTTTTGGCCATGACTGTATAGTGGAGGGAGAGGATCACACGTAGACTACACAGGACATGCATGTGTATATAGTGGAGGGCGAAGGTCCACGTGCACTTCACAGATCATACATATGTATATAGTCGGGTGCGAAGGTCCACGTGGACTTCACAGATCATACATGTGTATATAGTGGAGGGCGAGGGTCACACGTGGACTACAGAGATCAAGCATGTGTATATAGTGGAGGGAGAGGATCACACGTAGACTACACAGGTCATGCTTGTGTATATAGTGGAGGGCGAAGGTCCACGTGGACTCCACAGCTCATACATGTGTATATATAGTGGAAGGTGAGGGTCACATGTCGACTACACAGATCATAGATGGGTGTATAGTGGAGGGTGAGGGTCACACGTGGACCACACAGGTCATACATCTGTGTATATATAATGGAGTGAGGGCCACACGTGGACTACACAGATCATGCATCTGAATATATAGTGGAGGGTGAGGGTCACAAGTGGGCTACACAGATCATACATCTGTATATATAGTGGAGGGTTAGGGTCACACGTGGAACACAGATCATACATATGTATATATAGTGGAGATTGAGGGCCACATGTGGACTACACAGGTCACACGTGTATGTACAGTGGGGGAAATAAGTATTTGATCCCTTGCTGATTTTGTAAGTTTGCTCACTGACAAAGACATGAACAGTCTATAATTTTAAGGGTAGGCTAATTTTAACATTGAGAGACAGAATATCAAAAATAAAATCCAGAAAATCACATTGTGTAAATTATATAAATTAATTTGCATTTTGCAGTGAGAAATAAGTATTTGATCCCTCTGGCAAAAAAGACTTAATACTTGATGATGAGGATTACGCACATGTCAGGAGGAATTTTGGTTCACTTCTCTTTGCAGATCATCTCTAAAATCATTAAGATTTTGAGGCTGTCGCTTGGCAACTCGGAGCTTCAGCTCTCTACATAAGTTTTCTATGGGATTAAGGTCTGAAGACTGGCTAGGCCACTCATGGATTACACTGATCATACATGTGTATATAGTGGAAGGTGAGAGTCACATGTGGACTACACAGGTCATACATCTGTATATATACAGTGGAGGGTGAGGGCCACACGTGGTTTACACCTGTATATATATAGTGGAGGGTGAGAGCCACACGTGGATTACACACATCATACATCTGTATATATAGTGGAGGGTGAGAGCCACACGTGGATTACACACATCATACATCTGTATATATAGTGGAGGGTGAGAGCCACACGTGGATTACACACATCATACATCTGTATATATAGTGGAGGTGAGAGCCACACGTGGATTACACACATCATACATCTGTATATATAGTGGAGGGTGAGAGCCACACGTGGATTACACACATCATACATCTGTATATATAGTGGAGGGTGAGAGCCACACGTGGATTACACACATCATACATCTGTATATATAGTGGAGGGTGAGAGCCACACGTGGATTACACACATCATACATCTGTCATATATAGTGGAGGGTGAGAGCCACACGTGGATTACACACATCATACATCTGTATATATAGTGGAGGGTGAGAGCCACACGTGGATTACACACATCATACATCTGTATATATAGTGGAGGGTGAGAGCCAAACGTGGATTACACACATCATACATCTGTATATATAGTGGAGGGTGAGAGCCAACGTGGATTACACACATCATACATCTGTATATAAGAGTGCCAGTATATCAAAATAGTATTCAACCCCCTGCAGATTTAGCTGGTTTGATAAGATGCAAATAAGTTAGAGCCTTCAAACTGCAAACGAGAGTAGGATTTATTAACAGAAGCATAAATCTTACAAAACAAAAAGTTATGTTGCTCATAAAAGTGTGGGTCAATTATTATACAACCCCTATGTTTAATATTTCGTGGAATAACCCTTGTTTGCAATTACAGCTAATAATCGTCTTTTATAAGACCTGATCAGGCCGGCACAGGTCTGTGGAGTTATCTTGGCCCACTCCTCCATGCAGATCTTCTCCAAGTTATCTAGGTTCTTTGGGTGTCTCATGTGGACTTTAATCTTGAGCTCCTTCCACAAGTTTTCAATTGGGTTAAGGTCAGGAGACTGACTAGGCCACTCCAACACCTTGACTTTTTCCCTCTTGAACCAGGCCTTGGTTTTCTTGGCTGTGTGCTTTGGGTCGTTGTCTTGTTGGAAGATGAAATTACGACCCATCTTAAGATCCTTGATGGAGGAGCGGAGGTTCTTGGCCAAAATCTCCAGGTAGGCCGTGCTATCCATCCTCCCATGGATGGGACCAGATGGCCAGGCCCCTTGGCTGAGAAACAGCCCCACAGCATGATGCTGCCACCACCATGCTTGACTGTAGGGATGGTATTCTTGGGGTCGTATGCAGTGCCATCCAGTCTCCAAACGTCACGTGTGTGGTTGGCACCAAATATCTCGATCTTGGTCTCATCAGACCATAGAACCTTGAACCAGTCTGTCTCAGAGTCCTCCAAGTGATCATGAGCAAACTGTAGACGAGCCTTGACATGACGCTTTGAAAGTAAAGGTACCTTACGGGCTCGTCTGGAACAGAGACCATTGCGGTGGAGTACGTTACTTATGGTATTGACTGAAACCAATGTCCCCACTGCCATAAGATCTTCCAGGAGCTCCTTCCTTGTTGTCCTTGGGTTAGCCTTGACTCTTCGGACAAGCCTGGCCTCGGGACGGGAGGAAACTTTCAAAGGCTGTCCAGGCCGTGGAAGGCTAACAGTAGTTCCATAAGCCTTCCACTTACGGATGATGCTCCCAACAGTGGAGACAGGTAGGGCCAACTGCTTGGAAAGGGTTTTGTACCCCTTGCCAGCCTTGTGACCCTCCACGATCTTGTCTCTGATGGCCTTGGAATGCTCCTTTGTCTTTCCCATGTTGACCATGTATGAGTGCTGTTCACAAGTTTGGGGAGGGTCTTAAATAGTCAGAAAAGGCTGGCAAAAGAGATCATTAATCCACACATGTGAAGCTCATTATTCTTGGTGCCTGAACTACTTCTTAATACTTTAGGGGGACCAAACAGAATTCTTGTGGTTTGAGGGGTTGAATAATAAATGACACTCTGAATTAACTTTTAACGTTTTAAAAAAAAAAAAAAAATTAAAACAAAAATTTTTGCTGCACTGCATTTCCCACTTCCAGGCTGATCTACAGTACAAATGTCACAATGCCAAGTTAATTCCGCATGTGTCAACCAGCTAAATCTGCAGGGGGTTGAATACTACTTGTAGGCACTGTATAGTGGAAGGTGAGACCACACGGATTACACATATACGTATATAGTGGAGTGAGAGCACAGTGGATTACACACTCATATCTGATATAGTGGAGGGTGAGAGCCACACGTGGATTACACACATACACTGTATATATAGTGGAGGTGAAGCCAACGTGGATTACACAATCTCTCTGTATATATAGTGGAGGGTGAGAGCCACACGTGGATTACACACATCATACATCTGTATATATAGTGGAGGGTGAGAGCCACACGTGGATTACACACACATCATACATCTGTATATATAGTGGAGGGTTACAGCCACATGTGGATTACACACATCATGCATCTGTATATATAGTGGAGGGTTACAGCCACATGTGGATTACACACATCATACATCTGTATATATAGTGGAAGGTGAGAGCCACAGTGGATTACACACATCATGCATCTGTATATATAGTGGAGGGTGAGAGCCACACGTGGATTACACACATCATACATCTGTATATATAGTGGAGGGTGAGAGCCACACGTGGATTACACACATCATACATCTGTATAGTGGAGGGTGAGAGCCACACGTGGATTACACACATCATACATCTGTATATATAGTGGAGGATGAGAGCCACACGTGGATTACACACATCATGCATCTGTATATATAGTGGAAGGTGAGAGCCACACGTGGATTACACACATCATACATCTATATATATAGTGGAGGGTGAGAGCCACACGTGGATTACACACATCATACATCTTATATATAGTGGGGGGTTACAGCCACATGTGGATTACACACATCATGCATCTGTATATATAGTGGAGGGTTACAGCCACATGTGGATTACACACATCATACATCTGTATATATAGTGGAAGGTGAGAGCCACACGTGGATTACACACATCATGCATCTGTATATATAGTGGAGGGTTACAGCCACATGTGGATTACACACATCATGCATCTGTATATATAGTGGAAGGTGAGAGCCACACGTGGATTACACACATCATACATCTGTATATATAGTGGAAGGTGAGAGCCACACGTGGATTACACACATCATACATCTGTATATGATTTTAAAGGAGAACAAAAAAGTCAAAAAAGTATCTCAAAAAATATGAAATTTTATTAAATAGTCAAATATCAATAAAATTACAACATTGTGCATACATATTCGATAATTGTATATATATAGTTATGGATGTAATGATCCGCCAAAAATACGGATTTTTGTGTTACTCACCGTAAAATCCTTTTCTCCGAGACGCTCATTGGGGGACACAGGACTGTGGGTGTATGCTACTGCCGCTAGGAGGCTGACACTAAGTAAACATAAAAAAGGTTAGCTCCTCCTCCGCCGTATACACCTCAGCACTGGCCGCAGGCAAACCCAGTTTAGTGCAAAAAGCAGTAGGAGGCTAAACAAAAAAATCAGTGTTAATACAGGTACAATATATCCAGAAGTAAATCTACTGATATAGACCCAAGCAAACAAAATTAGCTTAGAAAGCAAAGCCATCCGGCTATAAGGGAGGGTGCTGTGTCCCCCAATGAGCGTCTCGGAGAAAAGGATTTTACGGTGAGTAACACAAAAATCCGTATTTCTCCTTCGTCTCATTGGGGGACACAGGACTGTGGGACGTCCCAAAGCAGTCCACTTGGGTGGGAAACTGACTCCACAGTGCAATTATACATAGGCATTGCTCATAGGTGCGCTACCGAGCCCTGAAGAATCCTTCTACCCAGGCTAGCATCCGCTGACGCCTGAGTATGGACATTATAATGTTTTGAAAAAGTATGCAAACTGGACCAGGTTGCCGCCTTACAAACCTGTTCCGCCGAAGCCTGATGCCGAAGAGCCCAGGAAGCACCCACTGCTCTGGTGGAGTGAGCCCTGATTCCTGCGGGAACCACCGCCCTCATGCGGAGCCTCTTGAATGGTTACCCGTATCCATCTAGCTAAAGTTGACCTAGACGCAGCGAGTCCCTTCCTGCGACCCTCAGGGAGGATAAACAGCGTGTCCGTCTGCCTAAAGGATGCCGTTCGAGATACATATCTCCTGAGTGCTCTCACCAGATCCAGCGTATGGAGAGCTTTTTCTACCCGGTGCGTCGGAGCTGGGCAAAATGAGGGCAAAACAATGTCCTCATTGATGTGAAATGAGGACACGACCTTAGGCAAAAAAGGAGGTGCTGGCCTAAGCACTACCTTATCACGGTGGAAAAGTAAGTACGGAGCTCGGCAGGATAGTGCTGCCAGCTCCGAAACCCGCCTTATGGATGTTATGGCCACTAAAAATACCACCTTCCAGGAAAGGTATGTCAGGGAAACCTCCTGAAGAGGCTCAAAAGGAGATTCTTGCAGAACTCCCAGAACCAGATTGAGATCCCAAACATCTAAGGGAGCCTTGTAGGGGGGCACTATATGGACAACCCCCTGAATAAAGGTCCTGACCTGTAAATTAGATGCGATCCTTCGCTGAAAAAGAACCGACAAGGCCGAAATTTGACGCCTAAGAGTACTTGGTGCTAAACCTGAATCTAAGCCTGCTTGGAGAAAAGACAGAATGTTGGGGATTGAAAAATGAAGTGGAGAATAACCATGTTCCCTGCACCATGTAAAAAAGACCTTCCAAGTACCATGGTAGATACGAGCCGAGGTGGGTTTTCTGGCGCTAGCCATTGTGGCGGCGACCTTTTTGGAGAATCCAGCCCTAGTCAGAATCCAAGATTCAACGGCCAGGCCGTCAAACACAGGACCGCTAAGTTCTGGTGGTAAACTGGGCCCTGGGAGAGAAGATCCACGCGTTCTGGCAGACGCCAGGGTGCGTCGCTGAGCAGTTTTACCAGCTCTGCGTACCATGAGCGACGCGGCCAATCCGGAGCGATCAATATTGCTGGTACCCCCTCTAACCTGATCTTCCTGATCACCCTTGGGAGTAGAGCCATTGGTGGAAACAAGTACAGAAGATGAAACTGATTCCATGGTAGAACCAGGGCATCCACTGCAATTGCCTGCGGATCTCGGTACCGGGAGACAAAGTTGGGCACCTTGGCATTTATCCTGGAGGCCATCAGGTCCACATCTGGGGTTCCCCAACGTAGGCATATCTGCTGGAATACCTCGGGATGTAGCGACCATTCCCCTGACGCTATCCCCTGACGGCTGAGAAAATCCGCTGCCCAGTTCTCCTCGCCTGGAATGTGGACCGCTGATATCACAGAGTGATTTCTTTCTGCCCAGGATAGAATGTGTCCTACCTCGCGCATGGCTGCCCTGCTGCGGGTACCCCCCTGATGATTTATGTATGCCACCGCTGTGGCATTGTCCGATTGTATTCGGACAGGGCGGCCCGCCAAATGATGGTGAAAACGCCTCAGAGCCAGCCGAACAGCTCGGATCTCCAAAATATTGATTGGGAGGGTCGCTTCCTGCCGACACCAAGTCCCCTGAGCTGTATAGTGACGAAACACTGCTCCCCATCCGAGAAGGCTGGCGTCCGTTGTGACTATCAGCCAATGGACTGGAGGAAAATATCGCCCCTGGCGAAGAGTGATGTCCCTTGTCCACCACGAAAGCGTCTGTCTGACCTGCCGGGACAGACGGCACTGAAAATTGAGCGAGTAAGGGCTCCCGTTCCATACTGCCAAGAGAGCATGCTGAAGGGAGCGGAGATGGAACTGGGCAAATGGAATGGCTTCGATCGCTGCCACCATCCTTCCTAGGACCCTCATACAAAACCGGATGGTGTGAGGTATTGGTTGGCGAAGGATCCGTACCTCCTGACGGAGAACTAGAGCCTTCTCTTGAGGAAGAGTTATCAACCCTTGAGCAGTGTTGAAAATCATTCCTAAAAAGGTGATCCTTTGAGATGGCACGGGAGACGATTTCTTTAGATTCACCAGCCACCCCAGGCGAGCAAGGGTGTCTAGCGTAATGCTGACACTCTTCTCGCAAGCCTGATAGGACGGACCCTTGATGAGGAGATCGTCCAAATATGGCAAAATGACTATCCCCGGGAGTGCAGAATGGACACAACGGCAGCCATAACCTTTGTGAACACCCTGGGGGCTGTGGCTAGTCCGAACGGCAAAGCTGTGAACTGGAAGTGAAGGTTGCCGATGGCAAACCGAAGAAACCTCTGATGAGGAGGAAATATGGGGATGTGGAGATAGGCATCCTGAATGTCTATTGATGCTAGAAATTCCCCCTTTTCCATGGCTGCAATAACCGATCGTAGAGACTCCATTCGAAACCGTCGAATTCTGACAAATTGATTCAGTCGTTTTAGATCCAAAATGGGTCTGACAGAGCCGTCCTTCTTGGGTACTATGAACAGATTGGAGTAAAACCCCTGACCCCTTTCGATCTCTGGAACAGGAACAATGACCCCGCTGCGCCGAAGAGATTCGACCGCCTTGAATAAGGCGTGAACACGGGATTCTTTTTGGGAAGACGCGAAGGAAAAAATCGATTTGACGGACGATTGATGAATTCTATTTTGTACCCCGAGGAAACTAACTCCCTGACCCACTTGTCGTGAGTAATTGATAGCCAAGCGGGGCGAAACCAGAGTAAGCGGCCGCCTACTCTGGATAAATTGACCGGATTCTGCCTCCAGTCATTTATCCGAATATCTTTGGGATTTAGACCCTCTAGATTTTGGCTGTTGAGATCGCATTCTTCCCAAAGGGTTGGTCTTGTAGGAGACTTGGCGATCTCTGGCCTGATTAGGTCGACCTGAGCCGCTGGAGGTGGCTGGCGCGGTCCAACCTGGGTTACGAAAGGCCCTAAAGCGAGGCTGAAGCTGTCGGCGAAAAGGCTGTCTAAACCTCTGCTGAGGAAGGAAACTGCTCTTTCCTCCCGTCGCATCAGATATGAGCTGATCCAACTTCTCGCCAAATAATCGGCCGCTCTGATAGGGTAAGGACGTAAGTGATTTCTTTGAGGTTGAATCCGCTCGCCAAGTCCTCAACCACAAAGCTCTCCTGATAGCAATGCATTAGCTGCAGCTAATGCCGCGCAATTTGCCGCATCCATAGAAGCGTTAATTAAAAAATCACCTGCAAGAGCTATCTGATTGGAGATTTCCGTTACCTCAGAAGGCACCTCTATACCGTGAAGGGCTCTATTTAGAGACTCCGACCAAGATATCATGGCCTTAGCAACCCAAGTCGCTGCAAAAGAAGGAGAGAGTGCAGAGCCTGATGCCTCAAACACTGAGCGGGCCAAACTTTCAACCAGACGATCCGTTGGATCCTTGATCGAGGAACCATTAGGAAGGGAGAGAGAAGCGTTTTAGACGCTAAACGCGATACAGGAGGATCGACTGTAGGAGATTCTGCCCACACCTTCAGAAGTTCGGGAGCAAAAGGATATCTGGTATTAAGGGCTTTTTGTCCTGCAAAGCGCTTGTCCGGTTTTTCTCGGTGGCGCTGCACCAGCTCCTCAAACTCAGGATGAGCACCAAAAACCTTATGAGTTTGTCTGGCTCGTTTGAAAGACACCTTATGACCAGAGGCCAAGGTGGATTCATCCTCTATCCCCAGGGATTGATTGACAGCTTCAATCAGACTGTCAATTGTCTCCTGACAATACGGTGCCTCTAGATTGAGAGACCCTTCAGAATCAGAATCTGAATACTGATCACTTGCCTCCAAAGGAGAGGGAGAGCGAGAAACTGAGCTAAAAGATGCCGAGGCCCCGGACGGCATAGGCGACGCAGTATGGGTTCGCTTCCCATGCGTCTGTCTGGTAAGAGCGCGGCCCCTGCAGGCCGGAGGTTCCTGAGGCGTAGTGAAGCCGGGTGAACCACTGTCCCTGCTCCTATCGGGAGCTTGAAGGGACTCGATTGCTCTGGTTAATGACGCCACAGATTGAGAAAGAGACAAGGCCCATTCCGGAGGACCTGACGCACTAGGCTCGGTTATAGGTAAGGACTCCTGAGCCCGTTCGGAGTCACAGGCTTCGCAGACCCGATTAGTCTGGGCGTGCGGAAAAGGGGATCTACAGGCAATGCATGCAGTATAAAACACCGTGTGGGTCTTAGCCCTTCTGGACATACTGGATCTGTCACAGATTTCCTCCTGTCAGAATAATTTGGATGTGGCGGTGCGGGTAGTAGCGGTGCGGAGCGCAGCAAAAAAACGGAGCAACCAGGCTGGAGGTAGTAGCACTTACCCCAGTCCTGTTCCCCGAACGTCCTTTAACGATTTTTCACCTCACTTGCTGGACCGTGTGGCGTAAAAAGGAAGATGGAAGCTCCAGACTTCCAAAAAACGCGCTCCCCTTTCAGGGAGGCGTTCCTAAATAGCCGAGCCCTAGGGGGAGGGGTCGCGGGGCGCGGCCTAGCGCCGGCAGAAGCCGGGGACCTGATTTCCAGCCGCGGCCTAGTCTCCGGCCGAAGCCGGGGGCTAAATTTCAGGCCGCGGCCTAGCGCTGGCCGAAGCCGCGGCCTAAATTTTCGGCGGCGCCCACTCGGGATCAGGGGGGCGGGCCCGCCGGAAGTGCCGCTGCTGGGGGAGGAGCCCGAGAACGCGCCCATCCTCTGGAACGCCGAATTACCCCCACACTGCCTGACCCTCGGCAAAAAACCGGGGGCCAGATCTCAGCCCGCGGCCCAGCGCCGGCACGAAGCCGGGATGTAAATTTTTGGAGGCGGCCGCCCCTGTGTCGGAGAGCAGGCTGCCGGATACAGGGGGAGGGGTATGGGGAACTCAGCCATGGACTTGCCCGCTTTTGCTTTGGAGCTGCTCCTGAAACACCAGACCGCTTTGCCTTTTGCTCCAACTCTTCTACGACCGAAGATCCTGATTAAAAGGTGGGTTCCCGGCCTGATCCACTGGAGCATATGTAGTCTCCCAAAAAAAGGTCCCAGCGTCTCTCAGCCGCAGTGGTTAGAGAGGGGCTTCCCAGAAAAAAAGGGGGTGAGGATGGTGCAGGCACCCTAACTCCATCACCCCTTCAGGGGGTGAGGAGAGGGACCATCCGCCTCCTTGCAGCACCGCGGTCTTGCCTTGGTGGTGCAGTGGGGGCCGCACGGACTATTTACTGCCTCTGTACAGCCTAGGGTTTCGATACCTTAGGGTGGTCAGGGCTGAGTCCGGCATTAGTGTCCCACGTCGCGGGAGAGGATACGTGGAGGCTTTACTCCACGTGCTCGCCCGTTGATGTTTTGGGGAGATCGGACCCTTTCAATAGGGTCCGTCGCCCCTGTCAAATCTTCGTGGGAAAATAGAGAAAAAAAAAAAAAAAATGGTCTGGAAGGAACCAGACGTGTGCCTCCATCAGACACTAAGCATGAACTGGGTTTGCCTGCGGCCAGTGCTGAGGTGTATACGGCGGAGGAGGAGCTAACCTTTTTTATGTTTACTTAGTGTCAGCCTCCTAGCGGCAGTAGCATACACCCACAGTCCTGTGTCCCCCAATGAGACGAAGGAGAAATGTGGACACTATAGGTACCTACTTAAGATGCAATATCATATGTAAAGAGCGCAAACCATTAACATGAAATCTTTACCATACCCATATTGGGCTAACGTAGTTTAATGAAATAACTGTATCATATTGCCAATAACAGCGCTGCTATAAACATAGATAAAAATAAGGCATAAATTTATATATAACGGTTAAATTTACCCATTTTCAGAAGCAGGTTGTAGTAACCACGAGGTGTCCAAAGACCCTGATGCACGTTTCGCGAGCTATCCGCTCGCTTCCTCAAAGGGGGGCGCGAAGCAATATGATACAGTTATTTCATTAAACTACGTTAGCCCAATATGGGTATGGTAAAGATTTCATGTTAATGGTTTGCGCTCTTTACATATGATATGGCATCTTAAGTAGGTACCTATAGTGTCCACACTTTTGGCGGATCATTACATCCATAACTATATATACAATTATCGAATATGTATGCACAATGTTGTAATTTTATTGATATTTGACTATTTAATAAAATTTCATATTTTTTTAGATACTTTTTTTGTTTCTCCTTTAAAATCATAGTTATTCAGAAGTCAGTATCCCCCTTGTTTGCTATTTGTTTTTTTGCTATATACATCTGTATATGTAGTGGAGGGTGAGAGCCACATGTGGATTACACACATTATACATTTGTATATATAGTGGAGGGTGAGAGCCACACGTGGATTACACACATCATACATCTGTATATATACAGTGGAGGGTGAGAGCCACACGTGGATTACACACATCATACATCTTATATATACAGTGGAGGTGAAGTCACCGTGGATTACACACATCATACATCTGTATATATAGTGGAGGGTGAGGGCCACATGTGGATTACACTGATCAGACATGTGTATATAGTTGAGGGTGAGAGTCACACGTGGATTACACACATCATACATCTGTATATATAGTGGAGGGTGAGGGCCACACGTGGATTACACTGATCAGACATGTGTATATAGTTGAGGGTGAGAGTCACACGTGGATTACACACATCATACATCTGTATATATAGTGGAGGGTGAGGGCCCCACGTGGATTACACTGATCAGACATGTGTATATAGTTGAGGGTGAGAGTCACATGTGGACAACACATAATTTTTGTCGTTTCTTACCAGCCCTGACATATCCAATGACCTCAGAATCCTGTCATCATCGACGTGTCCTGAAGGCAGAGATGGAGAAGGAATTAGAAGCAGATATGGAGACTCTCCGCACCCCACTGATGCAAATGAGCTTCATGTTGCTGCTATCACAGAAGGTCTGGCCCCACAGTTGTAACGTCTGCATGACGTGGCCTCTGATCGCTATGTGCCCTTTTGTGTAGGGATAAGTGTGTGGTCAACGTAAAAGTCGGGGTAACATGAAGTCTGAGATAAAATGTGTCTATACCACCGCCGCCAACAGGTTGAAAAGTAGCAGCTCGCACCTGAATTTGGGTAAACTTCCTTCAAAGGGTAAATGACCTGAAAGCAGAGACACAAAATGTAATCTGCTGTATCCTCTGTCCACGGTTCAAAACAATGAGACAAGAGGAGCATTTAAAAACATGTACTTTATATACACTATATACAGAGCCACGGATATCTGTGACACAATACAAACAGAGTCACGGATATCTGTGACACAATACAAATAGCCTGGGATATCTGACACACACTATATACAGTAGAGAGCAACTGATATCTGATGCACACTATATACAGAGCCATGGATATCTGTGACAATACTAAACCACAGATATCTGTGACATAATACAAACAGAGCCACGGATATGTGACACAATACAAAGATACATATATCTGTGACAGAAAACAAACAGAGCCATGAATAAATGTTACAAAATACAAACAGAGCCTGGGATATCTGTGACACAATACCGAGTCACAGATATCTGTGATACAAT
Organism: Oophaga sylvatica; assembly: GCA_033576555.1. NCBI lineage: Eukaryota > Metazoa > Chordata > Amphibia > Anura > Dendrobatidae > Oophaga > Oophaga sylvatica. Next base: position 398,611,449 of record JARQOD010000001.1, read on the forward strand.
GCAAAGCAACGGATATCTGTGACACAATAAAAAACAGCCTGGGATATCTGATACACACTATATATAGAGAAACTGATATCTGATGCACACTATATACAGAGCCACGGATATCTGTGTCACAATACAAACAAAGCCATGAATATACAACTCTGCCAAAAATTAAGAGACCACTACAGAGTTTTATAAAAATCAGCTTCTCTACATGTCTGACAGCCATTCCATTCCAGTGTCAGTTGAATTCCAACCAGGGTACACCTCATTCTACTTAATGTGCTTCTGATTAGGTGATCACCTGAGCCAAATCTTATTTAACAAAGGAAAGTATAAAAATACGGATTTTTGTGTTACTCACCGTAAAATCCTTTTCTCCGAGACGCTCATTGGGGGACACAGGACTGTGGGTGTATGCTACTGCCGCTAGGAGGCTGACACTAAGTAGATATAAAAAAAGGTTAGCTCCTCCTCCGCCGTATACACCTCGACACTGGCCGCAGGCGAACCCAGTTTAGTGCAAAAAGCAGTAGGAGGACAAAAAGTAAATCAGTGTTAACACAGGTACAATATATCCAGAAATAAACCCACCGGAACAGACAAAAATAGAATAAACTCAAAAACGAAGTCATCCGGCTATTAGGGTGGGTGCTGTGTCCCCCAATGAGCGTCTCGGAGAAAAGGATTTTACGGTGAATAACACAAAAATCCGCATTTCTCCGTCTCATTGGGGGACACAGGACTGTGGGACGTCCCAAAGCAGTCCCTTGGGTGGGAAACCGACTCCACAGTATAAGTCGGAACCAGGCATTGCCTATAGGTGCACTACCGCGCCCTGAAGAATCCTTCTACCCAGACTTGCATCCGCTGAAGCCTGAGTATGGATATTACAATGTTTAGAGAAAGTATGCAGACTGGACCAGGTTGCCGCCTTACAAACCTGTTCCGCCGAAGCCTGATGCCGAAGAGCCCAGGAGGCACCCACCGCTCTGGTGGAGTGAGCCCTGATTCCTGCGGGAACCACAGCGCCTCTGATGCGGTAGGCCTCCTGAATGGTTAATCGAATCCATCTGGCCAAAGTTGATCTTGAGGCGAGTCCCTTCCTGCGACCCTCAGGGAGGATGAACAGCATGTCCGTCTGCCGAAAGGATGCCGTCCGTGATACATACCTCCTGAGTGCTCTCACCAGATCCAGCGTATGGAGAGCTTTCTCCACCTGGTGCGTCGGAGCTGGGCAAAATGAGGGCAAACAATGTTCTCATTGATATGAAATGAGGACACGACCTTTGGCAAAAAAGGTGGTATTGGCCTGAGCATCACATTATCGTGATGAAAAAGTAAGTTAAGTGGCTCGCAAAAGTGCCGACAGTTCGAGACTCCATGAATGAGGCTACAAACACTCAAAGGAGTAATACTCTGAGCAGAATCCGCAGATCCAACAAGGTTGAGATCCCAGACATCTAAGGGAGCCCTGTAGGGGTGCACTATATGGACAACCCCTGAATAAAGGTCTTAACCTGTAAATTAGTAGCGATTCTACGCTGAAAAAGAACAGACAAGGCTGATATCTGTCTTCTAAAGGGTATGCCACACTAAACAATATCGCTAACGGGATCGCTAAAAAACGTCACTATTTAGCGATCCCGTTAGCGATATTGTTCAGTGCGGCAGCTTCCAGCGACGAGCTTCCTGCTGTGATCTCGCTCGTCGCTGAATCGTTCGGACCCTATTTCATCGCTGGGCTCCCGCTGGGTAGTATCTAATCGCTGTGTGGCACCTTTTCTTAGCGATTAGCGGTACTTTTGTACCGCTAAAGTCGTTAAGAAGATCGCTAACGGCGATAGCGTCGTTAACTATATCGCTAAATGCGGCAGCATTTAGCGATATAGAAACATCCCGCTAGCGATCTCATTAGTATGCAACGCTAACGAGATCGCTAGGGATTGCTAGTGGGCAGTACCTTAAGACTGCTTGCCGCTAGGCCTGAATCTAGGCCAGCTTGGAGAAATGCCAGAATGTTGGGAATCGAAAACTGAAGCGGGGAATAACCATGTTCCCTGCACCATGTAAAGAAGACCTTCCAAGTATGGTGGTAGATACGAGCCGAGGTGGGTTTTCGGGCGCTAGCCATTGTAGCAGCGACCTTCTGGGAGAATCCAGCCCTGGTCAGGATCCAAGATTCAACGGCCAGACCGTCAAACACAGGACCGCTGAGTTCTGGTGGTAAACTGGACCCTGGGAGAGAAGGTCCACGCGTTCCGGCAGACGCCAGGGAGCATCGGCGAGCAGCTGTACCAGCTCTGCTTACCATGAGCGACGAGGCCAATCCGGAGCGACTAATATCGCTGGGACCCCCTCTATCTTGATCTTTCTGATCACCCTTGGAAGCAGAGCTAACGGTGGAAACAAGTACGGGAGGTGAAACTGATTCCACGGTAGAACCAGGGCGTCCACTGCAATTGCCTGCGGATCCCGGTATCGGGAGACGAAGTTGGGAACCCTGGCGTTTATCCTGGAGGCAATTGGGTCCACATCTGGAGTTCCCCAGCGTAGGCAAATCTGCTGAAATATGTTGGGATGGAGCGACCATTCCCCGGACGCTATCACCTGACGGATGAAGAAATCCGCTGCCCAGTTCTCCTCGCCCAGAATGTGGACCGCTCATATCACGGAGTGATTTCTTTCTGCCCAGGCCAGAATATGTTTTACCTCGTGCATGGCCGCCCTGCTGCGGGTACCTCCCTGATGATTTATGTATGCCACGGACGTGGCATTGTCCGATTGTATTCGGACAGGGCGGCCAGCCAGATGATGGTGAAAATGCCTCAGAGCCAGCCGAACAGCCCGAATCTCTAGAATATTGATCGGGAGGGTTGATTCCTGCAGGGACCAAGATCCCTGGGTTGTGTAATGGCGAAACACTGCTCCCCCATCCGAGAAGGCTGGCGTCCATTGTGACTATCAGCCAATGGACTGGAGGAAAATATCGCCCCTGCTGAAGAGTGGTGCTCCTTGTCCACCATGTAAGTGTATGTCTGACCTGCAGAGACAGACGGCACCGGAGATTGAGAGAGTAAGGGCTCCCGTCCCAAGCTGCCAAGAGGGCAGGCTGAAGGGGGCGGAGATGAAATTCTGCAAACGGAATGGCCTCGATTGCTGCCACCATCCTTCCTAAGACCCTCATGCAAAACCGGATTGTGTGAGGAATCGGCTGGCGAAGGATCCGTACCTCCTAAAGGAGAACTAGGGCCTTCAGCGGTGTCGAAAATCATGCCTAAAAAGGAGGAGATCTTCCGAGATGGCACGGGAGATGATTTTTTCAAATTCACCAGCCACGTCAGGCGAACCAGGGTGTCTAGCGTAATGCTGACACTTTCCTCGCAGGCCTGAAAAGACGGACCCTTGACGAGATCGTCTAAGTATGGCAAGACGATTATCCCCCGGGAGTGCAAAATGGACACAACGGCAGCCATGACTTTTGTGAACACCCTGGGGGCTGTGGCTAGCCCGAAGGGCAAGGCTGCGAATTGAAAGTGAAGGTTGCTGATGGCAAACCGCAGAAACCTCTGATGAGGGGGGAATATGGGGATGTGAAGATAGGCATCCTGGATGTCTATTGACGCTAGAAATTCCGCCTTTTCCATGGCTGCAATGACCGAGCGGACAGACTCCATTCGGAAATGTCGAACTCTGACAAACCTGTTCGGACGTTTTAGGTCCAGAATGGGCATTACAGTCTTTCTTAGGTACTATGAACAGGTTGGAACAGAACCCCTGACCTCTCTCGACCTCCGGTACTAGAAAGATGATAACCCCACTGCGCCGAAGAGATTCGACAGCCTTGAATAAGGCGCAAACCCGGGTTTCTTCTTTGGGAAGGCGCGAGGGAAAAAAAACGATTTGAGGGATGGCTGATAAACTCTATCTTGTACCCCGAGGAGACTAACACCCTGACCCACTCGTCGTGAGTGACCAATAGCCAGGTGGCGGCGAAACCAGAGTAGGCGGCAGCCCACTCTGGACGACTCGACTGGATCCTGCCTCCAGTCATTTGGCCGAAAATCTTTGGGACCTAGACCCTCTAGATTTTGGCTGTTGGGACTGCATCCTTCCCAAAGGGTTGGTCTTGTAAGAGACCTGACAATCTCTGGCCTGATTAGGTCGACCTGAGCCGCCGGAGCTTGCTGACGTGACCCAACCTGGGTTGCGAAAAGCCCTAAGCCGAGGCTGAAGCTGCCGGCGAAAGGATTGTCTACTTTTTTGCTGAGGAATGAAACTGCTTTTCCCTCCCGTAGAATCAGATATCAGCTGATCCAGCTTCTCGCCAAATAATTGGCCACCCTGATAAGGTAAAGACGTAAGGGACTTCTTTGAGGTTGAGTCTGCTCGCCATGTCCTCAACCACAAAGCTCTCCTAATAGCAATCGCGTTTGCGGCGGCTATTGCTGAGCAATTTGCCGCATCCATGGAAGCATTAATCAAAAAATCTCCTGCAAGAGCGATCTGATTGGAGATCTCAATTACCTCTGACGGCACATCCGTACCGTGCAGGGCTCTATTTAGAGACTCCGACCAGGATATCATGGGCTTAGCTACCCAAGTCGCTGCAAAAGAGGGAGAGAGAGCAGAGCTTGATGCCTCAAACGCTGAGCGAGCCAAGCTTTCAATTAGACGGTCCGTCGGATCTCTGATCGAGGAACCGTTGGGAAGGGAAAGGAGCGTCTTAGACGCTAAACGCGACATCGAAGGGTCGACTGCAGGAGATTCGGCCCATTTCTTAAGGAGCTCAGGGGCAAAGGGATATCTGGTATTGAGAGCTTTTTGCCCTGAAAAGCGCTTGTCCGGCTTTTCTCGGTGGCGCTGCACTAGGTCCTCAAATTCAGGGTGAGCGCCAAACACCTTATGAGCTTGCCTGGCTCGCTTGAAGGACACCTTATGACCAGAGGCCGAGGTGGATTGATCATCTACTCCAAGGGTTTGATTAACGGCCTCAATGAGACTGTCGATTGTCTCTTGACAATTAGGTACTTCTAGATTGAGGGACCCTTCGGAATCAGAGTCCGAACACTGTTCACTCGCCTCTGCCGGTGAGGGAGAACGAGAAGCAGAACTGATAGATGCCGAGGCCCCGGACGGCCCAGGCGACGCTGTGTGGGTTCGCTTCCCCCACGTCTGCCTGGTGAGAGCGTGGCTCCTGCAGGCCGGAGGTTCCTGTATAATGGAAGACCCTTCCAAGACGATGAACCACTGTCCCTGCCCCTATCGGGAGCTTGAAGGGACTCGATTGCTCTCGTTAATGACGCCATAGATTGTGACAGAGACAGGGCCCATTCCGGGGGACCTGACGCACTGGGCTCAGTTATAGGGGAGGGCTCCTGGGCACGTTCGGAGTCACAGGCTTCGCAGACCCGATTAGCCTGGGCGTGCGGAAAAGGGGACCTACAGGCAATGCAAGCAGTATACAGTCTTAGCCATTCTGGACATGCTGTACCTGTGCCGATATGATTTGAGGTAGCACAAAAATAGGGTGCAGCGGAGCGGAGTCTACCAGGCTAGAGGGAGTAGCACCTACCCGTCCTGTGTCCCCAACCGTCCTCGACTGGCAAGAATGGGCGCAGAGAAGTCCACAGAGGCTGCTGCTGTCTTCAAAAAAGCGCGGAGGTAAGGACGATCCACAGGCTTCCCAGCCTTTGGAAAAAAAAAAACCAAGATAAATAAAATAAGGACGGTGCAGGCACCCTAACTCAGTCATCCCTTCAAGGGATGAGGAGAGGGACCGTCCGCCTCCTTGCAGCACCGCAGTCCAGCATTGGTGGTGCAGTGGGGGCCGCACGGACTGCCTCCGCCTCTGTACAGCCTAGGGCTTTAATACCCTAGGGTGGTCAGGGCTGAATCCGGCATACTGTCCCATGTCAGGGGAGAGGATATGTGGAGGCGACACTCCACGTGCTCGCCCGTTGTTGGTTTGGGGAGATCGGACCCCTTCAAAAGGGTCAGTCGCCCTATCTCGTCTTCATGGGAAAAAAAAGAGAAAAAAAAAATAGTCTGAAGAAAACCAGACGTGTGCCTCCATCAGACACTAAGCATGAACTGGGTTCGCCTGCGGCCAGTGTCGAGGTGTATACGGCGGAGGAGGAGCTAACCTTTTTTTATATCTACTTAGTGTCAGCCTCCTAGCGGCAGTAGCATACACCCACAGTCCTGTGTCCCCCAATGAGACGAAGGAGAAAACAATGCTGTGGTGTTCACAATCCTCTTTCAATAGGACAAGCTGGATGGCAAAACAAATGCTAGTAATATCCCAAAAGTAATAGGAATGAAAACATAACTTTTAACCATGCCAAAGGAGTTGAAAAGAAAAGTCTTGAGTGAGGAAAACAAGGGCTCAATTCTGACTTTACTCGCAGAGGGATACAGTGAGCGTCATGTTGCCTCTATCCTTAAAATTTCTAAGATGGCAGTCCATTACAATAAGGTCAAGCAGCAGACATTAGGGACAACAAAGCTACAGACCGGCAGGGGTATTCCCTGCTCTGAGATCTTATCCCAATATATAGAATGTGTAATAATAATAATTTAAGCAAATACCTACAATTAGAAATGTAGTATAGTTCTTCTGATTCGCTATGTCTCTTTCCTCACGTGCAGGACTTTAGGTATCCATGGATACAACCACTGATATAGTGACAGCTAGTTGCTAGTGGTCTTAACCATGGATACCTAAGGTCCTGCAATGCCTGCGTATGATGAAAGAGACAGCAAATCAGAAAAATTATACTACATTTCTAATTGGAAGTGTTTGCTAATATTATTATTCCACCTACTACATATTGGGATAGGATCTTGGAGATGGGAATACCCCTTTAACGCTTGTTCTTTTCAAAGAAAAGATGGACAATTGCAGTTACACACTCTGTCTCCAGTGTCAGATATGAATATTTGAATATTGGGCTTAGCATTGATCTGATATTTTGGGAGATATATCTTCAGTGTCATGGGGAAGCGATGGACATAATGCATTCATTCACATCACCTTAAGGCCATTTTAACCCCTCCAAAATAATATCAGGCAGATAGATGATGCTATCCATGCCATGTTTCATTTTTATAGAAAGATAAAATCATGATAAGAAACGTGAAGACGATATCTACCACCTTGTACCACCAAGGGCAAAGATATCCTTAAGTTGGGGACTTCATTAAATTCTGAAAGTTCGAGCACATCCCACAATGAGCCCCTACATTAGCTCACAAAGGGGAGGTGTGTGGGTCTAACAGTGAGCTAATAAAAATTAAAGTTTGGGTCTCTGACATTGTTATTCTGGGAGACACAATTCACTGTGAGAGTGATCCATTTTCCTAATCGGAGTGCTTACCTCCATAAAAATAAGAGCTGTTAGCAGATGAAGTGATTATTTTCCCCGAGAGACAATGATCATTCCTAGAGGTCCTGCTGCTGGGCTGTTGCCCTCCTACGGCCCACTCCACATCTCATGGTGAACTGGCCTGTTTCCTGATATCTAATCCATGCTCTGGACAAGGTGCTGACAGACACAGCTACCCTTCTTGCCACAGCTCGCATTGATGTGCCATCCTGGATGAGCTGCACTACCTGAGCAACTTCTGTGGGTTGTAGACATCGCCTCATGCTACTCTACCTCCAGGGGTGAGAGGAATAACAAATTGCGACCAAAACAACAGCCAAAAAGGCTGAGAACAGAGAAATGGTCTTTGGTCACCCCCTGCAGAACCATTCCTTTATAGGGGGTGCCTTGCTAATTGCCTATCATTTCTACTCGTTGTCTGTTCTATTTGCACAACAGCAGAGGACATTGATTCACAATCATTGTTGCTTCATAACTGAACAGGTTGATTTCGCAGAAGTGTGACTGACTTGGAGTTACATTGTGGTGTTTAAGTGTTCCCTTTAGTTATTTGAACACTGTGTACATATTCCATGTGTTGGCATTGGAGGTGTACATACCACATGCTCACTGCGAGTTCCCTGATAACCAGCCAAGTAGTGAAAGCAGCTGCGTCCTCGTCCATCATTCAGTCAATTGTATAGAGTGCTTTCAGTGGGAGAAGCAAAATAGGAATCTTGTGAGTATGATACCTTTTAATGGCTAACAAAATATAGTTTAAGATATTAGAGGGCGAGCTTTCGAGACTGCTTACGTCTCTTCATCAGGCTGGTGTAACAAAATATTTGAAGAAACCAGATTATATACAGTGAAAAGCAAAGGCATGGTGTGATACATGGACATTTAAATAAACAAACACTGAAATAAACAAACACTGAGCTTAAAGAGAGAATCCTTAATTAGGTAAGATTAGATAAGTGGTGTGAAAGTTTCATGGACCCCATATGCATGTGAGATCAAAGGACTGATGGTGTCTCCATTGTTTTTGGAGGAAGTTGCTCAGATTTGGTAATGCGACATGAAACCTCCTGACAAATTGAGTCCTGTGTGAATAGAATCAAAGATGTTAATGAATTTGCTTTCCCAAACTCTGCGATGGTTTTGCGATTGGAAATTGCCTCTTAGAATGAAAATTTTCATGGATTTTGCGATTGGAAAATGCTCTTAGAAAGAAATTTCATTAAGATGCAATTTCCAATCGCAAACCATTTGCAGGAGTTTGGAAAGCAAATTCATTAACATCTTTGATTCTATTCACACAGACCAATTTAGGAGTTCATTCGCATTACAATCTTTAGCAATTCCTCAAAAACAATGGAGACACCACAGTCCTTTGATCTACATCATAATAGGGGTCCATGAAACTTTCACACCACTTTTTAATCTTCCTTTTTAAGGAATTCTCTTAGAGTTGTTTATTCAGTGTTTGTTTAAGTCATGTATCACACCATGCCTTTGCTTTTCACTGTATATAATCTGGTTTCTTCAAATATTTTGTACACCAGCCTGATGAAGAGACGTAAGCAGTCTCGAAAGCTCGCCCTCTAATATCTTAAACTATATTTTGTTAGCCATTAAAAGGTATCATACTCACAAGATTCCTATTTTGCTTCTCCCACTGAAAGCACTCTATATGTTTTTTTCTACTGGCTAACACGGTACCAAACCAATCTTTTTTCAGTCAATTGTGTAATTGCCCTGACGATGAGAGGAAGTTGAGTTGCGTCCCTTAAAAAACTGGTGGCAGCGGTGGGTTCTGTGTGATCTCTCCTGTGTCATCTGTGACAAAATGGTATCAGTGGTGGTATCTGTGTGACCTCCAGGTTTGATATCCCACAGAATTACATAGAGACATAGATATATACGACACGACATACAGAGCCACAGATATCTGCAACATTACATACAGTGGCATGTAAAAGTTTGGGCTCTCCTGGTGAAAATTATTGCTATTGTGAACAGTTAAGCAAGTTGAAGATTAAATGATCTCTAAAAGGCCTAAAGTTAAAGATAACACTTTGTTGAGGGAGGATCTGAAGTGACCCTTCACGGTTGACCAAGTGACTTCCAAATTATTTCACAGGGTATTGCCGGCAATGACCACACAGAGACTAGTCTCTATTTGGGAGAATCAAAGTAGATTCCTACCCCATGTATTATATCATCATCTTTTATAGTATTCAGTAAGTTTGTATTTCAACCAATAGTATAAAACCACACCTACAACAATTAACCTATGAAAATGCAAGAAATTTACCTATAAGAATACAGGAAAATTAACTTATAAGAATACAAGAAAATAGGAAACTACATATATGGTCATGTCTACGTAACATAGGAAAGAACAATAACATACTCATTTCTCAAAGTATTCTACAGTCATATATCCCAAGGTCTCATATCTTGTCCAAACTGGAGCAGTCCGGTTTTATTACAGCCCATAACCTTTACTCTACTTAAAATCAGAAAAAACAATTTGGCTTTTTACCAGCCAAAAACTATTGCCTAGTAACAGAATTTATCTCAGAAAGACAAGATGGAGTCACAAGCACAAAATGGAACATTCAGTTTTGATCTTTTTTAGTTTAGTCCTTACAACTTTTCCTTTATATCTGAGGCAAAAAAAAATGAAAGGTCATTTTTTCCATTTTAAAAAATACAAAAAGGAAATTGGCAGATAAAAACGTTGGGAACACTTGGAGATTTGCCTTCTCACACAACTTTGACCAAGGTTTCAGACCTTAATTACCCTGTAAGGATTATGGCTTGTTCACTATTATCGTTAGGAATGGCCAGGTGATGCAAATGCCCCACTGTTCAGAGACACCTGCACAAATATGGCCTTTATGGAAGAATCATCAGAATAGAACCTCTCCTGCATCCTCACCATAAAATTCAGCATCAGAACATCTAAACAAGCCTGATGCATTTTGGAAACAAGTCTTGTGGACCGATGAGGATAAAATATAACTCTTTGGTCACAATGATCAAAGGTATGTGTGCATAACAAGGGCACAGAATTTCAGGAAAAGAACGTCTCACCAACCATTAAGCATGGGGGTGGATTAATCATCCTTTAGGATGGCGTTGCAGTCAATGGCAAGGGGAACATTTCATGGGTAGAGAGAAGAATGGATTCAATGAAATTTCAACAAATTCTTGATGCCAACATAACAACATCTGTAAAAAAGCTAAAGGTAAAAAGAGGATGGCTTCTACAAATGGATAATGATCCTAAAGACACGTCAAAATCCACAATATGTTACCTCAAAAGACGCAAGCTGAAGGTTTTACAAAGGCCCTCACAGTCCCCTGATCTGAACATCACTGTAAATCTGTGGCTAGACCTCAAAATAGCAGAGGATGCAAGACGACCCAGGAATCTTACAGAACTGGAAGAATTCTCCAAGGAAGAATGAATTAAAATCCTTCAAACAAGAAATCGATGACTTGTCTGGCTACAAAAAGCATTTACAAGCTGTGATACCTGCAAAAGGTGGTGTTACTAGGTACTAACCATGCAGGGGGCCAAAACTTTTGCATTGGCCCATTTTCCTTTGTATAACCTTTAAAATGTAAAAGAAGAATATATATATATATACACACAGTACAGACCAAAAGTTTGGACACATCTTCTCATTCAAAGATTTTTCTGTATTTTCATGGCTATGAAAATTGTAGAATCACACTGAAGGCATCAAAACTATGAATTAACACATGTGGAATTATACATTACACTTTACAAAACAGTGTGAAACAACTGAAAATATGTCTTATATTCTAGGTTCTTCAAAGTAGCCACCTTTTGCTTTGATTACTGCTTTGCACGCAGAAAAGGTGAATGGATGGATTCTACATGCCTGGTTCCCACCGTGAAGCATGGAGGAGGAGGTGTGATGATGTGGGGGTGCTTTACTGGTGACACTGTTGGGGATTTATTCAAAATTGAAGGCATACTGAACCAGCATGGCTACCACAGCATCTTGCAGCAGCATGCTATTCCATCCGGTTTGGTTGGACCATCATTTATTTTTCAACAGGACAATGACCCCAAACACACCTCCAGACTGTGTAAGGGCTATTTGACCAAGAAGGAGAGTGTTGGGGTGCTACGCCAGATGACCTGGCCCCCACAGTCACCAGACCTGAACCCAATCAAGAAGATTTGGGGTGAGCTGGACCGCTCACCGCTTCAATTTTGAATAAATCCCCAACAGTGTCACCAGCAAAGCACCCCCACCATCACACCACCTCCTCCATGCTTCACGGTGGAAACCAGGCATGTAGAGTCCATCCGTTCACCTTTTCTGCATGCAAAGCAGTAATCAAAGCAAAAGGTGGCTACTTTGAAGAACCTAGAATATAAGACATATTTTCAGTTGTTTCACACTTTTTTGTAAAGTGTAATGTATAATTCCACATGTGTTAATTCATAGTTTTGATGCCTTCAGTGTGATTCTACAATTTTCATAGTCATGAAAATACAGAAAAATCTTTGAATGAGGTGTGTCCAAACTTTTGGTCTGTACTGTATATATATAGAGCCTAAAATACAAAGGAAATATGTCATCTTTTACGTTAGCCCTTTAAGATCATTTCATCTTCAAGTTGCTTAACTGTTACCAATAACAGTAATTTTGAACAGGAGTGCCCAAACTTTTACATGCCACTGTAGAGTCAAAGATATATATGACACATGACACATAGAGCCATAGATATCTGCAATGTTACATAGAGCCACCGATGTATATGACACATGAAACATAGGATATCACATAGGGAAATCTTTGGAGAAGAATACACACTGTTACTTAAGGCGATATCACCTGTTCTCTCAAGCTTCCATCACTCAAGAATGGCTTCTGGGGAAGGAACAACACACCACGGGGGCCAAATGGAGTGAAAACACAAACCTGACCTAAAGGGTGAAATCACAAGACAAAAAGGTGATGAAAGCAAAAGAAGAGCAATAGGATGGAGAAGAGACAAGGTGGACACCCCAGTATGGAGGTGATCTTCTATGGGCACTGCCACCAAACCTCCAGTCACTTCTCCATGAAGTCCATACATAATAGGAGTGCCTGCACTGTTAGCAGAGGGACACAATGCCCTAAAATATACTGGACGGAAGCTTAGTCCCCATAGTATGTTACATCACTTACTACATATTATGAGAGACTTAGAGAGGAGAAAAAGAGACAGGGAAGAGAACGAGAGAAGAGATGGCAGGGAAGTGAGAGAAAAGGGGGCAAGAAAGAGAGAGCAGAATAGGATGAGAGAAGAAATAGCAAGAGACAGGAGGGAGGAAGGAGAAAGAGAAAGGAGAGAGCAGAGAGGGAGAGGAGAGATAGAAGAGAGAAAGGGGAGAGAGTGGAGAAAGACAGAGGAGAGAGGCGAGAGGGGGAGCGGAGAGAGAAAAGAGGATGAGATGGGAGAGAGAGGAGAGAAGAGAAGGAGAGGAGAGAAGAGAGGGAGAGGAGAGAAGAGTGGGAGAGGAGAGAAGAGAGGGGAGAGAAAGAGGGGAGAAATAAAGAGGAGAGTGTCAGGATATAAAGAGAATGAGAGACGGAAGTGAGAGAAAAGGAGACTAGAAAGAGAGACGAGAGTAAGATGAGAGTGAAAAAAGAGAAAGATGACAGAGGAAGAAGAGAGAGAAACGAAGGAAAGACAAAAGAGATGGAGACGAATTAAAGAAGAAAGGAGAGAAAGAAAAGAGAAAGATGAGAGAGGCAAGAGCTGAAAGAGGGAGGAAAGAGAGCGAGAGTAAGGAAGGAGAGAGAGGGGAAGGAGAGAGAGGAGAAATACCAAGGAGAGAGAGAAGGAGGACATAAAGATAAAGAGGAGAGAATGACAGGAGAGTGGAATGAGAAAGGGAGGAAGGAAAGAGTGACTGAGGAGAGAGATCAAAGAAAAATTAGAAAAGAGAGGGATAACTGAAAAAGACAGAGCAAGATAGGAAAGAGAGAGGAAAGGAAAGACAGAAAGAGAGGGGCTGAGGAGAGACGTATAGAGGGGAATACCACGCTTGGGGTTCCACAGTCCCGCCATAACACGGAGAATGGACGATTTGCCGCTGCCGGTTTCCCCTGTGATCAGGAGGTTACTTCCTTTTCTCACATGTAGTGTCAAGTTTCGAACAAGTGTGCGGTCTGACCCAGGCGCTGTGATTGTCATATCATCCAGCATTAACGCCGCATCATCGAACTGCTGTTCCTCACATCTATACAGAAAGCAGAAGCGTCCTAAAACATCCCCAACTTGAGAACCACAGAGCCCAGAGCATCATCACCACCATCATCATTATCAACATAATCATCATCTGGTGACCACAAGCACCATCGTAAACATCACAACCAACATCAAAACCAACATCATCATCACCCCTATCAATATAATCATCATCTGGTGACCACCAACATCATTGTAACCACCATCATCACCACCACCATCAACATATTTATTATCTAGTGACCACCAGCACAAACATCATCCATCGTAACTATTATCACCAACCCCATCATCATCACCGTCACCCTCATTACCACCATCATCATCATCAATGTAATCAGCATCTGGTGACCACCACTAACATCATTGTAACCATCATCACCAACATCAACATAATTATCTAGTGACCACTAGCACGAACATAATTGTAACCATCAGCACCAACACCATCATCACCACCACCACCAATGTAATCATCATCTGGTGACCACCACCACCATCACAGTAACCATCATCACCAACATCAACATAATTATCTAGTGATCACTATCACGAACATAATTGTAACCATAAGCACCAACACCATAATCACCACCACCACCAATGTAATCATCATCTGGTGACCACTACCACCACCACTACCAACATCACCACCACCATCATTATCATGACTATTATTATTATTTATTATAGCACCATTTAATCCACGGCACTTTACATGTGAAAAGGGCTATGCATAATAAAAAACAAGTACAGTAATCTTAAACAAAACGAGAGACCGACTGGTACACGAGGAGCGAGGAATCTGCCCGTGAGGACTTACAATCTACAAACTATCAACATAATCATCATTTGGTGACCATCATGAGACACCAATATCATTGTAACCATCATCATAACTATTATCATATTCATCATCTGGCAATCACCATCACCAACATCTCCTATCACCAGTAAGTTCATCATCACCATTAACAATAGCCCTATCATCACCTCCATCAACAATCTTGGTTCCCATCACTCAGCCGCCCTCTCATCACACCAGGTTCATATCAAAAGATAAAAGAAGAACAGCATACCAATCCGGGTGAAGATCAGATCATCTCTTTATTTCCATATTGCCAAGTGCGACGTTTCGACCTCCATAGGTCTTTTTCAAGCATGACCTATGGAGGTCGAAACGTCGCACTTGGCAATATGGAAATAAAGAGATGATCTGATCTTCACCCGGATTGGTATGCTGTTCTTCTTTTATCTTTTGATATGTTGCTGCCCTCCTGGGTCCGGAGGACTAAAACGTGCATCCATTGACTGTTGTGCTGTCAGCCACATTTGGTTAATTTTTGGACCAGGTTCATATCAGACAACCGCCTCTACATGTATACCTACAAAAAATGTCGCCGTAGCTAGCGGGACCAACCCCCAAGCCTAAACATGAAAACCAAAGAAAGGGCAAAATGTTTTTTATAAAAACGTCCAGAACCAAATGAACCGCCTCTATATGTATACAGCAATGATGTACTGAAACATCACCAACTCAAGAACCACAGAGCATCATCAACACCACCATCATCACCAACATAATCATCCCCATCCTTGTAACCGTCAACATCTCCATCGATCACTGCAATCATCAACATACCCTCCGTCATCAACAACTCCATCACAATTATCCCTATCATGAATCATCACCATCATTCTCAGTACCATCATTCAGTACCATCATCATCATTAACATCCCCATCATGATCACCATCATCGTTATCCTCAGACAACTTCCCCAACCACATACCCATCATCATCACAACAATCATCCCAATCATCAGTCATAACCATCATAATTTTTCCCATTATCACCAACACCCCATCATCATTATCATCAACCATGACCATCTTACTGCTCCTCGGCTTCCTCCACTGTCCCCTTTAAGATGCCCTTCATTGCCTCGTCAAGCTCTGCAATCCTGGAAAAAGAACAATGGGAGACACAAATCACATCTGATTACAATCACCCAGCCAACCCCTCATCACACCTGGCCCCACATCAAACCCAGCTCACATCACCCAGTCGCCCCCTAGTCAAACCCGGCCTCACATCACACCCGGTTGCCATCACCCAGCTGTCCCCTCATGACACAGGCTCCCATCACCCAGCTGCCTCAACATTACACCCAGCTCACGTCACCCAGACGCCCCCTCGTCACACCTGGCCCCACATCACACCGACTCTCATCACCCAGCCGCCACATCACCCCAGCTCCCATCATCCAGTTGTCCCCTCATTACACCTGACTCCCATCACCCAACCGTTCCCTTATCACACCTGGTCCCCATCACCCAGCCGCCCTCACATTACACCCGGCTCCCATCACCCAGACGCCCCTACATCAAAATCTGACTCCCACCACCCCAACTAAATCCACATCACACCCGGCTTACATCACCCAGCCGCCCCCACATCACACCCGGCTCTCATCATCCAGCCGCCCCCACATCACACCCAGCTCCCATCACCCAGCCACCCCCACATCACACCCTGCTCCCATCACCCAGCCGCCCCCATATCACACCCAGCTCCCATCCCAGCCGCCTCCACATCACACCCGGCTCCAATCACCCAGCCACCACCACATCACACCCTGCTCCCATCACCCAGCCGCTCCCATATCACACCCGGCTTCCATCACCCAACCACCCCCACATCACATCCGGCTTCCATCACTCACCGGTGGGTGTATCCCGCCACATCGCACAGGCTGCTGGACAGATCGATGATCTGACTGAAGCAGTTCACCAGGTAAATGGAGACAAAGGCATTCTGTGGGGATAGAGGTCAGGGGATAAACACGGAGTAGCACAAGGGGAAAAGGCAGAAGGAGCGGCCATTACCTTACTGATGAGTTCACTTAGTGCAGCTGAGCTCATCTCGTTGTAAACGCCGGCAAATATGGGTATGGCGATGATCATGTAGCTCAGGCTCCCACCCAGGTAATCAAATGTGTTTGTTCCAACTGCCAGGGAAGAGTAGTATAGGTATGAACAGCCGGCATGGCCCACGTCACCTTCCCCCACACGCTCGTAGGACAGAACGCCACCTTCCACCCACAGGCTCGCGGGACAGGACGCCACCTTCCCCCCCGCACGCTTGCGGGACAGGGCGCCACTTTCCTCCGCACAATCGAGGGACAGGGTGGCACCCCCCCCCGCACACTCGAGGGACAGGGTGCCACCTTCCCCCCCACACACTCGCGGGACAGGGCGCCACCTCCCCCCCCACACACTCGCGGGACAGGATGCCACCTTCCCCAGCACACTCGTGAGACAGGACGCCACCTTCCTCAGCACGCTTACGGGAAAGGACGCCACCATCCCCAGCACGCTCGCGGGACAGGACGCCACCTTCCCCAGCATGCTCGCGGGACAGGACGCCACATTCCCCTGCACGCTCGAGGGACAGGACGCCACCTTCCCCCGCATGCTAGCGGGACAGGATGCCAGCTTCCCCAGCACGTTCGTGGGACAGGATGCCAGCTTCCCCAGCACGTTACGTCAGCGGAAAAGGACGCCAGTTTTCCCAGCATGTTCGCAGGAAAGTATGCCACCTTCCCCAGCACACTCACGGGACAGCCACAATTCCTGGGTCATAAGCTCTTTCTGTGCACTGATGAGGTGCTGCAGCCGCTTTGACGTCCTGGTGTGCTCCACTGACCCGGCCCTTTTAACACACAATGGTCACCCGTAATATATTTGAGAGGCCAGAAAAGCAACTTCAGGAGAAAAAAAATCACAAAAGCAGAGAAGACAGTGACATTTCTACTACACATGCCCCCATAATTCAGATAAATGGTGCAGATAACTAGCCGTACCTGGCGAAAGCCGCTGCCTCGGCATTTACACGGATCTCCACATGCTTGAAACTGCAGAGAGAATAACAAAACCAAAGTAAACGTGAGCGTGAAGGAGACCATTCCCAGAAGAAGACCCTGCAAGACATCAGGATATGACCTAAGTGCAGTGCAGCCGTCGTCTTCTCTCCCATACTATTGGCTTGTAGTGCCTCTTGGTGTTAGGAACGGTGGCCAAAGTTTCTGCTCCTTGTCTGAGATTGAGACCACCCAGTGACAAGTGCAGACAGCCCCATAAGAGGGCGACAAGGAGGCTGCGAGAAGACAGGCACAGCAACCCAACAGCCGATCCCATCCATGAAGAGATAGTAAGAAAGTCTGCAGATGTACAGCTCCGGAGCTGTCACTTCTATGATGTGACGGGTCGCTCCTGGGTTGTCACTTACTTCTAGGATGTGACTACAGCTACAGGGCTGTCACTTACTTCTAGGATGTGACTGCAGCTCTGGAGCGGTCACTTCTATGATGTGACTGCAGCTCCGAGGATGTCACTTATTTCTAAGAGGTGATGGGCAGCTCCGGGGATGTCACTTCCCTTATGTCAGAGGAAGAGTATCAGATTGTTGGAGGTTGTATCCCCCAAGGATGAGCAGCCATCAGGCCTCATAACCGCAGTAAGTGCCCAGTCTATGGAGCCAGATCGGCGCAGTCGCACTCTCAGGTCTTATTCTACTTGTACCAGTATTTATTATGTGACTTGTCTGATAAGGGGGAAAGACCGCTCTAATAAGGGTGAGCTGTTGTGGTCCAAATTTTAAGTAAGTCAAGTACTAGGTGTAAGTTTAGACAAGTCAGTCTAGCACTATCCCCTATTTACTGAGCAACGCAGACCACTGTGCCCATCTGGTGCATTTTTCAGCTGTCTAGTCTGCGCCTGCACTGTCTCAGAATTGCACAGGGCTGACAAATCAGCCCACTATGCAACGGCCGCTTCTGTGAACTGCAACTCAGATCATATTAACTGCAGTACTGAGAACGGCCACTACATGGGGTATGGAGCTCCAGCTCTGTACTCTGGTGGCTGCGATAACAGCTCATTGGAAGGTGTATGGGACCCCATCAATCTGATACCGACAACCTGAGGCCACCGCAATAAGAAAGTTCTGGACAGCCATTAAAAGGAACCTGTCAGTGAATGTCCCTCCTGAGCCGTATATATGGCGGAGGTCGTGGGAAGCCGAATACGACACCTAATATCTGCCATCCAATGTCTTATTCCAGAGGAATCCACGTTTTCATTACATGTAAATCAAATGACCTGTTAAAGGCTATGGGCGGATGGGACGACACAGCATTTTATTTTAATTAACCATAAGTCTATTTTCAGTGAGCCAGGAGGAACAGACTGTTATCTATATGTTGACTTTTGAATGTATGCGTTTCTTTCTGGTTGGTCAAGAAAACACAGACTTTTGTTCATATAAGCCTCTAATATTCACTTGTAAGTTGACATTTGTTGTTACATATTGTGCGGCTATTCTGGATGACTAGAGACGAAAAGACGGATTTTGGTAAGGACTTACCTGTAAAATCCTTTTCAGCGAAGGAAGGAAAGGAGACACACTAGTCATAACTAGTGGGTAGGCGGAGCCCAGATGGGATAGACACCTCAGATTAAAAAAGAGTGTTGACCGGCCCCTCCAGCTCGGGCTCCTCCTACTCAGCTCTCCAGTTGTACACAAGCTTAAGGAAGAGCAATATCACCAGCGGAAGCAACATAACCCCTTCTGAAGGACTTCAGAGACAAAAAACACAAGAGTACAGATTATGCATGCATTTAGGTAAAAAACCACACAGTTCCAGGTACTACTCACTGGACCTGACCACTGCAATGAGCTGGCGATGCTGGAACAGAGCCGTAGCGCGTCGACCTCGACCCAGATAACTGCTATCAGAGAAGGGTCACGCCGCATCTGTAATACAACAACACACTTCTGCCAAGGGAGGGGGCTGTGTCTCCTTTCCTTCCTTCGCTGAAAAGGATTTTACAGGTAAGTCCTTACCAAAATCCGTCTTTCAGCAGCAGAACGGAAGGAAAGGAGACACACTAGTCATAACTAGTGGGACGTCCCAAAGCAGTCCAAAAATATAGGGTGGGAAAAAAACCAGAAACGGCAGAACCCAACAACCTAAGAAAACTGCGCAACTAGCGCTAAAAAACAGGTTAAAGGAAACTTTAAACTACCGCCGCCTGTAGGACTCTACGTCCCAAGGCTGCATCAGCGGAAGCACTAACGTCCACCTTATAAAATTTCGTAAAAGTGTGGACAGAGCGCCAGGTAGCTGCCCTGCAAAGCTGAGCTGCCGAGGCCCCTTGATGGAAAACCCATGACGAGCCCACAGCCCTCGTGGAGTGAGCTCGAACCTTAATCGGGCAAGGTTCGCCCTTAAGTCGGTACGCTTCCAAAATGGCCGACCGGATCCAACGAGCTATAGAGTCCTTGGAAGCTCGTTGACCACGTCGACGACCTGCTGGAATCACAAACAGAGAGTCCGACTTCCGAAAACCTTGAGTAACAGTCAAATAAAACGTCAAAGCCCGCACCAAATCCAATGCGTGCAAGGCCCGTTCCTTCGCATTCCTTGGACTCGGACAAAGAGAAGGCAACACAATATCCTGGTTAACATGAAATTGCGACACCACCTTAGGTAGGAAGTCGCTCCGTGTGCGTAGCACTACACGATCCGGGTGAAACTCCAGGAAGGGAGGCGAGCAAGAAAGAGCCGCCAACTCAGAAACCCTTCTCAAAGAAGTGACCGCTACTAGGAAGGCAACCTTCCAAGAGAGCAAAGAAAGACTAACAGAGTCCATAGGCTCAAAAGGCCCGTGTTGAAGAGCCTCCAAAACAAGATTGAGACGCCAAGGAGACACAGGCGCCCTACGCGGTGGAAACTGGCGGGTTACTCCGCGAAAAAAGGAACGCACGTCCCTACGCGAGGCGATAGCCTTTCGGAACAGCAAGGACAGAGCAGAAACCTGACCCCTCAGGGTGCTAACTGCCAAACCTTTGTCCAGTCCAAATTGCAGGAAAGCCAACAAATTGGGAATGGAAAAAATCCTCGGATTCCTTGAGGAACCCGAACACCACGAAAAGAAGGCTTCCAAAGTCTTGTGGTAAATTCTAGTAGTAGCCGGACCTCTGGCTGCTCGTAAAGTGGCAATGACTTCGGCTGAAAAACCTCGACGGGTCAATATTTCGGTCTCAAGAGCCACGCCGTCAAACGCAGAGACTTCAGGTCCGGATGACGAACGGGCCCTTGGGTTAACAGGTCCGGGCGAAGAGGAAGTGGAACTGGCGGTGCCGCCAGGAGTGACACCAGAGTCGAGAACCACGTTCTCCTTGGCCAATCTGGGGCTATCACTATAGCCGAGATTCTCTCCAGTCTGATCCGACGGAGAACCAGAGGCAGTAAGGATATCGGCGGAAACACATAGATCAGCTCGAATTGGTCCAACGGAGCCACCAGAGCATCCACCGCCACAGCCTTCGGATCCTTGTACCTGGACATGAATGTCGGCAACTTGGCATTGAACCTGGATGCCATCAGATCCACTTGGGGAGTTCCCCAACGGGAGCACAGCAGTGCAAAAATCTCCGGATGAAGACTCCATTCTCCGGGATCCATCTTCTCGCGACTTAGAAAGTCCGCATTGATATTCTGAACTCCTGGAATGTGGATCGCAGAGATAGCTGGCACTCTGGTCTCTGCCCATATCAGGATCCGAGATACCTCCACCATGAGTCTGGAACTCCTTGTCCCGCCTTGGTGATTGATTGAAATATGCGACCGCCGTCGCATTGTCTGTCTGCACTCGGACAGGCAGACCGCTTAAAGGGACCGTCCAGTGTTGGAGGCAAAGGAAAATCGCCCTCAATTCGAGGATGTTGATTGGCAAAACAGACTCTTCCGACGACCATACTCCCTGAGTCCAGAGATCGTTCCAAACACCCCCCAGCCTGTCAGGCTGGCATCGGTGGTTATGACAGACCACTTTGGAGGAAGGAAAGACCTCCCCAGGGATAACTCTTTCGGACGGATCCACCATCCTAGAGACTCTCGTACTTTGTGAGAGATGATAACACTGCAATCCAGTGAGGTCTGCGACCGATCCAAGTGGTTCAGAATGAACTTTTGGAGAGCCCTGGAATGAAATTGGGCAAACGGAAGTGCTTCCATTGAAGCCACCATGAACCCCAGAAGGCGCATACATCTCCGAAGGGACATTGTCTTTGAAGACTTCATCACCCGTACATGCCGAAGGAGACATGCTTGCTTGTCTGGAGGCAGGGACACCACTGCTCGTACCGTGTCGAAATGCATCCCCAAAAACAGGATTGATTGTGACGGTTCCAGAGACGACTTCTCACAATTGACCAGCCACCCGAAGTCCTCCAGGAGCTGAAGTGATAGGTCGCGAGCCGTCACCGCCTCCTCCTTTGAGGGCGCCACAATCAAAAGGTCGTCCAGATAAGGAAGGATCGTGACTCCCTGTCTTCGTAGAATCGCCATGAGAGGCGCCAGAATTTTTGTAAAAACTCTGGGCGCTGAGGCCAAACCGAAAGGCAGGGCCACAAATTGGTAATGATCTTCCCCTATGGCAAAACGAAGGTAACGTTGGTGAGCCCTTCCAATTGGAACGTGTAAATAGGCGTCGCGAATGTCGATTGACACCAAAAAGTCGTTCTGCGACAAGGCTGCCACCACGGAACGAAGCGATTCCATGCGAAACTTTCGGGTGTGGACATGCCGATTCAATCTTTTGAGATCCAGGATGGGGCGAAACTTGTCCTCCTTTTTGGGGACCACAAAAAGATTGGAATAAAATCCTCTTCCCCTGTCCTCTGGTGGAACCGGTACCACCACACCCTTCTGCAGAAGAAATTCGACTTTTTGCAGTAAAGCGGCACATAGCTCGGGCTCTGACGGGATGCGAGATTGGCAATAACTGTTCGGGGGTCGAGAAGAAAACTCTATGAAATAGCCTGCCGACACAACCCGCGTCACCCAGGAGTCTGGGACACGGGAAACCCAGGTCAATTTGAATTGGAGCAGGCGACTCCCCACTCGAGAGCCCTCGAGCGGGACCCCAGGGTGGATAAAAATCATGATTTTTTTAAAAAAATCAAAAAAATCGGATTTTTTTTGATTTAAATCGGATTTTTTTTGATTTAAATCGGATTTTTTTGATTTAAATAGGATTTTTTAATCAAGTTGTACACAAGCAAAACTTTGTCTTTTTGCAAATCAAATTATTTTACACAAATAAAAATATTAAAACAGTTGATGATTATGAAACCTAATAATTTTTATTTGCACTATTAAACAATCAGAATTGAACTACAGAGAGTAAGTACTTTTTAACAATAGCCTATCTCTAACGTTTGAAGTAAGCAAACATCTTCAGTGAATACATCAGTCCTTTAAGCCTACTGTTTATTTAGGACTTTTAATAGGAAAACTAGTTGTCCTGCTTTAGCAGTTCCTAAGCGGTTTCGGACTGTTGTGTGCACAAAACCAAATGAAGAAAACAATCTCTCTACTCCTGCCGATGAAGCCGATGCAGTCAGTAGCTGAGTAGCTACATTTATTATCTTCGCTGGAAGAACAAGTGATTGCGACTTCCACCAGTCCAGTGGTTTTAGTTCATTAACGACGTTACCTGCAAACATGTATTTTTGAAATGGTGCAGATTCACACTTCAATTTCAGCACAGTTGCCACAATGTCATGGTTAGTATTGGCGAGCCACTCCATTGCAGAGTTGATTTCCGCCTCAGATAGTTTTTTCCCTCTGTAGATGGGATGCAAGATATTGGCTAAATAGTGTTCTTCTTTTAATGCTTAGTCCTTAGCTTGGTCCTTGGTTCATTGACATTAATTGTATCACTATCAACATCTTCATTTCCCTTCTGGTTGCAGTTTTCATAATGTGATTTCAAACGGCAAACAAGTCCTTGGATATCCTTTTGACAGTATTTGCACTTTGCTCTCCCACCTTTCTTTCCAAGCTCTGCTGGCATCTCAACAAAATGAACCCAAATAGGGTCTCTCTTACGACCTGCCATGGCTCACGCAGATCACTTCTGAAGTTTGATTGTTACTACAGCCAAGTACTGCTGACTGACTATCCAACAAGTTTGGGCATGTCAACTGAATGGAAAAAGAAACTGAAACCAAGCTACAGAAAGTGAAACCAAGCTAGAAGTGTGGAGTTAATTGAACAATGATTGAAAGTTTTAGATTTTAATCGTGATTTATATTAAAAAAATCTTTTGATTTAAATCAGTGATTTAAATCATGATTAAAATCACGATTTAAATCGATCTGATTTAAATAGAAAAAAATCATTTGATTTAAATCATGATTTAAATCGTTGATTTAAATCGGCGTGATTTAAATCAATCCACCCTGCGGGACCCTGGCGTCAATCCGCCTTAGCGGGCTTTTTGTCAGATTCCCTCTTGTCATGACGGAAACTTTGTTTCCAGGGAGTGCGGGATTTCTGAGCGGTCTTTTTTCCCGAAAAAGAGGGACGACCCGACCCCCAAGAGGGCTGACCGAATCGTCCCCTGGACCGAAAGGACCGTCGACCATTACTGGCACCAGGTCTGCCAGGCGTAGAAGTCACAGTTCTTCGCTGTGGTAAAGCTGCTTCTTTTGCCTTTGCTTTGGCAATCAGCTCCGTGAGGTCAGATCCAAATAGCTGACCGCCCTTGTAAGCTAAAGATAGCAAACCTTGCTTGGAAACCGCATCACCGGTCCATTGTCTAAGCCACAGAGCTCTCCTGACTGAGACCGCCGAGGATTGTGTCCTGGATAGCAATGACACAGTATCCAGGTTTGCATCATGACCATATTGGAATGCACTTTCTAACAATTCGAACAGTTTGTCCACCTCAGGTACTTGAGGTTCACATTTCCTCCGCAAACAGTCCAACCAGACCAGGGAAGCTTTATAAGCACACATGGAGCCTAGCACTGCTCTGAAACCATGACCCGCGGCCTCGTAAATGGATTTTGCCGCCGACTCCGCTTTTCTGTCCAGTGGGTCTTGTAGACTCGCCTTCCCTTTAATAGGAAGTAAAGAAGATTTGCTAAGCTGAGATAAAGGGACATCCACTTCAGGAGAAGGGATCCAATTGTCAATCGATTCCGTAGTACACGGATACAGTGACTCAAATAGACGTGTCCCCTGAAAACGTTTGTCTGGACACAGACGCTCCTTCTCCACTGCTTGATTAAACTCACTCAGGGATGGCAAAGTCGAAAGTGACTTATGCGACTCCTGAAACATCCGGGCCGACTTACCAGGGCGAGTAGTTACCTCCTCCTGTAACTGTAACGCTCTCTCTCATAGCTTCAATTAAAGCTTCTACACGGCCCGAAAAAGAGGCAGAGTGCCTTTGCCGATCTTCTTTATCCGAATCGGATATTCCCCCTGAACTTAAAGGGGAACCCTCCATATCAGAACTCTCTGAGTCGCTATATGTAAAAGAAGTCACCGGCCTGTGTCGCTTCCTGCCATGAGGGGGTTTGGCTGACACCCAATAACCTATAAGGTTAGATAGGCTATCAATCGAACGAGTGAGAGCCTCCATCTTTACATCACTGGGTCCTCCGACCGCTGCGCTTGACGCGGTCGACGTCTGTGTGTCAGATACACGAGACCGATCTTGTAGCGGAGTCGGGACATGGTCCGCACCTGGGTTCTGATCTGACATGTCTTACCCAGTACAATGGCAGGTTAAACCTGACAGTAACAAGAAACAGTGTGGTTTCTAGAAAAAAATAAGACGAACGCTGAAGGGTTAATTCTTAAAGAAAGGGTTACCCCAGCTGTCCCACCATTAAGGGTTAACCGCCTGATAAGGGGTTAAAGTCACAAGCTCTCCACAACCTGTATTAATGTGACAGATGTGTGAGCCCCAGGTGCCTCTTATGAGGTAGCAGGTGCAGACAGAACCGTCCTCAAGGAATGCCACACTAAACTCAAAAAAAAATCGCTAAAATATTGCGTCTTTTTTCGCATCTCATAAAAATCCTGCGACTTAAAAAGCGTTGCTAACTTTAGCAACGTTCAGTGCGGCAGAGCCCTGCGCTGCGGGGGAGAGCAGTCTTTAAGCTTCTGCCCTGATAGGCAGAAGCGACTCACAGTTAAACTTTGAGGTGCTGTCTTCTTAATCTTGTGCGGGAGGAACGGAGAGTGAGGAGCCCGGAGCGCTGCAATGGCCGCCGCACTGAGGAGGCAGCCGGAAGAGAAGGCAGAGGAAAATCGCGCTCAGTGAGGGCTTCCTGCCCGGGAAGCGTGAAGCCACGCCCCCCGCCTTAAAAAAAAAAAAAGCGCGGGACTCCTCCATTCTCCGGTCCCGCGATCCCCGTCCTGCAGGCATCCACCTGCGGACAAAATATAACAGTCACCACATATACTGTAACAGCGGCTGCCGCAGCAGCCGCTGTGTTATGTTACGGTAGCTGAGGAGTGCAGGTAAAAAAGGAAATACACCAGAGCAGTTGGAATCTATGAGATTGCAGTACCCTGACTAACCACCACAACTAGAGGCAGCCGTGGAGCGTTCCTACGATGGTCCTAGACGCCTCGTCACAGCCTGAGAAACTAACTACACCTAAAGATAGAAATAGGAAAGCTATCTGCCCCGGAGCAGAACCCCAAAGATAATAGAAAGCCCCCAAACATGTAATGGCGGTTAGACAAGAGGAAATACTGACACAGAAAGAAAATAGTATGAGCAAACGCTGGGGCCCAAACTATCTAAATAGAAAAGGACAGGAAGGGTACTTACTGCAATCCCAGAAAACCCTTAAAAACACCAACATACTAATTTCAAAATCACCTGAGATCACACGACCTCTACCACCTAAATTAGTTCTCTGGTGTAACAAAAACAGCAGCCACTGAAAAAACTGCAAAAAGCAAAAGTACAAAACACAGTGGCTGGACTAAACTGAGAGGGCAAAAGCCCCCGGAGGGGACCCAGAAGGCCCCCACAGAAGTGCAGGACAAAATGCAAAAATATAGCAAAAACACAAAATAAGAAATTGTCTTATCTGACAGCAGGAGATGCAGACACGACACAGCAGGCTACAAGGGAAACTGGAAAGAAGGATTCAGACCAGAACAATTGATCACCGGCAACCCTGATGGGAAAATGATTCCCTTAAATAAGACCAATCAGTAACACCTGATTCCCAATCCTCACTAGTACCGCTTGTAACCACCAGAGGGAACCTCTGCTCAGAACTCATCTCAAACCCATTCACAACAGTACCCCCCCCTTGAGGAGGGGTCACCGAACCCTCATTTGAGCAACCAGGTCGGTCAGGATGAGTTCTATGATACGCACGGATAAGTCTCCTAGCATGGATGTCCGAAGAAAACACCCAAGAATTATCTTCCTGACCATAACCTCTCCATTTAACCAAATACTGGAGTCTTCGTCTAGAAAAACGAGAATCCAATATTTTCTCAACCACATACTCCAGATTGCCCTCAACCAAAACAGGGTCAGGAGGCACAGCAGCAGGAACCACTGGCTCAACAAACCTCTTCAACAAGGACTTGTGGAACACGTTATGGATCTTAAATGTCCCTGGAAGAAGCAAACGAAAAGAAACAGGATTAATAATCTCCATGATCTTATAAGGTCCAATGAACCTAGGCTTAAATTTAGGAGATGCTACTCTCATAGGAATATTCTTTGAGGACAACCAGACCAAGTCCCCCACTTTAAACCGAGGACCATCAGTCCTATGCCGGTTAGCAAACCGCTGGGCCTTCTCCTGAGAGAGGGACAACCTCTCCACTACCTGGTCCCAAATCTGCTGCATACGCTCAACAACAGAGTCAACACCTGGACAGACAGAAGCCTCCGTCTGTCCTGAAGAAAATCGAGGGTGAAACCCAGAATTACAGAAAAACGGAGACATCAAAGTGGCAGAGCTAGCCCTATTATTAAGAGCAAACTCAGCCAAAGGCAAAAAAGAGACCCAGTCATCCTGATCAGCAGACACAAAGCATCTTAGATAAGTCTCCAATGTCTGGTTTGTTCTCTCAGTTTGACCATTGGTCTGAGGATGAAATGCCGAGGAGAAAGACAATTGAACACCCAGTTTAGAACAAAAAGTCCTCCAAAATCTGGAAACAAACTGGACTCCTCTGTCAGACACAATGTTCTCAGGAATGCCGTGTAAACGAACCACGTGCTGAAGGAACAACGGCACCAATTCAGAGGAGGAAGGCAACTTAGGTAATGGCACAAGATGTATCATTTTGGAAAACCTATCACAAATTACCCAGATGGTGGTCATTCTCTGAGAAACAGGAAGATCGGAAATGAAATCCATAGAGATATGGGTCCATGGTCTCTTGGGCACAGGCAATGGCATCAACAAACCACTAGAGCGAGAGCAAGGCTTGGAGCGAGAGCAAGTCCCGCAGGACTGCACAAATTCCCTGACATCGCGAGACAAGGTAGGCCACCAAAAGGACCGACTAACCAAGTCTCTGGTACCAAAAATTCCGGGATGCCCAGCCAATGCGGAACAATGAATCTCAGACATCACACTCTTTTTCCATTGGTCCGGGACAAACAATTTTCCAACAGGGCAGCGCTCGGGCCTATCCTCCTGACACCCCTCCAGAGCAAGTCTCAAATTAGGCGAGATGGCGGAAAGAACTACACCCTCCTTCAAAATAACAGAGGGATCAGATAGCTCAGGAGAGTCCGCAAGGAAACTCCTCGAGAGGGCATCCGCCTTAACATTCTTAGTGCCAGGAAGAAAGGAAACCACAAAATTAAAACGTGTGAAAAACAAGGCCCACCTGGCCTGTCTAGGATTGAGTCGCTTGGCAGATTCCAGATAGACCAGATTCTTATGGTCCGTAAGGACCACCACCTGATGTTTGGCTCCCTCCAGCCAATGTCTCCACTCTTCAAAAGCCCACTTCATGGCCAATAACTCCCGATTACCCACGTCATAATTACGTTCAGTAGGAGAAAATTTTCGAGAGAAAAAGGCACAAGGGTTACTTTTAGAGGTCTCTGGATCTTTTTGGGACAAAACGGCACCTGCCCCAATTTCAGAGGCATCAACCTCCACCTGAAATGGCAGAGAAACATCAGGCTGCCGTAGAACAGGAGCAGAAGTGAATCTCTGCTTAAGTTCCTGAAACGCAGAGACTGCCTCAGGAGGCCAATTCACCACATCAGAACCCTTTCTGGTCAAATCAGTTAATGGTTTAACAATAACAGAGAAATTACCAATAAATTTACGATAAAAATTGGCAAAACCCAAAAATCTCTGAAGAGCCTTTAATGAAGTAGGTTGGACCCAATCACAGATGGCCTGAACCTTGACCGGGTCCATTTCAATAACAGATGGGACAAAATGAATCCCAGAAATGAGATCTTCTGTACGCCAAAAAGACACTTTGATCCCTTCACATACAGAGCATTCTCTCTCAAAATCTGGAATACAGTTCGAACATGTTTCACATGAGAGTCCCAGTCATTAGAAAAAATCAAGATATCATCCAAATAAACAATCAGAAACTTGTCCACAAAATCCCTGAAAATGTCATTCATGAAGGACTGGAAGACGGAAGGAGCATTAGTGAGCCCAAAGGGCATCACAAGGTACTCAAAATGCCCTTCAGGGGTGTTAAATGCCGTCTTCCATTCATCCCCGTGCTTAATGCGAATAAGGTTATACGCCCCCCTGAGGTCAAGCTTGGTAAACCAAGTAGCGTTTTTCACCCTGGAAAACAGGTCAGAAATCAAGGGTAACGGGTATTGATATTTCACAGTAATATTGTTCAAGAGACGATAATCAATACACGGCCTTAATGAACCATCTTTTTTGGCCACAAAGAAAAAAACGGCACCCAAGGGTGAAGAGGATGGTCTGATATGACCCTTCTCCAATGATTCCTTGATATAAGACCGCATAGCGTCATGTTCAGGTACAGACAAGTTAAAGAGGCGACCCTTAGGGAATTTACTACCTGGCACTAATTCAATAGCGCAGTCATAGCTCCTATGGGGAGGTAAGGATGCAGATTTACTTTCGCTAAACACATCAGAAAAATCAAACAAAAAGTCAGGAACATCCTCAGCCTGGGGGGAGGCAGAAAAAACAGGAGTGTTGGTATTAACACATTGGCAGCCCCAACTGGTTACAGACACAGATTTCCAATCCAAAACAGGATTATGAGACTGTAACCAAGGGAAACCCAGCACGATAATGTCATGCAGATTATATAGAACCAAAAATTTGCAGCACTCCTGGTGATCAGGTTCAACCCTCATTATCACCTGAGTAGAAAACTGGGGTTTATTCTCAGCCAAAGGGGTAGAATCGATCCCCAGTAGGGGAATAGACTTCTGTAGGGGTATCAAGGGAAATCCACAACGTTTAGCAAAATCATAATCCATCAGGTTAATAGCTGCTCCAGAATCAACGAAAGCCTGAGCAGAAAATGAGGACAGAGAGCATATCAGAGTGACAGTTAATAAAAACTTAGTCTGAACACTACCCAAGACAACTGAGCGTGCAAAACGTCTTCCCCGCTTAGGGCAGACTGAAATAGCATGAGAGGCATCACCACAGTAGAAACATAACCCATTGCGCTTTCGAAACTCATGACGCTGTGCCCCAGACACCACTCCATCACACTGCATGGGCTCAGCAGCTGGCTCACAAGGCAACACCACTCCACGCATACTTCTCCGCTCACGCAAACGTCTGTCAATTTGAATCGCTAATGACATAGAATCATTGAGACCAGAGGGGACAGGGAATCCCACCATAACATCCTTTACATTATCCGACAGACCCTTCCGGAAAAGGGCCGCCAAAGCGTCGTCATTCCATTTGGTCAGGACTGCCCACCTACGGAATCTCTGACAGTATAACTCAGCGTCATCAAGCCCCTGATTTAATGCCAACAAGGCTTTTTCAGCTTGATCAGTGATATTAGGCTCATCGTACAATAACCCCAAAGCCTGAAAAAATACATCAACATCACTCAAAACAGGATCCCCAGGTGTCAGGGAAAAAGCCCAATCCTGAGGATCGCCGCGCAGGAGAGAGATGACAATTTGAACCTGCTGCGCTGCGTTTCCTGAGGACTTAGATTTTAAGGCAAGAAACAATTTACAATTATTTTTGAAATTCTGAAACTTAGCTCGATCCCCTGAAAACAAATCTGGCATGGGGATCCTAGGTTCCACAACAGGCAACCTAGCAAGATATGCAGCAATACTCTGAACCTCAGTGGCAAGCTGATCCACACGGCCAGACAACTGTGCAAACTCCATTGGGAGAAAAGATCCTCCCCAGCACCCAGAGATACAGAGGAAAAAAAAAAAAAAATGCAACAAACAGAAAAATATCTCTGACAACTTTTCTTCCTTCAAAATATTTTTTTTTTTTTTTTTTTCCTTCTGTGAGTACCATACAATTTTTATGGCCGGTGATACTGTTATGTTACGGTAGCTGAGGAGTGCAGGTAAAAAAGGAAATACACCAGAGCAGTTGGAATCTATGAGATTGCAGTACCCTGACTAACCACCACAACTAGAGGCAGCCGTGGAGCGTTCCTACGATGGTCCTAGACGCCTCGTCACAGCCTGAGAAACTAACTACACCTAAAGATAGAAATAGGAAAGCTATCTGCCCCGGAGCAGAACCCCAAAGATAATAGAAAGCCCCCAAACATGTAATGGCGGTTAGACAAGAGGAAATACTGACACAGAAAGAAAATAGTATGAGCAAACGCTGGGGCCCAAACTATCTAAATAGAAAAGGACAGGAAGGGTACTTACTGCAATCCCAGAAAACCCTGAAAAACACCAACATACTAATTTCAAAATCACCTGAGATCACACGACCTCTACCACCTAAATTAGTTCTCTGGTGTAACAAAAACAGCAGCCACTGAAAAAACTGCAAAAAGCAAAAGTACAAAACACAGTGGCTGGACTAAACTGAGAGGGCAAAAGCCCCTGGAGGGGACCCAGAAGGCCCCCACAGAAGTGCAGGACAAAATGCAAAAATATAGCAAAAACACAAAATAAGAAATTGTCTTATCTGACAGCAGGAGATGCAGACACGACACAGCAGGCTACAAGGGAAACTGGACAGAAGGATTCAGACCAGAACAACTGATCACCGGCAACCCTGATGGAAAATGATTCCCTTAAATAAGACCAATCAGTAACACCTGATTCCCAATCCTCACTAGTACCGCTTGTAACCACCAGAGGGAACCTCTGCTCAGAACTCATCTCAAACCCATTCACAACACGCTGAATCACTCATACACATTATAAAAATGTGGAGTACTCACCCCGCCATGCGCCACAGGGACCCCCAGGGGTTTCTGGCGCGTGCCCATGCTTCCCCCCAGGGCGGGGATCGCAGTGACCCCTGCAGCGTGGTTTGCGTCCCCGCCAGGGAAGCCATCCTCATCCCCCCGGGCCGGCAGGGTTCTGCAGGGACCACCATATAGGGTAATACAGATCTGCCAAGGGAGAGGTTGGGGTCCAGCAGCGCTGAGACCTCTAGACCACATTAGGTGATCCAAGTCTCTTGTCCGATAAAAAATAATAAAATCTTCTGAGGAGCTGCTTCCAGCAGCGACTATCTTCTCTGACCTCAAATTGAAAAACTGGAGAGCTGAGTAGGAGGAGCCCGAGCTGGAGGGGCCGGTCAACACTCTTTTTTAATCTGAGGTGTTTATCCCATCTGGGCTCCACCTACCCACTAGTTATGACTAGTGTGTCTCCTTTCCTTCCGTTCTGCTGCTGAAAATAATTTAACAATGATGTCTGCTGATATGTTGATTACACATTGTCCAGGCCAGGCAGTTTGTTGACTTGCGAAACAGAGGAAGAAAAACTATGCGAATAGATACATAATCAAAGAATGCCAGTTGGTCTCATCACCATTCTTCCCCTTTACCTGTGAATGCTGGCTTGAAGGACAACAGCTATGTGAGCTATATAAGTGAGATATATACAATCATACAGAGATACATTCAAACATCGAAAGAACCAGAGACTCTCAACAGGACAGCAGCCAAGACACCATGGTTCAACCACGAGGGACACAGTTTTGTCATTCTACAGGATGCCAGCTTAGGGGACCACGGCCCCAGCTGAAATAATACAGATCTGCTCCATTGACTATCACTGAACCATGGATACAATTGGGGTAGTCAGGATTTGGACCCACGGATATGTTTGTGAAAGCCAGGAATGGGACCCACCAGTCACCTGGCTCCGTGGAGATGTTTGGAGAAGCTAGATTGTGACCCTCCGGTCATCTGACTTTGAACCTCAGTGGACTGTCAGCTTCCTAAGCTTGTTGTTACCTCCTCTCTGTGCATGCCACAAGTGAGATTAGTCATCCCTGGAAGCCCAGAAGTCACAGCTGCTTTTATCCTGGCAAGTCAGAGGAAGGGTGAGACTGTAATGTGCACCATCTTGAGTATTGTGCTGGACTGTTCTATGTGTTATCTGCCTGTTTTGTGGCAGATATTTCTTTCTGTTTCAATAAAGTATTACCACACTGCTTTACCCTCACCCTGTATTGTCTGAGCAGTGTTACGTCCACAAGAAAAGAGAGCAGGCGTTCGTGGGGTGAGCCTAGGTCCATGTGGTTTCGCCTAGTGGACTAGAGCACCCGCTGCCCCTCCCCTCATGTCTCCACAGTGGGGCACAGATCTCCCTGAGACTGCGCCTCCAGGGCTTATTGTAAATGACAGGGGGCGTTAGCAGTGTGGTGTGTGATATTTGCCAGGGTGATGTGAGATGGTAACCAGCGCATGTGATGGTTACCAGTGTAATATATAATGGCTACCAGTGTGATGTGTGATGGTTACCAGTGTGATGTGTGACAGTTACTAGTGTGTGCGATGCATGATGGTTACCAGTGTGTATGATGGTTACCAGTGTGTATGATGAGTGATGGTTACCAGCGCGAAGTGATTTGGTTTCCAGTGTGATGTGTGATGGTTACCAGTGTGATGTGTGATGTTACCAGTGTGATGCTCATCAGTGTGATGTGTGATGGTAACCAGTGTGATGGTTATCAGTGTGATGGTTACCAGTGGATGAGTGATGATTACCAGTGGATGTGTGATGGTTACCAGTGTGATGTGTGATGGTTACCAGTGTGATGAATGATGGTTACCAGGGTGATGTGTGATAGTTATCGGTGTGATGTGTGATGGTTACCAGTGTTATTTATGATGGTTAACATAACACAGGATGGAAGCATCTCTTACATTACATGGGATGGAAGCATCTCTTACATTACATGGGATGGAATCATCTCCTACATTACAAGGGATGGAGGCCTCTCCAACATTACACGGGATGGAGGCCTCTCCGACATTACATGGGATGGAAGCATCTCCTATATTACATGGGATGGAGGCTTCTCCAACATTACACGGGATGGAGGCCTCTCCGACATTACACGGGATGGAGGCCTCCTACATTACACGGAATGGAGACCTCTCCTACATTACATGGGATGGAGGCCTCTCCTACATTACACGGGATGGAGGCCTCTCCTACATTACGCAAGACGGAGGCCTCTCCTACACTACACGGGACAGAGGCCTCTCCTATATTACAAAGGATGGAGGCCTCTCCTATATAACACGGGATGGAAGCATCTCCTACATTACACGTAATGGAGGCCTCTCCTGTGATGAGAGTTTGGAAATGTTGGGCTTGTTTAGCTGAGAAAAATCACACCTCAGGGAGATCACATCTATATGTATAAATATATGTGTGGTCAGTACAGAGGACTGCACAGGACTTACTTCTTTCATAGACCTTACACAGGACCATGGGGCACTCATTACGGGTAGAAGAAAGGTGATTCTGACAGCTAAATAGGAAAGGGTTCTTTTCAGTTACAGCAGTCAGACTATGGAATGCCCAATCACAAGACGAAGTAAAGGCAGATACTAGAACAGCTTCTATATAAGTGACGGATGATCTCCTCAGTACTGATGAGCGAGTATACTCGTTGCTCGGGTGATCTCCGAGTATTTGGAAGTGCTCGGAGATCTAGTTTCTGTTGCCGCAGCTGCATGATTTATGGCTGCTGGACAGCCTGAATACATGTGAGGAATGCCTGTTTGTTAAGGAATCCCCACATGTATTCAGGCTATCAAATAGCAGCAAATAATGCAGCTACGGCAACAGAAACTAAATCTCTGAGCACTTCCAAATACTCGGATGTGATGATCACCTGGAATATGAGTTCCATTCCTTACACTGTTTCTAGGACTTTCAGCTACACAGAGGCCAGCAACCCCCCCTCCTTCCCCCTTCAGCCTGCAAATTTCTGCTCACTCACAGACTGCAGCCACTCACCCCCCCCTTGTTCCTCCTTCCCAGCCTGCACACACACTCAGTGTAACCTGAGATGCCAGTGCTTGATTTTCCCTCCTCACAGCGGGGGCCTCTTTGTCTCCAACATGTGCTCAGGACTTCCCATAGACAATAATGAGAATCTAATCATTTGGTCATAAAACGCTGTGAGTTTATGATAGAAGTATGAAAGCTACAGTTCTGCAACATGCTCCTATCAGGCTTCACTACAGTGGGTCTGGCTAAGTTCTAGCCCCAACAGAACCCGAGAAACGGATTCCTCCTAACCTGTGTGAAATAGGTACTCCATGTTTGGTTGTGGATGAATGCCAGCGACACGCTGGGTAAGATGATTCTATGTGCATTTCTATATGGGGTACCCTCTGCGAGTTATGATTATGATAAGTCTTTTAGCCAGATTGTAACTGTGAGAGCAGGGGGGGGGGGACTGTCACAAGCCAACCCTTTTAGTGATATATACAAAAAAGGCTGCACTCAAGCATACTAAAGCATGACAACATGGAATCCATGAAATTTAGAATAGCAATATGGCTTTGGAATATAAGGAAAAATTTGAGACGTTTAGTATAAAAATTTGGCCAAACATTTTAAAGCCCACCAACCATCGTCAAGGTGGTCTCAATTCTGGTGAGTCCCTGACCTAATGTGAACATACCTCTATTAGGCTGATATCTGAATTTCTGGGTGAATATGCACCTCTGTCAGTAATGCCTGCATTTATGGGTAAAGTAGGGACCTGGTGTAATTAAAATCACCACCTGGTGGGGGCGGAGTGCTCGGTCAGCAAGCTAACATTCAATAGACAAAAAAACCTGACTGGAACATCTAGACTAATGTGAACCAGGTGCAAACCAAGGGAAGCTACCCCCATGTAAAACATACAAAAAAGGCTGCACTCAAGCATACTAAAGCATGACAACATGGAATCCATGAAATTTAGAATAGCAATATGGCTTTGGAATATAAGGAAAAATTTGAGACGCTTAGTATAAACATTTGGCCAAACATTTTAAAGCCCACCAACCATCGTCAAGGTGGTCTCAATTCTGGTGAGTCCCTGACCTAATGTGAACATACCTCTATTAGGCTGATATCTGAATTTCTGGGTGAATATGCACCTCTGTCAGTAATGCCTGCATTTATGGGTAAAGTAGGGACCTGGTGTAATTAAAATCACCACCTGGTGGGGGCGGAGTGCTCGGTCAGCAAGCTAACATTCAATAGACAAAAAAACCTGACTGGCACATCCAGACTAATGTGAACTAGGTGCAAACCAAGGGAAGCTACCCCCATGTAAAACATACAAAGGTTTTTTTGTCTATTCTAAATTTCATGGATTCCATGTTGTCATGCTTTAGTATGCTTGAGTGCAGCCTTTTTTGTATGTTTTACATGGGGGTAGCTTCCCTTGGTTTGCACCTAGTTCACACTAGTCTGGATGTGCCAGTCAGGTTTTTTTGTCCAACCCTTTTAGTGATGTCACAAGCCCAGATGTATAAGTCTGCAACTGAGCACCCCCTGGTCATTCTAGCCTGGGATGCCGTGCCAGTCGGATCTCAAATGAACTACGACGTGTGGCTCCGCCCACCAGCATGGTTTGCCGGAATGTTCTAAGTACCATGTGAGTGTTTTCGTCTTTAACCCTGTTTTATTTTAATTGCTTGTACATATTTTTAATTGTCTCCCTTTGTAAAATCTTTTTAAAACTTTTGTAAACACTGCCTATCTTATGGAGTAAAACATAAAATTACTGGTTCGTCTCTATGCTCTATAACGAATTGGCACGTGCCTGAAGTAAACTACACTACTAAATTGGGGTGGCCTCTGCCCCACATTCTAGACCCAGAGGCTGGTGGCAGCGTGTGTGTGTGGGGCTGTGGGTATAGCTGGCAGTGATGGAGCGGGTTTTATAAGTGTAATGCCTGGCTGCGGCTAGGAGTAGTTATAACCCCCTCACTGCAGTGTGCCCAATAGCCAACACACGTCCACGCGGCCCGTCCGGCGACTAATTATCCTAGGTGCAGTTCCCTGACTGACCTGAGGGTAAGGGGGGCGCCAGAGAGCTGCGAGTTCCTAAGCGGAACTGGAAAGTGGGATAGATATAAATCCCCGCAGATCAGGACATATTGGTGGCAGCGCTGGGATCCTAATCCGTGATTCCCCGGGCCTCCGTGTGCCGTTCATCACATCGGAGATCACCCAAGCGTTCTCGGGGAAACCCGAGCAACGAGTATACTCGCTCATCACTACTCCTCAGCACTAATGGCATTGAGGATTATAGATAGTTTAGTGACAAAGAATATAGAACTTGATGAACCAGAGTCTTTTTCTTTTCCCCCCTGCGTCACTATGAGACCCTTGCTGTAAGAGAGCACCTTCAGGATGTGAAATCCCTCCAAAGTAACACGCACCTCAGATCAGGCCCTCTTAGACGGCCCGGATTGCTTATTATAGGTGGGTTGAAATTGAGGCTATCTTCAGTAAACCCTGAGACCCTCTTGTAGCACCGCACTCCCCTGGGCCCATTTTGACCATTTGGCCCCATATCCTTCATCAGAAAACCGTGGAAGTCTTGTCAAACACTTCTCGTTAGCCCCCAACCTATCCCCTATGATTAATCTCCTATACAATCCAGTGATGGCAGAGAGCCTCATAGCCGATGGTCAGACCCTGGTCCTCAGTGAGAATTTTTAGAATAGTGGACAAGATTGATGATCACCCTTGAACCACAGTTCTTTGGGAAATGGTCGGCTCTGGTAAATTACCTCCTCCTGGGAATATTTCCACTACTAAAAAGTCCGCCACTATGTTATTCATGCCCTGGGTGCCTGAACAATCTCCCCCACTGAGAGGCTATGCCGGAAGCTCCCCTCCACCAAGGGTCTTCTCACCGCAATCTACCAGATATTACTGTCGTTAATAGCGGATGGTAATCCAATTTAAATAGGTAGGGATTAGGGCACTGGAAAAAAGGTGTGATTAAAACTAATAAACTTTATTAAACCAATTAAAAATACATAAAGTGCACGTGCAAAGACAAACAAGTTAAAAAGGTACTGCACATTACTATTGGTAATCACCTAGGTGCCTATAAATAGCCAAAACCTTAGCGGAGTACCAAGTCGCAGTATTATTTGGATCAGGTAGACAAAAATCACAATCACAAACAGAACCACCGTCAGATCCAACGTAATCTATGCAGCTCACAAAGGTAAACAGGCTAGAAAAGAGTCCAAATCACTGCTAATTGCAGATGGGTTATAATATCTCAATATTACCCGTTTCTATGTTGGACTATACAGTTAGTGCCTATAAAAGCATTGTTCACATATAGAGTGGTGAATCTTCCACAGCAATCATTGCATGCTTATTGAAGAACACAGTAAACAGACTAATATATAATTGATTATGTCCCTATACAAGGATTACTGTCCACATCTAGCCGGTCGCCAACAGAACATACAAGAACAACAACAAGATGGCAAAAGGTATAGAGAGGAGAGTCGCTGGACACCTAACCATCACTAGCACATACCACTGTGTGCATGTTAACGCCACTATACAACACTTAACGCTCTCTCAGAAAAAAAATCAGCCATTTGCGACAGTATATGTAAAAGGAACAGCCTCACCAGATTAGTGATCAATGGCGGACCCCATTCTCTTTGATTCCTCCCTTATCCCGACGCGTTTCGTCCTCACTCATCAGGGGAGTCTTGGGGAATAATGTATGACCATGTCGCTGGATCAAGATGCCATTTCTGACGATGCTTTATCGTTCATCCTTATATCATTATATATGGCCAGGTAACTTCCTGCCTCTGAGCTGCAAAGCAAAAGGTAGTTCCGGTCCGTGGACCGCAAGCATGTTTACTGCGCATGCGCGCTCCAAAAATACTGCCTATGGGTACGGCCATTCTAACCTCAATCACACCCAAATGTGCGCGAATATGTATGAAATCATCCACAAGGGTATTATGGGAATATGCAAATACTTGCAGATCTGCGAGAAACCATCTACGTACAAATTTCCAATAACGGCATAATTTCTTATATGAGATGTCAGTAAAAGATTAATTCCGACTAGGACAACACTCAGAAAGAACTACTCCACCATAAAAAAAATTTTGGATAGTGAATAAATGTTAGAAGATGTGTTATATAGGACTCATACATGCGGACATGGGCTGACAACCCCTCAAGGAGATAAATTAACCGCTTAACCCCCAAGGGTGGTTTGCACGTTAATGACCGGGCCAATTTTTACAATTCTGACCACTGTCTCTTTATGAGGCTATAACTCTGGAACGCTTCAACGGATCTTCGCGATTCTGAGACTGTTTTCTCGTGACATATTGTACTTCACGTTAGTGGTAAAATTTCTTCCATATAACTTGTGTTTATTTTTGAAAAAAACACAAATATGGCGAAAATTTTGAAAATTTTGCAATTTTCAAACTTTGAATTTTTATTCCCTTAAAACAGAGAAATATGTCACACAAAATAGTTAAGAAATAACATTTCCCACATGTCTACTTTACATCAGCACAATTTTGGAACCACATTTTTTTTTTTTAGGAAATTATAAGGGTTAAAAGTTGATCAGCGATTTCTCATTTTTACAACAAAATTTACAAAGCCATTTTTTTTTAGGGACCACCTCATATTTGAAGTCACTTTGAGGGGTCTATATAGCAGAAAATACCCAAAAGTGACACCATTCTAAAAACTGCACCCCTCAAGGTACTCAAAACCACATTCAAGAAGTTTATTAACCCTTCAGGTGCTTCACAGGAGCTGAAGCAACGTGGAAGGAAAAGACGGATTTTGGTAAGAACTTACCTGTAAAATCCTTTTCAGCGAAGGAAGGAAAGGAGACACACTAGTTCATAACTAGTGGGTAGGCGGAGCCCCAGATAGGATTGACACCTCAGATTAAAAAGAGTGTTGACCGGCCCCTCCAGCTCGGGCTCCTCCTACTCAGCTCTCCAGTCGTACCCAAGCTTAAGGAAGAGCAATATCACCAGCGGAGCAACATAACCCCTACTGAAGGACTTCAGAGAAAAAACATAAGAGTACAGGTTATGCATGCATGTAAGCAAAAATCACACAGTTCCAGGTACTACTCACTGAACCTGACTACTGCGATAAGCTGGCAATGCTGGAACAGAGCCGTAGCGCGTCGACCTCAGCCCAGAAAATCGCTATCAGAGAAGGGTCACGCTGCATCTGTAATACAACAACACACTTCTGCGATGGGAGGGAGCTGTGTCTCCTTTCCTTCCTTCGCTGAAAAGGATTTTACAGGTAAGTTCTTACCAAAATCCATCTTTCAGCTGCAGATGGAAGGAAAGGAGACACACTAGTTCATAACTAGTGGGACGTCCCAAAGCAGTCCAAAAATTAGGGTGGGAAAAAACCAAAAGAGGCAGAAACCCATCAACCTAGATAAATGCGCAACAGGCGCCAAATACAAGTTAACTAAAACTTAAAATACCGCTGCCTGCAGGACCCTACGTCCTAAGGCCGCATCAGCGGAAGCACTGACGTCCACCTTATAAAACTTTGTAAATGTGTGGACGGAGCGCCAAGTCGCCGCTCGGCAGAACTGAGCTGCCGAAGCCCCTTGATGAAAGGCCCACGATGAAGCCACAGCCCTCGTGGAGTGAGCTTGAATCTTAATCGGGCAAGGTTCGCCTTTAAGACGGTAAGCCTCCAAAATGGCTGACCGAATCCAACGAGCTATAGAAACCTTGGAAGCTCGTTGACCACGCCTGCGACCTGCTGGAATCACAAACAGAGAATCTGACTTCCTAAAACCTTGAGTAACAGACAAATAGAACTTCAAGGTCCACACTAAATCCAATTTGTGCAAGTCCCGTTCCTTGGGCCCGAGCAAAGCGAGGGCAATACAATATCCTGGTTAACATGAAATTGCGACACCACCTTAGGTAGAAAGTCGCCCCGTGTGCAAAGCACTACTCGACCCGGGTAAAACTCCAGGAAAGGAAGCGAGCAGGAAAGAGCTGCCAACTCAGAAACCCTTCTTAAAGAGGTTACCGCCACTAAGAAGGCAATCTTCCAAGAAATTAAAGAAAGGCTAGCAGAACCCATAGGCTCAAAAGGTACATGCTGAAGAGCCTCCAAGACAAGGTTGAGCCGCCAAGGAAACACAGACGCCTACCGCGGTGGAAACTGACGGGTTACTCCGTGAAAAAAAGGAACGTACGTCCCTACGCGAGGCGATAGCCTTCCGAAACAGCAAGGACAGGGCAGAAACCTGGCCTTTCAGAGTGCTAACTGCCAAACCTTTTGACCAGCCCGTACTGCAGCAAAGCCAACAAATTGGGAATGGAAAAAATCCTCGGATTCATTGAAGAACCCGAACACCACGAAAAGAAGGCTTCCCAAGTCTTGTGATAAATCTTAGTAGTAGCCGGACCTCTGGCAGCTCGCAGAGTGGCAATGACTTCGACTGAAAAACCTCTACGGGTCAATATTTCGGTCTCAAGAGCCACGCCGTCAAACGCAGAGACTTCAAGTCCGGATGACGAACGGGCCCCTGGGTTAACAGGTCCGGGCGAGGAGGAAGTGGGAATGGCGGTGCCGCCAAAAGCGACACCAGTGTCAAGAACCACGTCCTCCTTGGCCAATCCGGGGCTATCAACATAGCCGGAATTCTCTCCAGGCTGATCCGACGCAGCACCAGAGGAAGTAAAGATATCGGTGGAAACACATAGACTAGCTCGAAATGGACATGAAGGTCGGTAGTTTGGCATTGAACCTGGATGCCATCAAATCCACTTGGGGAGTTCCCCAACGGGAGCACAGCAGTGCAAAAATTTCCGGATGAAGACTCCATTCTCCAGGATCCATCTTCTCGCGACTGAGGAAGTCCGCCGTGGTATTCTGGACTCCTGGAATGTGAATCGCAGAGATGGCTGGAACCCTGGTCTCGGCCCATAGCAGAATCCGAGACACCTCCATCATGAGCCTGGAGCTCCTTCCTTGGTGGTTGATATACGCGACCGCCGTCGCGTTGTCTGTCTGCACTCGGACTGGCAGACCGCTCAAAGGGAGCGTCCAGTGTTGGAGGCAAAAGAAAAAATTGCCCTCAATTCCAGGATGTTGATCGGTAGAACAGACTCTTCCGATGACCATACTCCCTGGATCCAAAGATCGTTCCAGATACCCCCCCCAGCCCGTCAGGCTGGCATCGGTGGTTATGACCGACCACCTCGGAGGGAGGAAAGATTTCCCCAGGATAACGCTCCTGGACATAACCACCATCCTAGGGATTCTCGCACCCTGTGAGAGATGATGACGCTGCAATCCAGAGAAGCTTGCGATCGATCCCAACGACTCAGAATGCGCCTTTGGAGGGCCCTGGGATGAAATTGGTCAAACGGAAGTGCCTCCATGGACGTCAAACCCAGAAGGCGCATACACTTCCGAAAGGACATTGCTGTCGCAGACCTCATAATCTGTACATGTCGAAAGAGACATGCCCGCTTGTCTGGAGGAAGGGACACCACCGTCCGCACCGTGTCGAAATGCATTCCCAAAAACAGGATTGACTGCGATGGTTCCAGAGACGACTTCTCCCAATTGACCAGCCACCCGAAATCCTCCAGGAGCTGAAGGGATAGATTGCGAGCCGTCCCCGCCTCCTCCTTTGAGGACGCCACAATCAGAAGGTCGTCCAGGTAGGGAAATCGTAACCCCCTGTCTTCGAAGAATTGCCATGAGGGGCGCTAGAATTTTTGTAAAAACTCTGGGCGCCGAGGCCAAGCCGAATGGCAGAGCCACAAACTGGTAATGGTCCTGACCTATGGCAAAACGAAGGAAGCGCCGGTGAGCCCTTCCGACGGGAACATGCAAATAAGCGTCGCGAATGTCGATTGACCAAAAAGACGTTCTGCGACAGGGCTGCCACAACGGAGCGAAGCGACTCCATGCGGAATTTTCGGGATGTAAACATGCCAATTCAATCTTTGAAATCCAAAATAGGGCGAAATTTGTCCTCCTTTTTGGGGACCACAAAGAGGTTGGAATAAGAATCCTCTTCCCCGGTCCTCTGCGGAACCGGTATCACCACACCCTTCTGCAGAAGGGAATCGACCTCTCGTAGTAGAGCGGCAAATAGCTCGGCTCTGACGGAATGCGAGATTGGCAAAACCTGTCCGGGGGTCGAGAAAGAAACTCTATGAAGTAGCCTGCCAACACAACCTGTGTCACCCAGGCGTCCGACACACGGGAAACCCAAGTCGGTTTGAATTGGAGTAAACGACCCTCCACTCGAGAGCGCTCGAGTGAGACCCAGACGTCAGACCGCTTTAGCGGGTTTTTTGCCAGCTTCTGTCTTAATGGAAGTTCTGTTTCCAGGGTATGCGGAATTTCTGAGAATTCCCCCCTTTTTTTTTTTTTTTAAAAAAAAGAGAGGAACGACCCAAACCCCCAGAGGGTTGACCAGATCATCCCCTGGACCGAAAGGACCGCCGACAACTACCGGCACCAGTCCTGCCAGACGCAGAAGTCACAGCTCTGCGCTGCGGTAAAGCGGTTTCTTTTGCCTCAGCAATCAGCTCTGTGAGGTCAGATTCAAATAGCTGACCACTTTGTAAGCTAAAGATAGCAAACCCTGCTTGGAAACCGCGCTCCACTGTCTAAACCACAGTGCTCTTCTGACTGTGACTGCCGAGGATTGCGCCCTGGATAGCAGTGACGCAGAA
This sequence comes from Oophaga sylvatica, assembly GCA_033576555.1. Taxonomy (NCBI): domain Eukaryota; kingdom Metazoa; phylum Chordata; class Amphibia; order Anura; family Dendrobatidae; genus Oophaga; species Oophaga sylvatica. The sequence continues at coordinate 398,655,163 of JARQOD010000001.1, forward strand.
TCCTTCAACTTGAAAAGCCCATCTATCTCGATAGAGGGGATCCATCTTGTCACGCCGTCCGTAGACGGTCCAAACGGCTCAGGGAAACTTTACAAGTACACATAGATCCTTAATACTGAATCCATGACCCGCGGCCTCGCAGATTGATATTGTTGCCATCTTGTCCAGCAGGTCCTGCAGACTCGCCTTCCTTTACCAGGAAGATTTGCTAAGCTGGGATAAAGGGACCTTCACTTCAGGAGATCCAATTAACAATCAACTCCGTAGAAAACGGATACAGTTTGTAAAGCCGTCGCGACCTATGCGACTCCTGAAACATCCGGGCCGACTTACCAGGACGTCTAGTTACCTCTCTCCGGTAACTGTAACGCCCTCATGGCTCCATTAGTACGGTCCATGAGAGAGGCAGAATGTCCCTGCCGATCCTCCTTGTCCGAAACGGACATCTTCGCTACGCGAGAAGGAAAGCACCGATTTGTGTCGCTTCCTTGAGAGGATCTAGCTGACACTCCATAACCTAGAAGGTCAGACAGGCCATCAATAGAAACTAGTGAGGGCCTCCATTTTGACACCACTGGAACCTCCGACCGCTGCGCATGACGCCGTCGGGGTCTGTGTGTCAGATTCTGACATGTCCTTGCACAGTATAAGGCAGGTTAAACCTGTCAGTAACTAGAACAGTGTGTTTCTTAAAGAAAAACAATCGCTGAAGGGTTAAAGCTCTTAAAGAGAGAGCTACCCCAGCATTAAGAGTTAACCGCCTAAGAAGGGGTTAAAGTAGCAGACTCCCCACAACCTTGATAACGAAAAAGTTGTGCGAGCCCCAAGTGCCTCTTATAAGGCAGCAGCTGCAGGACAGCTATGCCACACTAACAGAAAAACGTTCCACAAGATCGCTAAAAAATTGCGCTGTTTTGTCGCTAACCGCTTATGCGATGTTAATGAGATCGCCCAGATTGGCAGCTACTAGTGACATTAAAAAAATGATCACACAAACGATCGCATTAGTATGCGTCGTTATCAGGATCGTTAGTGGGAACGTATAGTGGCAGTATTAAAATCGCAGACTCCCCACAGACTCCCCACAACCACTGTTTAGGTGCATGGTAGAGTTTGGAAGGGAAGGAGCGCCATTCGACTTTTTCAACACAGAATTGGCTGGATGCCATGTCGTGTTTGGAGAGCTCCTGATCTGCCTAAACAGTGGAAACCCCCAACAAATGACACCATTTTGGAAACTAGACCCCTCAAGGAACTTATCTAGATGTGTGGTGAGCACTTTGAACCCCGAAGTGCTTCACAGAAGTTTATAACGTACAGCCGTAAAATAAAAATCTTTTTTTGTTTTTACAAAAATGATTTTTTCGTCCCCAATATTTTATTTTCACAAGGGTAACAGGAGAAATTGGACCCCAAAAGTTGTTGTCCAATTTGTCATGAGTACGCTGATACCCAATATGTGGGAGAAAACTACTGTATGGGTACACGTTGGGGCTCGGAAGGGAAGTAGTGACGTTTTGGATTGCAGACTTTGATGGAATGGTCTGGGGGCGTCATGTCGCATTTGGAGAGCCCCTGATGCGCCTAAACAGTGGAAACCCCCCACAAGTGACCCCATTTTGGAAAATAGACCCCACAAGGAACTTATCTAGATGTGTGGTGAGCGCTATGAAGCCCCAAGTGCTTCACAGAAGTTTATAACGTACAGCCGTAAAAACAAAAAAAATCTTTTTTTTTTTTAAATGATATTTTTACCCCCAGTTTTTTATTTTCCCAAGGGTAACAGAAGAAATAGAACAAATTGCACAATAACTCTTTGGGTCCAGAGTACACTGATACCCCATATGTGGGGGTAAACTACTGTTTGGGCGCATGACAGAGCTCAGAAGTGAAGGAGCACCGTTTGACTTTTTCAATGCAGAATTGGCTGGAATTGAGATCAGACGCCATGTCACATTTGGAGAGCCCCTGATGTGCCTTAACAGCGGAAACCCCCCAATTCTAACTCCAACCCTAACCCCAACATACCCCTAACCCTAGTCCCAACCCTAACCACAAACCTAACCCTAACACACCCGTAACCCTAATCCCAACCCTAACCCTAATCCTAACTTTAGCGCCAACCCTAACCCTAACTTTAGCCGCAACCCTAACCCTAATGGGAAAATGGAAAGAAATACTTTTTTTAATTTTATTATTTTTCCCTAACTAAGGGGTGATAAAGGGGTTTGATTTACTATTTATAGCGGGTTTTTATGATTGGCAGCTGTCACGCTAAAAGACGCTTTTTATTGCAAAAAATAGTTTTTGCATCAACACATTTTGAGAGCTATAATTTTTGTACATTTTGGCCCACAGAGTCATGCGAGGTCTTATTTTTTGCGGGACGAGGTGATGTTTTTATTGGTACCATTTTTGAGCATGTGACATTTTTTGATCGCTTTTTATTTCGATTTTTGGGAGGTTATAATGAACAAAAATAAGCAATTCATGAATTTCTTTGGGGGGGACGTTTATACCGTTCCGCGTGTGGTAAAATTGATAAAGCAGTTTTTATTCTTCGGGTCAGTACGATTATGGCGATACCTCATTTATATCATTTTTTTATGTTTTGGCGCTTTTATAGATTAAAACCAATTTTATATAAAAAACACGGATTTTGGTAAGAACTTACCTGTAAAATCCTTTTCAGCGAAGGAAGGGAGACACAGTATTCATTACTGATGGGTAGGCGGAGCCCCAGATCAGGATGTCACCTCAGATCAAAAGAGTGCTGACTGGCTGGCCCCTCCAGCTCGGGCTCCTCCTACTCAGCTCCAGTCGTACCAAAGCTTTGAGGAAAAGAGCCAAGATCACCAGCGGAGCAACATAACCCCTTCTGAAGGAACTTCAGAGAAAAAACACAAGGATACAGGTTATGCATGCAAAGAAAGCCAAAAACCACAGAGTTCCAGGTACTACTCACGGAACCTGACTACTGCGATGAGCTGGCGATGCTGGAACAGAGCCTTAGCGCGCTGACCTCAGCCCAGATAATCGCTATCAGATAAGGGTCGCGCTGCATCTGAAAACATCAACACACTTCTGCCTTGGGAGGGTGCTGTGTCTCTCTTCCTTCCTTCGCTGAAAAGGATTTTACAGGTAAGTTCTTACCAAAATCCGTGTTTCAGCTGCAGATGGAAGGAAGAGAGCCACAGTATTCATTACTGATGGGACGTCCCAAAGCAGTTCAAAAATAAGGGTGGGAAAAACCAATAAAAGGCAGAAACCCAACAACCTTAACAACAAAGCGCAACCAGCGCTAAACACAAGTTCATCCAGAACTTTAAACTACAGCTGCCTGCAAGACCCTACGTCCGAGGGCTGCATCAGCGGAAGCACTGACGTCCACTTTATAAAACTTTGTAAACGTGTGGACAGAGCGCCAAGTTGCCGCTCGGCAGAGCTGCACTGCCGAGGCACCTTGATGAAAAGCCCACGATGAGGCCACAGCTCTCGTAGAATGGGCTCGAATCTTAATCGGGCAAGATTCACCCCGAAGACGGTAAGCTTCCAAAATAGCTGACCGGATCCAACGAGCTATAGAATCCTTGGAAGCTCGTTGACCACGCCGACGACCTGCTGGAACCACAAACAGGGAGTCCGTCTTACGAAAACCTTGAGTAATAGATAGATAAAACTTCAAGGCCCGCACTAAATCCAATGTGTGTAAATCTCGCTCTTTCGCATTCTTCGGATCCGGACAGAGTGAAGGCAACACAATATCCTGGTTAACATGAAATTGTGACACCACTTTAGGCAAAAAATCACCCCGAGTGCGAAGCACTACACGATCCGGAAAAAACTCCAGAAAAGGAGGCGAACAAGAAAGAGCTGCCAACTCAGAAACTCTCCTCAAGGAAGTGACTGCAACAAGGAAAGCCACCTTCCAAGAAAGTAAAGAAAGGCTAGCAGAAACCATAGGCTCAAAAGGTTTATGCTGAAGAGCCTCCAAAACAAGGTTGAGCCGCCAAGGAGACACGGGTGCCTTCCGCGGCGGAAACTTACGAGATATACCTCGGAAAAAGGAGAGCACGTCTCTATTTGAAGCAATGGTTCTCCGAAACAATAAGGACAGAGCAGAAATCTGACCTTTCAGAGTGCTTACTGCCAAACCCTTGTCTAGCCCATGCTGTAGAAAAGCCAACAGGTTGGGAATGGAAAATTTTCTCGGGTTCCGAGAGGACCCCAAACACCACGAAAAGAAGGTTTCCCAAATTTTGTGGTAAATCCTAGTAGTAGCCGGACATCTTGCAGCACGAAGGGTAGCAATGACCTCGGCTGAGAAACCTCTACGGGTCAAGATTTCGGTCTCAAGAGCCACGCCGTCAAACGCAGGGACATCAAGTCCGGATGACAAACGGGCCCCTGAGTCAACAAGTCCGGTTGAAGAGGGAGTGGAAAAGGAGGTGCCGCCAACAGCGACATTATTGTCGAGAACCACACCCTTCTTGGCCAGTCTGGAGCTATCAAAATAGCTGGAATTCTCTCTAGTCTGATCCGACGCAGTACTAGAGGAAGTAAGGATATCGGCGGGAATACATAGATCAGCTCGAACTGATCCACTGAGCCACTAGAGCATCCACCGCCACCGCCTTCGGATCCTTGTACCTGGACATGAATGTCGGTAACTTGGCATTGAACCTGGATGCCATCAAATCCACTTGGGGGGTTCCCCAGCGAGAGCACAGTAGTGCAAACACATCCGGATGGAGGCTCCATTCCCCGGAATCCATCCTTCTGCGACTGAGAAAGTCCGCTGTAACATTCTGAACCCCTGGAATGTGAATCGCCGAAATGGCTGGTACATTGGCCTCTGCCCAAATCAGAATTCGGGACACCTCTACCATGAGTCTGGAACTCCTTGTCCCACCTTGGTGATTGATATACGCGACAGCCGTCGCATTGTCTGTCTGCACACGGACTGGCAGACCGCTCAAAGGGACCGTCCAATGTTGGAGGCAAAGGAAAATCGCCCTCAATTCCAGGATGTTGATCGGAAGCACAGACTCTTCCGATGACCATACCCCCTGAATCCAGAGATTGTTCCAAACACCCCCCCAGCCCGTCAGGCTGGCATCGGTGGTTATGACTGACCACTTCGGAGGGAGGAAAGACTTCCCCAGGGAGAATGCCCCTGGACGTAACCACCATTCTAGAGAATCCCGCACCGCGCGAGAAATGGTGACACTGCAATCCAGCGATTGCGACTGATTCCATCGACTCAAGATGAACCTTTGAAGAGTCCTGGAGTGGAACTGGGCAAAAGGAATTGCCTCCATGGACGCCACCATCAGTCCTAGAAGACGCATACACTTCCGTAGAGACATTGCCGTTGAGGATCTCATAATCTGTACATGTCGAAGAAGACATGACTGTTTGTCTGGTGGTAGGGAAACTACCGACCGAAACGTGTCGAGATGCATTCCCAAAAAGAGGATTGTCCTCGATGGTTCCAGGGACGACTTCTCCCAATTGACCAGCCAACCGAAGTCCTTCAGAAACTGAAGAGACAAATCCCGAGCCGTCAACGCCTCCTCCTCCGAGGAAGCCATGATCAAAAGATCGTCCAGATAAGGGAGAATCGTAATCCCCTGTCTTCGAAGGATTGCCATGAGAGGCGCCAGAATTTTTGTAAAGACCCTTGGCGCTGAGGCTAAGCCGAACGGCAGAGCCACGAACTGGTAATGATTCTGACCTATGGCAAATCGAAGAAAGCGCTGATGAGCCTTTCCGATGGGAATATGCAAATAGGCGTCGCGAATGTCGATTGACACCAGAAAATCGTTCTGTGACAGAGCTGCCACAACGGAACGAAGCGACTCCATGCAAAATTTCCGGGCATGGACATGCCGGTTTAATCGCTTGAGATCCAGAATCGGGCGAAATTTGTTCTCCTTTTTGGGAACTATAAAAAGGTTGGAATAAAAACCTTTTCCTCGGTCCTCTGACGGAACCGGTATCACTACACCCTTTTGTAGCAGAGATTCGACCTCTCGCTGTAGAGCGACAACAAGCTCGGGTTCCGACGGAACGCGAGACTGACAAAAAACATTTGGGGGTCGAGAAGCAAACTCTATGAAATAGCCTGCCGACACAATCCGCGTTGCCCAGGAATCTGGAACGCGAGCCATCCAAGTCGCCTTGAAAAGAAGCAGGCGACCCCCCACTCGAGAATCCTCGAGTGGACCCCTGGCGTCAATTAGACTTTGCGGGCTTCTTGTCAAGTTCCCGCTTGTCCTGGCGGAAACTCTGCTTCCAGGAAGTACGAGTTTTCTGAGAGGATTTCTTTCCTGAGAAGGAAGGACGACCCGATCCCCACGAGGAGTGACTAGATCGTCCTCGGCCCCGAAAGGACCGCCGACCACTATAGACACCAGGCCTACTGGACACCGAGGCCATGGCCCTACGCTGTGGTAATGCTGATTCCTTCGCCTTAGCCTTGGAAATCAGCTCTGTGAGGTCAGATCCAAAAAGATGGCCACCCTTGTAAGGTAAGGCCAACAACCCTTGTTTGGAAACTGCGTCCCCGGCCCACTGTCTGAGCCATAAAGCTCTTCTGACTGTGACCGCTGAAGCTTGCGCTTTGGCCAGCAGAGATGCCGTATCCAGACCGGCATCAAAGATATAACAGGCTGCCGTTTCTAACCATTCACAAGTTTCCCGTATCTCAGATAACGGAGATTCATTGTGCAACTCCGTCTTCAGACGTGCCAACCAACTTAGAGAAGCTCTAGCAGCACACATGGATCCTAGCACTGCTCGGAATCCATGACCCGCAGCCTCATAGCTTGCTTTTGCCGCCAATTCTGCTTTTCTATCCAAAGGCTCCTGTAAGCTCGCTTTTCCCTTAATAGGGAGTAGTGAGGATTTATTAAGCTGAGATAAAGACACATCCACTTCAGGAGCAGAAGTCCAATTAGCCTTTAACTCCGCAGAGCAAGGATAAAGTGTATCCAAGAAATGCGTTCCATGAAAACGCTTATCTGGACATAGACGTTCCTCCTCTATTACACTATTAAGCTCATCCAGAGCTGGCAATGTTGTACGCGAAGCACGGGACTCCTGGAACATGCGTGCTGATTTACCAGGACGACTAGTTACCTCCTCCGGTAACTGTAATATATCTCTCATGGCTTCAATTAATGCCTCCGTACGCTTCGCCATAGAGGAACGCCCCTGCGGCTCGTCCGCATCTGAATCGGATATTTCTCCATCCGAATTTAAAGGGGAACTCTGCCCAATATCAGATACGTCTGACTCGCTCCGTGTAGAGGCCGGTAACGGCCTGCGTCGCTTCCTCTGAGAAGAATTAGCAGACACATATTGACCTAAAAGGTCAGACAAGTTGTTGATTGATCGAGCGATATCGTCCAATTTTTCACCGCTGTCGACCGCAGCGCTAGACGTTGTGGAGGTCTGCGTATCTGATTGCCGCAATGGCACTGGGACATGGTCCGCGGCATCTGAACTCTGTTCAGACATGTCTCACCTGTATGAACAGGTCAAAGCGATAATACCAGCAAAAACTATGCGGTTTTTCTTTTTTTTTTTTTATATATGCTGAAGGGTTAACGCTCCACCAGGCAGGGTTACCCCAGCGGTATTCAGTCAAAAAAATTTTTCTGGTAGAAATAACCCTCAGAAGGGTTAATATTGCAAACTCACCACAACATATATATATGAAGTGTGAGTCCCAGCCAATTTTATGTCTCTAATGAGACTGCAGCTGCAGGATAGCGATCGCTGCGCTGCAGGGTGAGGAATCAGCACTCACCCAGCTGGCCGTGGTGTCTTATGAGGAGAGGAGCGGTCTGAGGAGCCCAGGAGCCTGTGTAATGGCCGCCACAGTGAGGGAGTCGCAGGAGAAACGCCAGAGCGCGCGTCTTCCTGCTCAAAAGACCGGGAATAGATAGGCCACGCCCCCTGCTAGCTCAAATATTGAGCGCGAACTCCCCCGCTCCTGCTCCCTCTCTGTCCTGCAGCTAACTGCCTGCGGACAAAAGATCACCACATCTACAATGTAACAGCGCTGTCACAGCAGCGCTGAAGCATACTGACATACAGTAGTAGCGCTGTCACCGCAGCGCTGAAGCACTCACACATTATTATAATAAAAATTGTGTGGAAAACTCATCAGCTCAGCGCCACAGGGACCCCTAAGGGTTTCTGGCGCTATGCCCATGCTTCCCCCCAGGGCGGGAAGCGCAGTGACCCAGCGTGTGGTTTGCGCCCCCGCCAGGGAAAACTCTCCTCATCCCCCAGGGCCGGCAAGGATTCTGCAGGGACCATTATGTAATTACAGATCCGCCAAGGGAGAGGCTGGTGAAAAACACTGATAAACATGTAATAGCGCTGTCACCGCAGCGCTGAAGCATACTGATATACATGTAATAGCGCTGTCATCAGACGCTAAAGCACTCACACATTAATAATAAAATTTTGTGTGGAGTACTCACCAGCCAAGGCGCCACAGGGACCCTCAGGGGTTTCTGGCGCTATGCCCATGCTTCCCCCCAGGGCGAGGAACGCAGTGACCGCACGTGTGGTTTGCGTCCCGCCAGGGAAGCTCTCCTCATCCCCCAGGGCCGGCAAGGATTCTGCAGGGACTTTGAGTAAGTACAGATCCGCCAAGGGAGAGGTTGGGGTACAGCAGCGCTGGTACCCCTGAGACCTCTAGACCAACTAGTGATCCAGGTCTCCTGTCCGAATATAAAATAATAAAATCTTCTGAGGAGCTGCATTAGCAGCGACCATCCTTCTGGACCTCAAATCTTAGACTGGAGCTGAGTAGGAGGAGCCCGAGCTGGAGGGGCCAGCCAGTCAGCACTCTTTTGATCTGAGGTGACATCCTGATCTGGGGCTCCGCCTACCCATCAGTAATGAATACTGTGGCTCTCTTCCTTCCATCTGCAGCTGAAATTATTATTTTTGCATCGCTTTATTCTGCGAGCTATAACTTTTATTTTTTCGTTGATGATGCTGTATGGCGGCTCGTTTTTTGCGGGACAAGATGACGTTTTCAGCGGTACCATGTTTATTTATATCCGTCTTTTTTGATTGCGTGTCATTCCACTTTTTGTACGGCGGTATGATGATAAAGCATTGATTTTTTGCTTTGTTTTTTTTTTTTAAGAGGTTCACTAAAGGGGTTAACTAGTGGGACAGTTTTATAGGGGGGGTTGCTACGGACGCGGCGATACCAAATATGTGTACTTTTATTGTTTTGTTTTTTTTATTTACAGGAAAAAAATGAATTTATTGGGGAATATATTTTTTTTTTATGATTTTTTTTAAACAATTTTTATTTTTTTAACTTTTTTACTTTGTCCCAGGGTGGGACATCACTGTATAGGGTCAGATCGCTGGTGTGACAGTGTGCACAGCACTCTGTCACACCAGCGATCGCTCTGGCATCGCTGCAGGCTTCTCAGTGCCTACTCTCAGCAGGCACTGAGGAAGCCGCCTCCCTGCAGGACCCGGATGGACCCCGGCGCCATCTTGGATCCGGAGTCCTGCAGGGAGGAAGGACCCTCGGAACAGCGCGACACATCGCGCTGCTCTGAGGGTCTCAGGGGAGCGCGCAGGGAGCCCTCTCCCTGCGCGATCCTCCCCTGTGCCCCCGGTACACCGCGATCATGTTTGATCGCGGTGTGCCAGGGGTCAATGTGCCGGGAGCGGTCCGTGACCGCTCCTGACACATAGTGCTGGGTGTCAGCTGTGATAATCAGCTGACACTCGGCCGCGATCGGCTGCGCTCCCCCTGGAGCGCAGCCGATCGCACGGGACGTACTATCCCGTCCATGGTCATACGGGCCCAGGTACCATGGACGGGATAGTACGTCGGATGGCAGTAAGGGGTTAAGGAAAGAGAGAAAAAAGTAAGAAGTGGCTATTCAAGATGGGTAAGGGGGCTAATGAACCCTGGGGCACCCTAATCTATATCTTCCCTACCTAACACGGAGGTTGGCACCCTATGTCCTGCGCAGTGGAGCCCCCACTCACCATTGGCTCCCCCTAACTAACCCTCCCTATTTGCGACTACTCTAAATGAAAGAAGAAAAGGAGAGTTGGTCATTCAGCCCCTTAAGGTCAGTGGTCAGGAGCCAGAAGATCCATTTGGACATTTTCTGTAGGATCATCCGGTCCCAGTTACCCCCTCTAGACAGGGGGATGATCCCATTAATTTCCTTAAATGTAATTTTTTTAACATCACCCTGAAGACAGTTATTGATATGGTTGGCAATTGCCGTCTCTCTTTGGTTTGCCACATCTCTCAAGTGTTCGCCTACCCTTCGTCTAAACGCTCTTCTGGTCTTCCCTATATACTCCATTCCACATTCACATGTTGCTTTGCAGATAATGCCTGCTGTACGGCAGTTAATGAAGTGTCTTATGGTATATGCTCTCCCTGTGTTATTATTGCTGGTGAAGGATTTTCCGGGTATAATGGATTTGCAAGCCTTACATCTACCACATCTAAAGCAACCACTCAATTCAGAATTAAGACATGTATGGCTTGATGGAACATGAAAGTGGCTGTGGACCAATCTGTCTTTTCAAGATCTATTTTTAATTGGTTTAATAAAGTTTATTAGTTTTAATCACACCTTTTTCCAGTACGCCAATCCCAGATACTACTATCCCCTGTGACATCGATACATGGGAACAGGCGCCTGGTGTAAATATTTTCCCTACATGGGGCTAAGCAGCCACCTCCTCTACCTGCGCCTGCACCCCGGCTCTCCTGTCAATGCCGCCCCCTGATGGAGGAACTGGTGGAGGGCCTCTTCTCCATCCACCTTCTCCAGACCCCCTAAATTACATACTGAAGGTTCCGCCAAGGGGATGGGAAAGTAAACAGCCGGCTGCCCCTACCAACGTTTGTACAGCAGCTAAATCTTGGATGGCAAGAGCCTCGGATGGCAACAAACAGCCTCATCTCGCCTAGATGTAAATGGGCGATGGCCGTGGCCTCCCCCAACTCGACAACTCTGGGACCTCTGAGATCCAGGAAGCCACAACCAACATCCTGGCAGCTTTATGGAGTTACCACCATGGCACCAGTCCCCTTGGTCCCTCTGGTCCTAGCCCTTGCCTCTTAGCCTCGTTTTGTGGCACGTACCCTTCTCCCCCTTTTAATCTTTTGTGCCTCTTATTAACCATTCAATAGCACATATTCCTGAGAGCTCAGAAGGCCGAACATTAACCTGAATTCTGTATTTGTGTCTTATATTATTCTTGGAAAATTTTTTATAAAAATTAAAAATAGAAAAAAAGAATCTAGCGGCCGCGGAAGAGCAGATAATGGAGACAACAGGCAGCACAAAGTCCCCATCTTGTCTTCCCGCAATATATGTTGGGTGTAAATCACCGTTCCCCACATTGGAATACGTCATATTTCGGTACATTACATGGTGATAAGGACAGGGACCCGCATAAACCAGAACAGGACGCCTTACACATGATGCCAAAACTCACCGGAAATCGCCCTCCAGTTTCTCCTGTTTCACCAACTTTGGGATAATGGGGCCCATGAGAAGTCTGTTCAGCAGCGATCCCACCACAAAGTAGCCGATTATAGAGAGTGGTCCCATCCAGCCGGTGCTGCAAACATGGCAACAAGAGAATGAACACGCAGCAGCCTATCAGGCAGAGCAATCTAGGAGCGCAGCACAGACTTACCTGATGGCACACTGGTATGAGTAATACACCAGTGTGAATGGCGTAATTAGGAGTTTACTGGCGACGGTGCCAAGCTCCCGGCAAAGACGTTCAACATCCTGGGTCATCCGCTGATCCCTGTAAGAAAAAGCCACAGTTAGGCCTCATTCGCACCGCCTTTATGGCGGCTGCATCCCAGTGACGGTATCACTGCGGCAAGGCTTCTCCAAACCCCAGTGTAATGGTCCTAAACGAGGGCATGCAGGGAGCCGGGGCCGGCCAGGCAGTACTCCCAGGACTGAGATGGCGCACTGGCCAGGTTACCACTAGTGACTTACGGGTTATCCAGCTGCGGCCGCTCCACGCTCAGCGTATAATACACCTGCTTGGTGAAGTAGAGTCGATGAAGATGTCCCGTCAGAACCTGGCGGCAGCTCACGTAGACCAGCTTGCTCACGTACTGCTCTACACTGCGCAGCTGCGGAGACAGAGCCAAACTGCGTCACTAGCGTCCCCGCCACCATCCACGTGCCACGTGGACCGTGTGCGGTGACACATTACTGACAGCACAGTGCATGCCCGCCACATCCCACCATGGAAACCTATGGCTATTTCACAGGAACATCCTGCTGTAAAACTAATACCAAAAAACAAAGGCAGCAGCTCAGCCGCACACAGCAGCACGCCGCACTCACCACAGAAATGGCCAAAATCAGCAGCACAGCCAGCACCACCAGCTGTTGGAAACCACCCAAATCCCGATCAGACAGGACCCCATAAAACTGACTGGGCAAAATCCCGACCTGATAGACCACCAGCTGCCCTGTAAAAGAAGAGTGAGAAGTGAGGAGGCACAGGGGAACCAGGTGTATGGGACTCACTGCACACTATTCCGCCCTGCACTGATTACACACAGACTATACCGCCCTGCACTGATCACACACAGACTATTCTGCCTTGTATTATTATTATTATTTATTTATATAGCGCCATTGATTCCATGGAGGAGGACATGAGAAGGGGTTACATACAAATTACAGATATCACTTACAGTAAACAAACTAACAATCACAGACTGATACAGAGGGGAGAGGACCCTGCCCTTGCGGGCTTACATTCTACAGGATGGTGGGAATGGAGATAGTAGGTTGTTGGGGTTGCAGCAGCTCCAGTGATGGTGAGGCGGTAGCTCCAGTAGTGGTGAGGAGGTAGCAGGGTCATTGCAGGATGTAAGCTTTCCTGAAGAGGTGGGTTTTCAGGTTCCGTCTGAAGGATCCGAATGTGGTTGATAGTCGGACGTGTTGGGGCAAAGAATTCCAGAGGATGGGGGATATTCGGGAGAAGTCTTGGAGGCGGTTGGGTGAGGAGCGAATAAGTGTGGAGGAGAGAAGGAGGTCTTGGGAGGATCGGAGAGTACGTGAGGAAAGATATCGGGAGATTAGTTCAGAGATATATGGAGGAGACAGGTTATAGATGGCCTTGTAGTTCAGTGTTAGTAATTTGAACTGGATACACTGAGGGAATGGGAGCCAGTGAAGAGATTTGCAGAGGGGTGAAGCGGAGGAGTAGCGAGGAGAGAGGTGAATTAGTCGGGCAGCAGAGTTAAGGATGAACTGGAGAGGTACGAGGGTGTTAGCAGGGAGGCCACAGAAAAGTACTGTACTGATCACACACAGACTATACTGCCCTGTACTGATCACACACAGACAATACCGCCCTGTACTGAACACAGACTATACTGCCCTGTACTGATCACTCACAGACAGATATTGGCGAACCTGAACAGTAAAGTTTGGTGTCCATATCGAACAACTACTGTTCGGGCACGGACACCGAGTGTTCGTTGAGCTGTCATGTGCACCACAGTGCGGCAAACATAGCTTCTGATCGGCGCTAAAATCATTAATGCCGATCAGACAGCCTCGGTTCCCACGCTGTAAAATGATAGCTTGAGCCCACAGCTGTGATCGGAGGTATAAAGGTCACTGGTGTCAGCAGATGGGACTACTGCTCCCATCAGCTGATGCCTTCTGCCACTAAAAACAGTGAGAGCAGGAGCAGCTGATGGGAGTATTCATCAGCCGGCTCCTGTGCTGTAAATAAATAATTAAAAAAAAACGGTGTGTGTTTCCATGTATTTTTGATAACCAGCCAGGCAAAACTGACAGCTGGGGACTGCAACCCTCAGATGTTAGCTTGGCTGATTGTCAAAAATGGGGGGACTCCAAGCCGTTTTTTTTATTTAAATAATTAAAAAATCGGAATGGGGACCTCTTTATTCTTGATAACCAACCTTGCTGAAGCTGACAGCCAGGGTCGGACTGGAGCACCTTGGGCCCACCAGAGAAAATCATTCTTGGGGCCCACTATGTAGCTACATAGAAATAAATACAAGACCATCAATTGTGCAGTAAAACACGCTAATATCGGGGTATAATATAAGGTAGTACACGTAATTATGTAGCTGGGGTTGAGGTAGCCCCCCTCAAAGAATATAATGTAGCCCCCCCCATAGATTATAATGCAGCCCTCATATAGTATAATGCAGCTCCCTCATGGAATATAATGTAGCCCCCCTTATAGAATATAATGCAGCCCTCATATAGTATAATGCAGCGCCCTCATAGAATATAATGTAGCCACCTCACAGGGTATAATGCAGCCCCCCTCATATAGTATAATGCAGCCCCCCAACAGAATATAATGTAGCCCCCTCATAGCGTATAATTCAGCCCCCATCAAATAGTATAATGCAGCCCCTCCACAGAATATAATGTAGCCCCCTCAGAGTATAATGCAGTCTCCTCATAGGGTATAATGCAGTCCCCCCATAGAATATAATGTAATCCACTCATAGGGTATAATGCAGCCCCCCTCACGTAGTAGAATGCAGCCCCCCACAGAATATAATGTAGACCACCCACACAATATAATGCAGCCGCCATCATAGGGTATAATGCAACTCCGCTCATAGGGTATAATGCAGCCAACCCACATAGGGTATAATGCAGCTCCCCCCACAGAATATAATCCAGCCCCGCAGTCCTACAGTCTTATCGCCACCAGAACTCACTAATATATATATATATATTGTGAGACAGTGAAGGGGTGCGTACTGGACGGGGTGTATATCTCACCCAGGTTTCTTAGCTGGGTGGCATAAGGAATATGTACGACGTTCACTCCACTCCCCATCCAGTACAGGCTTGCAGCTCAACCCTGAGTACACACAGCTGCCTAATTAAATAAAAAAACAAAAGAAATGCAATACAATATAGTGTAAAAAAATAAAAAGAATTGCCAAAATGATATCCAATCAAACAATTTGTTTACACCTTTAATTGAAATCACACCTCCAAGTGCGGATGGATAACCACCCAATTAATTATAATGAACACCCAAGTGCAAAGGAAACAGGGGGAAAAACACCACCAAGGCAGGATTAGACACAATATGTATTTTATTGAAAATATAACATAAAAAATTGCACATACATAATGTTATAAAATGATGTTAAAAAGCAAAAAACACCACCCTGCAGTACCCAATAACCGGGATTTATATACACATAACCAGGCATATGTATAGCATAACAAATGAATCTATAAAACACAAAGTGCCAATATTGTGTAACAAAGAATTACATGCTATGTGTGTAACAAAGTATAAACCACAATGTGCTCAAAATACTGTACCAAATCACAAAATTGTGATCTAATAAATAACATATATGCCCAATAATGTTGAAAATCATGAAATATACCCAAAAATCACTAAATATGCATAATATTCAAAACCAAATGTGACACATCAATAAAAATAAAGCACCATAGGCCAAAAAAATATTTAGCAACTAAGTGAAAACGAATCCAACCTGTGCTACCATAAGAAATAATAAGGCTGAAATCACAATACCTGGAAAATCCCAAGGGGGGGGGGGGGGGAGCGAGGGTGGATGAGATTGCTTCCAAAAACGCGCCCCGACGCGCGTTTCGGAAAATGTTCCTTCGTCAGGGGGATGTAATGTACTCAAATCGCGGTCTATAAATAGTCAGATCAATTGCGCATGGTAAAGTGGCGCATGCGCACTGAAACAGACGGCGGTCACATCATCGCCGACGTCACCAGTTGTGTAACTCCATTTCCGGTCACGTGACCCCACCACTGTGTAACCAGTGTGGCGCATGCGCACTAGACCAGACAACAAGCGCCTGACAGCAGGCATATACAATAGCCCCCTGTGTCTGGTCACATGACACTGCACCTGTGTAATAGAATCATAGAATGGTAGAGTTGGAAGGGACCTCCTGGGCCTTCTGGTCCAACCCCTGCTCAAAGCAGGATTCTCTAAATCATCCCAGACAGATGTCTATCCAGCCTCTGTTTGAAGACTTCCATTGAATGAGAACTCACCACCTCTTGTGGCAGCCTGTTCCACTCATTGATCACCCTAACTGTCAAAAAGTTTTTTCTAATATCTAATCTGTGTCTCCTCCCATTCAGTTTCATCCCATTGCTTCTAGTCTTTCCTTGTGCAAATGAGAATAAAGATGATCCTTCTACAATGTGACAGCCCTTGAGATATTTGTAGACAGCTATTAAGTCTCCTCTCAGTCTTCTTTTTTGCAAGCTAAACATTCCCAAATCCTGCAACCGTTCCTCATAGGACATGGTTTGCAGACCGGTCACCATTCTGGTGGCTCTTCTCTGAACTTGCTCCAGTTTGTTGATGTCTTTTTTAAAATGTGGTGCCCAAAACTGGACACAGTATTCCAGATGAGGTCTGACCAAAGAGGAGTAGAGGGCAATAATGACCTCACGTGATCTAGACTGTATGCTTCTGTTGATACATCCTAGAATTGCATTTGCCTTTTTTGCTGCTGCATCACACTGTTGACTCATGTTAAGTCTGTGATCAATTAGTATACCCAAGTCTTTTTCACATGTGCTGTTACTTAGCCCTATTCCTCCCATTTTGTATATGCTTTTTTCATTTTTATTGCCCAGATGTAGTACTTTGCATTTTTCCCTGTTAAAATCCATTCTGTTAGTTGCTGCCCACTGCTCCAGTTTATGTATATCTTTTTGAATCCTCTCTCTCTCTTCTCTAGTATTAGCTACCCCTCCTAGCTTTGTGTCATCAGCAAATTTGATCAGTTTACCCTCAATTCCTTCATCTAAATCATTGATAAAGATGTTGAACAATACAGGGCCCAAAACAGAGCCTTGTGGTACCCCACTTGAGACATTCTTCCAACTGGATGTGCAGCCATTTACAACCACTCTTTGGGTCCGATCACTAAGCCAGTTATGAATCCACCTAACAGTTGCCTTGTCCATTCCATACTTAGTCATTTTTTCAATAAGGATTGTGTGAGATACTTTGTCAAATGCTTTGCTGAAGTCAAGATATACTATATCTACAGCATTTCCCTGATCCACCCAGTCAGTGATTCTGTCATAGAAGGAAATTAAGTTAGTCTGACATGACTTATTAGTTACAAACCCATGCTGACTCTGTTTAATCACTTCATTCTTATCCAGGTACTTGCATACATGTTCTTTAATAATTTGTTCAAAGATCTTTCCTGGTATAGAAGTCAGACTCACCGGCCTGTAGTTCCCTGGGTCCACCTTCTTCCCTTTTTGAAGATAGGAACAACATTTGCTCTTCTCCAGTCTTCTGGGACTTCTCCTGTTCTCCAAGAATTTTCAAAGATTATGGACAGTGGTTCAAGAATTTCTTCTGCTATCTCCTTCAGTACCCTGGGGTGTAATTCATCTGGACCTGGAGACTTGAATTCATTTATGTTAGCTAAGTGTTTCCTCACTGTCTTTCTGTTTATAGATATCCTGGATTCCTCTATTCCTTTAATAGGACAGTGAAGATCAGTTGATGTTACATTTCCTTTCTGAGAGAAAACAGATGCAAAATAGGAATTTAAAAAGTTCAGCCTTCTCAACATCCTGACTTACCATTTCATCATTTTCATCCTGTAAAAATCCTATAGCATCTTTGACTTTTCTTTTACTTTTGACGTATCCCCAAAATCCTTTTTTGTTGCTTTTGACGTCACTTGCAAGCCTTAATTCATTGTCAGCTTTAGATAATCTGATTTGTGCCCTGCAGGTTCTGCAGACGGCATTATATTCTTCTTTAGATATGCCTCCCTCTTTCCATTTGATAAACATTTCTTTCTTCCTTTTTAGCATGTGTTTAAGTTCTATGTTCATCCATCCTGGTTTCCTTAAATGCTTCCCATTCTTCCCTCTTTTCGGAATTGTTAACAATTGTGCTTTGAGAATCTCATTTTTCAAGATTTTCCATCCTTCCTGGACATTTTTGTCCTTAAGGATATCCAGCCATTGGATCCCTCCAATTCTCTTTCTGAGTTCCTTAAAATCTGCCTTTCTGAAATCTAACCTTGACGTCTGAGTCTTCACAGGTCTTCCTCCTCTTGTTATCCAAAATTCTAAAATAGCATGGTCACTACCTCCTAGAGTCCCAGCCACTCTTACCTCCTCCACCATTTCCTCCCTGTTTATGAGGATTAGATCCAAGGTAGCAGATCCCCTTGTTTTCTCCATTACCTTTTGGAAGATAAAGTTGTCAGCAAGAGAGGATAAGAATTTCCTGGACCTGTTAGTTTTGCCTGAGAGAGATTCCCAACAAATGTCTGGATAGTTGAAATCTCCCATGACCACTATGTCATATTTTTTGGAGAACTTGGCCATTTGATGCATAAAGAGTTCATCCATATCTTCAGCTTGCACAGGCAGCCTGTAGTAAATGCCTACAATGGTGTCCTTTCCATTGTTCTGTCCTTGTATTCTTACCCAAACAGTTTCCACAGAACTCCCAGTCTCTGAAGCGTCAATCTCTGTGCAGATATACCCTTTTCTAACATACAATGCAACACCTCCTCCTCGTTTATCAAGTCTGTTTCTTGCAAATAAGTTGTATCCTTCTAGCCTTGTATTCCAATCATGTGTATCGTCCCACCAAGTCTCAGTGATTCCAATGACATCATATTTCTTCTCCTGCATTAGTAGCTCCAGTTCTCCTTGTTTGTTGCCCATGCTTTGTGCATTCGTATAGAAACACTTTAGTTTGTGATTGGTTTCTCTTCCTTCAATATTTTTATTATGTAAATGTTTTTGTCTTTGTTCTTCCCCTTCACTTCTAATAGCAGAAATCTCAATAGTATTTGTCAAGTGTATGGCTTTTGCTGGCGTTTTGCTTCCCTTCCCACATTGTTCTAGTTTAATAATAGGTCTCCGCATGCGCAGTGGATCAGGCGGCAGCCAGATTACAATGAATACCAAGTCCTCCCATAAGATCTATATCCGGCCACATGATGTTTATGCTACCATGACAACCCACCACAACAAGCGATAGATCATGCGCATAATGCATGGACAATATAAAAATGCTCCATATCCATAATACCAGGGTTACAATATAGATAATATAAGGAATGTAAATAATAATACATACTCATAAATTAAGTGTGTGCTAAATGGCGCATGTATAGTAGGCACCGAGCGAGGACCACATCACGACCGGAGTCATGTAGCCAAACACCTAAGTGAGACCACATAAAGACACCGTCGCCATGGGGACCATGCGATCAGGCCGACCATCATGCGCACCACACACGGAATCTGCCAATATGTCCAATAAACATAACAATAATTGAATTATAACAAACTCAAATAAATCCCTCAAAAAATTGTACACTAAACAACAAAGTATAAATATAAACATATAATAACAGAAAATAAAACAACTAAAAATAAATCAATATATGAAATAATAAACAAGAAGAATTCTTCATTAATATATGTTGTATAGTGATGTTCACAATCCGAATATATTCCAAATATTGTCCGAAAAAAGGCTCATGCATGGCGATCTGTACTAAATTCCTCAGATGATAATACTAAGAACGATTGATACCGCGAAACTGAAACTGATAAAAAATAAAGTTAAAATCACATAACACATCATAAAAATGGTGCATATGAAAGACTCTCATTGAGGCCAAGTGGAGAGACCGTGTTCAAGGTCCAGATCCACTTGGCCTCCAACTGTGCCAATCTCTTACTCATGTTGCCACCTCTCGCATTGGTGGTGAGCATATCAATTCCAGAAACCCTCAGACCAGAGGCATCACAATTGTGATGCAGTCTAAAGTGCCTTGGAATCGTCTTCAAAGTAGAAATGTCATCCACATCTATGGCCGCTTTAATACCCAATACATGTTCGCGTACCCTCACCTTGAGCTGTCTCGTGGTGAGACCCACATAGATAAGGGCACACGGACACGTAGCGAAATAGATAACATGTGTGGAATTGCAAGAAATATTGTGCCTAATACTGAATTCCCGAGTATTATCAGAATTCACAAAATTACATGTTTTGTTAACATTCGGACATGCCACACATGAACCACACGGTTTACAACCATGATGGGGTACCTGTTTTTTGTTAGGTTCATAATGACTTTTGACCAACTTATCATGAAGATTAAGAGACCTCCTGAATGTAATCCTAGGTCCATCCCCTATGAATTTCGATATAACAGGATCCGTTTTTAATATGCCCCAATGTTTATTCAAACATGTACGTAGTTGATCACTTTGTCCATTAAATTGTGTAATGAACCGTACTTCATTTGTGTGTTTCTTCTGGGGAATCACATACAAGGCATTATGACGGGTCTGATGTTTTGCCCTATTAAATGCCTTCTTGACAGATCTCCTGCTATAACCCCGCTCATAAAATCTAGCTTTCAATAGCTCAGCCTGTTCAAGAAAATCTTCCTCCCGGGAGCAAATTCGCCTTAATCGAAGAAACTGGCCTATGGGAATAGAGTTGATTAAGGCCGTAGGATGAGATGAGGATGCATGAACCCTGAGTACACACAGTTGCCTAATTAAGCAGCCAGAAATAGGTGGTAGAGTTACACAGACAGTGCTCTCAGTCTGAATCCGGCTTCAGACGCTGCTGGAAGTCTCCTGGAAGCCAAGCTCTGGTAACTACACGATATATGTGTTGTTTGGCCAGGCTATTAGAGCCTAGACCACGGTAGTGAGGGAACTGTGTCCAGCTAGCAGCCTGCCAGGCTTAGGACTTTTGTTTATGATTTGGTTTATGTTTGTTGCTGTGGATTTCAATAAAACTGGTTGCGGCCAGTTTTCACCAATACTGCTGTCTGTGCTTGAACTTTTTCCATGCCACTCCGTCTACCCGAGACGGCGATCCCGGAGCTAAACCCCCTGAACTGGTTACAATTGGTGCTCGAATGCGGGCAACACAGTGGCTAAAACAGCAGCAAAGAAAAAAAAAAAGTCTGTCAAAGCAGCCTTAAAGAGACACTAGCCCTAATAGGGTCTGCATAGAAAAATATGTGTTTGCTGTGGTAAAGACTTTGGAGTGTGCATGTCCTGGGTAAAGGCTGCCGTTGCCGTGACAGACAAGTCTGACAGCATGGAGGAGCTGCTTAGACATATGGCGCAAGCTAGTGTGCAACAGCAGGAGACTAACCGATTATCGATGGAGCAGGTTGCAGCACTACTCCAGGCTCTCAGCACCTCGTCCCAGAGTGATGACGCAAGGTCACCTGCGTTGTCCGCGGTAAAGAAGGCGGTAAAACAGACCCTGCAGAAAATGACGCCTCATGATGATGTGGAGGCATATCTCGCCATATTTGAAAGACTGGCAGAGGAGAATCTGCCACCATCTGAATGGGCCATGGTGGTCGCACCCTATCTGACTGGGGAACCTCAAAAGGCCTATTTTGACCTTAGCGAGCAGGACAGCAGAGACTATGCCAAGTTGAAAGGGGAGATTCTTGCCCGCCTGGGGGTGACGGTTGCAGTCCGTGCCAGGAGAGTCCATAACTGGAGATACAGTTGGGACAAGCCTGCTCGCTCACAAATGTATGACCTGATTTCTCTAGTAAAGAAGTGGCTGGAGCCTGACGTCAGCACCCCTGCCCAAATGGTCGAGAACGTAGTGGTGGACCGGTACATCTGGGCCCTTCCTCCTGAGGTGCAGCTCTGGGTCGGACAGGTAGACCCCAAAGACGCCAATCAACTGGTCAGCCTGATTGAGAGGTACTCCGCCACCAAAGACTACCTCCGTGACCAGCCGTCCGAGCGGTCGTCACTTCGGAGTTCCCGGCCTCCAACATCTCCAGGTAAGAGGGTTCCAGCTGGTGGGCCAGGGGGACTGCTGATAGACGGGGTCAGCCCCGAGGGGACATGTGTGAGGCAAGGGCCGATGCTTCCCTGTCGGGAGTTCCCAGGCCTAGATAGGTCTCCACGTCTGAACCACCCGACCTGAGAGAGTGTTGGAGATGCCGTGAAAGGGGTCATATTTCAGCCAACTGTCCACTAGTGGGGGAACCTATGGACTGTGATGCTGGAAGGTCTCTCTTTCTCCTCGCGGAACCAGTGTGCGTGGCCACCCCAACTGAGGAGAATGGCCCACAGGTGTCCCAGGTGGTTATAAATGGCTGCCCCGTACAAGCCCTCCTAGACTCAGGGAGTCGAGTGACTCTGATACATGCCAGCCTGGCTGATAGGGACTTCATCCCCAATAAACACCTGAGCGTGGTGTGCATCCATGGAGACACCAAAGTCTACCCAGTAACTTCCGTGGACTTCGTCACAAAACTCGGGGAGATCTCGTATGAATTGGGGGTAGTGAAGAACCTGATGCACCCCGTCATATTGGGTCGTGACTTCCCCTGTTTTGGGATCTTTGGGGAAAAAAACGGTTCTACCGGACAGTGTGATGAAGCTCCTACTGAGGTTGCGCGGTCCATAGGGGCGGAACACAATGCTAGTGTGTTGTTGAACGTAGGGGATGATAATGATAATGATGATGATAATGATGAATTTCCATTTCAAGTGATGTTGGGGAGGGGGATAATGGTTCTCTGGAACAGAATGTCCCTGACCTACCTGTGTCCCGTGGCAATTTTGGGAGTGAGCAATTGCGAGACCCCACTCTTAAACATGCCAAGGAAAATATAACTGTTCTGAATGAGATCCCACAAGAGCCCGGCTCTAATGAAAGATTTCCCCATTTTGCCATGAACAATGACCTGCTATATAGGGTCACTAAGGTAAAGGGAGAGGCCGTGAGTCAGCTCCTGGTACCTAAGCCATATAGAAGTATGGTGCTAGGTTTGTCACATAACCACGTGCTTGGTGGGCACCTGGGGATGGACAAGACCCAGGAAAGAATCCTCCAGAGGTTTTACTGGCCAGGGGTTTATCGAGATGTGGAGGATTATTGCAAAACCTGCCCCACGTGTCAGATAAATGCTCCGGTTTCTCACTTCCGCAGTCCATTAGTCCCGCTTCCGGTTGTAGAGATACCATTTGAAAGGGTAGCGATGGACTTGGTAGGTCCTATCGTGAAATCCGCCAGGGGGCACCAATACATACTAGTGGTACTTGATTATGCAACCCGGTACCCCGAGGCTGTCCCTTTAAGAAATATGGCGTCCAAAAATATTGCACGGGAACTCTTTCATATGTTTTCAAGGACAGGAATCCCTAAAGAGATCCTCACGGACCAAGGCACACCTTTTATGTCCAAGGTGATGAAGGAGCTGTGTAAGTTGCTTAAAATCTCGCACATTCGAACATCCGTGTATCACCCACAGACGGATGGGCTGGTTGAACGTTTTAATAAAACGTTAAAACATGTTAAAAAAAGCAGTGGAGAAAGATGGTCGGGACTGGGACTACCTGTTACTAGGGTTGAGCATTCCGATACTTCCGATACCTGAAATCCAATGTAAGTCTATGGGAACAAAATATCGGAAGTAAGTATCGGAAGTACTTCCGATATTTTGTTCCCATAGACTTACATTGGATTTCAGGTATCGGAAGTATCGGAATGCTTAACCCTACCTGTTACCCTACCTAATGTTTTCGGTCAGAGAGGTACCCCAAGCCTCTACGGGGTTTTATCCCTTTGAGTTGGTATATGGTCGGCACCCGCGGGGCTTGCTAGATATAGCCAAGGAAGTATGGGAGACCGAGACAACCCCATACAAGAGTGTTATAGAGCATATTGCCCAGATGCAAGATAGAATTGCTAAGATTATGCCATTGGTTAAGGATCATCTGCAGAGAGCCCAAGAAGCTCAAAGCAGGATATATAATCGGTCAGCAAAAATTAGGACTTTCAACCCCGGGGATCGAGTCCTAATCCTAATTCCCACGGTGGAAAGTAAGTTTTTGGCCAAATGGCATGGCCCATACGAGATAGTACAGAAAGTGAGCGAGGTCACCTACAAAGTACACCAACCCGGAGATGGAAGCCCTACCAGGTCTATCGTATCAACCTGATCAAGCCCTGGAGGGACAGAGAGTCATTACTGGCCTCGGGTGAAGTAGAGAAAGGGTTAAAACCACCTCTACCTCCTGTGATAATTGGTGAGACATTGTCCGTACACCAAAAACAGGAAGTACGGGAGTTTCTGCAGAAAAATCAGCAGAGGTTTTCAGACTTACCCGGCCGGACTTCTCTCGTGAAGCACCATATCGAGACCGAGCCCGGTAGTAAGGTCAAGCTGAAGCCGTACAGGATACCGGAAGCCCGCAGAGAGATAGTCTCTACTGAGATCAAACGGATGCTAGCCCTCGGCGTCATTGAGGAGCCCAAAGCGAGTGGTGTAGCCCGATTGTCCTGATCCCAAAACCTAATGGAACCTGGAGGTTTTGCAATGATTTTAGAAAGTTGAACGACGTGTCAAAGTTTGACGCATACCTGATGCCACGGGTAGACGAGCTAATCGAGAGGTTAGGGGGCGCCCGTTATATTACAACCCTCGATCTGACAAAAGGGTACTGGCAGATACCCCTGTCTGATGAGGAAAAAGAAAAAACGGCCTTTGCAACCCCTGACGGCTTGTTTCAGTATCTTGTGATGCCATTCGGGTTGCATGGAGCCCCGGCTACCTTTCAGAGGCTTATGGACCTGATCCTGCGCCCGCATCAAGCCTATGCGGCTGCCTACCTGGATGATGTGGTAATTTTCAGTTCCGATTGGAAGAGCCACCTCGCTAAGGTGCAGGCCGTCTTAGACTCGATAGGCGGAGCTGGGCTGAACATAAACCCAGAGAAATGTGCCATTGGCCTAGAAGAGGCCAAGTACCTGGGCTACGTCATTGGCAGGGGGTTGATTAAGCCACAAGACAATAAGGTAGAGGCGATTCAGAACTGGCCTACACCCCTCACAAAACGACAGATCAAAGCGTTTCTGGGCATCACTGGGTATTATCGCAGATTTGTACAAAATTTTGCCTCCATTGCTGCCCCGTTGATCGACCTGACAAAGGGTGGGAAGTCAAAAATGGTAGTTTGGAATCCGGAGGCAGAAAAAGCATTTCAGTCTTTGAAAAAAGCCTTATGTCAAAGCCCAGTTCTGGTCACCCCTAATTTCAGCGAGGAGTTTCTTGTTCAAACTGATGCCTCTAATGTGGGGTTAGTGGCGGTTTTGTCGCAGGTCGTGAAGGGTGAAGAGCACCCGGTCATGTATCTGAGTCGGAAACTGACACTGCCTGAACAAAATTATGCCATTCTGGAGCGAGAGTGCCTCGCAATCAAATGGGCGCTGGACTCGCTACATTATTACCTCTTGGGCAGGAAATTTAAATTACAGTCAGACCATGCTCCTCTGGCATGGATGCAGCAGAACAAGGAAAGTAATGCCAGGGTGACAAGGTGGTACCTTTTGCTTCAAGAATTCAATTTCTCGGTAGAGCATAGGCCTGGGAGGTTACAGGGTAATGCCGATGCCTTGTCCAGAGTTCACTGTCTCTTTGGAGTTGTTGACCAGCCCTCCGGTCTGGAGAAGAGGGGGGGGATATGTGAGACAGTGAAGGGGTGCGTACTGGACGGGGTGTATATCTCGCCCAGGTTTCTTAGCTGGGTGGCATAAGGAATATGTACAACGTTCACTCCACTCCCCATCCAGTACAGGCTTGCAGCTCAACCCTGAGTACACACAGTTGCCTAATTAAGCAGCCAGAAATAGGTGGTAGAGTTACACAGACAGAGCTCTCAGTCTGAAACCGGCTTCAGACGCTGCTGGAAGTCTCCTGGAAGCCAAGCTCTGGTAACTACACAATATATGTGTTGTTTGGCCAGGCTGTTAGAGCCTAGACCACGGTAGTGAGGGAACTAACTGTGTCTAGCTAGCAGCCTGCCAGGCTTAGGACTTTTGTTTATGATTTGGTTTATGTTTGTTGCTGTGGATTTCAATAAAACTGGTTGCGGCCAGTTTTCACCAATACTGCTGTCTGTGCTTGAACTTTTTCCATGCCACTCCGTCTACCCGAGACGGCGGTCCCGGAGCTAAACCCCTGAACTGGTTACAATATATATATATATATATATATATATATATATATATATATATATATATATATATATAAAAACAATCCTTCCTTCTCCTCCTCGCTCCCTCTCTGATCCCGGCTCTGCTCCGGTCTCAGCAGGTGAAGTGATGTCATCGCGCACCAGCTGTGTCAGAGGCAGAGGGGAATGATGAGAGAGGGAGTGTCATCTAACACTCTCTCCTCCATTATTGCTTTCAACTGTGTCAGCATCTATGATGCCGATACAGTTGAATGAGGCGTGTTGTGAATGTGCTAGAAATGGATTCTGAGCAGAAGCTCACTCTGGTGGTTACAAACAGTACTGAACTATCCAATGAAGATTGTGAAGATTGGCGATCAGGTGTTACTGACTGGTCTTATATAAGGGAGGTTCCCTCCCACCAGGGTTGCCGGTGATCAATTGTTCTGGTCTCATCTTTGACTCCTGTTCACTTTGTAGCTTGCTGTTTCGTGCCTGCATCTTCTGCTAACAGATAAGACATTTTCTTCTTTTAGTTTTTTGTGCTTGCTTTTTGCATTTTGTCCTGCACTTCTGTGGGGGTCTGCCGGGTCCCCTCCGGGGGCTTGTGCTCCTCTCAGTTTAGTTCAGCCACTGTTGTTTGTTCATTTGCCTTTTCCAGTTTTTTCAGTGGCTGCTGTTTAGTTTTTGTTACACCAGAGAACTAATTTAGGTGGTAGAGGTCGTGTGATCTCAGGTGTTTTTGTAATTAGTAGAGTTGGTACTTTTCAGGGTTTTTTGGGATTGCAGTAAGTGTCCTTCCTATCCTTTTCTATTTAGGAAGTTTGGGCCCCAACGTTTGCTCATACTATTTTCTGTCTGTGTCTGTATTTCCTCTTGTCTAACCGCCATTACATGTTTGGGGGCTTTCTATGTTCTTTGGGGATCTGCTCCGGGGCAGATAGTTTTCCTCTTTCTAACGAAAAAATAGGAACAGCATCCAATCCAGGTGAAGTATAACAAGTCTTTATTCAGCCACCATAAAATACGACGTTTCGGCCATTTTCAGGCCTTTATCAAGTATACAAAAACAGGCAAAATGGTGTCCTTAAATGGTGTGGAGGAGCCAATCACCATCCAGGAACCGCCCATAATACAAATAGACACATATACAGAATATACAGCGATAATCAATTTAAAACAGTGATCAGAGCTCAGAATAGTGACATCATAGAAAAATACAGCAATGTTATAATTGCGCTTAGTCAGAGCTTTATCCAATAGCCCACAGGATAACA
The DNA here is from genome assembly GCA_033576555.1 of Oophaga sylvatica. Taxonomy (NCBI): domain Eukaryota; kingdom Metazoa; phylum Chordata; class Amphibia; order Anura; family Dendrobatidae; genus Oophaga; species Oophaga sylvatica. Next base: position 398,682,531 of record JARQOD010000001.1, read on the forward strand.
AATCGGGAGGCACACCTAACTCACTCCCCACTGTGTGGTAAACAAAGGCACATGTTCAGAAGTCATCATAGCAAACGCCCAGTGGATCATGTGAACACCAGCGTCATCAGACACCCAGTCACATGACCGCAAGCATCATCCGAGGTCTAATCACATGATAGTCCCATCATAAGCATCTATTCCAGGCTGAAAACACTAAAATAGCGCGCGATCACCGGCATCATCCGACATCTGAAAAAAGAACACGCATGCACAATAAACTCTATCATTATTTATACTACTCCAGAAATGTCATCAGGAAACCTGCAGGTCACATGACCGTCAGTATTGGCATAATGTAAACAAGAGATCGCACATGCGGATCTATATAGAGTGGAAGATTAACAATATAGCAGACGCCTAAAGAAATATATATAATATCTACAAAATAACTGATGTCATCAGGAACCATTAAGTCACCACTTGCTCCGATCACTCCAGATAATAATCCTACAAAAACAACAAGGCCTGAAAATGGCCGAAACGTCGTATTTTATGGTGGCTGAATAAAGACTTGTTATACTTCACCTGGATTGGATGCTGTTCCTATTTTTTCGTTGGACTGTTGTTCATTTGGATCCTTGAACGTCTGAACGTGCATCCGTGCTAACTCCCGAGTGCTGTCAGCTGCTTGAATACTTGTGTTTTCCTCTTTCTGTCTTTAGGTGTAGTTAGCTTCTCAGGCTGTGACGAGGCGTCTAGGACCAACGTAGGTACGCTCCACGGCTGCCTTTAGTTGTGGTGGTTAGTCAGGGTACTGCAATCCCATAGATTCCAACCTCTCTGGTGTATTTCCTTTTTTGCTTGCTCTCCTCAGCTACCAAATCATAACAGTATCACCGGCCCAAAAACTGATATTTGTATGGTACTCACAGAAGGGAAAAATAGTGTTAAAGAAAGAAGATTGTCAGAGTTGTCAGAGATTTTTTTTTTTTCCCTCTGTATCTCTGGGTGCTGAGGAGGATTTTTTTTTCTCTCAATGGAGTTTGCACAGTTGTCTGGCCGTGTGGATCAGCTTGCCACTGAAGTTCGGAGTATTGCTACCTATCTTGCGAGGTTTTCCTGTTGTGGAACCTAGGATTCCCATGCCAGATTTGTTTTTAGGGGATCGAGCTAAATTTCTGAATTTCAAAAATAACTGTAAGTTGTTTTTTGCCTTGAAATCTAAGTCCTCAGGGAACGCAGCACAGCAGGTTCAAATTGTCATCTCTCTCCTGCGCGGCGATCCTCAGGATTGGGCTTTTTCCCTGACACCTGGGGATCCTGTTTTGAGTAATGTTGATGCATTTTTTCAGGCTCTGGGTTATTGTACGATGAGCCTAATGTCACTGATCAAGCTGAAAAAGCCTTGTTGGCATTAAATCAGGGGCTTGAGGACGCTGAGTTATACTGTCAGAGATTCCGAAGGTGGGCAGTCCTGACCAAATGGAATGACGATGCTTTGGCAGCCCTTTTTCGGAAGGGTCTGTCACAGAATGTAAAGGATGTTATGGTGGGATTCCCTATCCCCTCTGGTCTCAATGATTCTATGTCATTAGCGATTCAAATTGACAGACGTTTGCGTGAGCGTAGAGGTATGCGTGGAATAGTGTTGCCTTGTGAACCAGCTTCTGAACCCATGCAGTGTGATAGAGTGGCTTCTGGGGCACAGCGTCATGAGTTTCGAAAACGCAATGGGTTATGTTTCTACTGTGGTGATGCCTCTCATGCTATTTCAGTCTGCCCTAAGCGGGGAAGACGTTTTGCACGCTCAGTTGTCTTGGGTAGTGTTCAGACTAAATTTTTGTTGACTGTTACCCTGATTTGCTCCCTGTCCACATTTTCTGCTCAGGCTTTCGTTGATTCGGGAGCAGCTATTAACCTGATGGATTTTGATTTTGCTAAACGTTGTGGGTTTCCCTTGATACCCCTACGGAAGTCTATTCCCCTACTGGGGATCGATTCTACCCCTTTGGCTGAGAATAAACCTCAGTTCTCTACTCAGGTGATAATGAGGGTTGAACCTGATCATCAGGAGAGTTGCAAATTTTTGGTGCTGTATAATCTGCATGACATTATCGTACTGAGTTTCCCTTGGTTACAGTCTCATAATCCTGTTTTGAAATTGGAAATCTGTGTCTGTAACCAGTTGGGACTGCCAATGTGTTAATACCAACACTCCTGTTTTTTCTGCCTCTCCACAGGCTCAGGATGTTCCTGACTTTTTGAATGATTTTTCTGATGTGTTTTAGCAAAGTAAATCTGCATCCTTGCCCCCCCATAGGAGCTATGACTGCGCTATTGAATTAGTGCCTGGTAGTAAATTACCTAAAGGTCGCCTTTTTAACTTGTCTGTACCTGAACATGACGCTATGCGGTCTTATATCAAGGAGTCATTGGAGAAGGGTCATATCAGACCATCCTCTTCACCCTTGGGTGCCGGATTTTTCTTTGTGGCCAAAAAGGATGGTTCATTAAGGCCGTGTATTGATTATCGTCTCTTGAACAATATCACTGTGAAATATCAATATCTATTACCCTTGATTTCTGACCTGTTTTCCAGGGTGAAAAGTGCTACTTGGTTTACCAAGCTTGACCTCAGGGGGGCATATAACCTTATTCGCATTAAGCACGGGGATGAATGGAAGACGGCATTTAATACCCCAGAGGGGCATTTTGAGTACCTAGTGATGCCCTTTGGGCTCACTAATGCTCCTTCTGTCTTCCAGTCCTTCATGAATGACATTTTCAGGGATTTTGTGGATACATTTCTGATTGTTTATTTGGATGATATCTTGATTTTTTCCTATGACTGGGACTCTCATGTGAAACATGTTCAGACAGTGTTCCAGATTTTGAGAGAGAATGCTCTGTATGTGAAGGGATCAAAGTGTCTTTTTGGCGTACAGAGGATCTCATTTCTGGGATTCATTTTGTCCCCATCTGTTATTGAAATGGACCCGGTCAAGGTTCAGGCCATCTGTGATTGGGTCCAACCTACTTCATTAAAGGCTCTTCAAAGATTCTTGGGTTTTGCCAATTTTTATTGTAAATTTATTGGTAATTTCTCTGTTATTGTTAAACCATTGACTGATTTGACCAAAAAGGGTTCTGATGTGGTGAATTGGCCTCCTGAGGCAGTCTCTGCGTTTCAGGAACTTAAGCAGAGATTCACTTCTGCTCCTGTTCTACGGCAGCCTGATGTTTCTCTGCCATTTCAGGTGGAGGTTGATGCCTCTGAAATTGGGGCAGGTGCCGTTTTGTCCCAAAGAGATCCAGAGACCTCTAAAAGTAACCCTTGTGCCTTTTTCTCTCGAAAATTTTCTCCAACTGAACGTAATTATGACGTGGGTAATCGGGAGTTATTGGCCATGAAGTGGGCTTTTGAAGAGTGGAGACATTGGCTGGAGGGAGCCAAATATCAGGTGGTGGTCCTCACGGACCATAAGAATCTGGTTTATCGGGAATCAGCCAAGCGACTTAATCCTAGACAGGCCAGGTGGGCCTTGTTTTTCACACGTTTTAATTTTGTGGTTTCCTTTCTTCCTGGCACTAAGAATGTTAAGGCGGATGCCCTCTCGAGGAGTTTCCTTGCGGACTCTCCTGAGTTATCTGATCATGCTGTTATTTTGAAAGAGGGTGTAGTTCTTTCCGCCATCTCGCCCAATTTGAGACTGGCTCTGGAAGGGTGTCAGGAGGATAAACCCGAGCGCTGCCCTATTGGGAATTTGTTTGTCCCAGACCGATGGAAAAAGAGTGTGATGTCTGAGATTCATTGTTCCGCGTTGGCCGGTCATCCCGGAATTTTTGGTACCAGAGACTTGGTTAGTCGGTCCTTTTGGTGGCCTACTTTGTCTCGTGACGTCAGGGAATTTGTGCAGTCCTGCGGGACTTGCTCTCGCTCCAAGCCTTGCTCTCGCTCTAGTGGTTTGTTGATGCCATTGCCTGTGCCCAAGAGACCATGGACCCATATCTCTATGGTTTTTATTTCCGACCTCCCTGTTCCTCAGAGAATGACCGTTATCTGGGTGATTTGTGATAGGTTTTCCAAAATGATACATCTTGTGCCATTACCTAAGTTGCCTTCCTCCTCTGAATTGGTGCCTTTGTTCCTTCAGCACGTGATTCGGTTACACGGCATTCCTGAGAACATTGTGTCTGACAGAGGAGTCCAGTTTGTTTCCAGATTTTGGAGGACTTTTTGTTCTAAACTTGGTGTTCAATTGTCTTTCTCCTCGGCTTTTCATCCTCAGACCAATGGACAAACTGAGAGAACAAACCAGACATTGGAGACTTATCTGAGATGCTTTGTGTCTGCTGATCAGGATGACTGGGTCTCTTTTTTGCCTTTGGCTGAGTTTGCTCTTAATAATAGGGCTAGCTCTGCCACTTTGATGTCTCCATTTTTCTGCAATTTTGGGTTTCACCCTCGATTTTCTTCAGGACAGACGGAGGCTTCTGTCTGTCCAGGTGTTGACTCTGTTGTGGAGCGTATGCAGCAGATTTGGGACCAGGTAGTGGAGAGGTTGTCCCTCTCTCAGGAGAGGGCCCAGCGGTTTGCCAACCGGCATAGGACTGATGGTCCTCGGTTTGAAGTGGGGGACTTGGTCTGGTTGTCCTCAAGAAATATCCCTATGAGAGTTGCATCTCCTAAGTTTAAGCCTAGGTTCATTGGACCTTATAAGATCATGGAGATTCTTAATCCTGTTTCCTTTCGTTTACTTCTTCCAGGGACATTTAAGATCCATAACGTGTTCCACAAGTCCTTATTGAAGAGGTTTGTCGAGCCAGTGGTTCCTATGGCTATGCCTCCTGACCCTGTTTTGGTTGAGGCAATCTGGAGTATGTGGTTGAGAAAATATTGAATTCTCGTTTTTCTAGACGGAAACTCCAGTATTTGGTTAAGTGGAGAGGTTATGGTCAGGAGGACAATTCTTGGGTGTTTGCTTCGGACATCCATGCTAGGAGACTCATCCGTGCGTATCACAGAGCTCATCCTGACCGACCTGGTTGCTCAAATGAGGGTTCGTTGACCCCTCCTCAAGGGGGGGGTACTGTTGTGAATGTGCTAGAAATGAATTCTGAGCAGAAGCTCCCTCTGGTGGTTACAAACAGTACTGAACTATCCAATGAAGATTGTGAAGATTGGCGATCAGGTGTTACTGATTGGTCTTATATAAAGGAGGTTCTCTCCCATCAGGGTTGCCGGTGATCAATTGTTCTGGTCTCATCTTTGATTCCTGTTCACTTTGTAGCTTGCTGTTTCGTGCCTGCATCTTCTGCTAACAGATAAGACATTTTCTTCTTTTAGTTTTTTGTGCTTGCTTTTTGCATTTTGTCCTGCACTTCTGTGGGGGTCTTCCGGGTCCCCTCCGGGGGCTTGTGCTCCTCTCAGTTTAGTTCAGCCACTGTTTGTTCATTTGCCTTTTCCAGTTTTTTCAGTGGCTGCTGTTTAGTTTTTGTTACACCAGAGAACTAATTTAGGTGGTAGAGGTCGTGTGATCTCAGGTGTTTTTGTAATTAGTAGAGTTGGTACTTTTCAGGGTTTTTTGGGATTGCAGTAAGTGTCCTTCCTATCCTTTTTTTATTTAGGAAGTTTGGGCCCCAACGTTTGCTCATACTATTTTCTGTCTGTGTCTGTATTTCCTCTTGTGTAACCGCCATTACATGTTTGGGGCTTTCTATGTTCTTTGGGGATCTGCTCCGGGGCAGATAGTTTTCCTCTTTCTGTCTTTAGGTGTAGTTAGCTTCTCAGGCTGTGACGAGGCATCTAGGACCAACGTAGGTACGCTCCACGGCTGCCTTTAGTTGTGGTGGTTAGTCAGGGTACTGCAATCCCATAGATTCCAACCTCTCTGGTGTATTTCCTTTTTTGCTTGCTCTCCTCAGCTACCAAATCATAACAGCGGCGCGCACTGCGTAACAGCACTGGGGCCCCTGGGGGAGCAGTGGCCTTGGTCTGCCGGCCCTGATAGCGGGCAGTGTTAGCCGCAGCCTGCGGCTAACACTGCCCATTATCAAAGTGAAATGAATATTCACTCCTATCGCCCCTGTGGGCGTGGGAAGCAGTGACTATTTTTCATCGACTGGGGGTGTGTGGCTGCCCCCAGTTGTCAGGACTTATTATATCCCACTTTCCAGTTCCGGCTAGGAACTTGCAGCTTTATGCTGCCCCCTTACCCTCAGGTCAGTCAGGGAACTACACCTAGGATAAGTAGTCGCCAGAAGGGCTGCCATGCCGTGTACTAGCTATTGGGCACTCTGCAGTGAGGGCGGTATGTATGTCCCCAGTCCCTGGTGGGTAATACACACATAAAACCTCCGTTCCATCACTACCAGTGTCTGTCTCTCAAATACCCCAGAACACTTTGCTGCCACAAGCTCCTCGTTCTATATTAATATCAATATCGGGTCAGGAGCCAAACCAAACGGTAGCGTAATTTAGCAAGGAGGATGTGGCGGTACGTTATAGATCAAGGAAAACAAAACTAGTAAAATTTTATAGATTTACTCCAGAAAATATAGGCAGTGTTTACAAAAATATAAAAGATGTTACAAAAGAGACAAGTTACAGTTTATATAGGTAATTAGAAAATAAAATGGATTAAAATATGAAACTTACATATCTCAGTCAATGGCACGCTGTTATGTTTCGGTAGCTGAGGAGTGCAGGCAAAAAAGGCAATACACCAGAGCAGTTGGAATCTATGAGATTGCAGTACCCTGACTAACCACAACTAGAGGCAGCCGTGGAGCGTTCCTACGTTGGTCCTAGACGCCTCGTCACAGCCTGAGAAACTAACTACACCTAAAGATAGATATAGGAAAGCTATCTGCCCCGGAGCAGAACCCCAAAGATAATAGAAAGCCCCCAAACATGTAATGGCGGTTAGACAAGAAGAAATACTGACACAGACAGAAAATAGTATGAGCAAACGTTGGGGCCCAAACTAACTAAATAGAAAAGGATAGGAAGGGTACTTACTGCAATCCCAGAAAACCCTGAAAAGCACCAACTCTACTAATTTCAAAAACACCTGAGATCACACGACCTCTACCACCTAAATTAGTTCTCTGGTGTAACAAAATCAAAACAGCAGCCACTGAAAAAACTGGAAAAAGCAAAAGTACAAACATCAGTGGCTGAACTAAACTGAGAGGGCAAAAGCCCCCGGAGGGGACCCTGAAGGCCCCCACAGAAGTGCAGGACAAAATGCAAAAATCAAGCACAAAAAACAAAAAGAAGAAAATGTCTTATCTGTTAGCAGGAGATGCAGACACGACACAGCAGGCTACAAGGGAAACAGGAATCAAGGATAGAGACCAGAACAATTGATCACCGGCAACCCTGATGGGAAGGTGACTCCCTTATATAAGACCAGTCAGTAACACCTGATTCCCAATCCTCACAATCTTCACAATCTTCACTGGACAGACCAGTACCGCTTGTAACCACCAGAGGGAGCCTCTGCTCAGAACTCATCTCAAGCCCATTCACAACAGCACGCCATGTGGAGGAGGGGGACATTCCCAGAGCAACAGGTCAAAATACACAGCTTCCCATAGCTGATCTCCCAGTCAAAAGACAACTTCCTCATAGAGTGGGTCAGCTTTATGCTTTTTCCCCGCTGAGGGGGGTTGAGCTAGAGGATATATGCTCCCCCCTTCTAAAAGTTCTTAAAAACTTCTATTTGTCATAACTCTGGGAGAAAACCTCGGAACGAGACGACAGGGGTATCATTTTTTGTATTACGACATTGCCTTTCTTTTGATATCAAACATGGCATTTCTATGTATTGCTGGGAAGCAGGAATAGTTTTCTCGGTTTCTGATGGCCACAGGTTGCAAAAACATAGCTGGGTGTAGCCTAAATCATGCCAGTTCTGAAAATATATGTTTCCTGTTTCTAGGATCAATGTGCGTTATTAAATCCAAGTTTGAAGGAACAAAGAAAGCATGTGCTCCAACCTTTACTTCCTGTTTGAGCCGGCTAGAAGAGGATCTCACATTAAACAAGCTAGTTCTGACGAATCCTGGAGTGGACCCTCTGGGTCATGATACCAACCCACCCTGGGCGAGCTGACCTAGTGAGAACCACCCCCTATACAGGGAGTGTCAGGGGCAGACCCAGGGGAATAAAGTACCACGACTGCTGGAACCAGGTGGCCGGCTCACAGAAGACGGGAGTGCGCAGGGTTCGGAAGTATGCAAAACAAGGACACGGGAACACGCTGAGTACAGGATAGTGCAAGGCGTGTACACGGGGGTGTGCAATGCAGAGTACAGGATAGTGCAAGGCATGTACATGGGGGTACGCAACAGGCAGAATTGCGTATAGCGTGCAGCGAGATGCAGCTTGGGTAAGAGGCAAAACAGGGCGCGTGCGGGGAAGCAAGCCTGAGTACAAAGCAAGGCAGAGCGGGCGCTGGGAAGCACGCATGGGTGCAAAGCAAGGCAGAGCGCGCGCTGGGAAGCACGCCTGGGTACAAAGCAAAGCACCTGGGTACAAAGCAAGGCAGAGTGCGCGCTGGGAAGCACGCCTGGGTGCAAAGCAAGGCAGAGCACGTGCTGGAATCACGTTAGCGCACAAGGCAGGGACCTGAGTACAGAGAGCAGCCAACCAGGGACCAAGCAGGTCTAGCTAGGAAGCACAACAATAATCAGGCGCCACCTACAGGAAGAGGCAGCCTGATATAGGGCAAGCGTGCTGAAACTTCCGGGTCAGGTCCTCCAGGACCATAGAGACGTCAGAGATGGAGTGGCCGCAATCAGGCTCAGGAGGAAGCGCATGCGCGCTGGAGGAATGCAGTGAGAGTGGCATGACACTAGTACAGCAGGAGGGAGGGGAAGAAGACATTCCAACAGGGGGAAGAGAGAGGGGGTTGGATGCTGCAGCTATACCTGAACATGGGGCTTTGTGTGTGTGTACTGTACAAACCTAATGGGGGAAGGGCAGCACCAGCCCTGGTAGTGTACATAGAATTTAAACATATTTATATTTTCCTGACACTATTCATTTCTCTTTAGCAGCAGGGACAGGATTAAGTTGCAGCAGCCGGCTTCTGCCTCCTGTCACCCGTTGCTGTTCCGCTGGTATCGAGCAGGCCCCCCGACTCCCAGGCCCCATAGCAGCTGCGTGTTGTGGTGTTGCTATTAGTGACATGCCACTAGCTGGGGGCCCCAGGAGTAGCGGGGGCACTAGGCAGCTGCCGGCCCTGTATGCCAGTAGGTGTCAGTGCCTGAGCCCACCAGAGACTCCTCCAGTTGTCCGGTGGGCCAGTCAGACGCTGCTGACAGCTGAGGGTTGCAGCCCCCAGCTGTGAGTTTTGCCTGGCTGGTTATCAAAAATACAGGGGAACCCAAGCAGGTTTTTTTTAATTATTTATTTACATTGCAGGAGACGGCTGAAAAATACTCCTATCAGCTGCTCCTGCTCTCACTGTTATTAGCGGCAGCAGGCGTTGGCTGATGGGAGCAGTAGTCACATCAGCTGACACGAGTGACTGGAGGTAAACTTTATACCTCCGATCACAGCTGTGGGCTCACGCTGTCATTTGACATTGTGGGAACAGGGCTGTCTGACCAGTGGTTATGTTTTATCGCCAATCAGAAGCGGTGTTTGCCAAGCTGTCATGCACATAAAAGTGTGGCAAACACTGGATGTTCGGGCCCCCATTCAAGTGAATGGGATCTGGGTTCAGGTTTGGGTCCGGGTACTGTTCTAGTACCAGAACCCAAACTTTTTGTAAGTGTTCAGCCGAACCCGAACATGTAGGTGTCCGTCCATATCTACTCACAGACTATACAGCCCTGTACTGATCATACAGACTACACCGCCCTTTTCTGATCACAGACTATACCACCCTGTACTCATCATACAGACTATACCGCCCTGTAGTGATCACACACAGACTATACCGCCCTGTACCGATGACACAGATTATACCGTCCTTTACCGATCAACACAGACTATACCGCCCTGTACCGATGACACACAGATTATACCGTCCTATAACGATCATACACAGATTACACCGTTCTGTGCTGATCACGCACAGATTATTTTGTATGTTACAGACCTGTCAGTGCCACTACAAGCAACGTCAGCAGCATCAGAGTGTTCTCTGAGGTCCATCCTGGAAACAGCACAGACTGGAGAGTCAGGAAGCGGCTTAGGAAAAGTCTGTCCAAACGAGGCCTGCAAGGAACAGGAGAGGAGGCGTAACGGGCAGTGTCTGAGACAAATGAAAATTACACATATTGGTACAGTGTTTCACCCTCTACGCCGTCAATGATGCATCCACTGCTACGCGGCTCCTCATCATTATTACCATTCCTCCTCCGCAACTCACCATTTTTATACTCCTCTGCCGTCCATCACCATTATTATATTCCTCCTTCGCTACCTCTGACCACTTTTAGATTTCTCCTGCTCCGTCCCTAACCATTATTACTACATTCCTCCTTCACCCCTCACCAATATTACTACATTCCTTCTCCTCCCCTCACCATTATTACTACATTCCTCCTCGGCCTCTCACCATTATTCTATTCCTCCTCCCCCCCCCCATTATTATATTCCTCCTCCGCCCTTCACCATTATTACTACATTCCTCCTCCGCCCTTCACCATTACTATATTCCTCCTCCGCCCCTCACCATTATTTCTACATTCCTCCTCCGCCCTTCACCATTATTCTATTCCTCCTCCTCCCCCCCATTATTATATTCCTCCTCCGCCCCTCACCATTATTACTACATTCCTCCTCCGCCCTTCACCATTATTCTATTTCTCCTCCCCCCATTATTATATTCCTCCTCCGCCCCTCACCATTATTACTACATGCCTCCTCCGCCCTTCACCATTACTACATTCTTCCTCCGCCCTTCACCATTACTAAATTCTTCCTCCGCCCTTCACCATTACTAAATTCTTCCTCCGCCCTTCACCATTACTACATTCTTCCTCCGCCCTTCACCATTACTACATTCCTCCTCCGCCCTTCACCATTACTACATTCTCCTCCGCCCCTCACCATTATTACTACATTCCTCCTAGTCAACAATAGTCAACAATCTATTGCATCATCAAGAACTTCAAGGAGAGAGGTTCCATTGTTGCCAAAAAGGCTTCAGGGCGCCCAAGAAAGACCAGCAAGCGCCAGGACCGTCTCTTAAAAGTGTTTCAGCTGCGGGATTGGGCTACCAGCAGTGCAGAGCTTGCTCAGGAATGGCAGCAGGCAGGTGTGAGTGCATCTGCACGCACTGTGAGGCGGAGACTCTTGGAGCAAGGCCTGGTCTCAAGGAGGGCAGCAAAGAAGCCACTTCTCTCCAGAAAAAACATCATGGACAGACTGATATTCTGCAAAAGGTACAGGCAGTGGACTGCTGAGGACTGGGGCAAAGTTATTTTCTCTGATGAATCCCCTTTTCGATTGTTTGGGACATCAAGAAAACGCCTCATTCGGAGAAGACAGGGTGAGTCTTGTCTCATGCCAACTGTTAAGCATCCTGAAACCATTCATGTGTGGGGTTGCTTCTCAGCCAAGGGAATCGGCTCTCTCATAGTCTTGCTTAAAAACACAGCCATGAATAAAGAATGGTACTAGAATGTCCTCCAAGAGCAACTTCTCCCAACCTTTCCAAGAGCAGTTTGGCGATCAACAATGCCTTTTCCAGCATGATGGAGCACCTTGCCATAAAGCAAAGGTGATAACTAAATGGCTCAGGGAACAAAACATAGAGATTTTGGGTCCATGGCCTGGAAACTCCCCAGATCTTAATCCCATTGAGAACTTGTGGTCAATCATCAAGAGACGGGTGGACAAACAAAAACCTAAAAATTCTGACAAAATGAAAGCATTGATTGTGCAAGAATGGACTGCCATCAGTCAGGATTTGGTCCAGAAGTTGATTGAGAGCATACCAGGGAGAATTGCAGAGGTCCTGAAGAAGAAGGGTCAACACTGCAAATATTGACTTGCTGCATTAACTCATTCTGTCAATATAAGCTTTTGTTACTCATATGTTTGCAATTATATTTCTGTCTGTGATAAAAACATCTGTCAAACACACAAAAACCAGAGGGCAGCAGATCATGTGAAAATATAATATTTGTGTCATTCTCAAAACTTTTGGCCATGACTGTACATTCCTTCTACGCCCCTCATCATTATTACTACATTCACCATTGTTTTCCTCCTCTGCCGCCACTCACCATTATATTCCTTCTCCGCCGCCCCTCACCATTATATTCCTTCTCCGCCGCCCCTCACCATTGTTTTCCTCCTCCTCCCCTCATCATTATATTCTTCCTCCTCAGCCTCTCACCATTATTCTATTCCTCTTCCTCCCCCCTCCTCCGCCCTTCACCATTATTACTACATTCCTCCTCCGCCCTTCACCATTACTACATTCCTCCTCCGCCCTTCACCATTACTATATTCCTCCTCCGCCCCTCACCATTATTCTACATTCCTCCTCCGCCCCTCACCATTATTTCTACATTCCTCCTCCACCCCTCACCATTATTTCTACATTCCTCCTACGCCCTTTACCATTATTCTATTCCTCCTCCTCGGCCCCTCACCATTATTCGATTCCTCCTCCTCCCCCCATTATTATATTCCTCCTCCGGCCCTCACCATTATTACTACATTCCTCCTCCCCCCATTATTATATTAGTCCTCCGCCCCTCACCATTATTACTACATTCCTTATACGCCCTCACCATTATTACTACATTCCTCCTCCACTCCTCACCATTACTACATTCCTCCTCTGCCTCACCATTATTACTACATTCCTCCTCCGCCCTTCACCATTACTACATTCCTCCTCCGCCCTTCACCATTACTACATTCCTCCTCTGCCTCACCATTATTACTACATTCCTCCGCCCCTCACCATTATTACTACATTCCTCCTCCGCCCTTCACCATTACTACATTCCTCCTGTCTCTCACCATTACTACATTCCTCCTCCGCCCTTCACCATTACTACATTCCTCCTCCGCCCCTCACCCCCTCACCATTTTTACTACATTCCTCCTCCGCCCCTCAACATTACTTCATTCCCCCTCCGCTGCCCCTCACCATTACTACATTCCCCCTCCGCTGCCCTTCACCATTATCCCTCCTCCTCCCAACATTATATTCCTCCTCCACCCCTCACCATTATTACATTCCTCCTCTGCCGCCCCTCACCATTATTACATTCCTCCTCCGCCGCCCTTCACCATTACTACATTCCTCCTCCTCCCTTCACCATTACTACATTCCTCCTCTGCCTCACAATTATTACTACATTCCTCCTCCGCCCCTCACCATTACTACATTCCTCCTCCTCTCTCACCATTACTACATTCCTCCTCCGCCCTTCACCATTATTCTATTTCTCCTCCCCCCATTATTATATTCCTCCTCCGCCCCTCACCATTATTACTACATGCCTCCTCCGCCCTTCACCATTACTACATTCTTCCTCCGCCCTTCACCATTACTAAATTCTTCCTCCGCCCTTCACCATTACTAAATTCTTCCTCCGCCCTTCACCATTACTACATTCTTCCTCCGCCCTTCACCATTACTACATTCCTCCTCCGCCCTTCACCATTACTACATTCCTCCTCCGCCCCTCACCATTATTACTACATTCCTCCTAGTCAACAATAGTCAACAATCTATTGCATCATCAAGAACTTCAAGGAGAGAGGTTCCATTGTTGCCAAAAAGGCTTCAGGGCGCCCAAGAAAGACCAGCAAGCGCCAGGACCGTCTCTTAAAAGTGTTTCAGCTGCGGGATTGGGCTACCAGCAGTGCAGAGCTTGCTCAGGAATGGCAGCAGGCAGGTGTGAGTGCATCTGCACGCACAGTGAGGCGGAGACTCTTGGAGCAAGGCCTGGTCTCAAGGAGGGCAGCAAAGAAGCCACTTCTCTCCAGAAAAAACATCATGGACAGACTGATATTCTGCAAAAGGTACAGGCAGTGGACTGCTGAGGACTGGGGCAAAGTTATTTTCTCTGATGAATCCCCTTTTCAATTGTTTGGGACATCAAGAAAACGCCTCATTCGGAGAAGACAAGGTGAGTCTTGTCTCATGCCAACTGTTAAGCATCCTGAAACCATTCATGTGTGGGGTTGCTTCTCAGCCAAGGGAATCGGCTCTCTCATAGTCTTGCTTAAAAACACAGCCATGAATAAAGAATGGTACTAGAATGTCCTCCAAGAGCAACTTCTCCCAACCTTTCCAAGAGCAGTTTGGCGATCAACAATGCCTTTTCCAGCATGATGGAGCACCTTGCCATAAAGCAAAGGTGATAACTAAATGGCTCAGGGAACAAAACATAGAGATTTTGGGTCCATGGCCTGGAAACTCCCCAGATCTTAATCCCATTGAGAACTTGTGGTCAATCATCAAGAGACGGGTGGACAAAAACCTAAAAATTCTGACAAAATGAAAGCATTGATTGTGCAAGAATGGACTGCCATCAGTCAGGATTTGGTCCAGAAGTTGATTGAGAGCATGCCAGGGAGAATTGCAGAGGTCCTGAAGAAGAAGGGTCAACACTGCAAATATTGACTTGCTGCATTAACTCATTCTGTCAATATAAGCTTTTGTTACTCATATGTTTGCAATTATATTTCTGTCTGTGATAAAAACATCTGTCAAACACACATAAAAACCAGAGGGCAGCAGATCATGTGAAAATATAATATTTGTGTCATTCTCAAAACTTTTGGCCATGACTGTACATTCCTTCTACGTCCCTCATCATTATTACTACATTCACCATTGTTTTCCTCCTCTGCCGCCACTCACCATTATATTCCTTCTCCGCCGCCCCTCACCATTATATTCCTTCTCCGCCGCCCCTCACCATTGTTTTCCTCCTCCTCCCCTCATCATTATATTCTTCCTCCTCAGCCTCTCACCATTATTCTATTCCTCTTCCTCCCCCCCTCCTCCGCCCTTCACCATTATTACTACATTCCTCCTCCGCCCTTCACCATTACTACATTCCTCCTCCGCCCTTCACCATTACTATATTCCTCCTCCGCCCCTCACCATTATTTCTACATTCCTCCTCCGCCCCTCACCATTATTTCTACATTCCTCCTCCGCCCCTCACCATTATTTCTACATTCCTCCTACGCCCTTTACCATTATTCTATTCCTCCTCCTCGGCCCCTCACCATTATTCGATTCCTCCTCCTCCCCCCATTATTATATTCCTCCTCCGGCCCTCACCATTATTACTACATTCCTCCTCCCCCCATTATTATATTACTCCTCCGCCCCTCACCATTATTACTACATTCCTTATACGCCCCTCACCATTATTACTACATTCCTCCTCCACTCCTCACCATTACTACATTCCTCCTCTGCCTCACCATTATTACTACATTCCTCCGCCCCTCACCATTTACATTACTACATTCCTCCTCCGCCCTTCACCATTACTACATTCCTCCTGTCTCTCACCATTACTACATTCCTCCTCCGCCCTTCACCATTACTACATTCCTCCTCCGCCCCTCACCCCCTCACCATTTTTACTACATTCCTCCTCCGCCCCTCAACATTACTTCATTCCCCCTCCGCTGCCCCTCACCATTACTACATTCCCCCTCCGCTGCCCTTCACCATTATCCCTCCTCCTCCCAACATTATATTCCTCCTCCACCCCTCACCATTATTACATTCCTCCTCTGCCGCCCCTCACCATTATTACATTCCTCCTCCGCCGCCCTTCACCATTACTACATTCCTCCTCCTCCCTTCACCATTACTACATTCCTCCTCTGCCTCACAATTATTACTACATTCCTCCTCCGCCCCTCACCATTATTACTACATTCCTCCTCCTCTCTCACCATTACTACATTCCTCCTCCGCCCTTCACCATTACTACATTCCTCCTCCGCCCCTCACCATTTTTATTACATTCCTCCTCCACCCCCAACATTACTTCATTCCCCCTCTGCTGCCCTCACCATTACTACATTCCCCCTCTCCGCTGCCTTTCACCATTATCCCTCCTCCTCCCCTCAACATTATATTCCTCCTCCACCCCTCACCATTATTACATTCCTCCTCTGCCGCCCCTCACCATTATTACATTCCTCCTCTGCCGCCCCTCACCATTATATTCCTCCTCCACCCTCACCATTACTACAGTCCTCCTTTGCCGCCCCTCACCATTATTATATTCCTCCTCCGCCCCTCACATTATATTCCTACTCCGCCACCCCTCACCATTATTATATTCCTCTTCCACACCTCACCATTATATTTCTCCTCCATCACCCCTCCCCACTAGTATTACATTCTTCTTCCACCCATCACCATTCTATTCCTCCTCCGCCCCTCACCATTATTATAATGTACTCCCTCCGCAGCCCCACGCCTGACCATTATTATACCGTGCTGTGAAAATATTTAAATATTAGGCAAAGATAACACAAGTAAACACAAAATGCAGTTTCTACATGAAGGCCTTTATTATAAGGTGGAAAAGAAATCCAAACCTACAGGACTCTGTGTAAAAAAGTGATTTCCCCCCTTTGTCTTAAATCATAAATTAACTGTGGTTTATCACGTATTTGGGAAGTTCAAAATCCCTCGCCATGCCCAGGACTGATTCCTGCCACACCTTATCTCAATCAAGAAATCACTTAACTTGGACCAGCCTAACTAAGGCCACTTTCACATTAGCGTCTGTGTGCGCAGCGTTTCATGCGCACCTAAAAACGCATGACAATGCACTCTTTTCCCGACGCATGCGCTTAACGCATGCGTCTAAAAGCGCTGTTTACATGCGTTTGTATGTGGGTTTTGCATGCATTTGCGTTTTTATGCGCATGCGTTCGAAAAGGGAAAGATGACATTCTACGATAACACCACCAATGGGACAAAAGTGTGCGTGTCTCATAGTATTTCTGTATATATACCCGTGCAGAGATGAAATCCTCCCATTTTGCTCCTGTATCGTGCCTCAAGATGGATCTTCAAATGGACAGTTTGTACCGCAATCTGGAGTTGGATCTCGGCTTGTTTCTTGCTTTTGTTGCTGCTTGTGATGAAGAACGGGAGAAAGACGGAGAAGATGACGTTGGCGATTTTGGCGAAACCCTATTGTGGAAGTCCGGGAGAGCTTTGGAGCTTACCACTGTTTATTCACCAAGCTAAATGACAATCCGGACAAATATTACGACTATAAGAGGATGTGTCAAGACAGTTTCCTTTATTTGCTTCGGCGCGTTGAAGGAGCAATCACCAGGCAGGATACCCAGCTCCGGAGAGCGATTCCTGCAGAGGAGCGTCTGCTTGTGACACTAAGGTACGTAATATTTCAAACTAAACGCCTGTCATAATTATTATTGTTCCCCAATGTACTTATTATTTTTTTGTTTTTATTTCTCTGTTTATTAGATTCCTTGCTACCGGAGAGTCCTTAACATCGCTCCATTTTCAGTTCCGGATTGGAATTTCAACACTTTCTGGGATTTTTGCGGACACCTGCCGGGCTTTATGGGACGTGCTTCGTGAAGAATTTTTACCCCTACCCGCCACAAGCATTAAAATTCCAGGAACTTTGTGATTTTCCCAACTGTATTGGAGCTGTGGATGGGAAACATATCCGTATTACCAAACCGGCTAAAACTGGTTCTCAGTACTTCAATTATAAGAAATATATTTCAACAGTGCTCATGGCCATTGCAGATGCGGACTGCAGCTTTGTGGCCGTGGACATTGGATCATTTGGATGTGCTAATAATTCAAGAACATTTAAAGACTCGGACATGGGCCAACGCTTATATCTGAATAATTTCAATTTCCCACAGCCACAACCTCTTCCCAACATGGAAAGACCTGCAATGTCGTTTGTTGTGGTTGTGATTGAGGATGAGGCCTTTCAGATGTGTGCCAACCTCCTTAAACCATATTCCAGTCGGGACTTGGACCATATAAAAGGATCTTTAACTACAGACTGACCAGGGCCCGAAGAACTATGGAGTGCGCCTTTGGTATCCTTGTCTCAAAATGGTGCATTTTGCAAACATCAATTAATCTTAAAATTGAGACAGTGGATGAGGTGGTCAAGGCGTGTGTGGTTCTCCACAACTACATCATGGCTAAAGAGCGACCCAACGTTGAACTTGATGAAACTGTTTCTAACCCATTGCCCGATTTCCAGCAACAGCCTGTGAGGACAACATTTGAAATTGGAAAAATGAGGGATCGATTTGCGGCCTATTTTGTTTCCAATGTTGGCCGTTTGTCATGGCAAGATCAAATGGTTTAGTGGTTTTGTAATGTGATGTAATTTTAATATTATAATTTACTGTTAATTTAGTTTCCTGTTAATTACCTTCCTGTGCTGTTAATAAAACACCTAGTACTTTTATTTCTAGAATCTGTATGTAGTTTCTTTATGCATGGCTACGCTCCCACCCTCCCATCTTTGTATTCATGGCTCCCCCTCCCATCCTTGTATGCATGGCTTCCCCCCTCCCATCCTATATGCATGGCTTCCCCCCTCCCATCATATATGCATGGCTCCCCTCCCATCCTGTATACATGGCTCCGCTCCCCCCTCCCATCCTGTATACATGGCTCCGCTCCCCCTCCCATCCTGTATACATGGCTCCGCTCCCCCCTCCCATCCTTGTATGCATGGCTCCCCACTCCCATCCTTGTATTCATGGCTCCCCACTCCCATCCTTTTGTGTATAAGGCGCACAGTGTGTTGCCGGCGACGATATACTCAAAAACCAGTCATTGCTTGTGGAAAAAAAAAGGACATATATTAAATGTTTATTAAATATTATTAAAAAGGAGAAAAATTATGGGTAAAGGGGGATTGAAACGTTGGAGATTGGTTTGGGTTTGGCGAAGGGGAGGTGTCAAGTAAGCTGGATGGTAGATCAGGGATACTGGAGGTGGACACATTTGGAGGTGAAACATGGGAAGGGAAAGACAAAGTGGGAGGTGATGGTGGAGGAGGTGATGGTGGAGACAGATGGACAGTTCTCCTTTTATGTTTTTTAATACGGTGGCTCCGCTGTCTTTGGCTGCTTGTCTTTGGCCTGGTGGTGGGTGTGGTCACTGGACCCGGCGTATGCTCTGTGTGGTGGTCCGGCCTGGTGGACCTCCTCGCAGGATCAGGAACCTGCGTCTGCTCTGTGTGGTGGGCCGGCCTGGTGGTGGTGGACGTCCTAACAGGAGCATGAATCGGCGGCGCGATGTAGTGGCGGTCCTCAGCACCCGGCATGGTGTAGTGGTATTGGGAGGCTGTGGTCATGGTGGTGGCCGCACAATGATATGCAACAGAACTCGGTATGGTTAGCCTTGTCAGCTGTGGTACTGGTGGAAAGGCAGCCGCTGGTGGTGGCTGCATAAACCGAGTCTGCGGCATAGCATTGACATATGCAGCATTGCAGGCCTGCATCACAGCAAGCTGGAGTTCCGGCGTTAGGTTTTCCAACATGTCCTTCTGTAATGTATGTGATACAGTTCATATAGCGTCTTGTGCTTGGGTGCGATGAAAATACTTGAGACACAGGTTGATAAAGAAAGTCTTGTATTGCTTCATACAAATTGGCAAAAATAAACACACAGGTTGCAAACACAGAAGCAGGAGACACAGCAGGCCAGAGTAATCTAAGTTCATCAATAACTCTCCACAACAGATTCAGATCTTCTTCTATGTTACCGCAAGTCCATGCAAACGTGAGGCTTTCAAGAGCAGAGTTCAGAGTCCACAAGTGCTTCAGAGTTTCTCAGTAGAAATGGCTGGAGTACAAGGTCCAAGGCTTCAGGAGTCAGAACACAGGTTCACTGCAGGCTAGATTCTGAAGCACTGATTGCTCAGGTGTGGCTGTTTAAGAAGCAAACGGAGAGAATCAGGGCGGGAACATGCAAGCTGGAAAACTCCATTTTAACTGAGGGCAAGATAGCTGCAGCAAAACAGAAAGCAAAATGGCCGACGAACAAACTGAGTTTCAGAAACAGATACACAGAACCTTACATTACTCCCCCCTTAGGGGCAACCTCCGGATGACCTCAGACCAGGCTTGTGTGGGTACCTCTGATGAAACTGACGGAGCAAGCGAGGAGCATTAACGTTATTGACTGGCTCCCATGAGTTGTCCTCCACTGGGTAGCCCTGCCATTTAATCAGATATTGTAACTGATTTCTATACAACCTGGAATCTAAAATCCTTTCCACCACAAATTCTTCCTGACCATCGACTAGCACTGGGTCAGGGCAAGGAGAAGAACGTCCAGGAAACGTATTGGGTGTTGCAGCCTTTAGTAGGGATACATGAAAGACAGGGTGGATTCTCATAGTTCTGGGCAATTTAAGACGACAAGCAACGGCACTTATAATCTTACTGATTTTATAGGGTCCAATGTACTTATGTCCCAACTTAGACGATGGAATCCTTAACTTAAGATTTCTGGTTGACAGCCAGACCAGATCTCCTACCTTAAAAGCTGGTGCAGGTTTACGAAATTTATCTGCTGCCTTCTTGTACCTTTCCTGAGCCGATTCCAGATTCTCCTTTAGAAGATCCATATTCTTCTGTAAAGTCGTGACTCTTTCAGCCACTGCTGGCAAAGGCGTCTCTATGGGAAATCGTGGTAGAATGTTAGGATGATAACCTAAATTAGAGAAAAAAGGAGACTGTTTAGTGGAGGCACTCTGAGAGTTGTTGTAAGAGAACTCAGCCAATGGAAGTAGATCCACCCAATCATCCTGTAGGTGGCAGATAAAGCAGCGGAGATACTGCTCCAGGGTTTGATTGGTTCGTTCGGTTTGTCCATTAGTCTGGGGATGAAAAGCAGAAGAAAGGTTTACTTTAATGTCCAATGCTGCACAGAAATTTTGCCAAAACCTAGAAGTGAATTGCACCCCTCGATCCGAAATAACCTCATCCGGTACTCCATGTAAACGAAACACATCTTTAATCATCAAATCTGATGTCTGTTTTGCAGTGGGTAAGCCGACACAAGGGATAAAATGAGCTGCCTTTGTTAAACGATCAACCACCACTAGAATAGTGTTCTTCCCTTGAGAGGTTGGTAATTCCACAATGAAGTCCATAGAAATGGATCCCCACGGGCGGGACGGGGTGGGAAGAGGCTGTAACAGACCAGTTGGTGAAGAGCGAGGTGTTTTGCATCTTGCACAAACCTCACACGAAGTGACATAGTCCAAAACATCCTTCCTACAAGTGGGCCACCAAAAGAAACGAGAAAGAAATTCCTGTGTCTTTAGAATTCCTCTATGCCCGGCTATTTTGGAATCGTGAATGAGTTGCAATACTCTCAATCTGACTGTTTCAGGTATATACAGACGTTGTCCCAGAATCCACACACCATTCTTAAAGACAAGACTTACGTCCCTTGGGGGTTGAGCCAAAAAAGAATCCGCATGGTATGCTTCCTTGATGTCTTTAATTAGGTCTTGATGATGAATCACTCCTAGGAATCTAGAGTCAGGAAGAATAGTCTTAGGAGGAGTAATTGGACGTGTCTCTGCTGAGTAAATCCTAGAGAGTGCATCAGCCTTTCCATTGCGCGATCCTGGTCTATAAGAAATAATAAAATTAAATTGGTTTAAGAAAAGATTCCAGCGAGCCTGGCGAGGAGTCAGGCACTTAGCCGACCTGATAAACTCAAGATTACGATGATCTGTCAGAACGACTATTTGCTGTGCAGCTCCTTGAAGAAGGTGTCTCCATTCTTTGAAGGCGGCAATAATGGCCAACAACTCTCTATTGCCCACATCGTAGTTCCTCTCAGCCGAAGACAACTGCTGGGAAAAGAAGGCACAGGGATGCAAGACATTCTTCTCACCTGTTCTCTGAGAGAGTATAGCTCCCACGGCACAGTCTGAAGCATCCACCTCTATTATGAAGGCAAGCTCTGGGTTGGGATGTACTAGGATAGGTGCAGTGGTAAATTTATCTTTTAGACGGGGAAAATGCTTCCTGGGCTTGGGGAGTCCAGGAGAACTTAGACTCTTTCCGGGTAAGTTGGGTGATAGGTGACACTACCTCAGAGAAATTTCTAATGAAACGTCTATAGAATTTGCAAACCCGATGAAGCGCTGTACCTCCTTCACATTTCTAGGACTTGGCCAATCATTGATGGCTTGGGTTTTACTTCCATCCATACTAATTCCTTGTGTAGACAGTACATACCCCAGAATTGAATTTCGGTCTTATGGAATTCACACTTTTCAAGCTTGATGTAAAGATGATTTGTCTTAGACGTTCCAAGACCATTCTCACATGTCCATGATGTTCCTCTGTGGAGTTAGAAAAAATTAAAATATCATCCAAATAAATTACCACGAATGTATCTAGGAGATCCCTGAAGATGTCATTCACCAAGTGTTGGAAAGTGGCTGGGCGGTACTCAGACCAAAAGGCATAACCAGATATTCAAAGTGTCCATAGCGTGACCTGAATGCAGTCTTCCATTCATCCCCAGGTCTAATACGGACTAAGTTATAGGCCCCACGAAGATCTAGTTTAGAAAAATTTTGGCATGTCGCACTCTCTCCAATAACTCAGGGATTAAAGGCAATGGATAACGGTTTTCTAATAGTAACCTATTAAGTTCCCTATAGTCTACGCAGGTCTCAGGGATCCATCTTTCTTCTTTACAAAGAAATATGGGTGCCCCTGCAGGAGATGAAGAGGGGCGTATGAAGCCCTTGGCTAGATTTTCGTCTATGTACTCTTTTAAAGCCTTCAGCTCGGGCCCCGCCAGGGGGTAGATCTTACCAAAAGGTATCTCTGCTCCAGGCAATAATTCAATTGGACAATCATATGGACGGTGAGGAGGAAGCTGGTCAGCGTTCTTCTTGTCACATAAATCCACATAGTCCTGGTATACAGCTGGTAATTCAGGGACTGACATGGTTCCTTTAGGAACAGAGCAAGCTGAAATTTTTTGACTCATCTGTTTCTCTGGAAAGTGTAATTCCTTGGTCTCCCAATTAATGGTAGGATTCTGAGCCTGCAGCCATGGCACCCTAGAATAATGGGAAAGTGAGGAGAAGAGATAAGCATAAAGGACAGTTTCTCTTGATGATCTTTACCCATAAGAACCTTTAAAGGCTCTGTTTCCTGATCCACTGGGCCAGAAGTCAGCAGGGAGCCATCCACAGTTTCCATCTGTACTGGAGCAACCTTCTTCACTGAACGTATTCCCTGTTTTAGAGCAAAGGAGACATCCATAAAATTTCCACTTGCACCTGAGTCGATCATGGCAGAGCTAGACACCCAGGGTGAGTCAACCCAGAGTTTGATGGAAAGAAAACAGTGAGAATTGTTTTTCTTACAACTCAGCTGGGACACCGCTGAGGAAACTTGAAAGATGGCAGCATTTACACAGTCAACGTCCTCAGAGGTAACGGAGTTTAAGTCCGAAAATCAAGATCTGTTGCTGCAGCTCTCTCTGGGGCCTGAGGCTCGGACCTTTACAGATCCCCTCTCGCAACACTCACAATGAATGAGTGCTGCAGTAGTCTTGCGAGAACGGCTGGGACAGTTAATAATAAAGTGCCCTGACTTACCACAATAAAAACATAGATTCTCCTTAAAACGATGTTCCTTGCGTGCATCACTAACACCGTCGTAGTAAAGAGTCTACCTGCATGGGTTCAGGTTCAGGTTCCCGTGTAATCCTATTCAAAGGTTCCTTAGCTGGAGAGGAAGTAGGAAAAGGTTAGTACGATTGCTTTTCGAACCATCTCTCTTGCCTGCGTTCAGTTAAACGAGTATCAATACGGATGCAGTAGTTAATAAAGTCACCTAACGCAGTGGGAGGGGGCGGCACGAGCAAGTTCATCCTTAATTAGTGGGGATAACCCCTTTCGAAAAATAGATTTTTTGGCGGAATTGTCCCAGGTGGTATCAAGGGCCCATCTCCTGAAATCCAAGGCATATTCAGCTACTGAGTGCTTACCTTGGCGCAAAGCTAACATGGCTGCTTCAGCTGTTGCACCTCGATTGGGTCATCAAACACCTGCCCCATGGCTGAAATAAAATCATCAAGGTGATTCAAACAATCATCCTCAGTCTCAATCAGAGGGTTTGCCCATATCAAAGCCTTGTTGTAAGCAACATAATTATAGTAAAGCACCTTAGATCGTTCAGTAGGAAATTGTGAAGCATGTGCAGAAAAAAAAAGATTACAT